>OY728130.1:1899637821-1900887821 GCA_963277665.1 Viscum album | reverse complement strand
CCAAAGGAGATTTGAAGCCCAAAAATCAACAAGCCAACAACAAGGGAATCCCCCACCAAAGGTAGATTCTAATACTGATGATCTTTTGAAGAAAATTGTTCATAATCAACAGAATGAGCTGAAGAGTCAATGTTCGGAGTTGAGGGAGTTAAAGACTCAAATGAGCCAGATTGCCACCGCCCTCCATGAACATGTAAGTAATTATTATGGAAATCTACCTTCCCAACCCAATCCAAATCCAAATGGGAATGTTAGTTCCACCACATTGAGAAGTGGGAAGCAAATGAACAATACATCTGTACCTACCATTCCACTAGGATTCACCTCAACTCTGGAGAAGCCGCATTCCAAACCAACTGATGAGTAATCCAAGGAGAAAGATAAAGGTAAGAAAAATATTGATGATGTTTCTCCTAAACCCCTTCCTATTCCAAACAGGGTTGTTCAAACCAATAAGATGGCTATATAAGCAATGCAAAAGGAGGTTTTGGACACATTCAAGTGTGTGGAGATCATCATTCCTCTACATGAAGCCATTAAGCAAATCCCAAGGTATGCCAAATTCTTAAAAGAACTCTACACCAATCGAAGAGGGCTCAAGGAGAATGAGAATATAGACCTTGTAAGGAATGTATCGGCACTCATTACACCAACACTAGCAATGCCAAAAATGTGCAAGGATCCCGGGACATTCACCATCCCATGTACCATAGGGGAGTTGCACTTCTCTGATGCTCTTTGTGATTTGGGAGCTTCCATAAATGTGATGCCTCACTCTGTATTCTTTTCCTTGCAGGTTGGTGAGTTGAAGCCGACAAGAATAGTGGTGCAGTTGGCAAATAGAGCTACGACATATCCAGTGGGAGTTCTTGAGGATGTACTTGTTCGGGTAAGAGACATGATCTTTCCAGCAGACTTCTATGTGCTTATCATGGAGGATGATTAGTTATGTTCTCATGCCCCCATTATATTAGGTAGGCCCTTCCTCAAGACTGCAAAAACTATCATAAATGTCAATGAGGGTACACTTTCAATGGAGTTTGGAGATGAAGTTGTGATATTTAATGTTATGGATTCCATGAAGTACCCCTCAGAGGACCATTCTGCTTTCCTTATCTCCCATTTTGAACCACCAAATAAAAACTCCACAGATTTTGATTGTCCTATGCTTGGGGAGATAATGAGTATTGGTTCGAGTATGATGTCTAAGAGCACTTCCGTACATGTTGCTGATACAAAATCCTATCTTGGATTTGATTTTGATGTGGATTCATATTCTGATTTTGATCATGATCACTCTGATTATGAAATTGGTATTTAGTATTCTGATGGAATTGATGATTTATTCTATGATTTTGATGATGTCTATTCTGATACTAATGCTCTTTGTGCACATATTTCAGTTCCTTCAATGTCTCCAACCATACTACACCCTCCTTCATTAGAACTCAAGCCACTGCCACCAAATCTGAAATACTCATACTTGTTGAATGGTGAGAGATTACCTGTGATCATTTCTAACAGTCTCCCTTTTGAACAAGAAGAAAAGATTTTGAATATTTTGAGGGAGAACATCAGGGCGATTGGGTGGACCTTGGCTGACATATCAGGTATTAGCCCCTCCATTTGCATGCAAAGGGTTATCTTGGAGGATGGGGCTAAACTGGTGAGACAACCACAAAGGAGACTCAATCCCACCCTCCTGGAAGTTGTTAAAAAGGAAGTTGAGAAATTTCTCGAGGCAGGTATAATATTTCCCATTTCAGATTCTCAGTGGGTAAGTCCTATTCAGGGTGTGCCTAAGAAAGGTGGTGTTATTGTTGTTAAAAATAAGAAAGATGAGTTAGTTCTATTGAGGGTGAAAAACAGATGACGTGTGTGTATTGATTATAGGAAACTAAATCATTCCACTCGCAAGGACCATTTCCCCCTCCCGTTTATTTATCAGATGCTTAAGAGACTAACTGGGAAGACACACTATTGTTTCTTGGATGAATTTTCTGGATATTATCAGGTTCCTATAGCTCCGGAGGACCAGGAGAAGACGACATTCACCTGCCCATTTTGTACCTTTACCTATAGAAGGATGCCATTTGGACTTTGCAACGCCCCAGGTACCTTCCATAGATGCATGGTGAGTATTTTTTCTGATTTTATTGATACCTTCATGGAGGTATTTATGTATGATTTTACAGTGTATGGATCTTCATTTGATGAATGTCTAAGTAGTTCGGGAAAGGTGTTGAATCGTTGTATTGAGAAGAATCTGGTCCAGAATGTTGAAAAGTATCATTTCATGGTAGAGCATGACATTGCCTTAGGGCATGTAGTGTCAAAACATGGGATAGAGGTTAATAGATCTAAGGTAGAAATTATTTCATCCTTACACAATCCTTCATGTGTGCGTGATGTTAGATCATTCCTAGGGAATGCAGGATTTTATTGGTGCTTCATCAAATAATTTAGTAAGATCGCTCTTCCTATGTCATGATTACTTCAAAAAGATTATGATATTGTGTTTGACGATTCCTGTAGAACTTTTTTTGATGAGATAAAGAAGTGTCTGAGCACTCCACCTATCATACATCCCCCACGGTGAGAGATTCCTTTTGATTTTATGTGTGACGCCTCTAACTTCGCGGTTGGAGCAGTCTTATCTCAGAGGATGGAAGGACGTTCACATGGGATTGCCTATGCATCAATGACATTGGATTCATCCCAATAAAACTACAGTACCACAGAAAAGGGGTTTCTGGATATCATATTTTCTTTAGATAAATTCTGTTCATATTTATTGGGCTCTAAAGTAGTTTTTTTTTCTGACCATGCAGCTTTGAGGTACCTCCTGAAGAAGCCAAATGCAAAGCCACCACTTATCTGTTGGATGCTTCTTCTTCAAGAGTTTGACCTTGAGATAAAGGATAAGAAGGGGTCAGAGAATTTGGTGGCAGACCACATGAGTAGTATTACTCAAACACTAGAGGTTGACACCTTGTACTAGGTACCACTTCAGGACACTTTTCCCAATGAGCATCTTTATTCCATCTCAGGTACGCATCCTTTGTATGCTGATTTAGTGAACTACATTTTTTCCTCTGAAATCCCTGAAAATTTAAATAACCATCAAGTCCAAAAATTAAAAAGTGAGTCTAGGTTTTATGTGTGGGATGATCCTTACCTCTGGCGCATGTGTAGTGACCAAGTCATTAGGAGGTGTGTTCCCGATCATGATTTTGAGTCTGTTTTGCATTTCTGTCATACACATGCTTGTGGTGGAAACATTAGACCCCAACGGACAGCTAGGAAGGATTTGGACTCTGGATTATATTGGCCTAGATTTTTCCATGATGCCCATGTGTTTTTTAAGTCATGCTCTCATTACCAACACACTGGGAACATTTCTAAGACACATGAGATGACCCAAAAACCCATATTATTTTGTGAGATTTCTGATGTATGGGGCATTGATTTTATGGATCCTTTTCCTAGTTCAATTGGATTTTAGTATATTTTGGTTGCTGTTGATTATGTGAGTAAATGGGTGGAGGCCAACACCACCAGGACTGGCGATTCTCATGTTGTTGTGGACTTTGTCAAAGCACATATTTTTTGAAGGTTTGGAGTTCCAAAGTCCATCATCAGTGACCAAAGGACACACTTTTGCAATAAGAATCTTGATTCCCTCCGTCAGAAGTATGGGGTTACACACAAAACATCAACACCATACCACCCCCAAACAAATGGCCAGGCTGAGGTTTCAAATCGTGAGCTGAAAAAAATATTTGAGAAAACCGTCCAGCCAAATAGGAAGGATTGTAGCAAGCACTTGGATGATGCATTGTGAGCTTATAGGATAGCATAGAATACACCTATTGATATGTCCCCATTTAGGATTGTTTTTGGGAAAGCATGTCATCTCCCAGTGGAAGTCGAGCATCGGGAATATTGGGATATAAACAAATGCAATATGGATTTGTCCCAAGCTGGAATTCAAAGGAAGTTACAAATTCAAGAGCATGAGGATATTTGACTGTCAACATATGAAAAATAAAGGCTCTACAAGGAATGATCAAAAGCAGATCATGACAAAATGATCCAACAAAGGGAGTTTCATGTTGGAGAGAAAGTCCTTCTCTATAGTTCACGACACAAGATGATGCCTGGTAAGTTGCGTTCCACATGGTTAGGTCCTTATATTGTGACTAATGTTTTTCCTTATGGTGTAGTGGAGATCACACAAGAAAACACTAGAAGGATCTTTACAGTCAATGGGCAACGTTTGAAGGGATACATTGAGGGACTTCCTAATGATGCAGTGGATTTTATCATATTTCATGACCCCATCATCACTTGATCACATCAGGTTATTCCTAACCCTTTCACTTTTATATTATTTGTCCTATTTAAAAATTCTGCATTTCATGTGCATATATCATCTCATAGGTTCAAATTGAGGAAAATGAAATATTTTAAGTGTGGGGGAGGGAACCTTTTAGTTTGGTAATTTCAATTGTTTTCCTGTATAAAAAAAATTGTGTGTTTTTCAAATTTTGTGTGTTTATTTTACAATTTCCTGTGTGTTTTTGAAACTTTTGAGCTGAAATGATTCTCATCACCATTTTCTAAATCCATATCAATAAGTGAAACAATTTACCCCTTGAAACTATGCTTAAATGAATGCTGAAATGACTTTGTTTTAAGTTCAAATATTTAGTAATTTCATGGAAAGTACACCGAATTTTGAATCCCATGCCACATCTCACTATCTTTATATTTGAAATCACTTTCCTATGAGGCCTCTGAAACATTATTTTCATATTCTTTACATTCACCTCTCTTATTGAGAGAACCAAACCATGCTTGATTTAACCAGAATTTGATTTAATCCTGTCAAAACTTGAGGGATTGAGGTACTTATGATTAAATGATTGAGGCATTTGTTTGGTATTAAAGACCCTATTTCAAAGAATAATTTTTTATAATGGCCTACCTTGAATATTTAATCCTTTTATCCCTTAGAAGCCATGCACATCCTGTTAGGTTATCCACATTACAAGCCAATTTTCCTTATACAACCAACTCTTGAAGTAAAATTGCATAATCTAGTAGAGCTTAAGTGTGGGGGAAGTTTTCTTGTGTTTTGCCACCACATTCTGTGATACTTTGGGTGGAAAATTAAATTCTGAAGAGATGTTATTTCTGCTGAAGAAATTCATTATATTGAAAGTTGTTCCTTTTCTAGAGCTTTCATGACATGTGAAGCTATGCCTTTTCTGGAGATTCTAATTGAGGTGGAATATTGTGCTCATCTGGAGCATTCATGAAAATCATGTTTGAGAAGATTGAAATTTTTTTATGCTGAAATGATGAATGGTGTAAACCTTTAATGACTTTTCATGATGATGGAGCTGAATTGATACTATGGGGATTGAGGAGATGACCATATTTAAGTGAAAATTATATTAATGCAATTTTGCTTCAAAAGAGTCAAGCCCTCCTCATTCAGCCTCAGAGTTTTTCACATCTTAATCCGACCAAACGAAAGCCACAGAACAACACTAAAAATTCCTCATGATAAACATATGTCCTTAACTCACATTGGGTAGCGACGTAGGAATCTATCAAGACAATGGTGACCCTTGTATGAGTTTAGATGAGAAAGATACTGCAAAAAATTGATATTTGAGTGATGAGAGAAAATTCAAGCGAGGTAAGTGTTTTATGCATGGAAAGATAAATAAAGTGGAAATATATTGAATGATATAAATGAAGAACTTGAAATAATGGTTTATTATGAGGCATGATATCTTTTGTTTCTTGGGGTGTAATTGTTTGATCTCAAAGATATGTGTTTTAAAATTGGATTTGATTTGATATTAATGTTTACATGATATGAGGTTTTGCCCAGGAGTGCAAAAGGGTAAGTTTGTGGGAGTTGATAAAACACAATTTTATTGAATATTTCATTGATAATAAATGATATAATTTCCTCACATTGTGTTAAATAAGTTTAATTAGAAATTATTTGGGATTAGATCATTCATTTGAATATTTGATGAAAATTCCAGTTTTACCCTTTATAGTTCACTGTAGTATTTCGAAGATAAATATTTTTATATTTATTATTTGAATTTGAAATTTTGTAACAGCGTTTCTAACTTAATTATCTAAAACGTTTCTTCAGGAAACTAGAGCTAAAGAGTTCATTTGGTTGTTGCAAATGGACCATGAAGTCAAAGTTGGGATGGGATCTCCAGAATGGAGAAGCTTATGTATTTCGGACATAAATCATTCATATGGGCCTGTATTGAGCCCAAATTTAGAGAGGTGATTGAGGACCCACTTCCTCAAATTGTATTCTTCTGGAAGGCTGGTCAATTCACGCGTCTTTGTGGTCAAATGGGCGGTTCAAGTTGGCAGAAAATATTTGGCCGAATTTCCACATTCACTCTAGAAACCACATGTAACCTCCCCTCCCCGCCCCTCAATAAATTGGAGTTATTCTCATTTCGAGGGGTTGGTACGTGAATTAGGATATTGGAGGCTGAGGAGAATTTGTTTCACCCAAATTCTCAAACCATTGTAAGAGGGGTATCTCTTGAAGCAAGTATCCCCTCATCGAAGCCTCATTCTCTTCTTCATTTTGTAATGTTTTCATTTGTGTAATAAAATTCATTGTTCTTATTTTATTTCATCTATTTTCTTCTGTTTTGTTTAAATTTATTCTTATCTATATCTTCCTCTTTGGGATGGAATTCTTGAGTAGAAGCGTTTTTGGGTTACACCCATTATAAACCATTGCACATGCAAAACGCTTCTACGATGATTACGCCACCCATGGAAGAGTAGTATTTTAGTAATCGGTCAATCTTCTACCCTCCTAATTTAATTATTTTGAATTAATGAGCTACTGTAATTCACATATAATGATCCATGAATTGTGTTTTTAAATTACAAGAATCTATGCAAGCAATTGAACAATTAACACAAAAACACACGAGGTTGGGATTTTGTGTAAATTTTGAGAGCGTAATCTTAATCAGTAATACAAGACCATACATGATAAATATTTAGAGTTAAAATATAATCCCTAAACACAATTCATCCTCATTTCTAGAATGTATATGTGTTATAATTAACCACTGACCATAAGCTATCTTTAGAACAACAATTAAAGCAGGGTGTTGCGATTGCATGTTCCGAAGCTAGCCTAGGGTTTAAGTAATTTCATCTTTGTAGTTAAGTTAACTCTCGTAGGGTTCGAGGGATAACAAATTAGGAGATCATAATTGATTGTATATTGAATTAAATTATAATGATTAATAAGTGAATGAATAGGTAGAGTTTGATTGATTACGCCTTTTAAAATAGATTTCTAAAAAAAACATCTTCTTGTTGTGTCTTTTTAATCAAACATCATTTCAAAATTAAAAAAAAAATCAATCTTCTTCCAGAAAACTTCTTCTAGATCAATAAACTATAAAAAAACCCCATACATTCAATTATTGTTTTTATGCTCTTTTATTTTATTTTTAGAATACCTCTAAGAAGATGTTTTAATTCACATCCTCCTTTGAGAGACGACCTTGGTCAGCCACTCTGCTACACCTTAGTAACCCAAAATCACACTAATCATTTGAGGGCACCCAGGATAGTGCTCTATCAATGACCCAGACTCTCTTGGTTCTTCCCTTTTCCAAAATCTGGGTCCTAAAGGGGTGGCGTCTCAGTGAGACCGATCGGCGCGACCGATCGGTGAGACCGATCAGTGTCACCCGGTGTTGTCAGGGATTTTCCAATGGTGTTCCTCCTTACACAATTAGGGTTGTAAACCCTAGTTGACCCTCTTTATTCTTGTTTTAAATCCCAGTAACACCCATAAATGTTATAATTTAATATTCAATAAATTAACCTAGTGTGTGCATCGGTTTAAACCACCTGACCCCTTAATAACGTGTAGAGCCGCGTGGTCAACCAATGACCCCCACGCCTTACGCGGTTCAATGTTTTTATCTCAACTGTCCACGGCTCTTATAAAATAAGGGTTAGCTATGGTTTCTCCTTTCCTTGATCGCGGATTTTCACAAACAGCTTCTGGTGCATCGAGCGCACCACATCGTTATCCGTAAAGTTCCACACTCGGCCTAAGCGTCGACCATCTATCAACATGTAAGGAATTTCTCCTTCGCCTCTCTCTTTTGTGTATCATGTGGGGTGGGCGTGCTTCTGTTCTATAGAATTGGCCAAACCCGACCTAAATGATGATAATGAACTAGAATTTATAAATAATGTGGGGGCCGTGATCGTGTATGTAGTGTATATTACGACCATCATGTTGAGTCGTGCTGGCTTATGCCTTCTGAAAATCAAGGCCGTTGGTGGTCATTGTTTGTGCACTAATGAACCCCTACTGATGTTTTAAATGGCTTTTTGTGGTTATAAAATCCTGCTATGAAAAGTAAATTGGTTAATCACGTATATACGGCCAAATAAATTGAGGCACCAGGATCAATCCTTCTTTGATAACCCCGGGATAAAACACACAAAAATGGAAATCATGGATTGTTTTATGTTGTTTAAATGTGAAAATACCTGCATGACCCTGACTTGTGTTGATGGTGGTAGTTGGTTGTTTTCTTTTCGGGACAATTTCATGAAATGTGGGAGGGGATGGGATCCAATGTCTTATACTCTTGGTGGTTGTGTGAATTTAGGGATGGGATCCCCTGTTGGTATGGATTCGGCAGTTGTGAGTTTTAACACCTAGTGGTTACATGTTTATATCACGAATTGGGGTGGGATCCTCTATTTTTGAGAACCGGGTGTGGGCGTTACAGTTGATGTTTGACTATTTACTTTCCTGGACTTGTGCCTATGCTTGCTAGTTTCCCAGTAGTGCTTACACATAATGAAACATTATCAATAAACTTGAAACAAGGATGAGACAAATGGGTTTTGTTGGCGAAAGTCATGACTTGGGACTTGGACGCAGTGGTGTTGTGTTCTGTAGGCTGGTTAGAAAATCCTATTCATTGGGTGAGTGCTTGTTACCTATATCTATACTTGTAGTTTTGTGTTTCTTATTCGCGCCCCATCCAAGTTGAGCACATAGTGCCGAACACCCCCATTTCATGGGGGAGGGTGTTTTCCCAACACTATTTTTAGTGGTGAGTTATTAGTTCCTTTTCTGCTCTGTTTCCCAGATAGCCCAAGTATCTTCAGGTAGGCTGTGATGGACTGAGGTCCATTATTAGCCCAAGAACCATCGGGCGGGTGGTGTGGTGGTTGGCCAGGTGTGTGCGGCAGATTTTTTCACATGTGTCTTCGGGATGAGGCCCAGGTGTCTTCTGGTGTGGAAGTGGATCTTTTAGCCCAGGTTTCTTCGGGCGTGGTGGTGGTTGTTCTTTCCTAGGTGTTTGTAGGCATGGTTACGTGTGACAGTTGTGGCCCAGGTGTGTGCGGGCGGGATTCTTCAGTGGGACTGCATGCGGTCGTGGGCCAGGTGTGTGCGGGCGGGATTCGGCAGTGGGACTGGGTGCGGTTGTGGCCCAGGTGTGTGCATGCGGGATTTGGTAGTGGGACTGCGTGCGGTTGTGGCCCAGGTGTGTGTGGGCAGGTGTGGGAGTGGTACAGTGGTGAGAATGACGAGATTTGTCCGATGTGTAGGATTTCTCAATAACCAGTGGGAATGTGGCATGGGGTACCCAAACAACTATGTGCAATTATACTATATTACTTGACTTGCGTTATTTGGGAAGTGTGCCTTGGTGAGGCTTGGGTGGATAGTTTACCTTGTTAGGTGTTTGGTTTACTTCTTTTCTCACGAGACATTAGCATGTTCCCCAACTTGTGCACGAGAGTCTTTGGTTTTCCCTACTGAGTGTACTTGTATACTAACCTTATGTATATAAAACTACTTTCAGGTTTCCAAGAGGACTTCGGGGATCGCGCTGGAACTTACTAGCTTAGATCCTTGGAGCAGTTGCAGTTGTCATTTTTTTTCTTTCTTTGGTACTTACCTTATAGACACCTTTTTCACCTTATGGCTTATTCTTTTGAAACATGCATGTGGTAATGGTTTACTTTTGGATTTACTTTTCTTTCTACCTTTGTGTTGTTGGGTTTTCTTCTTCTTATCTCTCGATCCTATAAAATAAAGAGGGTAATGCCTTCTATTTGTGTGAAATTTCCATACCGTTGGTGCTAATCACCACTCTAGGACCTATTGAAGGCGGGTTTCGGGGGACATTATCTCTCCTTAAACTTAAATAACAAATGGTCTGGAAATCTGCTGACCCTTCCCTCCTTTTGGTGAAGTCGGGTTGTGAAAAAATGGTATCAAAGGTGATGGTTGAGAGATAGGTTGGATTCTGGAGTTAGGCACTGTGAGGATTGCATGGGATGGTAAGGAAACTGTGTTGGGTGACCTCGGTGCGTGAATTAGGCCAAGGAAGACCGGCTAGGACACGGGATTTTAGGGCCCCCCGTGATCCGATGTAAGGACTCTCGACCTACCGAATGACTAAGTGAGGGCACGCTGATTGTAGGGTAGAGACCCTAGGAAAGGTACATGCATCATAATGACTTGTGTTCTTGTGTTTCTGGGATGTCTTGGAAATTAAGAATAAATTTAAAATTTTTGAGAAATTTTATGAATGATATTCTTTATTACGTGGGCTTAGGAATTCATTGTTTACCTTGCAGCTTTGGTACCTAGAAGGCGACCACGTGTGGACAGGCAATCGAGGCCCTGGAGACTACTTTGGCCGATCGGCAGAGAGGTGATCGATCGGAAGAGGACGAACAGTGGCAGAATACTCTTCGGGCCTTCCAGCGACATACCCTCGAGTAGTATGAGGGGAACACCTCTGACGTGAAGGCAGAAGGCTGGCTAGAAGAGCTAGTAATAGCCTTCGGCCTGATTCGTGCCCCGACCAAGTACTGGGTTCCTCTGGCTGTCAGGCATATGTGGGGAGCGGTGCATCAGTGGTGGACGCTTTACCTGGTGAAGAGGATAGAGTATAAGGTGGATTGGGTGGATTTTGACTCCTCGATGATGAAGGCAGAAAAGAGACAAGAGGTACTCTCTCTCCAACAGGGGAGTATGTCCGTGAGGGAGCTAGGGATAAAATTTAAGGACCTCCTACGTTTTTCTATGGACCTATTTCCCGACGAGGAGTCTCGGGCAAGTCGTTTGGAGGAGGCACTCTGACCCTCCCTCCAGTATGCTGTTAGACCCTTTACCATGCTGACGTACTTGGAGGTACAGAAGAATTCCGAAGTGGTGGATAAGATGCATGCTCTAGGAGGAGTGTCATGAGAGGGGATCCCACTAGGACCATCGAAGGGAAAGGACGTCAGCCCCAGGCCTCCAGTGTCAGCACCCTCCAAGTTCCAACCAGTGGGGAGCAGACCGCAGTAGTTTCCTATTCGATCCCCCGACCCCCCCCCCCCTTCCCTTCAGTCCCGGGACAGCGGTGCTTCGTCTATGGGAGCCCCGAACATCTCCGGAGTCAATGCCCGGATCGGGTGCAGTTTGGCGGTGGTGGACACCTCCTGCACCCGCCCCAGCAGCAGCTTGCAGCCAGACCTTTCCAACAGCAGTAGGGACAGCGAGCTCCTTCTCCTCCGAGGGCAGACGTAAGAGGGGGAGGTCGACCTCAGGGCGCACCTCAGGGACCATGACCAGGGCGTGGTCGGGGAGGTGGCCGACAGACGAGGGGCAAGGGATCTGGGCGTGGACAGTTTCACACAGTAGTGGCAGCAGTTCATAGTAGAGCCATAGGTTGTTCGAGTTACGATCTGTCTTTTTAGCACTCATGCCGATGCCTTGTTAGATACCGGAGCTTCTCACTCTTTTGTTGCACCATGTCTAAAATGTGCCTTAAGTTTAGATGCAGAGAGACTTCCAGAGCCCCTGGTGTTGAGAACACCAGTCGGAGGTCAGACCAATTTTTTGTTTGTTTTTCAGGGATGTAGACTGATGATAGGGCCACATCAGACAGTTAGGGATCTTCTCCTATTACAGATACATGCATACGATGTCATCCTAGGCATCGACTGGCTATTTTCTCTGTGTGCCATCATCGACTGTTTCCGAAGAAGGGTTGTGTTCTCGGACTTGGACGGTCATCGTGTTACCTTCACCGGTGAGCGGAGCAGTCAGAAGGGAAACATGTGGGAGGAACCCCTCTTCTCCTTGTTGGACGAGATGACAGTGGAATATGTAGATGCTGAAATGGTGGAAGTGCTAGAGATTGTCCGTGAGTTTGTGGATGTCTTCCCTGAGGAGGTGACGACTCTACCCCCTCGGCGTGATATCGAGTTCGAGATTGACCTACAGCCCGGTGCTCGTCCGATCTCGATGGCTCCTTACCGGATGGCACCTTCAGAGCTACGGGAGTTGCGGATCCAGATTGACGATCTGATGAAGAGAGGTTATGTTCGGCCTAGTGCGTCACCGTGGGGTGCTCCGGTCTTGTTCCCAAATAAGGCAGATTGTGGTCTCATGTTATGCATAGACTACAGGAGGCTGAATAAGGTGATGATGAAAAATCGCTACCCTCTTCCGAGGATAGAAGATCTTTTCGACCAGCTGAAAGGGGCATGATGGTTCTCGAAGATCGACCTGCGGTCTGGGTACCACCAGGTGAGGGTGAAGGAGTTCGACATCCCGAAGACAGCATTCAGGTGAAGATATGGACACTTCGAGTTCGTAGTCATTCCCTTCGGTGTTACGAACGCCCCAGATGTGTTCATGGGTCTTATGAACTCCATCTGTCAGGAGTACCTAGATCGGTTAGTATTTGTGTTCATCGAGGACATCCTTGTCTACTCTAGATCAGAGGAGGACCATGTGGAACACATGAGGACGGTTTTTGTGGTCTTCTAACAGAACCAGATCAATGGGAAGTTGTCGAAATGCATGTTCTGGACACGAGAAGTGCACTTCCTCGGGAACGTGGTGTCCGAGCAAGGAGTGGTGGTGGACCCGTCAAATGTTGAGGCAGTTGTTTCTTGGGAAGCACCCAAGAATGTGGCAGAGATCTATTGTTTCCTCGGGCTGGAAGGTTACTATCGGAGGTTCTTACCCATCTTCTCCCGAGTTGCGGCCCGTTTGACAGCCCTGACCAAGAAAGACCAGGTTTTCGTGTGGAGCGAGCAGTGCTAGTCAGCCTTCAGCTATCTGAAGGAGAAGTTTGTTAGTGCCCCAGTGCTGAGATTACCAGAAGAAGGGATGGCCTATGAGGTGTTCTGGGATGCTTCAGGATAGGTCATGGGATGTGTGTTGATGAAGCGACAAGGGGTGATCTCTTATGGGTCCAGGAACTATTCCCCCATGAGTGTAATTACGCCACCCACGACCTGGAGCATGCAGCGGTTGTTTTTTGTGCTAAATGTATGGCGGCACTACCTCATCGGGGAACGCTTTGTGGCCTTCATCGATCACAAAATCATGAGGTATATCTTCTCCCAGCGGGACTTAAACTTGCGACAATGGAGATTGGTGGAGTTCCTCCAGGATTAAAACATCGAGGTCTCTTATATTAAGGACATGGGAAATGTGTTGGCCAATGCCTTGAGCAGGAGGACGCAGAAAGATGTGGTCCGAGAGTTGGTGAACGCTTGGAAGGCAATGGAGGAGTTGGCTACCTTACACCTGAATGCGATGATGGATAGCGGCAGAGGATTCCTATTCCAGATGATCATGTAGTCATCTCTGTTTCGACATGTTGAGGAGTCTCAGTGGGGAAACCCAGAGAGCGAAGTGATGCGTGACCGAGTTGACCAGGGCAATGCTCTGGAAGGATGGAAAGAGCATGGTCAGAACCAGATGCTTTTCCAGAAAATTTTGTTTGTTACAAGAGTGATGCGTGACAATGTTCTCAGTGTGTTCCACAACTCAACCCTGGCGGTACACCCAAGAGTTACCAAGATGTACCAGGGACTAAAGAGGCAGTTCTGGTGGCCCGGAGTTAAGCGAGCTGTGGCAAAGTTTGTGGCCAAGCGCTTAGTGTGTCAACAAGTGAAGGCTGACCACCGAGTCCTAGGAGGCCTACTGCAACCTCTAGATGTCCCCGAGTGGAAGTGGGATGACATCTCGATGGATTTCGTCACGGGACTACCCAAGGTCCAAGGGGGTTACGACGCCATCTAGGTGGTAGTGGACAGGTTGACGGAATCGACTCACTTCCTGGCGATCATGGAGTCAAGTGCAGTGATACCTTGGCATGAATGTATGTGGATGATGTGGCGTGGTTGCATGGAGTTCCGAGGATTATAGTATCAGATAGGGATGTACGGTTTACCTCGCGAGTCTGGAGAAGATTGCAGCATGCCTTTGGCACCCAGTTACGCCATAACACTAATTTCCATCCCCAGAAAGATGGAAAAACAGAGCACACCATCCAGACCTTGGTGGATATGCTACGGGCATGTGTTCTGGACTCAAGAGGATCATGGGTGTGACACTTTCCCCTGGTAGAGTTCACTTACAGTAATAGCTATCACTCTACCATCGGTATGTCCCCGTTTGAAGCCTTGTACGGGAGGCCATGCCGTTCACCTGTGTGTTGGGACGAAGTAGGAGAGGTAGGCATCCTTGGCCCAGAGGTGGTGCAGAACACAACAGAGAAGGTTCAGCTCATACGGGAAAGGATGAAGGCGGCCCAGGACCGACAGAAGTCGTATTCTGATACAAGGAGGAGGCCCTTGGTGTTTGAGGTTGGAGACCATGTGTTCTTGAAGGTCTCCCCTCGACACGGGCAGTGGAGGTTCGCCAAGGGGAGTAAGATTTATCCCATGTTCATCGGACCCTTTGAAGTGTTGCGACGGGTCGTTGAAGTAGCCTATCAGCTAGCGATACCACCGCCGCTAATGAGGATACATGATGTCTTCCATGTGTCCCAGCTCTGTCAGTATCTGCATGATGAGTCACACGTACTTGATTGGGGTGAGCTGTACATCGAGGACGACGTGACTTTTGTGGAGAGACCAGTGATGATCGAGGATCGCAATGAAAAGGAGCTTCATGGGCGAACCATTCAATTGGTTCGTGTGTTGTGGAGACATGTTGGGCTTGAGGAGAGTACGTGGGAGAAGGAAGCACAGCTGCGTACCCAGTACCCAGATTTGTTTTAAGTTTGTTCCTTATTGTGCCTATTGTGGTAGAATGTTTTGTCATTTGGTTATGAAATGTACTGGTTTTCTTCCTCTGATTGTGTGTGAAAATCCCTGGCTACGGGGGAGGAGAGGAACCGACCCCTAATCAAGACGCATTAAGATGGATGCGATTAAACCCGTGCGGGTGAGTCAGTGCTGCCCAGAGCGGATAATATCATGACATGGGGAAGGAGACTCCCCAACCCTCACATGCCTGGGCAGTTTGACATGATATTTTCCTTGGTTCGTTACAAGAAGGTGTTCTTAGTTTAAAACGAGGTTCACTCTTGAGAGGTATCTTTCGAGGTGGTTGTTCGGACCCGCCGTTTTCCTTCTGGGTTGTTTAAATTCTCGTGGACGAGAATAGTTTGAGAGGTACTTGATGTGATGACCCAGACACTCTAGGTCCTTCCGTTTGCCAAAATCCGGGTCCTAAAGGGGTGGCGTCTCGGTGAGAAAGATCGGCACGACCGATCGGTGAGACCGATCGGCGTCACCCGACCCTGTCGGGGGTTTTCCAATGGTGTTCCTCCTTGCACAATTAGGGTTTAAACACTATTTTGACCCCCTTTAAGCTTGTTTTAAACCCAGTAACACCCATAAATGTTATAATTGAATATTCAATAAATTAACCTGGTGTGTGCATCGGTTTAAACCACCCAACCCCCTTAATAACGTGCGAACCCGCATGGTCAACCAACGACCCCCATGCCTTACGCGGTTCAGCGTTTTTATCTCAACCATCCGCAGATCTTATAAAATAATGGTTAGCCATTGTTTCTACTTTCCTCGATCACGGAATTTCAAAAACAGCTTCTGGTGCATCGGGTGCGCCGCTTCGTTATCCATAATGTTCCGCGCCCGGCCTAAGCGTCGATCATCTATCAACATGTAGGGAATTTCTCCTTCACCTCTCTCTTTTGTGTATCATTCGTGGTGGGCATGCTTCTGTTCTATAGAATTGGAAAAACCAGACCTAAATGATGATAATGAACTGGATTTTATAAATAAAGTGGGGGGGGATGTGATGGTTGATGTTGTTTATATTACGACCATCTTGTCGAGTTGTGTTGGCTTATGCCTTCTGAAAATTGAGGCCTTGGTGGTTGTTGTTTGTGCACTAATGATCCCCTACTGATGTCTTAAATGACTTTTTGTGGTTGTAAACTACTTAGGTGAAATGTAAATTGGTTAATCACGTATATCCAGCCAAATAATTTGAGGCACCAGGATCAATCCTTCTGCGATAACCCCAGGTTAAAACACACGAAAATTGAAATCATGGAGTGTGTTAAGTCGGTTAAATATGAAAATACCGGCACGAACCTGACTTGTGTTGATGGTGGTAGTTAGTTGTTTTCTTTTTGGGTCGATTGCTGGAAATGTGGGAGGGGATGGGATCCCCTGTCTTATACTCTTGGTGGTTGTGTGAATTTGGGGATGGGATCCCTTGTTTGTATGGATTCGGATGTTGTGAGTTTTAAGACCCGGTGGTTACATGTTTATATCAAGAAATGGGGTGGGATCCTCTGTTGTTGAGAACCGGGTGTGGGCGTTACGATTGATGTTTGACTGTTTACATTCCTGGACTTGTGCCTATGCTTGCTAGTTTCCCAGTAGTGCTTAAACTTAATTAAATATTATCACTAAACATGATACAAGGATGGCACAAATGGGTTTTGTTGCAGAAATTTGTGACTTGGGACTTGGACACAGTGGTGTTGTGTTCTATAGACTGGTTAGAAAATCCTAGGCTTTGGGTGAGTGCTTGTTACCTATATCTATACTTTTTGTTTTGTGTTTCTTATTCGCGCCCCATCCAAGTTGATCACTTATTGCCGAACACCCCCATTTCACGGGGGAGGGTGTTTTTCCCAACACTATTCTGAGTGGCTGGTTATTAGATCCTTTTCTGCTACCTTTCCCCGATATCCCAAGTATCATTCGGCAGGCTATGATGACATGAGGTCCATTATTTTCCCAAGAACCTTCGGGCGGGGTAGTGTGGTGGTTGGCCAGGTGTGTGCGGCAGGTGGTTTCCCAAGTGTCTTCGGGATGAGGCCCATGTGTCTTCAGGCGTAGCAGTGGATCCTTTAGCCCAGGTTTCATCAGGCGTGGTTGTGGTTGATCTGGCCTAGGTGTTTGCGGGCATGGTTTCGTGTAACAGTTGTAGCCCAGGTGTGTGCGGGCGGGATTCGGCAGTGGGACTGCATGCGGTTGTGGCCCAGGTGTGTGTGGGCGGGATTCGGTAGTGGGACTGCGTGCGGTTGTGGCCCATGTGTGTGCTGGCGGGTGTGGCAGTGGGACTGCGGTGAGAATGACGGGATTGGTCCGATGCATAGGATGTCTCAATAACTAGTGGGAAAGTGGCGCGAGGTACCCAAACATCGATGTGCTATTATACTATATTACTTGACTTGTGTTATTTGGGGAGTGTGCCTTGGTGAGGCTTGGGTGGATATTTTACCATGTTAGGTGTTTGAGTTACTTCTTTTCTCACGGGACTTTAGCACGTTCCCACACTTGTGCACGAGAGTCTTTGGTTTTCCCTAATAGGTGTACTAGTATGCTCACCCTACGTATATAAAACTGCATTCAGGTTTCTAGGGGGACTTCGGGGATCGCGCATGAACATACTATCTCGGATCCTTAGAGCTGTTACAGTTGTCGATTTTTTTATTTCTTTGGTACTTACCTTGTAGACACCTTTTTCTCCTTGTGGCTTTTACTTTTGAAACATGCATGTGGGAATGTTTTACTTTTTGTTTTACTTATCTTTCTACGTTGGTGTTGTTGGGGTTTCTTCTTCTTATCTCTTGTTCCTATAAAATTAAAAGTGTAATGCCTTCCATTTGTGTGATGTTTCCATACCCTTGGTGCTAGTCGCCACTCCGGGACCTATTAAAGGCGGGTTTCAGGGGTCATTATCTCTTCTTCAAATTAAATAAGGAAGGTCATGGCAATCTGCTGACCCTTCCCTCCTTTTGGTAATAGAGGGTTGTGAAATTTTGTTTATAAAATTTTTTTATCATTAATTTCATTTATTTTAATCACATGTTTTTTACATAATTAGTTAATTCTATATTAGGTGTTCTGAGGATTTTCGTTTCATAAATTCAAATGAATGTTTTATGTTAACCATTGTCAAATGGACAAATTTTACATCATCTATAGAATAATAATGAATAAATAATTATAATTTTTATAAATTTATTATTTTTTAACAGATCATTATAGATGGTTATGAAAAAAAATATATTGCAGCAATTGGATGGCAACTCATATGTATGGATGAGTAACTTTTCTATTTTTCAACGAACATAAATGAAAGGTAGTAAGTATTATATTATCTTTTTTTATTTTTTTATAAAATATTAAATATTCAATTATATTCTAAAATAATTTATAATTACCATCCATGCGATACAGTGATGAAAAACTAATCCCATCTTTTCATGATGATGGTAATCGACAAGTATCTAATAACATTTATATCATTTTTAAATGGATGGAATGAAATAAAAATATATGATATATTATCATAAAATTGATTAATTCAACAATAATATCATTCATATACATTAAATCCATAATTATATGTATAAATACTAGGTGGTTGTGAAACTGAATTAGATTAGTTCACTATGCGTAGTCTAGTATACAAACGAATTATGGTTTCATTACCCATTTTATGGAATGAAAATATATATCAAGGTTAAAATATTAACATATAAAATCTTAATATAAATGACATAAAATTGTTATTATATAAGAAATTTTATAATAGTTTTTATAGATATAGAGGATGAGTGATAACTAAAACATTCATTTTAAAGATATATGATTTCTTTAGAAAACATCCTTTTCTTTTTAATATAAGTAGTCAACAGTTGTTATTATACCCAATATAAGAAATCTATGAGATGGGTAGGTATTATATGATGTTATTTAGGATGGTATTTTATGATCAAAATGTCTCCTTACATGTGGATAATATAGGATAGTGGAGTTAACTCACACGTGAGTGACGATCACATTTTTAAATACATGAAATATTATTAAATAATATGTGTCTAACATTAGATAAATGGTTCCAATATTCCATATAATATATAATAATAATAATATGGACATAATATAATAATCAAATACAATTTTTATTTTATTAAATATAATTTAAAGTATAATATTTCAAACTATCCCGATTCATCTAATATTTTGACAATTACCATGGTATAATATTTGTTAACAAATTAAGGGTTAATAATGATTTGTTAAAATAAAAAGATTCCAATAAATGGTCCATGGATGATATTAAAATAAACATCTAATTATCTTCCATAAAAATTTTTTGATGAATTTTAGATCAGTTAATGATATATTCATTATTATAAAATTTCATTAATTTTGTTTTTTTTGAATTACTAATTTATTTTTACTATAATTTCATAAAAAAATATGATTTAGAATATATAATTTTATTAGAAAAATAATATGTTATATATCAATTTATATTCCATGTAAAAATATAAATAACACAAATGAAATTTAATTTTAATGTTTTTTAAATCGTTTTATTTATTTTTAAGCTTCGTGAAAAGGCACTATGTCTTCATTGTGTAAAACATAATTGTAATTATATATTCACTGAAAATAAAAAGTAAATTAACTTATTAAATTTAATTTATTTATTTTCAAAATTAAAATTAATTATTAATCATGAAAAGTATTTATCTTTATATGGAAATATTAAATAAAAATGCAAAACATATAGTGATATTTGTCAATTTTATATTTCATATAATAATATATAAATCATTTAAAATTGAAGAGAGAAAAAAATTTCCAAAAACAGAAATCATTAAATAATATTTCTAATAAATCTCATAAAATTTATTAAAATGATGACATTTGGTTATTTTAGTTTCCTTATCGTATTTTTTAACCTCAATTACCTGACTTATTCGTGCCATTTTTACATATTTTTACGGTGTTCACTATTCCCAATGATAGAATTTTAAATAATCATATGTTAATAAATTAAACATCTTATTTCTATATATTTGACCCCTATTTTAAAATTCAATTTCTAAAAATTATGTAAATAAATTTTAATATAAATTTAATAAAATATAATGGAAAAAGAATTTCAAAAAAATGTGTTTTTATGCAAAAAAATGATTCTTAAAAAAATTAAAATATGATGATGATGAAAATTTAATTTTTAATATTATGTAAATTAAAATATTTAATAAATTAATTTGATTCCATATTAATATAATATTGACACATTATAATGAAAATAAATTATTGTTTTACTGGAGGTTGTATTTTTTACTATTGATTAAAGAACTTTTTTTTGGGAAATGACAAAAAACATTAATAAATTATTGATATCATTATTTAATAAAATATATCATTTAAAAAATATATTATTTAATAAAATATAGTTTGTTAGAAATTATATTAAATAATTTATCCCAAATTGTAATAAAACTCATTTTTTGAAGAAAAGGTTTTTTTCAAGAATAAAATAAGGATACTGTGAGTTATGTTTTTATTTCATAATAATTGAACAATAATTTTTTATATATTATTGAAAATAAATAAATAAATAAATAAATATATTCATTTACTTAATCCCGTATCTCCTAATTAAAGGTATGTGTTATAAATTTCACAAAATAAAAAATATTGTTTTCTGTGTAAGCATAGAGTTGCGTATTTCTATTCTATCAAAGATAGTTTTATTTAAAAACAATTAATTAGTATAATTATACACCAGTTAATCAAATATAACCTTGATATTTTATCATGATATTAGTAATAATGGTTTTGAAATTTGAAAATTATTTTTTTAAACCCCAAACATAACAAGGGTTAATAAAACTTCCTCTTAAAATTAGGGAATTAAAAATATAATGGTTATCTAAACTAATATTTGAGTAGGATTCCAAATAAAATAAAATTTGGTACGATTTAAATGTATTGATGGATGGAAAAATTAATTTCCAAATAATATTGGTGAGTAACAGAAAAGGTAGATTAGAAGAAGGAGAATGGTCATGTGAATTTCAATGACCCTTGTACAATTTACTATAAGCGGTAGAAAAGTATATCAATTCATAAGTAAGGGATGTAAAATGTTATCATTTAAATATAATGATAGTTTTCCTATAGTATTATGAATTCATTAACTCTATTAACTTGTAAAATTGGGATATATACCTACATATAAAGTGTAATTTCACCCTTTAATCAATTTCTACAAAAATATCATCATTTTCTAAGAATGAAGAGTATCCAAGATAAATTTTTCATAGAAAAATAAATCATAGAAAAAATTTTCATATCAAATAAGAAAGAAATTTATAATAATATTTTCCTCATATCATTAGATTTTAAACCATATTGAAATGAATAGAATAACGTAAGAAAAAAAATATAATGTATATACCATCATAAAAATAAAAAAAATCAATGAAATATTTCCACAATAACAATAATGGTTCAACCCAGGTAATTATAATATTATGTAACCCAAAATTAATTTTTTTTCAATGAAATCGACATTAAAAAATCATTTTTATCCAATATGTTATATCATGCTCTTTGGTTGTAATCATTTCATATATAAGATCATTCTTAATAAATAATTTATCATGTTAAACCAAATGATATCCCTAAGTGTTACCCTTAACTATACAAATAAAATGTCTCCAAAAAATATCATTAGTCACATTTAAATATAACCAATTAAAAAATTAAAATCGGTTTTAATAACATTTATTCTATAATTAATGTTGAACATAGAAACCTCTGATGATATAAAAATAAATTAAGTGAACCTCACTTAGAAACATCCATATATAAAATTTTATCTAGTACCACCACTCATTCAAAATAATATGGCCTTAAACCCATACTCTAGGATCCATTGATTGAAAAATATTATTTACATTTACATCACAAATATTATTAAATGTGACATGATTTTATTTAAAAAAAATATAACATGAAACTGAAATATTGAATCCTTTACATAACCATGGAACATTTTGATTTATATTTTCGACAATTATTTGAAACCCTTTAATGAAAAAGACCAAGTCTTCATGTGTTCTTGTTTCTTACTATAAAAAGTTCATATAAGTTAACAAAATATGTCTTCAACATCATCCATAATATAATGTACACACGAAACCAATATTGATAAAATATTGTAAAACTATTACTCAAAAAAATAGAATAGGAAATATATTAAAAGTAGGATCAAATTATCTGTTTTATTGAATATAATAATTAACAATTTAATTTTATCACATATACTAATATTTGGATTAGGGTATCATTTCATAACCAATAGACATGATCACGCCATAATTTAAATAATACATATCATTGACTATATCATAAATCATTACACATTGAGTAAATATTTACCATATGTTTAGAGTCATATAATTCAACAATAATTATCCATGTTAAAAAAATACATGAAAAAAAACATTATAACTACATGGAAGCATAAAGGAACCCTTTTGGTTACATATCACACAATTTTCATATCACTCATTCAATCACTCTTATACATGGAATACAATACAAGGTAAATTCAAATAATATTTTATTAGAAACATATATATAGTTAACTGAATTTGACTACTGAATGAATATGATTGATATTTTTGGCTTACCCGTCATAATATGATATATAGAGATAACCCTCCATTATAAGCATTATCCATAAACAATAACATTGTTCTAACATATGTAATCATTAATTTTTCAAAAACAAATATCCATTGTTCTTTCATCGCATTATTTAACCATAGTGGATAAATAGATTCCATGAAAATATTATTATTATAATCATAATAATTCCAATTAATGAATGAGTATGTAATCATTACAACATATCCAAATTTTAGAATAAGGAGAATGAAGGGATTTTTGGTTATTAATAAATTGAAATACTCTAAAAATATAATTAAAAATATTTATTATTAAAATACATGAACACTTTGAAAATATCATTTGAATTAATTTAAGTTAAAAAATATTTGGGAAAAGCATATTTATAAAAAAACCATGGAAAAATGTGATAGACGTATCAAAACATTGAATCATTAGGACTTTATGAAATTGTTATCACGAAATAATCATTAAAATAAATTATATTCACACCATCAATAAAAAGTGTATTTTTTAGAAAGTGACATTAAATTTAATTTTATAACAGTGTATAAAAATTCCAACAGTGTAAGCATTAAATTTATAAAATCACATCAGAATAGATAAAAATATTATTAAAATTGTTTTACATGATTTTTATATGTACGCACATGGGTTTCTGATAGAAAGATGATCAATGATGTCATAATTTATTAAATCACATTGTAATCTAATTAGAATACCCAAGGGGGAAAATTGGTACCTAAAAAAACAAGAAATATTAAATGATGAATAAAATTGATACTGTTATATGTATATTATCTATATAATTTCATTCAATTGAAATTTTCAATTGACAATTTCGAAATGAAAAGATATTGTCACCAAAATCCTTACAACATTATTATCTTTTGAATCATAGAAACCATAATGAAATAAAATCAACTTAATTTTTATCTAAAATGAGAAAAACGATACTCAAGATACATAATATATAATAGAATATATAGAAATCAAATGAAAAAAGAAATGTTCCTAACGTAACACATATATGAATGAATACAATTTGAGACAACTTACACTTACGACCAAGTAACATTAGAGTCAAATCAAATTGGTAGATATAATATTAATTTTTTTACATATATATTGTTAATTTGGAATAAATCATGAAATAACCAGAAAGAATGGAATTATATACACCTAATTAACCAAATTAGGCAGATAACAATAAATAAGTCTCAACAAAACAATATAGAGATGAAGAATACCTAAATTGGTCATAATGTTGAAATTTTAATAACTTAACTTTTTGATTATTGTGAAGTATATAAAAAATGGTGAGTAGAATTCAATTTTAAATACAATAAAATATAATTCCATTTCACACAAAATCTTCAAATAAAATTATTATAAATTTATATGTATAACCCAGTGATTGAAAATTGAATTCAGAATTATGTTATCACATTTTAATGTTAATGTAAAATAATTGTGGATGTCATTAATTGAATTAGAACATAATATAAAATTATTTTTCAAGGATTCATGATAAAAATGTGAAATTCTATTATATAGACCATATATTAGAATATATGGTTTTAATATTAAAATATGTATCAAAAGGGGAAATTTTCATGAAGTTATTAACTCAATTATATCATTCTTATGTATTTCCATTAAAACAATTATAATAATACAAAATAAATTAATCTGTTTCATAATAAAATTCTCCTAAATTAATCCAATTTCCTTAAATAATTTCTTTCAATAAAAAGTTTATTTCATTGACTAGTTGTCTCCATGTCAAATTTTTTCAAGATGTTTGGTTCATAATGTCAAAATGGATTTTATTAACATGGGTATAATCAAAAGGATACCAATTAAATAATCTATAAATGAATAATAATTCCAGAAGAATATATTTTCATAATTTTTTTATAATTTTAAATCAAACAATGAATGATTTTTATGAAAAATGAATTACCTTACAATCATAGATATCATAAGAAAATCATATGTGTGAGTAAAAATTTAATTAAAAAAACATTAATGAAATATATAAAATATTATTTTAATTTAGATAATTAATACGATAACCTAATATTCATATTATCTCATTAAATTATTTTTTATACCATCCATGTAAATAGATGATCAAAAATTAATCACATCATTTTTTGGAGGTGGTAATACACATATACGCACGAACACCACTATAATTTTTCAATCGATGGAGAAGTATGAAAATAGGTAATATAATATATTTATAGAATTATAATTATTTTACGAAAATCATATATATACATTATACATACCATTATAACCATTTTGAGTGTTGGTGATGGAAAAAATAACCTTGGTTTAGATTAACAGTGGGTTTATTCCCCATTTAATAGAAGAAGAAAATTAAATATGTTTAATAAAATTAAATAATTTTGTCTAATTATAAGTTGTTTTTTAATTATGTATATATGAATGTTATTTATTGTTTTTATGGTGGATTAAAAATAAATAATGTAAAAATATTTCATTACAGAATATAACTCTTTTTTGGACAACCACATTTAATATATACCATAATTATTATAAGCTTGGTATTCTTCCCAAAATATTATATCAATCAAATTAAAAGATATTATGAATGAATTTAGGTAGTTACTGGGTGACCAAAATTAATATTGACGTGTTAATATGACATGTAAGTGTTCTCCTTTTATAAGTAGGGGAGGGTAAATATTTGAAATATCTGTAATATTATAAACCAATATGTGCTAAATTGAGCCAAATTGTTCAAAAAAAACAGGGATTTGAATATAATAATTATATTTTCTTTATATAATCATAAAATATAATTTATAATGATTTATATATAATTTTGAACATTATCTTTTTTATTAACCCCATTATTACCATTTTTTCAATTATCATCGTATCAATGTTTTTTACTCGTTATGGGTCATGAATGTGACTATAGATGTAAATGTGACCAATAAATGGGCCATTATTAAAATATTAAATCATATACAATTAACATGTAAGAAGATATTATTTTTATGAAAATTCTATCAATTAATGGTATATTTTATATTTTAAAATATCTTTAATGTCATTTTCAGAAATATTCATTTAATTTGAATTTAAAATCATCAATATAAAAATATAAATTGAATATACAATTTTTAAACAAAAATAATATGATATATACATATATAATGTTTTTAGAAATTATGAATCACTCAAAATAATTATTTATGTGTTTTTTTATCATTTACTTGATTTTTGAATTTCTTATAGGAGAAAATTACTGGTGTTGCGTAAGCATTTAAGAATATTCATTCTTAAATTAATTTTTTTTTAAAAAATAACCATAATAAAAAATATTTAATTATCCCCATAATTAATTTATTAATTTTTCTATTCACATTTTCTACCATGTATAAAAAAAACTAATTTTAAATACATATTGTTACATTTAATATTTTTCATTTCATTCAATAATATGCATTCCATTTTCAATGACTAGTGGAAAAAACAATCCCAAACATAGAATATTTTATCATTTTGGTAGAACCCCACTCAAAAATACATATTATATTTGAGTTTTAGGGATATTAATTACACCTTATTGTCTTAATTTTAATCTTAATTACATGATTCTTCCTTACAAATGTGGGAAATGTTTTTTATAGTCACTGTTAATAACAGAAACAATTTAAATTTATCAAATTTTTTAAATTTAATCATCCTAATTAAGAATATGTCATCTATATTTTAAGATTATACTCATAGAATTGATTTAAATCAATATTAATTTAAATATGTAAAACTAAATAAAAACCATTTTTAGATAAACGTATTTTAAATCCCAAAAAAATAGACTTAGACAAAAATCAAGTAGAATGAAAATTGAAATTTAATTAATTCTATATTATATAATAAAATATAACGATGATAATTTGATTATAAATAAAAATTTTAAATGATATTTTTTATTAAATGAAATGAATATTATACAAAAATTATAATTATTTAATATTCCTTGAAAAATTATATTTTTTAGAAATATCTCAAAATGTACTACATTTAATTTTGGAAGTGATGATTAAAAATAAATATTCTTTAAAAAAAATATTTAAAATTTTTACATTATTTGAAATATTATATAATAAAAATAAATAAAACCATTTTTAAGGAAATCAAGTTTTTATGCATAAAATGGCATTGATGAAATGTTCATTCATATATACAAATCATTTGTCTATTAATTTATATTGATAATAAAATTTTTATTAATTTCCTGAATTAGTTAATTATATTCATACTGATATATATAATGATTAATTTAAAAAAGGTTATAAAATAATAATATTTCATTGTTTGTCTATGCTCGGAGTCAAATAGAATATATGCTATCAAAGATAATGTTCTTTTAAAATCTCAGGGGGTTATAGGATTACACAATATAATATAGTGGATACACTCTAATTAATATTTTTTATTTGTATAGAGAAGTAAAATTTATATTTTGGGATTATTTACATTTTTCTTATAAATTTCCAATTTTATCTTATTATATGCACGTTATTATTTTTTGGACATTACACAACTAATTAAGCATATTTATAAAAAATTAAATGTAAATAAGAACTAAATCCTAGAAATTAATCAGTATTATGAATATAAGAATTTATTTTATGTATTTATTTTCACCATATTTATATAATTATTTTTATAAATTTTTTCCATTGAAAAAGGAATGGTTTTATTTATTTAAATTTTTTTCATTTAATTACATTGTTTTCAGTATAAGAAAAAATCCATATTCATAAAAATTAAAATTGATCTAATTATTTAATTCATTTTTTGAATAAATATATCAAATATATCATAAGACTATTTTATAGAGAATATTTATTTTTAATGAATAGTAAAAAATGACTATTTCACCAAATTATCATTTATTTGCATTAAATAATAGAATTTACACGTTTCTTTCTATTTTTCATTTGTTTATAAATTTTAAAAAAGCACATTTATTAAACTAAATCTATAATAACTCTATATGGATCATTATTATTATTGATTTTGTATATATGATTATTTTCATGATTAAAAACACAATATTTTAAATCATCATTTTCATTGTGTCTTTCACATTTATATAATATTTAACTTATAACACTTCTATAAAATGGTTCGTGAAATATTTTTCTATATATTGAATTATGAGGGTCATATTGTTTAATGACTCAAATTTAATTTATTCCATTTACATTAGTGTCCATTGTAAAAATATTTCATTGTAGTTAAAGGGTATACCTTGTTTTTTTAATGTTGAATATTAAGTGATATGATAACAAAATTGTATAATAATTAGTATTTTACGAGATATTTTTAAACCATGTAACTATCATGCAAAATCTAAATGTTTTATGTTCGACCATATAATGTGAGTGTCTTAATATTATTTTAAATAATTAAATAATTTTATGATTCCACTCCAATCACATATAAATATTTACCTCTTCTCCTCCCAACATTATATATTCTAAGTAGATATGTTAGGAATCACCCAAAGAAAGTATCCCTATTACCCCCTCCTAATATACTATTAGAAATGGTGTTAAAAAATGATCAAACCAGGATATCTTAATTTGATATCCAAATGAGGTTTCCCAAATAATTGGATTAACTCTTCACCGATTGATTTGTTGTTAATTATTAATCAAAATAATACCAAAATTATTTAACCATGATGATTAAAAAACATAAATAACATAAATATAATGAAATATTGTTTATGCGGTAGAACCATTTTTTTCACCATTTACATCATATGGGAAATGAAAACATCACTTGTGTGTATGTGTGACCATCACCTCCATAAACTTTAGTAAATGTACATCAATTATTATTCCATAGGTCCCATCTACCTAAGCACCTCTAGGCCCCAGTCCACCAAATACTCTGTTGAAACGTCGATCGTCTGCACGAGACAGAACACGGGTGGGCGATGCCCATATAGTAGTGAGTTACAAAAAACTAAGTAGGGACCAAAAAACAAAAATAAAATTCCACACAACAATCCTAAATGTAATGCACGAATAACAAGATAGATCACACATGGTATACATTTAGGGTAGTGATAGAAGAATCATCAGGCATATCATCGAACTCCTTGGGTTTAATGAACACTTTCCCTATCGAGTACAGTGGCTCTCCAAGTTACATAGAAGTTCATTCCTCTATCCTTTGACTACTTGGTTACATCAACTGATCATGTACCATGATCCTAGAAAGTAACACCGAAGTACTTCCCACTAACCTTTTCCAACAAGGGTACTCTTTCTCTCTGTATATCATGGGTCTACAATGTTACACAGAAGTGCTCCCCACTGTGGTTCTACAATTTCAGACATAATTTCTTCACACATGGCCATAGTCAAATCTCATTGAGTCGAAAGTCAACAGTATTCATGTCGCAGCCATGTACAGGGTTTCGTATGAAGCACGCATTGGATAACCAATCCCCAAATACATTCATCACATCTCAACATCCATGAAATCTTACTAAGGGCATGAAAAAAGATCATCCTTGTTGAGAGGGTCAAAATGCCAAAAATGGATCATCAATCAGAAATTTGGGATGTATGTTATTAGATTTTAAGTAACCAG
This sequence comes from Viscum album, assembly GCA_963277665.1. Taxonomy (NCBI): domain Eukaryota; kingdom Viridiplantae; phylum Streptophyta; class Magnoliopsida; order Santalales; family Viscaceae; genus Viscum; species Viscum album. The sequence goes on along the minus strand of OY728130.1, from coordinate 1,900,858,307 downwards.
GGGCCAGTTTCTAGTGGGTCATGTCCGACCCGGTCAGACCGTCGTGACCAACACAGCCTAGGGGTCCCACATACACTAGTTTAGATCTGATGAACATGGTCGAAATCAGTTTAGGTCTGGGTCTGTCTGGTCTATAAAGCCAATGGACCAGGTCCAAAGGGCTTCCCAGAGCCTGACAAGGTTTGGCCGAGGGTCCGGCCCGCTGGGTCGCCCGACAACTCGGTCTCTTTCAGCCCAACCTAAGGCATAGGAGTCTAGACTGTCGATGTAGGTGTGGCCCGCTAGATGTGGGTCTGTCCCATCAGTTTGGGACAATCCCATTGGTCTATGTCTTGGGCTCCCTGGCTTGGGTCATGGAATGCTAGTTCTTACCTCATCCCACACGGTGTGGGAAGTGTGTGCGCTATCTTGTCGAGACATGTCTGTCTGCCATGTCAGGCCTCCATGGGCCCCACAGACACATGGGTCCCTCCTTCCACAGTTGATCGATCATGGCTCGCCCGCTTCCCAGATGCAGGATATCCCTCTGTCTAGCGCCAGGTGGGAACCACGTCTCCCCAATACTACCAGGACTTGCTACTCCACAACCACCACCAGCTTTCGTGTTATGATGTTTAGCAGACCACCTAACTCACTCTGGTGGTCCACTCTTCACACCTCCTACTCCTACGCTCTCTAGGTAACTTCCTCTTCATTGAAAATTTCATAAAATCATCGTGTCTCCACTTTTAGGGTGTGACCACAAAAAATGCACACATAGAATGTGGTCCGTCTGTTTTCGTGTTTCCATGAAACCTCTTCTTTATATCTTCACAATCATTGGAGGTTTGGGGATTTTAGTTCAATCATGAAGTGATAATCTCATCCCATGTAAATGGAAATCCCATAAAAAATGTACCCTCCTTCATAAATGCATGTTTTTTTATAAATCTATTCTTTTTTTGAACATCAATAAACATTTCTTGATTATGAATAGGGAAGAACATGCCCAAATAAAACCCCTACCTCTTTTATGTTCGGTGTCTTAGTGTTACACCCTTTAGTTTTGATGATGATGACGTCATTCATCACGTATGACTCCGTTCATAGAGGTGTGTCTAAGTTGTTGGAGGTTAATCATCATTTGTCATTATTTGTTTTAATAGAATTTCAACAGATGTTTTTTAGAGAATCCTTAAAGTTTAATTCCTTGTTCAACCAGTGTGATAACCAAAAAAAGGAAAACAAGTAGAATCATTTCTATTACACGGAAACATCTCATAATTATATTGAATCATTGATAAAATAGAGTTGCTATTATGAATCATTAAATCATCATTATGTTGCATGTTAATGACCGATTAATGCGCCTCCTCAATATGCATGGTCGATGCACTGCAACGTAACTGTGCGCTGCTCAATTGATGATAAATAAATTATAATTAAATTATAATTTTTATTTTTTATTTTTTGAAAGTTCTAAAAAATAAAATACTTGTTTGGATATTACCTGAAGAAGTTAAGTCCTTTCTAGGAGAATCTCAGTGTATTGAATTTAATGGTTCCCATATATTTTCGATCATAGCACAAGTTAAAGGGTTATAAAAAACCGATCACACATTTACATTAGAATACATAAAAAAGTTCAAAATTATGTTTCAGTCTCACTAGGCCTTAGAATCATGTTCCTTCAAAGAATATAGACTCAAAATAATTCCATATATTTTAAAAAATAACACGGAATTTTAGAGATATTACATTCTCCCGACCTTAGGGTTTTACATGCTTGAATGCCAAAAAAACTAACCGAATAGATTGGTGTTATAATAATGAATTTCATTCTCTCACTCCCATGTGATCTCTTAGAGATTACCATATTACCACATAAATCACAATAGAGTAATTGATCACCCATGTAGGACCCACTCAGCAGTTAAATGTGGAAAACATCATGCACCTAGTGTATCTGTGGGAGAAGATATATGTGGTACCTCACCTGGAAAACTCTATTCAGACTCTGAAAAGTTCTGATGAACCTCAAATGTTTCTTTTCTGTCCAAAAAATATCTAACATCCTCCTCAAGGTGACACATGAAGGAATACATGATAAACCTCGTCGAACATCAAGGGTCCCTGAATCCTATCGTAATAAGACTTATGCATACTATGTGCAGTACTCATCTGCTCCTGGATTATCTGCACCTTCTCTGTGGTTTACCAGGACAACTCCGGACCCATGAGTGTTAATTCCCATGGGACTATCACGCATACGATTGATCTAAAAGGCCTACCATATTAGGCCTCAAACAGTGCCATTTCGATGGTGGAGTGATGATTGTTTTTTTTAAACTCTTCTAGTAGAAGGGTGTCCTCCCAACTGCGACCAAAATCTCGGACACAAGCATGTATAATATCTTACAAGGTCAGTTTGGTCTACTTCATCTGACCATCCATCTGGGGATGAAAGGTTGTGCTGAAGTAAAGATATTTCCCGAAAGCATTTTATAATCTCTTCATCCTTTGGGATGTAATGTGAGAATCATAATCTAAAACCATTATCGAAGGAACCCTATGAATCGGATTTATATCCTATATGTAGAGATATCCCAATACCTCTACCGGTCTCTACTCCCAGATGGGAATGAAGTAAGTCAAATTGCTGAGTCATTCAATGATCACTCATATAGAGTTGGGACCAATGGATGTGTGTTGTAACCCCATCACAATGTAAATTGAGATACCATCCCAATTCCACTCTAGAACCTCCTGTGACTGAGCTAATACTTTTGGAACCTGATGCTCAACCTTCATTATCTAACAAAGGAGGCATTGTGAAACGAAATCAGCCCGCATTATCCTCATCCCCGACCACCAGTACCAACATCAGAGGTCCTAGTACATCTTCACCTCTCCAGGATATACCCCCAGGGGGGATATATGTAACTCTATAAACAAAAAATCCCTCTCATCACTGGAATAATATCGCACCCTCTGAAAAGGTTGACTTTTCATCCACCTATCAAAAATACATTAGGACACCGCCCTGAAGATAACTGAGCACGTCAGATCTCAGAGTCATCATCCACCATTTGTGACTACCTGAATCACTGTAAGGTTGGGGGAGTATTAGTCATTGACTAAAGGTAAGATTCTCCACTGTCATCCACTAAGGATATCCCCATCACGGCCAACTCCCATGTCGCCTCACTCAGCTGTTACAAGCCGACCCCCCTGGTGAGTGCATCCTCAACCATGTTCCCCTTTCTAGTAGCCTAGACTATCTCAAAGTTATAGTCATGGATGAACTAAATCCATCACTGATATCTCATGTTGAGGTCCTTCTATGAAAATATATATTTATTTCTCTTGTGATCGAAGAAAACCGTAAATCATTCACCCATCAAGTAGTGCTGCCATAACTTCAATGCAAAGTCCACTGCTACTAACTCTAGGTCTGGGGTCACATAGTTCAACTCATGTGTCTCTATTATTGTGAGTCATAGGTAATCACTAGTATCTCTTGCATCAGGATAGATCCCAGTCCAGTCCCTGATGTGTCATTGTAAACTACATACCCAAATCCCACTTCTAGTATTTGAATAGATGGGGTCACTAGTCAATCTACGCCTAAACTCGTGGAATCTCTGCTGAAATTTCAACATCCATATGAATGGATAGACATTCCATGTCAAATATTATTATGGTTATTGTACTCTAGAAAAGTTAGGAATTAACCTCCGATAGTAACTAGGCAACCACAAGACGCTCCTCAACTCATCCACACACCCACCAACTCCCAATAAATCACCGCATCTATCTTAACTAGATGTACTGTAGCTCCAACATCCGATATGATGTGTCCTAGAAAGTGGAAATCGTGCATCCAAAACTGTCACTTTGAGAACATACATTAAATCTAGTGATTTGGAGTGTATCCATGAATATATGTGGGTGTGTAGTGTGCCCCTTCTATGATGCCGAGTACACAAATATATCATCAATAAGGACAACAAAACACCAGTCAAGGTAAGGCTTTAAGTTCTTGTTCATGAGTCACATGAACAATGATGGGGCATTGTTCATTCCAAAATTAATCACCAAGAACTCATAATGGTCATACCAACACCTAAATGATGTATTCAGTACATCATCCTCCCTCACCAAAATCCGGGATATCCTGATCCAAGGTTTATCTTTGAGAGCCACATCACTAACATTAGTTTGTCGAAGGGATGATTGATTCCTAACAGTTGATACTTTTTCTTCACAGTCACCTGGTTAAGGAAATAAAAGTTCACACACAACCACAAACTCCCATATACCTTCTTACAAAAAAATCTATGGGGCTTCCCATGGTGAAACACGGGTCCTTACGAACTCCTTTCTCTGGTAAGTCCTCCAACTATACCCTTAGCTCGCAACGCTCCATGGGAGAAATCTGATATAAAAGTGTGCATATCAGTGCTGTCTTGGGGTACAGTTCAATGAAAAACTAAACCTCCCTATGAAGAGGTATTCCTAGAACATACTCAGGAAAAACATCCTCATACTCATCTAACTATATAAGATAGATTGGACTCCTCACATCCATTGTACCAAGTGTGAGGCTAGCCATCTTGTAAGTGATCGACAACACCCACCTACAAAATGTATTTCCTAAGATTCAAGGGTTTCCTTCTCACTGGGGAAGAAAAACCTGGTCCCCAATCCATTGACACACCACACTGTACTCCTAATACATTTGATATAAGAATAGAATGTGCATATCGTGTCTATACCCAATAGAACATCTTAAGGCACAAACACATCTACTAGGAGATCCTAACTAATGATATTCCCTCCTAGAGTATTCTCACACTACCAGAACCTGTGTGTATTCCTCGAGTCCCCTCTTTTATGAGTATATAATCATAAGGATCGATCCTAAGGCTCCATCAGAATCTCCATGCTATGAACGTGAGCTTTGGAGAGTAAAGAGTGACTAGAACCTTGGTATATATGAACTAAATATTTTGTATAGAAGTTTTTGGTAGTACCTTGGATCATCTCTAGATTTCTATGATCATACACCTCATCTTCCTAAAGCTGTTCTCGCCTCTTTCCACCTTCTACCTGATGTCGGGGTGGACCACCTATGGGAGGTGGTGGTAACACCTCAATCCATTACCAACCACATGTTGCTCAACGTGCCCCCCCTACTACGTATTTCGCCATGTCGACCTCCTCACATGAACATCAACCTTTACCTTGGAAGCCCCCGGAATGTATTCTGGATATCTGTACGATGGGTCTTGTAGTCACATTCCATGTGTCATTGGTCACTACACGAGATCCAATGCCTGGTTCTTGGCTATCTCCCTCTAGTATGGGAGCCCCGCACTATCGACCCCGAGTCCTGGGGTCAACCCCAGAAAGACCTGGCCCACTTGGGCCCTCGTGTCTACTAACTAATTCCTATGTAAGACTCTACCTCCTAGGTGCTACTGGCAGATCTTGATATCGTCACCTGCACCGCAAAAAATATCTCTACCAGAAGGGCTTTCTCCTACTCCCAGTTCTAGTTAAGGGTGATAAGATGCAACACCCATGCCCTAATCTCAATCATGTGTCCCATCACAAAGGCTCAAACCCTAAATATAGGGTCTTGAACCATGTATGTTGAGTAGCGTGAAAGATCTATGAACCTCACTGAGTACTAATCCACTTTCATGTTTCCGTACTGTAAGTAAATATGCTCATAAATGCGCACAGAGCGCAAGGCCGTGGGAAATAACTCCAAAATTATTCCCTAGAAAAGACACCAAAATTATTCCCCGGTGAATGTCACCTCATTGTGCATCTATGGGGTAAATCTAAACCATCTACCTATTGAGGCCTATAAATCGATCACTGATAAGATCGACATCTGGTTGCATGGTGTTCTTACTAATTGAAATAAAAACCTCACTGCCTCCATCCAGTCCTCAACGAACTGAGGATTTATCTCTCTCATGAACCTAGGAGTTCTTTGTCCTTGAAACTCATGAAGGGAACTTAGTCTATGAACGTCCTATGCAGGAATTTCTGGTTATAGATGTTGACCATTGTGTGGTGGAAGCACTAGTGCAGAACCGGATGGAGAAATATCTATAACTTCTCCATGTACAAATGCCTTTTCCCTAGATGAGTTCTCCTTACAATCTCTTATTGGGATCCTTGATGGTCGTCCACATGATGAATCCTGAGATAGATCAAGACGTACAGTAGTTAGAAGTTTATACTTTGTGAGATGAATTTTATTCAAAATTAAATAAGGAGACACTTTTGAAACCAATGTTTTCTTATATAGTGATGAAAATATAAATTCATGGCCCTAGTGTGTGGATATGTCGGCCCCCACCCCAACACCAGACTCTCTAAATCTGGAATTCGGACTCAAAACACTTAACATTATATACTAAAACAAAAGATAGACTCCCGCTCTTTATTTTAGGAATTCATACCCACTAATACCTCTTTGTCATGAACCATACCTCAGGGCCCACACCGTAAATACCCCATTCATATCTTCCAAAGGCTAGGGGATAGACAATAGCAATGAAAGTGTCAACCAGTAAGTGGCGGCAGTTTCATGAGTAACAACACAAAGTAAAATGCACATCCATGTCCCAAACAATGAATAGGATAAAAGTATCAATAAAGCAAATATGAGTGCACATACAAGTAATATAAGTGTCCCAAGATACAAAATCAACAAAATAACTGAAAACTAAAAAGTAAACAGAGTAAAAGCTAATGGCTTTCAGTAGGAAAACCCACCTAATCATGAGAAAGAGTATCAAATAGAATTCGAAGAATAATTTCATGTCCTCCCAATATTACTTGGACTCATTTGGTATTAGAACACCAAATCCACAATTGTAGCATACCACGATCCTGTCTCCCTAAGCACATCTATGTCCCGGTCCACCAATGTCTCTATCAAAATTTCAATTGTCTAACCAGACACAACACATGCAGGTGAATCCCAAGAAGCGGTGAGTAAAAAAATACTCAGTACAGCCTCAAAAAAAAAATTCCACACAACAATCGTCAAATTAAAGCATGAAGCAAAATACAACTCACACTATATAAACATTTACGGCAGTGATAGATGAATCATGAGTTAGATCATCGAATTCCTCAACTGATTAAGAACTCCTCCTATATCAAGTATAGTTGGCCTACCATGTCACATAGAAGTGATTCCAACTATCCTTGGGCTTCTTAAATACATGTCCTCATCGCGTACAGTGGGCCAACAAAGTCACACAGAAGTTCTTCCCATTAAACATGTCCAATGGAGGAACTCCTCCTCATCATGTACCATGGGACATCAATGTCACACATAAGTGATTCACACCATGGGTTTGCAATGTCACATAGAAATTATTCCTAGTGGTCAATAGACAAGTCTCACAGAGTTGAAATTTAGTAGCCTTCAGTTCTTAGCCAACTCCCGGATTCTCTACATAGCCCGCATGGGAGAATTTCTCCAAAATCCATTCCCCATATATTAACATTCATGGAATCCTCCTCATGTTATAGAAAATGAATGATGTCGTCAAGAGGTTCCCAATGACCAAAAGTGTCATCAATAGGATGCCTAGTTTGTAATTTATTAGTGTTTTTATAAACAGTGGTTGGTTGCATCTAGGTCTGGTCCGATGCGGTCAGATCCTTCCGACCAGCCCAACCCATCAATCCCACATACCTCGGTTTAGTTCAGAGTAACTCGACCTGACCGGGTATAGGTCCGGTTCTATTTAGTTTGACCATGCTAATGGGCAGGGCCCAAAGGGCATTGCTGGGCCCGACCTGACCCAGTTTGGCTGAGGGTCTATCCCACAAGGTCACCAATAACCCAGTATCGTCTGGCCCAACCTTCATGGCGTGGTTTCGGCCAACATGTTGGGGGTGTGTCCCACTATCCTGATTCCTAACACATGCTGTGCTAGCTGGTGGTGCACTCCATAGCTGGGACACAGCTGGATGCCACATCCTGCATCTACTGGCCCCACTGACGCGCGGGATGCTCCTGCCGTGTTAGAGCGACCACGACTCGCCATCCACTCGGATGGCCTAGATGTGGGATGTCCTTACACACAATGCCAGGTGGGCGTGGAATCTAATTGATATATCTACAGCGATCTGGTCATAACTTCCAGCTTTCTTGGAATGTCGGCGAGTGCAACACTGCCTCCACCCGCAGGCTCCACCGCGGTCAACCGCCTCCACCATCAGGGTACCAAATGTTATTTGGAGGAACACCAGATGCATTATGGTGGGCTGTTCATCATGATTCCAATTCATGTTCACTAAAAAGAATGTCAAAATCACCCCAAGCATCCGGAAATATTTTTTCTTCCACATTAAGGGTGATACCACAAATAACACACATGTCAGAGGTGCTCGGGCCTTGTTCGTGTTAGCCTGTGCCATCTACGTTATATGTTTATAAACATGGGAGGTCAGGGGATTTCAGTTCAATAAAAATATTATCATTTGAACCCTTGTTAGTGATTATCCAAACAAAGAAGTTACTCTCCCACATAAATTGATTATTTGTGGATCAACTAGTTCATGGGTTGATCTGTTTTAGTCATTTATAGAATAAGAATGGAGGAGAACATGAACAATTTAAATCCCTACCCTTTTTTACATCATTTCCCCAATATTACATCATCAAGGTTTCAATACATTGATGTCATTTCTCTCTTTTAACTCAGTTCTTCGAGGTGCATCAATGATTTTTGACATTAGTTGGTGTTTTTCATTATTTTTAGGATTGGAATTTTTTCCATGGTCTTTCAGATAATCCTCTCATTTTAGTTCCTTGTTCCCCAATAAATTCATCAAAAATATAAGAAAAAATATGTCATAGAGTTTCTGTTACACTATGATGTCATGTCGTTACATTATTTCATTTATGAAACAACTTAATTGTTACACATCATTAAAGATTCATTATGCATCAAGTTAATGATACAATAATAAGCCACATAAATGTTCCTTGTCTCACCACCATAATTTAACTCTCCTCCGCTAAAAAAAATTGAAAATAAAAGTAAATAATTTTTAATGATATTTTATTATTTTTTGAAAAGTATGAAAATTTACATTCACTTTTGGCCCCTTCTATTGAAGTTAAGTTCTGTCTACATGAATCATGACATTCTGAATTCAACGGCGGCCTTGTATTTTTTATCCGAGAACTAGATCTGATGTTATAAAAACCATCTCCCACATTTACTTAAGAATACATAAAAAATTGTTCAAAATTATGTTCTAGGATCATTTGTCCTTGGAATCACGTACCCTCAAAGAGTATGTCGGCGCTAGGCTCATGGTGGTGCCTTTACTCTCTCTTATAGTGTGAATTTTTCATATTGAGATTTGAATCTATTTAGGACTGAATATAATCTGAATTTGTATCTATTTTTTATGTCGTATATGATATTGTTAGTGTTTTGTGGGATACCACATTACCCATATAATTATTTTTTTGTAAATACTAAAATAGTGAGTTTAAAGTATTATTAATCTAAAATCATTCCCCCAAATCCATGTTTTTATAAATGTTCAATGTACTTATTTATATATAAATTAAATACAATTAATGGTGATTATGAACTACATTTCAATTTTTAAAAGGAAAAAAATTAATATTTTTAACATTTATTATATCGGGAAATCTCTATTTTCTACCCAAGTGTGGAAGAATGATTTATTTTAATTATATTGCAATACTGCATTTTCAAATCACAATATTTGTTACTAATTATCATGAATCGATTACAATTAATCATTACTTTTTATAGAGAATAATATTCTCACACATCTTGAAATTATATTTTTTATGTATTTTTCTATGAAAATCAATATTTCTCATTCTGGTTATGGGAAAATTTAATTTTTTTCTAAGGGGTTAAAATCATTTTAATAATGTGATTATAATGAAAGGATTAATGTTATAAATAAATCATCATTGATATGTTAAATTGGAATTATATAATAAGAAAATTGGAGAATAATATATCTTAGGAAGATGACTGATCCTAATATAGCTATCTAATGCTTTGGGTAATTATGTTTTATCTTAATATGAAGATGATGGAGTCAATTTTGACCGTTACTCTTATTTTAGGAACAATTATTCTTTTATTCTAACAATAGTTAATAAAAAATCAGCACTTATTATTAATATCATACTCTAAATAAAATATATTTTTCTTTAGTATAGATTTTGTATAAAAATATGATTTCCCGATATAAGGAACTATTAAAGGGTAATTATATTTTAAATAAATGTTATAAAGAATTAAATTTTAAATTAGGTTTCTAGTATTATTTCTTATATTATTGCTAATGTGATTTGATTTTTTTCATTAAAAATTTATAATTTTAAATCATGGAAATATTTTATTTATGTTCTCATATAATTATTACGATAAATATAAATATCTTCTTCTGTTTTCATATTTTTTTCAAAAGAATTATGGGATTTAATTTATTATATTACTTCAAAAGCCTTTTCATGCTCATCTTAACTTTTTTGTAAGATTTGATCACGACTAAAATGCAATCAAGGTAATTATTTCCACTATGGAGAGTCACCTAAAAGGAATAAAAATAATCATGAATTAAATTTGAGAATAAACAATGATAATTTTTTTTTGTAAAAGATGAATATGGTGCTATTGTATACAAATTATTGATAATTTTTTATCAAATTATATATGAAAATATATAAAAAATTTCCCTAGAAATGTTTCCAGGTGAAACACTTTTTATTTATAAACAATTTTTGGTTATATAGATTAAATTTTTGTCTTCTTATTTATTTCAATATTTTTATTATTCTAAGAGCTATGGATAACAAGAGAAAAATATTTGGATTTTTTTTAAAAAAAATTATAAGATAAAAATTTATATGTAAATTTATTGAATATGAATTTTGAAAAAAAAATCATCCCTTGGAAATATTTCTTCTAAATATAGAATACATTTTAATCTTATTAAAACCAATTTGGTGAAATAATGACCTAGATTGGTAGATGTTCATAATATTTGATGTTTCCTTTGATTAATGGCATATTAATAAGCGTGTGTTGAAAAATTTTCACGGTTTTCATTCTATAAAACAATGTTAACTAAAAAAACTAAATTCTTCTGGATAATGAAATGATATGAACTCTTTTAGAAATTGAAAATAATATTTTTAATGATATAATGTTATCCTTTACGATATGAAATGGTTATTTTGTAATTTATTGTTATTATTTTTTGAAATCACATGGTTGTTTCTTAATGAATGATGATCAGGTTATTCTATATGGTCCACATAAATTAAAACATCATAGGAATAATAAATGTAAACATGATCTAGAAAATATTTTAGTTATTTTCCATTAATGGTTTATAGAAAATATTTATATGTGGTAAAATATCAAATACATAATAAAAATAAAAGATTAATTTAAAAAGTTGATCAAAAAAGAATATTGCCTGAGGATGATAAAATGGTTAGATATTATAATGTATTATGATTTAAAAATCCCATAAAATCTACGTATAGTAAACAAGGTACCCAATTTATTATGTTGAAAATATAATTTATCAGTAACTATCTTATTATCAGTACATAATCCATTGATTAATGATTTAATTAATGTGTACATTGAAATTGTGGTTGTTGAAGAGTATTTTGTTTGGATAGATTATCAGTGTATTCATATTTTATATAATTAATTAAGGAGTCTCATATTAATGAACACTCATTTCAATGAAATGTAGAGCTCTTTATGAAGGGTCAGCTTATAGAGTTTAATTGTTACAAAGATGTTGTATTTTGATTGGGAATGAGTTTATTTATTATAGGTGACTCAAAATTAATGATTTAATTATTCAGTGAATCTCATAGAAATCTAATTTCTATTCATCCTAGTGTAGATTAAAGGTACATATATTTTTGGAAATATTATTTGTGTGATGGAATAGAGAAATATACATCTAGAAATACCATGAATAGTATGGTTTTAAAATAACATAATGCTTAGTGAAAACTATATAAGGGGATTCATAATCAAATTCATGTACCTAAATGGATATTATAGATCATATATATGTTTTTTGTGGTGGTAGTTTTAATCAATTTTTTTCAGAATTTATTATGTGTTATTATTGGTCGACTGGCATAATCAATGTATTATCATTATATTCAATATAATGTATCTTCGAATAGTCTTATTTAACATTGAATTAAACAGATAACCAGATTATATGGAATCATGGTATTATTTATCTGATTTTCAAACCATATTTATCTCAACATATAAGAAGGAACATAAAAATTATATGGGTACTAAATTTAATTTTAATATAGCACTTTATCATTAATCTAATGTAAAGTCCAGAAGAATGATTCAGATATTTGAGGATATGATTCAATAATTTTTTTTTCAGAATTTGTTCAGTGTTATTTTGCACAAAATGAATGTTTTTGTTTACCGTTTATTATTCCTTTTAAATTAATATAAAATTTTAGAAAATATTAATATATTGTATCCCTAACTCTAAATTTATCTTGGGTTCGTTTTGTGTTACATGTTTCATTTCATTGAAAAAACAAACATAATTAATTTCATGTTTTCATCCATAATTTGAAATAGATAGAGAAGAATATCTATATTGAATAAAAACTAGTTTAAGATTCAGATTTTAGTGAGATAGTAGTAAAATGTATAGTGATTCATTAGTTAATTTTTTTAGGGATTATTTACATGATTGAGTAGGTGACATGATATTAGAAAAAAAAATTATGTATAATACCCTCACAAGTTTATGAAATAAATAAATTAACGATGATGTAATTTCATGAGGATGATAGAATTAAAAAACCATTTAATCCTAGAACTAAATGAATCTTATGATTTATTAGTATTAATTTTATGGATTTATATTCATCTGAGTTTTATAAATAAATATTAAAACAATCTGCAGAAAAATGAATAGTTTTATTTCTTAAAATTATTTTAATTTAATTAAATAGTTTGGTAAGAAACTAAAATATACTATAAGAAGAACATAAATTCTATAAAATGGAAATAATTTTTTGAATAAACGTATCATGTATCTCTTGGGATAATGTTTTTGGATTTTTCTGTTCATAATTTTATTGATTGATTACTGAAAATTTCAATATTTATAAAAAAGTAATTTTTTCAAATAAATCATGAATAATAAAATAGTTATTATATTTTTATTAATATGTATAGTTTCATTATATAAATTTAATTATATATAATATAAATAATTCCATTAGAATCCATATTTTTTCATTTTGGTATATGTTAATTTGTATTCTTAATAATACAAATTTCAAAGAATTGTTTTTATTACTATTTACAGACTAATTTTTAAAAATTTACCCCACATTATAAAATTGAATATTTAATATTGAGGTCTATATTTTTAATAGGAGGTTAAAAATTATTAACTAGTTTTATTCAATTTTATGTTCATTATAAATAGTAATCATTATAAAATTATACAACAATCGTAAAGGGGTAAAATGATATAATAATGGAAATAAGTAAGTTATAGGTTTCAAAAATAATATCTTTTTTCTTATCAGATGATAGTATATAATAAATTATCAACATAACTATAAAAAAATTTATCCCTTGCACTTGACCATAAGATGGAACTAATATTATTTTAATATATTAAATATTCAGACGTATTCATTTTCAATCACTTATATAAGGGAACATAATCTGCTCCCATCACAAATAAATTATCATGAATTTACATTTAATCCATGAAAACAAGTATCCCCAACATTCCTCAACAGATTATATATGAATTATTCTCTCTAAATTATTACATTCATATTTATTAAGGTGTAATCCAAAAGATGTTTTCCATAGATGAGGTATAACTCTTAACTGGGTGATTCATGTTTATTTATTTTTATACCATCTTTAAATAATTTTGAACCACGCTAAAATTATAAAAATAGTTTCTAAAATGTGTACAAATATTATTATGATACATTAAAACATCATTTTATATAATTTTTCCGATCTTGGGAATTGGAAACATCCCTATTGTGAACTTGTGGAAAACACCACCATAGAGAAATGTGTTTTGGTTTTCATCAGTAGATAATATGGCTGGTTAAAATGATAGAAAAAAATATATTTTTATAAGTATATAATTATGACAATATATTAGTAATATATAACTAACCATATTACACTTTCTATACATTAGAAATTAATAATGTATTTATTTCAATGGTGTAGATTTCCACATACGTGAACCAATGTGATTCATTATTCGTATCCCTCATGAAAGTGTCATCATAATAATATAAATAATGAAAACATATTTCATATATACTAATTTTATGATTTTTAATTTTAAAATATCATATAATAATTCTTTTCAACCTGTTATAAACACGAAATTTTCATTCATTTTTATGTAAAAACTACTTTCTCCATTTAACCAAATGGTTCATTTTACATGAAATATTTACAAAGTTGATTATAAATAATTTTCATTTCATAAAATGTTAAATTATAACATATATATTATTATATATGCAATTTAATGGTTATTTGTTTGACCATGGTAAATGAATATATTTTTTTGAGTATAAAACTGAACAACCATATGATGGAAAACATGAACATAATTTTCTTAGTAAATAAATTATATAATGTAAAAAATTGAAAATAAATAACTTATATAATGTAATGGACATGATAAAAGATATTAATGATGTATAAAACACATATGAGTTTATTAATTTTGGGTGTAGACATATACATGAAATGATTCGATCCATGATGTAATCGATTTTCTTTAGAACATTGTATTGATGAATGTTTTGAAAACTTTTTCTTTAATATCAAATTTTTTCCAAAATGTTCCATGCTCGTTATTATTTAAAAATTAAAGATTTTTAAAGGTCATTTTTATATAGTATTGATTTTCATTAAAAATTAATAGAAATTAATCATTATATTATTTATCATACTAGCCATTTTGACTAGTTTACCATAGTATAAAATAATGTTTTATAACTTATACAACATTAAGAAATATTCCATATTTCTAGAATAAATTCTTTATCAATATTAATGAATATTTAAAAAAAATTAATAACAGTTTAATATTTCCTTTATTATGGGAGTTTATCATTTGTGAGAGTTTTCAATGAATTGGGATATTTCTCAATATGGTTGTGTGAAATTGTCTAGTATTTTTATTGTGTGTTTAAATGATTATATTAATGGTTCATGATAAATATGTAAAATATTATAATTATTTAGATCCTGATATTGTAATTATAAATTATATGTTGTCATGTCTGAGTCTTATATTGTTCGTGTCTCCAAATATTCCTGACATATATCACAAATACATTAAAGATAAATTTTTTCTATGAATTAAAAAATTATGGTAGGTAAAAATGATGGATACTCTTATCGAATAAACTAGTCATTAGTTATTCTTACAGGAGATATAGATGAATGAACATGGAAAATGAATATGATTCTCAATTTTTCTAGTACTATTCATGAAAAAAGTGTTTTATGAAATCATTTGATATCATCTGGTATGAATGTTTAATGATCTATGGTTTTTTCTCAAATGAATATTTTTACATGATCAGATGTTCCACATGATTTCTTCATGGTTTATATTATTCATTATATTAGGATTTAAATTTTTTTTGATAAAAATTAAATATAATTTGTAGAAATGTTTTATTTAACATCCAGAGGATATATGATTAAAAATGTATATTTTTTCATGGGTTTTTAGGTCTTATACAAGACTAATGGAATTTATTTTATATTTATGTCCATTATTAAGATGTTTCCACCCAATATTTATAAATATTTATAAAATGATGTTGGAAAAATATATTCTTGGTTAATATTTCCTCAATGGTGAATTATCACAAATGAAGAAAAAGTTACATTTATGAAACATTTTCTTAAATGTAATTAATTATCTTTTTCATAAAAATGTATACTAAGTGAATGTAACCTCTTACGCATCTAATGATTCTCAAAATTATTAAAAACTCTAAAACTAAAATATCTTGAAAATTTAATAAGGACAAATTCTTGTAATTATCCATATATTTTTGATCTTTTTAATTTACAGTGTGTTATAATATGAATAATACAATTTCATTAATTATATAATTTGGTATTTTTATTTAATTTAATTAATTTGTTGACCATGAATTAAAATAAATAACTAATAATTAATCAAATATAAAAATTTAAATAATGTGTGATGATTATACTCTTTATCTAATATCTTATTTTTCTATATGACGATTGTCTAAAATGAATTCCAATGGAATAAAACATTGAACATGTAATAGATTGATCTTCGACGTTATTCATATCCACCTATGTATCATTTGGATTAGTTTTTTCCACACTAATAATGAACCACATCCAATAACATAAGAGATATATAAATTACATAATCATTACCCAGTCCCATGGGTCGATAACCATAATATTGTTAAAGGGGTTTATATAATAAATTTATTTTTCATGAATGAACATACGTAATAATTGGGTGGGGATGAAATAGAGGCTATAAATTTAAATTAATTCATTATTTAAAAAATTATGAAATTTTATAAAATTTAATGAACACAATCATATTCTTATGTTCATATATTCTCAGGATCTACAATTTTCATACAAAAAATATACAGTTACACATTATATTGAATTCAATCCAATTAATTTTTTAATTAATATAGAATAACCAAGAATTATTTCACTAATTATTTCATTAATTTAATAATTAATTCCATTTATCTCATTTAAATTTTATTAGAAATTTTATAATCCATATTTAAAAAACATAAATCAAAAGATTCAATTTAAAATAATTTTATAACCAATGGGTATTTAAATGTTACACTAAGAGTAGTTCTCAATATATTTTAGAGTTAATTATGATTTAGATAGTCATTAAAACATTTATATATAGTGTATAGTGTAGATTAAGAGTGCAACTAACATTATTTTTATGTAAATATAGTTATGTTTGTACATCATAGAGTTACATGTCATCCATTTAATGAAACTAAATAAACTGTATGTATAAAAAACCTCTCTTATATGTTAATATTAAAATACATTAAAAATAATTAAATTGTTTTTCATTTAATAAAAAAATGTTCGGATTTATTAATTTATTTACATTTTAGTTAAATAAACTACATTTTTTTTAAATAACTAAATAATATCTGAATTAATTAATCCTAAAAATTGAGTTAATTACACCCCAATTTTTTTATAATTACACATCATCTTTGAATTTATTACATAGCAAATGTGAACACATTAAATTTATAATGTATGATTTATATTAAATAAATTGTATGTTTATTAATTATAGGGCTTGTATATTCATTGGTATACACGTTTCATGGAATTTATTCACATTCATCATGTAGTAAATAAAAATTTCATTATTTACGACCTACTTTTTACTATGAAAATGTGTAGACAACAAATCATGTACAATAGTTACCTCGAAATTTCTTTAGAGAACTATATGAAACTCAATATGAGAAAAAACATGATGTTATTTAATCTATTTAACATGAATTTACTACATGGTAAACTATATTTCCAATTTTTCATCTTTTTATAGTGTAAAGGAGTACACAATGTATATTAATGGGCTTTTCAATTTGTATTCATATGTTATACCACCAAATAACTTGGAACCAAATAGTAGAATCTTTGAATATAATTCATGTATTGTAATCAAATTCATTGTTACATTATTCAAAACATTGTAGGTGAAAAAGTTATTTCAGCACTATGTTATAAAAACTAAAATACCTATAAATATAATTTAGTAGAAAATGAATATTATAAATCAAAAAAAAATTAATTATAAATGATTTGTTGTATGGATTTTCTAATAAGACTTAAATTGGTTCGGAACATTATTAGATATTATTGGGTCATTTAATACCTATATTATTTGTTTTAAACATTGAATAATTCAAGATGAACTTGAAGAACATCCTGACAATTAAAATTATTTTCAATATTAATTGACAAAAATTCATGAACCAATAAGATAGAATCATCAAAAATAATTTATAAATATTTTATTTATACAAATTAATAATTTATGCTGAATTTCATACTTCATTAATGAATTAATAAAAAACTAATTAATTTACACTCATTATGGTGAGAGGATTCCAAAGTAGGAACCCTCCTACAATGATCCTTAAATGCTCCCCAATCTCCAAATATCATCATGAGAATCCATTCATTTAAGAAAAAAAATATTACTATCATTATATCATTCATAATTTATTATAATATAATCCAAAGAGTTTTTTTATAATTTCATGAGTTCTATTTGGATTAGAGAGGGATGTGGTGGATGGAAAATGTCCATTTATTGAAGCATACAAGGAGAGTTGTTCTATAGGGAATGAAATAATTCTCTCAATAAATTCCCTATGCACAATAACCATAAGATTTAAAAATTAATTAATCACACCTAAATAGGGTAGTGGAATGATATATAATAATTTCACAAGGGCCCTTATTATTTATTAATTCACCAAAAAAATCAAATTTCTAATTAATAATTACATTATTGTTTTTTACTAAACATGCTATAAACCCAATGATAAAATAATTATGACTCTATTGAGTAGTATTATATTCATTCAAAAATTATTTAATATGAAATTTCTCACTGGACTATTAATCTCAATACTTAAATACTCCTCATTACATGTGTATACATCAACAATTATTATTCATTTAAAAAATAAATATCACTATATTATCTGAAAATAAATTAATAAATATTATATTTACTTAATTAATGAATATATATTTACTAAATATTCATGTAATTCAGAAAATTACTATTTTTTCCATGGGAATATAGTCAAATTAATATCTTATTTTCATAAATAAATAAATAAATAACATGAAATAAATATTCATTCAATAATAAAATCTCATAAAATTCATTCACAAAACCAATGAATTAATATATATAATAAAACCATCCTAAATAATTACAAATCGATATATAGATATAATGAACATTTAATATATTAAATTTTTATATAATTTTACTAAGGTTTCAATTAATCGTATTGTGTAAAAATTTAGGCCATATTCCCATTGGTATTAGGTTTATACACATAATGTCCAATGGTGGTATAATGAAAAACTCCCTAGACCCAAAATAAATGATGATTAACTTTTCTATGAAAATAGAAACTTATTAATAATCACTATTTTTATAATAGATTGCTCTCAAAATCTATACACAATACGATTTCATACTATGTTGTTCCACCAATGTTTCATCATGTAATTATTCCAATTTATTGTAACGAACATTCTAACAAACATTCATGTTTATAGACATAAACAAGAATCTCTATTTATATCAAAAGTCTTGAGATTTCACCGTCCACAAAAAATTTATGGTACATAACATTTATCTCGTTTTTACTAATGCAATGTCACACATGATGCACCCAATGTATACTACCTATATTATAAAATATGTCAGATTTTTTTTTCAATTCATCCATGTACAAAAATAGTGACATGGATTAATTATAATATTTGTGCCTAAGAATCATTCCACACTTCTACAAAAATAATAATTAAATGGAAAAAATTAAATTTGGCTTTCCTATAATGCGCCACATTCTCAAAATCTAATAATTTCATGGTTAAAAAGGGATTACACCTTGATTAACAATCTTACAGTACTATGTGTCTCCACCTTTGATAATTTTTATCTTTTGTTCCTTATAAATTTATGTCTTCTGGTTATAAAATATGTACATTATAATAAATTAATAGAACATCATTTTTCTCTTCTTTTTGAGTATCTATTATGAAATTTTATTGACACATGTACTATAAGGACATTATCATATTTATTTTGACACATATCAACAATCAATATATGATAATATATTAAAGAATATTCAACACTAATAATTGTTTTTTTAAATAATGAGAAAATAATTATTTTATAGGGATCCAAATCTAATATATGTGAAATTTCATACATTATCAAGATTATTTGTTATATATGACCAATAATCTAATAGTTATAAGTATTTTAAATAAAAAACTAAAAACCAGTTAAACATTGTAGTATCTTACACAATCATAATGTAAATGAAAAAATATGATCTACATAATAACCCCATAATGAACCATTACTACTTCCATATAGAGACTCTCCAAATAACCCATCACACTCAACTCTATAACAGCCTAAAAATAAAGGATTTCTTTAATAGATCAGTAAAAACATAGTTTTTGGTGTAACCCAAAGAAAACACGTAAAATAAATAATTAAATACATGAAAATATGTTCTAAATTACATTTTGAGTCAATTAATTTCCAAAGAAAACTATGAAAAACTCAATATTCAATGTTGACGCTAATAAATTCAAATCATTAGTACGGGAACTCAGTTACTAACCTCATCATCCTCAACCACTAAAAATAAATCCATTATACCAAAACAAATTTTTGATATAATTAGAAGTAATAACAATGATGATAAATAAATATCTCTTTAAACCACCCTATATAACACCAATGGAAAAAAAATATTCAACAAAAAAATAATCGATAATGAAAATCCTTTGACTATCCCATAATACGACCATTAGAGTTGACATTGGAATAATTAATTTTATCTTGTATTTTTAAAAGTGATGTTATATAAATAATCTTAGTTACACACTATACCTAACAACAATAAACCAAAACATATTATGGTAAAATTAATAATAAATATATAATAAATATTATAATAGTAAACTATAAATTATTTATTTGGAAAAAAATTTTTATGTATTATTATTGACAATTTTTTTTACAATAATATTTATTTTAATTATATGTAGTATTTTATTTTCAAACATAAATTGAAAATTATTTAAATTTTTTAATATAAACTTCAATTTTTAAATTAATACATAAAAATTTACTTAATATGAATTTCTTAATTTTATGAAAATGATGATTCTTAGTCATAAAAAATAGTTTAATGAATATTATAATTTTTTTGATTTATTCATTATACATTCTTATCCAAAAATATTAAAATAATTAAATAATTAAACTTATATTTATTGAATAAAATATTCATTTTAAAATATTACATTAAATTATAATCTAATAAGTAATAATTTTAAATATAAACTAAAATGATTGAATAATAATTATACTTTTTCCTTTTCGTGTAATTATTTTATTAGACGGTGAAATTCATTTTTTTCTTTCTATGAATACCTACTAAAATATATTTTACTGTAATGATCAATAATTATTAATTAAAATATTTATCTGATATAATTTAATCATACTTATAAATTTTATGCATTAAAGAAATTTATAACAACAATTTTATATACAATTAGGTTTCTTTATAGGCCGATTAAAATTTCAAATTTGTAGAAAATAAATAATTTTACAATAATTTATAATTTTCCATCATAAGGTTCAAATTACGTAAAAGGATCCAATATTTAATTATTTTGTTAATTTTAGTTACTATGATAAAAATTAAATATGAAGGAAAAAGATAATATAGGGAAAGGTAAAAGGTAAAAACACATACTTGAATTACACTTAACATAAATAAAAATGAGTTTATAAGAAGATTATAAGTTTTAATTTTTAATAATTCCCCTTTTTTAAACTTTTTATTCATTAAACCTTGAATAATGACTTAGAAATATTGAAAAATAATGTGTATTTCCAATTGTACATTTTTAATTTATTTTAAAATAATGACACTTACACCATTTAAAGTAACACTTAACCATTTAATTTCAACATGGATATATAAAATTTAATTTTTAATCAAACTATATCCCACATTTATAATAGTTTGGACACCTTATGTTTGTTTAATTCTTTCACATACAAGGAGTCTTCCAAGAGAATTGCCATGTTTCATGACATGAGTATTACCTTTTATTAGTCATTTATTATATTTTAATCCTTCAGTATATAAATACTAATATTATACATATAATTCGGTCAATATATTTTTAATACAAAAATATCATTATATTAATTATAAATAAATTATTAAATCCATTCAATAAACTATGAATAAAATAACATCAATCATGCCTGTGTGATCTACTACCTCCACGGTGTTATGTTGTTTTTCCATAATTTTACATCCTTGATAATGTTGAAGTGTTTTTCTGAATAAATGAGATTTCTATGTCCTGTATAAAATTCTTAAATGATCAATTTCATATATCATCATTCTTACCATTTATAGATAAAATGAGATCCTTAATCATGAATATGTTTGGACTACAACCTCTAAAAATAATGAATTTCATATTAAATAAACAGTAATTAAGAATAGTTTTATCAATGAGTTTAATGAGGACATATTAATCATATTACATGATAAATATACATGAATTTTTTCATTATCATCATATAATAATGTTACCTTAATTCTTCAGCATTTATAAAAACAATTATTTAGATTATTTTCAATACAAACATGAGCGATATTTTAATTTTTATTTTTTAGATGACTAATACATGATTCAATCTAGTTAATGAATTCCATAATAATTTAAATATGGTTTAAACGTCAATATAGAGTAACAATATGAAAACCTACTAATTTTAATAATATATAACATTTTATTCATTAAACTCACAAAAATAAATTCATCTTTTATTTCATAATCAATAAAAAGATAAAAAAGGTATTAAATGAAATAATATATTTATAAAATATTCTATAAAATAAGTTATTGTCTGAATTATAATCTTGAAATGATGAACCATGGTAGAAGAATATGAAACAACACCTCTATGTAAAAATTATTTCAAAATTATCATGATTTTATACAAATTAATTTTATAATATATGATTATATCCTATTAAAAATTTATTTAATATTCGAAATGGAATTTTAGAAACTGTTTTGAGAAAAAAATTAGTTGATTAAGATATTAATTTTTATTATATGAGGTCGGTGTTCATTCAACATAAAGGTAGTAATGTAAAGAAATTTTCATGACTCAAATACTTCTCTTGAGTCACAATCAACTATCTTTTGGTAAGAAAGATATTTAATAATTCTTTATATATCCTAAAATAATGGTTTTGTATTTTTACCCATTATTTTTTAGTAAAATAATATTTCATACGATATTCATTTTCCATGATGGGTTATTATTTTTTTAAATGGAATATTATCGAAAATAATTCCCATATATCCTATTGTATTTTTCCTTTTATATCTATGATTTTAATTCCCAAAAATGTTCCACATTCACTATTTAAATATAAAAATATTTTAATCTCCAATCAACCTTATATTCTAATTTATTTTAAAACCCAAGATTTCAAAGTTTTTTAACAATTTGGTTTTTCGATAAATATTTTTATAAATATTTTAAAATGTATTACATTCATTGAGTTTATATTGTAAAATTATATATCAAATTTTGACATATAATCTTTTTCATTTTATGGTATGAATCTTCTAATTTATTTCATTGGATTTTTTAAATATTTTATAACTTTTCTATTTAAAAAAATAGTAATTTTACTTGAAAATCTCATCTTTTATAATCATATTGAGAAAAAGAGTAGAAAAATATTTATTGTGGTTTCACATTAATTTTCAAAATATTATTCTTCATTGAGGTATTGGTTCACAAATCTCTTGATATACTGAATTTTGGTTTTATCATGTTTTTCATATCAAATTTTTTTATGTGTTTCTATTTCTTATGCTTAACAATTACATTTATATTTTCATGTATTTTTTATTTTGAGATGAATGATTTGGTTTTATGTGAACTGATATATATGAATATAGAATAATAGGGTCATGTATGTCACTCTAATTCACATGTTATGGTTATGTATCGCTAAAGAAAATGATGTGTGGAAACACATAGATTTTCTACAATCTAATGTGTGGAAATAAATATATTTCCATATAATTAATGGGTTATATTCTTCATTTTGTAAATAATGTTTTTATGAGATTATGTTTTAAAATTTTTCCTTATTTCCAATCACATCTAAGTATTCAGGTTATTCCATGTTAGAAATAAATTTTCCCCTTATTTTATTATTTTATTCTATAAGTATTTATTTTATGAATCATGATATATTTCTCATAACCATTTTATAGCTTTATGTTCCTTTTCCATGATCCCCTACTATTAATCATGTTTTATTATTTTCACTTATGCAATAATTATGGTTTTCTAGTGTAACGACCCAAACATTCATTAATAAAAATTCCTCTTGATTTGATTAAATGATTTATTATATAAAATGGATATATAAATAATTATATTTTTTGGTTTTATGTTTTGGATTTTAAAATACAATTGTGAATTGTTACCATTGATTATATAGTTGTTAAATAGTGATCTTATGATTAGAATAAATATAGATCTTTTACAAATCCATTTTCTCAGACAAAGCAAGCGATGGCCACATCAAGTAGGCATACCCCATATGAATTCCATTTATCAGAGCATGAAAAGGAGGTGAATTCATTGGTCTTATCTCTTGACCAATCCCAAGGAGATATTAAATTTGTTAAAACTAAGTGGAAGCACCTACGAGAGAAGTGGAAGTTGATAGAGATTACCACTCGAGGAATATTATCTTAGCCACTCTAAGAATATTACAACATCATGCACCTTACCGTAATGTATTATTGTGGTTTTTAAGGGGTTATGTGAAAACACTATAGAACTATGACTCTGTATATTATTTTTTGTATAAATATTAATATTAATTTTATAATGGTTACTTTGTAAAGAGTTTTTTTTGAGAAAAAAAAGTATTTTTAGTTAATATTCTATTATGTAATCTATTTTCATGTATTAATGAATTTTTTAAATAAATAATATTTTAATAAAATATTTTTATTAAAAAATTACTTTTTATTATATTTAAATGATTATATAATTTTTATGAGTAAAATTTTAATTTTTATTAAGGTTTGAAAGTTGTTTTTGTAAAAAACCCTGAATTTTTGATAACATTTAGTGTTTATTTTATAAGTAAAAATTCACATATTTAGAAAATTATTTTGATAAAATTAATATTATTTTTTGAATCATAACCTCAAAATTATCCAATTGTGAATTTTTCCTAATTTTTTTAGACAGTTGAATATTTGGTTAAAAATTAAATATCATTTAATTAAATAATTGGTTTTATGGAATCCAATGACCCAATAGTTATATAATAAAATAGAATAAACACAATGTTTGTCCAATATATGTTTTACCATTAAATTAATGTGATTTTAAATTTATTTGATTTATTTTACAAATTGTTAATGTAATCTACATGATTTATAAAAACATTTCGGATTTATAAATTTTTTTCCTTGAGAGTGTGACTCACCTCCATCTAAGAAATCATATTATTTTAAAAAGTTCATCAATTGATTTTTTAAAATATTTTTTTACACTCCCCTGTGGAATAATCCATTGGTAGTAACCACGGTCTTGATTTTTTGATTATTTTAATGTGAGTTGTCCCGAACCTAAATAATAATGAATTCCTTCTTATTTTCTATATAAACCCATCTGAGATCCCACTTCCTCTTCACTCAAAAACGTTTTAGTTCATCCTTCCTCTACCCCCCGGTCTCTATAATCCTCCCATGGTACCCCAGGCTCCCAATAATTCTCTCTCAAGGCCCTCTCAAGCCGTTAAGTTCACACTTCCAACTAAGGGATTGCTTCTTTTCTCAATGCGGCCAAGTATATTAATACTGTTATGTACTTTTATTTTTAATTATAAATGATGGGGTATGATTTTGAACGACCCCAATAATTCCATATTTATGTTTGAATTACTGGAGTCCCCTTTTTCTCTCATTATTTCCGTCCATGTAAACCTGTTACTATGAAGAAATTCTGATAGGAATTTCCTTCTCTTCAATTATAATAATGAAATTATTTTGTATTATGAATATAAATACCATTACATATGTTGGGAAATGAATCTATATGACACCATTTCTGTCAATTTCATTTATATATTATGATACACCACTTTCTCCACCATCATCCTTTTTGATGATTTCTTACTTATCAGTGTTACGCTGCCGAAATTGCACCGATTTTCCAAGCCAATGTCATTGTGTAGTGAATACAAAGCCCATTTCTATATCAAGGGTATTCACCTTTATGAACATCTACATATTGATTATAAAGATTTTTGTATATATTCTAAATCCCATTACTATGTAATATATTATGATTATTTATTCCATTTTATATGATCCATGTGGCACACTTATGCGTGAATTGAAATTTTTAAGAAGAGTGTGCCTGGATAGTGCTACAATGAATTGGGTAAAGTATAGTATCAAGATACATTATATTAAACAATTATTTAATCATTATAATTCATAGGCAATTATGGTTTACCTGATTTTCATGTGGAATGAGGGGCTACTCATGCTACATGTGTAATGAGTCTTGGCTCATGCTAATATCATGTTACATGATGTTTCCACATCTCCATATTATGATTATCATGATTTATCATTCCTTAATGTTCATGTTTCTCTTGTGATCCACTGATATTCTTCATATTACTCCAAGTTCATTACCTTAGTAGTCTTTATATCCCTCCATTTTTATGCATTTCCTCTGGTTATGCAATGCAATGCTATGTACGATGGAAAATAGTGGTTATATAAAGGAATCCTTCAATAAGTTGTTGCATTTTATGTTTTAAGTTGTTATGTGATGTTATTAAGCCCCAAATAAACTAGACCTCTTGATATTATATGTTTTATCAAGTGATGGTATTATGTAATAAATCATGATTATGTATGTAACAAAGATCATTGTTGTTAAAATATGTATTTGAGGACACGTATAGTTATTTTTGAGATTATGATTAAAAACCCCAACAAAGCCTTAGGGAATAGACTAAGTATAAAAAACATCCATATGTTTTGATGAGTATTGATTACGTGGTTTATCATGAAAATACATCTATGTCTTGATATGTCCAAGTAGAGGTGGCTCTGGTACATATGTACTTATGAGTGAAAACTTCGACAAGGAGTTTTGGGCGTGACTTTGGGTATCCTGGTACACAAAAACGAGCCTTGATACAGTCTTTATTATGACACTCCCGAGAGTTTTTATTTGGTAAATTAACTAGAATATTATGAATAATTATTAAAATAATTTAAACAATGCATCTAAGAATACATGTTAGAAAGTAGATCATGGATAACAAAAAATGAAGCATATATATTCAGAAGTTATGAAAATAAAAATAATTTATAAGTTATATGTTTTTCTCCACGGATTACCTTATATGTGTTACACCTAAAATTCCTTTCATTAAGGATTAATAAATATTTAGAAATAAAGTGGTTTAATATCACAATTTCATCATGTCTAGAGGGTAACAAAAAATTTGATATGTTTCATCAGTTGGATAAATGACAGTTTCGAGATGGAAGGGTAAGAAGCACATAGAACAGTCTTGTCCCTTCATGAGGACTTACTAGCTCTTACTATTGTGATGTAGAGCTCACATATCATCAAATCCTTATCCAATGATCAACATTCTATAGAGACACTCTATGACATATCAAACACTTTATCCATACCATAGAATCATTAGGGATCATCGTTTATCAATAATAAATTATTAATCTCAAAACTCAACCACCTTTCAAGACAAGGTAGGTACCATCATGGTATTTCCAAATATATTTCCTTATTTTGAAAATATGATGAACTATTTAGTTTTTTGATATCATCTGAAGTGGTAGACCTCCATGAAACATATATATATAGTCTTGTCTTCCATTCTTTTTACAAACATATACAATATATTTTAAGAACTACATTTCAAAATTTTCAAATCTAACACTGTAAGACTACTTTACAAAAACATAGTACATGGTGAGGTTATGAAACTATACATTAGAAACTATTTTTCTCAAAAATTACATCCTATTTTTCTTCGGTACAATCCACGTTGCACAGACTACATCTGGACTAAGGATGTGGAAGACATTGACTGTGCATTGAGGTATTGTTTCACTAAGTGGACCCTCACTCTCTATGATCGACCTGACAATGATTGTTTGGGAATTCTTAATGGTGGTGGTTAAGTAACCCAAAAGTCATGCTTATGAGTTCTTTTTGTATATAATCAAATTGTGAGGACAAGTATTTTCAGGGGGAAGATTGTAACGACCCTAACATTGATTAATGAAAATTCCCCTTGATGTGGATAAATGTTTTATTATGTATAATTAAAAAATAAAATATGAACTTCCATGGTTTTATTTTTTTGATTTTAAATTTCCATTATGAATTGTGAGAATTTATAATAATGTTTTTGAATAGTGATCACATGATTAGTATAAATATAGGGCTTTAACAAATCCAATTTACTCAGATAAAAGAAGTGATGGCCTCATCCAGTTGACATTTTCCAAAAGAAGCCCATTTTTGTAGATTGGAAAAGAGGAGGATTTTTTAGATTCTATCTTGACCAAGACTATCTGGAGCTTGAATACATTAAATTTGAGTTGAACCACCTATAGGATAAGTGGATGATGATAGAGATTACCACTAGATCGCTGTTTTTCGGGCCACCCCATGAGTCTGTCACCGTCACACACCTTACCCTATGGTCTTTTTAGTGTATTTTAAGGGGTTATGTAATAAGACCCTATAACTATGACTATGTACATTACTTTTTTATAAATATTATACATCACTTTATTATTGTTACTTTGTAATGATTTTTTAAAGGACACACATTATTTTTAGTTATTATTCAACTAATTAATCTATTTTGATGAATTAATGGATTTTTGAATTAAATATTATTTTAAAAAAATATTATTTTTAATAAATGAATTTTTATTAAATATAAATGAGCGCATAATTTTATGAATAAAATTGTAATTTTAATTAAGGCTTTAAATATGTTTTTGTCCAAACCCCTGATTTTTTTATAAAAGGCAATTTTTATTTTAAAATTAAAAATTCACGTATTTAGAAAATTATTTAGATATAATTATTAATATTTTTGCGATTAGGAATTCAAAATTATCCATTGGTGAATTTTTCATAATTTATTGAGTCTGTTGAATTTTTGGGTACAAATTAAATGTCATTTAATTATATAATGTGTATTATGAATTCATAAGGACCCAATAGTGTTGAAATAAAATACTATAAAAATTATGATCTGACATTATATGCTATAGAATTAAAATAATTTTATTCTAGGTTTATTTGATTTATTTTACAAAGCATTAGTGGACCCTTTAAGACATATAAAACAGTTTAGCTTTTTATATTGTTTTCCTTGTGAGTGTGACTCACCTGCACATAAGCAACCCTATTCTTTTTAAGAATTTTGGTCATTTTCCTTATAAAATAATTTTTTCCCACTCCCCTTTGTAAAAAACCATTGTCAATAAAAATGATGTGGTTTGTTTTTTTGATTAGTTTAATTTGAGGTGTTCCAAACCATAATAATAAAGAATTAATTCTCCTTTCCAAACTAGACCCACCCTAGTTCTCAGTTGTTCATCACTTAATGCCTTTAAAGTAAGTCCAATATCTTCCATCCTCTCTCTAGAATCCTCCAAAAACACACCATGTTCTCATGAGGTCTCTCTCAAGCCCCACTAAAGCCTTTGGGATCACACTTACAAGTAAGATATTCATTCCATCATCATTTTAGAAAAGGTTCATAATATTGTTATGTCCTATTATTTTCAATTATAAATTTTGTGGTCTGATTTTTAACCTCTCATATAATTCCCTATTTATGTATTAAAGATGGGATACCCCTTTATCTCTGATTAATTCCTTCCATGTACAGCCATTAGGGTACTGAAATTCTGTAAATAATTTCCCTCTCCTCATTTACATTCCTAAAATTATTTTGTATTATGAATATAAATTCCATTATATATATTAGTTCATGTATCAATAAGCCCCCCTTACATTAAATTTCATTTAAATATGATGATAAACCACTTTCTCTCCCATCAAACATTTTTATGAGTTCTTACATCACACCATTAAATAGCCAAAATAGCCCGGATTTTCCAAGAAAATGTCATTGTGTAGTGAATACCATGCCCATTTCTCAATCATGGTTATTCACCTTTATGGAAATTTACTTATTTTTTATAATGATTCATGTATGTATTCCACATCCCATTATCATGGAATAAATGATGATGATTTATTTCATTTTTTATGATCCATGTGGAACACAAATGCATGAAATGAAATGTTTAAGAAGGGTATGCCATGATAGCGCTCCAGTGCATTGGGTAATGTATACTATAATGATATATAATGTTTAATGAGTGTTGAATAATGCTAAGTCAAGTTCAATGAGGGTTTACTCATGCTTCATGTGAAATACGGGTATCCTCAATCTCTATGTGAAATGATCCTTTGCACATTCTTACATCATGTTAAATGTTGTTTTCACATCTCCATGTAATGATTATCATGCATTATCATGCCTTTATGTACATGTTTCTCTTCTACACCTTTTATATGCCTATTGTCTAACATGTATTGTATTTTTCAATATTATTATATTTTTATTACCTTATTGGGATTTATAGTTCACAATTTTTTATGTATTTCCTCATGTTATACAATGCAATGCTAAGTGTGAGGGAATGTACTGGTCATTTAAAGGAAGTTTTAAACAAGATGTTTCATTTTATATTTTATGTTGTTATGAAATTTTCCTAATCCTCAGTGAAAATAGACCTCTCGATCATCAATGATGTATCATGTGAAGGTTTTATGTAATAAATCAGGATTATGCATGTAATAAAGTGCCGAGATTTTATATCAAGTATTTCTCCATAATACATGATTTCTAACATTTTTATGATCAAATTTTTTTGAGTAATTGATATTATTAACTGACATAGTATTTAATCGTACCCAATATTATGCTTCAATGACATTGTTTTGTGAATATGATAATTTCATATGATATTTAAATAAGATGGTATAATATAGATTTCATATGTAGAAATGTTTATATGTTTTATTGAATATTAAATTTGGTACATGGTATCCAGGATAGTAAACCTTTCAGTCCTAGTATTATGAGATGGTTTATTAAATGTTTTATTAAACCATGTAATAATAATATTAAATTTGTATAATTATATAGGTTTTTGATACTAATTATATATTGGTGGTTTAGATAATTTGGTGATTAGTTTATTGAACATTATTGATAACTCTATAAATTAGTCTTTATATAAGAGAAATTCCAAATGATTATATATATTAGAGTACATGTTATCATTCACTGATAAAATCCCCACATAAATAGAAGAAATTGGATGCCATTATATCATACAAGAACCTATCTATAAAAATCATGATTTTTTTGATAGATCACCATCTCCTTGATTCATAATTAGTTGTCTCATGAATTTACACCTCACTTGACACTATTGATAGATATGCATTCATAATTTTAATTCTATTTAAAAATCCTCATGAGAAATTGGAATATATTTTGGAATGAGATCCTAAAATTAATCTATAATGGAAAAAATATATATTGACTCATAGATTCCTCTATTTAAGGATATATCCATAATTTATGGGATATTAATTCAAAACACATATATATACCTAATTAAATTTACTAATATATATCCATAAATATTCATTTCTTTTATGAAATTACTAGAACATAGATGAGATAATATATTAACAATTATTAGGAGTGCTATAGATATTTTCAAAATTAGTTTCCAAATAGTGTGGGAGTCAATGTACAAAACAACATAGAAATTATCACACAAGGGTCCATAAATATGAAAAAAAAATCATTAATCCCCCAAACATATAAAATATTAATCAGATTTCTAATAAATCATTTTTCCTCAACGTCAATCTATAATATAGGGTATATCCTAATACACTAATTATTGATAAAGGGAAAATGTTATAGAAACTAAATTTTTTACTCTATTTATCATATCATGAGAATTTAATTTTAAATGATTATCATTTGTTTAAAGTGGATGACTGATAATGTAGTTTCATTATAAATAAAATGTATTGGGATGAATTAGACTCCATAAAATGAAAGGACAACAACAACATTTTCTTTATCCAGACTATTACTCAAAATCAATGTAAATGTATGAAGTTGTAGTTCATTGAGTTAAAAAAATAAATATAAATATGTTGGATGTTAGGAAGACTACAACATAGATGTCACAAGGTATTCCTTGAGTTATATATTTCAATCGTAAAAAATGAAATATCAACCCTTCATCAGATTTAAACAAACTATTCAAGGATAAATAGCCATGAGATATATTGGAAGCTATAAATTGATTTTTCAATGTGTTCTAATGGTGGAGATAGAAATTTAGAACTATCATTATTTCAGGGAAATTAAGAGATAGCTGGGATTACATAGATCCTATCATGATAAAATAAATATGGCAGAACTTCGTACTATATATTTTTTATAAATATTAGACGAATAACCTATGAAACTATCTTTATGGTTATATGACGTGTTTTAAGTGTGGTATTGTTTTAAATATTATACAAAAGAACCGAATTAGTTAAATGATGATGATTAAAATAATAGATTTGGATAAGTTTATAAACAATGTTCAACCCAAATCCAATGATACATGTACAACTATTTTGGCTATGGTGAATATAACTACCCTAATTCCAGATCATTTGATGAAAATTGACACAAAAACATACTAAATAAAAAGTGAAAGGGTGATCTTATCTCATCTCATCTACTACGGTGGAGCATGATAATAATGTGGTAATAGGTACACTCAATCATCTCTATAGATCTGTAAATTTCTTATTTAATTCCAATTCTTCATATTATTTAATATTACACATTATTTATAATAATCTATAACTACAACCTAAACCCATTAGTGATGATGTATCTATGAAAACCCAAAGAAGTAAAATGATAACATCAATGATATATAACTCATCTTTGATATAAGATTGTATGATGATAAGACTAGTAAATATAGTTCTTATTCTCTTGGTAAAAGTGGTGTGAATCTTAGTTTTGATTAGTTATCCTTATATAGATCGGATAATACTTTTCATGATAAGGTGTCCTCATTATATATCCCAGACCATCCTATGATCAAATATCAATACGATGCCTATTTTTTATTCCCATAAAATTAAAATTCCATAATATGTGTTATGATACAATGATATGGGGGAATTATTGATGAAATTATCTGGGTAAATGTCGAAATTAATTACATTTATATTGTACATGAGAGTTCTAATATATTTTTGGATGAACATATTATCCATTACCCAGAATGTGAAGTTGATTATTAAATTTCACTCAAACCTAAATCTATTAATATTTTAAGGATTCAAAATATAATAACCCCTTTTTATATTAAAGAATTACATAAGAATCTATAAGAGAATCCAAATAACAGATTTTTAAACCCATGCGACTCACCTTGGGTGCACTATTGACTTTTGATTATAATAATTATGGATCAACGATAATATATGTAACTATTGTGAGAATAAAAATATCATTATCATTAAATAATTATCATCTACCCCATATTGATAGTCAATATGATGAACTATTAGGATCTTAATAGTATTCAATGATATACCTCTAATTTAGGTATAATATATTCAATGTATTTAGAAGAGATATACCTATGAAATCTTTCTGCATAATGTATAGACACTCTGAATTTATAGTGAATCCATTATCTCTAACCAATGATCTGGTTATCATTATGGATTCTATTAGTATCATATTTATATATTACATTGTGAAATTTCTAGTACTAATTCATGATGAAATTATCATATAATCTATGATATCTAATGAACAAGAATATAATTTGAGAAATGCTATAATGTTATAATTGAAGGAGAAATTATACTACATGTTTAGAAATATAGTATTTTATTGGATGAAAGTAAAATTATTTTGTACTGTTATCACCTCTATAGATATTTCTACAGAAACATATGATTGTGATGTAATTGAAAAATGTATGTAAAAATATCTATAATTGAGATCAAAATATTTTTAATATTAGTTTGATACTATTAATGTTTTTTCACAAAGTACTAAAAATTATCCAATCCACTAACCATGATAAACATGAAGGGAGTGAAGTTCATTTGAAAAATTTAATGAGACAAAATATTCAAGAAGATCGTAAACATATTGTTCATTGTAATACTGATTACACTACCCAATAATGGAAATCAGTATGTGATATATAGTGATTCTTATTTAAATATTTTGGTAGGTGTTCTTATGTAGAATGAGATGGTAATTGAATTTGTATCATTACTATTAATGAGTGTTGATAATAACTACCCGCATATTTATTTGGATATGGTGAATATAGTGTTTTCCTTGAAAATATGGATGAATAATATCTATAGTGAGAAGATACACATTTTTTCTTCCCATAACAACTATAAGTATATATTCCATAAAAAATTGTCCAAAATTCACCAAGAGATATTTTTACAAGTAATCCGGGAAAATGACTACCCAATACATTAGTACCCTATTATAGTAATAATTGTTTATGGTACCTTGAGGATGAAGAATCATTATATATTTTATATAATAATATGAAAAAATTATACAATACTCATATAATTTTAGTGAAAAATTCCTAAAATCAAATGATAAGAATAAAAATTATTCTATTCCCACTTTAGTGCTCAATCATACATTAATGGTATGATTAACAAATATTTGAAATTTGGTTCATGTGAAAATAAGTAGAATTGAGTATTAAGGATGATGGATATGATAAGATGTAACTATTATGATTGGAACCTCTATATGTGTCCCATGTAAAACATAAATTAGAAAGGATCTTTTTTATTATATTTATTGACCATCATATTCTATTTATCCACGTATCAAAACTATGTAGAGAGATATAATACATATCTTCTTTTGATTTAAAATTAATAGTTAAATAGAATAATAAAAATCTCAATGATTTATTATTGCATGATGTTAAAATTTAGTGGAAAAGATATAATGTAATGTTTAATAAATTACCCACAATAATATGAATATGGGGGAAAATTTACATTGATGTATTTATGGGACACCATAAAGTATCCATATGTCATATTACTATTTGGGATGTAGTTGAACATTTTCAAATTCCATCATATTTTATCACCATAATAATTTATTTCCCTATTAATTCACTCTCCATTATATATGTAAGAGAGTTATTAAGACTACATGTGGTGTCACAGTACATTATATATGATTAATAATAGATGAAATCCAAAAAAATAATGATTTTTTAGAAATTATTGGGGAAAAAATTGAGTTCAAACAATTATTATCAAAATCATAGATAATGTTAGTATGATAGGACTATCAAAACATTGAAGGATGTGATGGGATCATGTTCAATATAATTCCAAAGAAGGTAAAACCCATAAAAACCCTTGTTATAGTTATCATATAACAACATTGTTCATTTTTCCTTCCATATAGATCCATATATGAATCTATATGGGAAGAGATTTAGGAATTCATCCTGATAGGATGAATTTTTTGAGAGGATGTAGTTATGTCCATAATTTCTCTAACAAATTATGGGGATGGTTCAAACCATTTAGTTGAATATGAATAACACAAAATGACGATATAACAGTTATAGAGACAACAATAGATCATATTTATATTTTGATTTTAGAACTATTTTATTCCTCTAGATATGTTTGTGGATATATGATGTGAGGATTGTGATGAAATATAATTTGAGCCCTTTAATATGTCTTCCCCTTCATAAATCATGATTAGGTAAGGGCAGTAGATTATCTCTTAGATCTCATATACGTTAGGTATTTGATATATAAAATTTTAATATGTACATACTAGGGGAATCTCATTTACTAAATTCATAATTGATCCCTGAGAACCTAATATCAAATATGAGAAACCACCAATGTATGTTCAAGATTGAAATAATAAGGTGTTGCAGAACAAAACAAATCATTTGTTCAATGTTTTTTAGATGAATCATATCTTCAAGGAAGATTTATGAGAAACTAAGTATTCAATTAAATAAAAATACCTCATTTTTTCATCCTCTACATAATAAAATTTCATGTATGATATTCATTTAATGAGGGAGAACTTAACGACCCAAAATTTTCAAAATTGTAAACCTGATGCTATTTTCAATAACATGTGTCACATGTTTCTCCAAATGAAAAAAATTGTTACTGTAAAATTATAACTAATTCTATAATAAATACTATGATTGTATCATTTTAAACATTTAGAATATAAAAAAATATTATGAGGTGATATTGAAACATGTTATTATCAAGAAATATTATTTTCATTGTATTATGTATTTTATTTTAAACTCTATATTCTCAATGTCTAGAATTAAAATTTTATAAAATAATATAAAATTCTCAAAAATTCACATCAAAATATAATGAGATTTCTTTTTTGAAGATTTTTTTTAACTATATAATTTTTAGTTGAAAAATAAGGTTTTGGAAAAAAATAAAATATTTATTTTATAATTACTTTATATTATTATTTTTTATTTAAATAATAATGAATTTTTAAATTATACCATATTGTTAACAAGGTAAAATTATTCAGTTTATATTTCAAATCAGACAATTTTATTTTTTATGGTTCATGAAAAAAAATTAGTATACCTGACTTGATTCATTATGTAATGAATAATGTTGAAAACCCACACACCCTTAATTTTTATTATTAATTGATAAATTTATTCATTGTATTTACTTTCAAATACCATTAGAAATCCCTATAGTCAAAAACATGTAACTAAATTCTCCATTTAATTTGAAGCTCATCAAATAATTTGGAAGCCTACTTGAGGCCCTTCACACCAATACACAGAACCATATAATTCAATGAGATTGTTTCTTGACATTGATTGAGACAATTTCCTCCTCTCTACAACATATATTTTCACCCACCATCACCTCTACACTAGGTGGTTTAGTTACTAGTACATGAATACCATATTAACATTGTTATCTTGAATATAGAGAAATTTCATGAGATCCTCTTGGAGATAAACCCCTGCATAGAGGCCAACCAAAAATATATGATGAAGAAACTTTTAACACCTTCTTGCACATCCAATGACTCCTGGAACCTATTTTGGGAGAACAAAAACACACGCCTTCTCTATCATGGGGAGGAGGTGGAGATAGTTCAAAAAGTAGAAAAAAAACCAAGTATTGACCTAGTCGATCTCTAATTTACCATGGAAAATGTCACTAATGTGTGGAACTAATTAAAAACATGTCCATATACTTATTTCTTCATATAATATTAATCCAAAATATAATACTCAGAATGGAATCACATGTATGGAATAACACCATTTAGCTAAATGGAAGGACCATGTTTTTTTCACTACCAACACACAAGAGGCCCATCAACTTATCATGATAGTGTCCAAAATGTAATTCTACATCACCAATAATATGTGAATTAAAAAAAGAAAATATATCCTTGTTTTTCATATTATCCCATAGAGAGTTTCATTCCATATGGTGGGGTGAATTATAATATTATTTATCAATTATGTCATATCAGTTGTTTTCATGTGACCTAGAATATGATATTATAATAAAGAGTTTTCTTAAGATGTAATATGTACATATTTATACCTATTTTAAAATTGAAAATCAAATTATTATTAACACAAATAATGTTTTCAAACAAGAAACTATTAACATGTATGACTATGTGGGTGACAAATCTATATCCCAAAAAATGATAATATATGAACTATCCTATAATAATATCCAACAATAACTTTCACAGTAAATGGTATAGTAATAAAAATACCTACAAATTATAAAATGGGACAATGCCAAAAAATGGTTCAATGGGAGCTGATGCACTAGACAAGTGATCATGTATCATCCCACCAGTGATTGCATTGGGAACACACCAAAAAATATGATCATATTCCAGTGAGGTGAATTCATTTTCCACATTTAATATTCTATAATTTAATAAAAACAATACTTAACATGATGATTTATAAAAAAAGGGGTCCCATATTCCTATCAAAATTTTGTTATCTTGTCCCAATGATTCTTCTTATACAGATATTTATCTCCCCATTCTTTGAGAGTAGTGTGCACCTATACAATCAAATTATTTATATTATGTTCTCTGATTCTCTACTAATAACATTAAGGAGGAGAGACTAGTGATGAAGCTAAAAAATATGTCAAATGAGGTTGTTACCATTTTTATTCCTCATGCAACCTGTCATCATATATCTATCATTCCATTGGTAATGGAATATTTGGAAAAAATCCCTCTTCTATTAATCTACTAGAGGATGATAAGGCCAACTCTTTTGAAGAATAAATTTTAATAGTTTGAGATGGAAAATTTTGATCTATAGGATTTCATTATGAATATTAATTAGTGATATATTCCTCATTTTAAAATATTAGAAGTTTTCTACTTTGGCCCCCTATGAAATGATGTTATATAACCCACTGTGATGGTTGAAATTTCATATTTTTCACTACATATTGATTGGATGTCAATAATCACTACACATCACCCTAGACCAGATGGATGGGGAGTTTTCATATTTTTTTACCTTATTATTGTGTGAATTATTACTTTATTTGATAATGGGGATAACCACATAGTCCCTAAGACTCTCAATGTTCTCCATTTTAGGGAAGGATCTTGTGATGTCATAGTCAATAATAACTTCAACATTTGTACCAAAATTAATAAAGATCAAGGAGTCACATAACATATCCCATGTCAATACATGTTCTCATACCAATTATAGAATCTGAGAAAAAATGTGGGGTGAAGTGTTTTCATCCATCTCTATATGATTAAAGGGGTAATTTATATTCTATCCAACTAGAGTAATATTCTAGTTATTTAACGATTTATATGAAGACTAATATGTTAATTATGCCTTTGATATTGATAATGACATCTAATGTGAATGATTTGAGAGACCAATCCATAATTAATCAAACATTAAATTTATTGGGTGTATAATCAGGAGGGGTTTTCCTTTATATAATGGAATTGAATAAATATTGATGAAGGGATATTTGAGTTACTTACACACAATTACCACATTATCCTAGTAAAAAACTTAAATAGAACACACATTGTGTTTAAAATCATCAATATATATGATAATTATATAGTATAAAGAACATGAAATATTTCATTAGATAGGATAAATTGGAATTATACTTCACCCATTCATTACAAAATTTGTTTCCTAATCTTCTTATGATGAATATATCTAAGTTGGACACCATGAATTATCATCCATATTAGTATCCATTCCACTGACATTGGTGAAATAAAAATAAGGATTTATTTTCCATCACTGGTTTGATAAAATATTTGGGTGATAATGTTATGATTGAGTTGATGGATCTGATGAACTATTCAAAATGAATTTGGGTTATTGTCACACCCCCAACAAAACATATAATATATTGAATCATGTCATTCCCACATCCTTACCACATTACATTAAACTATATTGACACATATTTTTTTATATGACATTAAAATACTTGAAATACATCCAAGATATATGAATATAGACTATATATCCTATTTTCTTAATCAAAATTCATTAAACTGCAGAAAATATGGTCAATCCATCAAGACTATAAGTATTATGGAGTTTCAAAAACTCTTTTTCGATGGATAATAAACTAATCAATATGGGTAGGCAACCATTTCATATATTAGTCTCCATGATTCCATAGAATATTGAAAAAATAAAACCACCTATTAATATGCCTGATTTTTATAGGGGACTCCAAAAAAGAATATTCTAGGAACCTAACACATAAAAATATTTTTATTATACAGTTGGAGTCCTCATAATTGAAATCATTTCATTCCTAATGGAAAATTAATATTTAAATATCCTAGAAAAACATATATATTTATTCTCAACTTATGATACATATAATAACACCATAATTTTTTATTCAAAACTCATCCAAAAAATATTTTAATTTGACACATTATATATATACTCTTAATCAATAAACTTGTTTTCCAAAAAATAACATTATTTATATAATAAAATTATGTATGATACATGTTTAATAAATTATGTTAAATCACATAGTCATATAGTTTTTTACAAAACCCTAAACAATGTGACACTTCTCTCTCAGAAATTCATTGTATAATTCTACATTTTTTCAATATGTACCTTTTTAATGTCATTGAATGTCATGTATAATGTACACGAGTTATAAAATTAAACTATATAGAATGAAATAATCACTATAAAATAATAAACATCAGGAAAAATATATATGACTCCAAACTGCACAATATACCATACTAGTGTCATATTGTGAAACTATGTGACATAAGCTCATTTTATATGATCTTCCATATATTTTACAAAAGACACAAATATATATTGAAAATTTCATTTATATGGATTTACCATCCTATGATATATTATTTTCATAAAAAAAATTAATTTTATAAAAATAACTCACCGTACTGTAGAACATATACTACATCCACATCAAATTTACTTCCATATAATGATTGGAAAACTTTCAAGTTATTTTGTAATTCACTATCCAAGATCTATTTTGAAGAATATAAATTATTCCTATCCCTATAGTAGAGTCTCTTACTCATAGGGAACATGTTATAAGATGAAATAATTGACTTATTCTAATTATTGGAGGATATTCAGTTACATCCAAATATCTAGACACAAAAATAGGATTTATAATAAATATAATATGTACACAACAATAGTGATTTAATGTATAGCATATTTATTATTGGTTCCATCTCCATTACCTAAACAACGATGTAGTGATCATAGTTTCTATATATTTTTTACAAGATACATATTTATTTATTATTGTAAATAATTGATACATATCTACATCTATACAACTAATGAAAAAATGAATAATAGATTTTAATTTTATCCTAATATTTTGTTCCTCAAGGAACAACGGAGTCTCATCGTTGTTTTTAATTTCAATATGAATAAAAACATTCATTATCTATAAATATGGGCGACATATATTCAATATCTTTTTTACCAAGAACTATGTCTTAATAGATTACTACACTTATAATAAAAATAGTTATAGTCAAACACCTTAAACTGTGTCCAGATGTAAGAAAATAACTCCATCACCTCTTCTTATTTTGAAACCCTTCCAATGTTCACATTGGGACTCCTAATTAGTCAACACTCAGATGTGATTCCACAATTTCACATGTGAATCATATTTATGAAACCCCAATGAAATGCCCCAGTTGCATAAAATATAATTTCATTACACTTCATCTAAAATGATCGAAGAAATGGGTGTATCCGCATCCCCTCTAGAAACAATCCTCTAAAAGTGGGATCATATGAAGTCCTCCACATTGTAGATTATACTCAAGGGTCCCTTTATAAAGTGTCCAAAATAATAATTTATATTGAACCTACATATTTAAATATAATTGATGTTTATAATGGATGTTATGACCCAATTAACGATTCACACTCTTTATGGATGAATATTTCCCAAATATTATTATAATATTGAGCATCCAATTTTCTCATTTCTGAGAGAAAATATCCACTACCATTAATTTTCAAATGACAATTCACATTATCATTCAAATATATCTATAACCACTTATATTGGAGTTGTATAAGACTAATTATTCCTTATTTACTTAGGTGGTGTCCACTCTTTCTTCCAGAACAATTGTTAAAACTGATTTAATTTTTTGGGCATGTGGAGGATCCAATCAGAACCTAGTCCAGATGAAGAATTTGAATCCCACAAATCAAGGTATTATAAAAAATTACTATAATTGATCAAAATTTAAAATACTATGATCATCTTAATAAACTAATAGAAATATATTAATATTCTATAAGTATGAAATATTCATATTTTAGACCATAATACACCATATAACCAAAATCGGTCAAAATTATTATAAACATGATTATGTGGAAGGAATTAAATCATTGAAAAACATATGAAATATAATTAAAATATTTTCTCTAAAAATTACCTATAAAAAATTTCATTTCATGTAATTAGGTTTTCCAACTTCTATAATGAGTCCCTTGACAACACTGTATGGATGTGAGTCCACTACATCACATCAGAATGATCCAGATACATAAATATTCATTCATCTATATTTCCACTTCAATATAATTAAATGTTTATATCATTTTTTCATTTTTATATGACATTAATATATTCAATAGAAGTTCCAAATTATACGACCCTAAATTGCATGACATTTGGTCATTACTATATAAAATTAAATTATTGTACACAAACCCACCACATGAAATTAAAATGAATAGAACTGATTATTTTTGTATGAATACAAAATATATTGTACCTAATTCATCATTTCATGACCTTTAAATAACTGAAATTAAATAACTGTATTTTTAAAAATTATCATCATACAAGTGGTCCTGACCAATTTGAGAACTCTTGGTGAAAAATCATATCAACACTTTTTCATATACTAAAATATGAAAAATAACCTCAATATATACTTCATTCTTTATGATATCTCAAGGTATTTTAATTTAATAACTAAATATATATTAATTCTTGTTTCCCTAGTATATTTAGAGATTCCTTGATTAAATTTACCTAGACAAATAATAGTTTTTTGGTCTTTGTCTCATTAAATTATATTGAACAAAATTATTGTGTCATTTCATAATCCTTAAACATATGACAACATATTATTTATCTTATGACGTGAAACTGAATTTCATGAGTACTTAACAAATGGTATATTATCCAATTAAGTGATTTTTTGTAATATAATTCCATGTTATGTATCTTCACAAATATAATATGATAAGTAATTGGTTGGATGAAATCATGGGTTCCTAAATCATTGATTGATATCTATATTTTAAAAAATAATCTTTATATCATTATTTCATGATATAATACCAACCACTATGTTTGTTGTTGAGATTCTCCTCCTTCAAAAAATTGAAATTGGATCATTCCTCCTATATTTCGCATTCATATATATTTTTAACATGGATTTATTATTTTAAATGAATACCACTAAGACATGATTGTGAAATCATAGCATCCTTTATCCCACTATGTAACTTATGTGTGATTTTATGGTCCTAGTGGAAACGTCCCTATAACTCATGTTCTATTCCCAAATAGAATGGTACTGGTCTACACCATTACCAATGATAAACCTTGCACCATTAGTCTCTATTCATATTTTATTAAGATGTTGAAATATTATTATTTACCATTCACATGACCCAAATATTTATATCAATTCAAATACTGTTAACGTTATACATGCATGCATCATAATCACATTCAAATTAAAACTATGACATCTTATTCTTATGCTTCGTTAGAAATGGGATGTTTTCCTGGCGAGGTCCTAAATTCATTAAATTAGGATCTCACTCTTGGATATAACAAATCAATTAGCAGAAATAATTCACATAGAAATTATTTATAGGTCACCTGACCCATTCTAATTTTAACATATACTTCTCAAAACATGAACCTCATCACAATGTCATTAAACTATATGTTCGATCTATTAATTTTTTTACATTATCGAAATCATGATCTATATCCGTGTAAGATTTTATTTACATGGATTTTATTGAAAGTACCATCTCCTTTTTTTCCAAACCTATAACACAATAAACAGATGAAACAATTGGTTAATATTCTAAGAGAACAAAATATTTCCACTGACATTCCATGGGGAATGATATTAGGTTTCATGATTTTTATCCCTCATAACATGACATTAAACTATACTATTTATGGGATATCCATCAGAAAAAAAATATGATTGATGATGTTAGTAATATATGATATTAGTAAATTAAGAATATTTATATTTTATAAATTATTTCATCTAAACTGTTTAATTATGGTACATTTTATTAGAGTATTTAATCATGGATTGGTCCCCTTTCTAAAATAGTATATTTTTAATAGAATGGTGTATCCACAGTGTTTTCTAAAACCATTTGTCAAACCTCCCAACCTCCCATCCTACAATTTAATTTTCAAATTTATGATATTTCCATAATAAAACTTGATGTAGTGATAAATTTTCTATTGTCCACATTCTTAGAAATATATAAAATATTTTTTTATTGATTCAAAATCCCCATCCTTGTGTAGTGAATAACATAGTTACCATTGATCCCATAAACTAACTCCATGGATATTTTTTTCATATGAAAGATCCATTTAACACCTTGACTTTTTTCCCTCATGGTGTTTTAGGGGTGACTCTATTATAAATGGTCAATGTAATTATACCATAATGACATTGTGGAATGATTTTCCTCCATTAAAAGAACAACCTACATAGTCTATTAAGCATTTCACAACCTTTGTACATAAATTTGAGGGAATGATTAAGACCATTCATGGTTTCCTTGTGAAAATTTTATAAAAATATCTCCATGTTTTTTCCCTTCATGATATCAATACATTATTGAGGAGG
Organism: Viscum album; assembly: GCA_963277665.1. Taxonomy (NCBI): domain Eukaryota; kingdom Viridiplantae; phylum Streptophyta; class Magnoliopsida; order Santalales; family Viscaceae; genus Viscum; species Viscum album. The sequence continues at coordinate 1,900,813,561 of OY728130.1, read as the reverse complement.
ATCCATGTCACATGATTAAAAACTAGATTAATTATTCAAAAATATATATGACAATAACTATTTGTATTCATAGTCTGTCCCAAAATTAATTTCATATTTTGGAGTAGTCAATATTATACGACTGAAAACAATATGGGGTGATGGATTCCAAATGATCCAAATAAAAAATTAACTCCCTCCAATTCCTCATTTATATAATAGTTTATTTTTTATCTAAGGAATAAATGTATTTAATTATAATAGAAAACACTCAATTTAATATTGAAAAAAATGGGGTAGATAGTAGACCCTTCAAACACGTATTAGGTGTTGTTTAATTACCATAACCTAGAAATATAGTTTATTCATAGATCACTTATCTTGAACCCATCTACAAATTAAACAAAACCCCACTCTATTTCATTATGTTTTTACCCATTTATTCACATCTGGATTACATTAATAGGGATAGTTCTAAATTGATGATAAATCAATTTTTTCATTAGCCATATCAATATAAATAACACCTATGATTTTTCATTATTTATTAAAAAATAGGCATTTAATATAAGTCATTGTCACATGATCTTGACCTATATAAAATGTATCCAACCCCAAATGAACATAAGTGTCATAAATTTTTCTCTTCAAAAATAAAATTATTTCATTATGTGAAATATAGATCCCCGTGAGGGTGTCTGACAATATGTTGTAACATTAAGGCTCAATAATATAAAGTGACTCTATATTGATTTTTTAGCATTTCCATATATTTTTTGGGCCACATGCCCAAACTACATACTAGAAAACAATCTTGGGAACATCAAAGGATCCATTCCATGTCTGAATCATCCACATTACTGAAAAATCAGATATTATTTATATATGGGAATGATATATGTATTATATCACTTTAATTTAATCAAATTTGTCTTTATGGAAATCATTGCATGATATTTAGTGATGTATGGATATGATATCTCTAGAACAACAATAAATTTACAATATATCGTGACTGTAAACTATGTGTGGACATGAGTGAGTTAATATATATTAATTTTTAAATCATTCCCCGAATTTTGAAAATAAAATATTTCACCCATTGATCCAAGAATCAAAAAATTAAAAATATTATTCCGTTTTTTATATATCACTACCATAAATGGTTTTTTTTTCAACATATATGTATCACCATTAAAATAAATAAAATATTCTAAATTAAAAGACCATTAAATTCATACTAATAATGGAATTAATTCTTTTAATGTTGGAACCCTATAAAGGGAATCATATCTAAATTCCTTGTCAATACTCAAATATTTATTCAATTTAGTTGTTTATTAAAATTATATAGCACCAATATAAAAGTTAAAAAGAATTAATTTCACCTTTGTGTGACCAAAAAAATTAAATCTAAAATCATTTGATCCCTGATTCTAACAAAAAAAGATTATCAATTTTTAATAATAACTCATTTTCGGGTGAATGTGTTCAATACACGGTGGCATAAGAATTAATATGAAATTTATAATATTCTAACTTCTTTTATTTGATATATTAATCACTAACACAATTCCTCGACTAAGGATACTTTTCTTGATAGAAAATAACATTGACTAAGTCCTCATGTTTTCCCATTATATAGCTTCATTGTTAAATATTATTGATTGATCTAAAAGGACATCTCAATGACTTGATGGTCAACATCATTTATTTAATTAAATTTTTCTTTAAAACCAAGGGTATTGTTTTCTATGAAATAAGAAAATCCATTAACCATTTAGGATGTTTTTGGATGGTATAAAACTTTTTTAACAATTACTAGTCAGAATACTACACACACATGTCTCCATTTATTGTGTACTTAGACACTCTTGTGTTATTGTGTACAATTTCAATAAACTACTGATTCAATTTGATTATAATACCTTTCATTTTATACATGAATCTATTGTTTTTTATCTCAAATCATGAATATAATATATTATGTTTTGACCTTTCATATCAAAGTGTAAAACTCCATTGTGGACCAAATGCCTCAATTCAATTATTCTCATGTGTGATACATAATCATTAGGATTAGATTCTCCATTAAGAAAATTCACATGGATAATATTGTTATCAACATATTACTATAAAATGAATACGAATATTGTTCTATTTTCATGAGAAGAATCTAAATTTCCCCTTATCTAGAATATTGTATATTAGTAATTTGAAATTATTTAATATATGGTATTTCCATTACCATTATAAAGATATTATCCCACCCATTTAGTCACATCTATATGACCTTCAACTATAGTATTATTTATTGAATTTTGTGTTTCATTAATGCTCACTCTTCATTAGTTTGATAAATATGACCATAAACTACTTTCCCAACTCATATAGGTTTTCTTCATTCAGGACACTATGTTCTATAATTAATATTAGGTATGTTCTAAAAAATTTTATATACAATTGAATTATATATTCAAAATCTATATAATCATAAAAAATTTCACTATTAGGTTGATTTAGTATTGAATGATTCATCATCTCATATTGGTCTAAATACTAAAAAATTAAACTGAATGAATCATTTAATGATGATTTCAGCATTTGTTATGATTTTCCTTCTAGTCATAGAACTTTGTTTCTCATATATAATGTAATCTAGATCACAACATTATATTTAAATCAATAAGACCCTATGATTAATATTTACATACATCATATTGTCAGACCATATACATCAACTCTTATTAGGTTGAATTGAATAAGACCAATGTTCATAAGAAAAGTGGTCTATTACCAACATGTTTGAAAACCCACAAATGGAATCCCTATGTAAATTGATCCCTCTTCTCCAAATTTATGAAACTAAAATAGTGTAAGAAAAATATAGAAAATATTAAGTGGAAAACATGACAAATAATTATATGATGAAAACATACAATGTTTGATCTAATAGTAACCCATTTTATTTCCTTAAACAACTATATATAACTGGGGTAATAATAATTTGGGGTAAAAATATGTATATAAAAAGATTCTAGGAACCAATACAAGACCTATACAAAATTTTGTTATGTCCTCTACATCGGGTAACCTTGTAAAATTTTAGCGCACCATTCAATTCCAAGTGTATATAATATTTTTCTCCTAAATTAATGTTTCATGTGGTATTGTCCATCCTATATTACCCTTAACATGAATTAAATAGATATGATATACATCATATTCATTATTTACGATATCCAAATACCAATCAGGCATAAATGTAATTTTGTTTCATCTTCATCATCCTACACTTTTTTGATGATGTACCCAATTTCTAAAATAATTTTCAAACCTTGTAAAAAATTTCAATAATTTCCACATACAAAGTTCTCAGTCTATCATTCTCACAGGACATAAAATTGACATATATGAGTATCATTCAACAATTAATGTGTTTCATGACTAATTTTCTTATTAAAAACATATAGGAATCCAGATCTCTAATAATAGATCGAGCCACAAAATCAAATTTCATACAGTTCCCTCTATTATCATATATTTCTAACATTTATTATATCATGATTTCAATTCATTGAGTATAGTATTCCTAATACATAATAAAAAACCTCATGTTATGTAACCCCATTATCAACGTTAATAATAACCAAATCATGATATTCCGTAGGTATATTTGAAAACTCATACATAATGATTCAACCTAGAAACCTAGACAACATGAAGTTATTATTCGGTCTCTGTTCCTAAAATCACTACGTAAAGATAAATTCTCTTATAATCATCCATAAACTAGTGATAAATCTCCAAAATATCAACTGATTTTTATTGATTGTAGAAACGTTCAAAATTCTGACCCTTCACTTATATTATTTTTTTGTCTAATGAATCCAATTCTTAGGGAATTTTCTTTGAACAAAAAATATATTCCACCTTTGTTTCCATTGTATACATGATGTGATCCAAAATTATAAAATAAAAGTTATGTATTTGTAATAAATTTCAACCCTAACATATTTTGAAATAAAATGTATATTTATGTGAAATAGGATTTCTAAAATATTTTTTAATAGATATTATTAAAAAAACTATTCAATTAACAATGTATTGAGAAACACCCACAAGGATTAAGAAATGGATTTCAGGAATTCCGAACCAAAATTATGTAAAACAATTAAAATAATGTTTTGCTATGTATCTAGTCTGTTTAGACTCATAATTAATCTACTTTTGGTGTATATAACAAATACTGAGGAATAACTTATATCATTTTAATTTAATTGACTAGTCATAAGACAAAAACAGACTTATAGATCAAGAGTTAGTACTATTTTATGAAAATTTATTTTGATTAAAATATAAATTAATATAATCATTTTATAACCCCTCTAAAATTAAATGTATGAAATTTCCTTTCATTGAAGTCCACTCTATAGTCCCCTTTCAGTGAAATCCCCAATGACTCACAACATAGTTAGACAACATAACATAGAAGAATCCTTTTGAGATTCTCTACAAATTCTTCTCAACCCACTCCAATTCTATAAATCTATTAATTTGGGTGCCCTATTGGGATTCCCCACTAATTACAAACATTGTGACATTAGGGTGAATCTTTTTGATGTTGCATGATTCCTTACCTATGGGTGTTGGGATGATATTTCATGGTTATACATGAGGTAATTACATTTACTCTGATCTCTATGTGGAATAGTGTAACATTCACATTCCCATCTATTTATAGAACTCAATGAAATTGAGATGCAATTAAATACCTGACTCTATCAACCAAAATGGTAATGTACATTGGAAGGAGTAGAGGAAACTTTGAGAGAGTGATCATTGAATGTATTAACTCACGAGTGAATCCGAAGATAACTACAAAAATAAAGTCATTAAGAATTAAAATTAAACCGCATGAGGACAACCAAAGAGTCAAATATTTATAATTATCCTCTAAAATGCCATCCATGTGGTGAAATTATAGATAAATCATGGAAATTTAGACCACGGGGTTGAGATAATCTGAACACCACATGAATTATCATTGCTGAGTTTGTGATTATAGATCCAACACATGAGACCCAGATCCAATGGTATTTTTGTATACCAAAAATGAAGACTTACAATCCATATCACTGAAGGTGATCACCCATAAATAACAATCCTCACTTAGCTCCACTATATCGATCAAACACATTATGCTCTATTTTACAATGCATCATACTTGAGATCTAATATATGTATCCAATCATAATTGTGATCTAGTCTAAAGGGTCCCTAAACATAATCAAATATAGAGTCACCTCCCTCTATGAACAGACCAATGTAGATAAACCCCTTAAATACTAACTTTCATGTATCCCCTCTCCATGAATTACATTTTTATAGATCCTCGTAGAACCTTGTTTGTGAACACCCTATGTAAGTATACTCTATGTAAACACCATTCAATTACATAATTGATGTGGGTAAAAGTGAAAATTGAAACAAAAATTATTTTGGAATTGTTTAGACATAATTTGAGATAACTAAATATTACAAGATAGTTTACTGAATAAATTTCCATTATTCAGGATAGTCCTCATTGAAACCCAAAACAGCTCATGTCAAGATATTTCATTTGATTATAAAATTACGTCCTCCTCTAATGTGTAATCCCTAGAACATTTCTTAAAATTACACAAATATTATGTCAGTTATCTTAAATAATTTCAATCAGTTATCTGTAGTAAACAGCAAGTTATTCATTATAATTTTTTTATAAATGGTCTTTTGTTTCATGCTTCTCATGCAAAGAATAGATCTACTGGGAATATGGTTCCATTTTATTGTTCTCCAGTTATAATTTAGATTCATAGAATGAATCAACATTTTATTCCAACCTTAATTCTTATATACTATATCACACAAATTATTTCAAGACCATGTTATCTTATAGTAGCTGATCCTCACATATTACCATTGCCTTTGGATATTATAACTATGTGGGAATTGATCATTATTTTTAATGACATATATGAATCTTCTTTTAGGATAGAACCAAATATATCAAATATGTATTTTGGTAAACCTACATGGGACAATCCCTAACCAAATATTCTAATATCTATATAATAATTGAGAATAAGAAGAATATCGGGATCTCTTGTTTAATCCTAAGTCATTTTCATAGAGTAAGTGATTTTATGGAATAGGCACACCACATGATTTCCCAATAATATGTAATCCCAAACCCTAGCTGGTAAACACTTATTGGGTGAGCATATGAATTATAGGTGATGAACATGTGATGGGCCATCAAATATATACCTTACCAACATAGGATTACCAGTTTCATGAGTTTATGACATTCGTATATTTATGACCCTATAGACAATCATTCTTGTATTCTAATGTTCTTGGTATTCCTATGGTTATGTTCTATGTATGCCTCTAGAGATAACCCATACAAGGAAATAGGGATTTTCGTGTAATGAACCATCATATCTCATGGGATGTTAATAATCTTCTTGCATGTGTTATTTTGGGGAAGATAACATGACCTTATTATAATGTGAAATCCCAGAATAAACACTCATTATTAAAGTAATTATTATAATGAATGATTTGAAAAGAACAAATCTTGTGTTATACTCATACTAAACATTTTTTTGCACCTTTATCTTAATAGTTCATAATTTAGGACATTTAATGACATTGAGTTTTCCACGTCACATCACCACAAAAGTTATATTTAGTCACACTATGTAGCACTGAGCTACTTAGGTTTTGAATCCCTAAATTGGGGTTTTCTGGAAGTCCTCTCATGGTCCCAATACCAACTCCAACAATAATATTCATCCAAAGACATTTATAAATATTAGAGTAACTTTCTATGTGAATTTAATTTAAATCATTAAAAACTAATAAAATAAATATGATGAGCCTCTACCATACATTGTTTTTCATATATCCATATGGGTTGAATTAGATATTTTTTTATAGGGGTGACCATTCCCACATTGGGATTTTATACGAATTCTCAAATATAAAATAATTTTATAATAGAGACCTGGGGTAGTAAATCATTCACACCAAAATTGTTAGACGATCATGATCTCCTATACTCTCAGTAAACAAACATTTTATTCTGTCACAAGTAGGATTCCCCAATTACTATCTATCATTGAAACAAATATCTGCAAGGCTATTCAGACTAAATAGTATGGAATTTGATATCCCTAAAAGATACCATTAATAATATAATGAATAAAATATTATTATTTCATTAACAATGAAAATCCATTGACATATTAAAATTGAAGATTTTACATTTCTCATTGTGCCATTTTGTTTCACATGTTCCATGAAAATTTAAAAATGAATCTAACATGAATCAATCAATTATAATATAAATCTATTGAACATGCACTCTAACTTTTTATTATCCACTGATAGGATTATTGATTACTTTTTTCTCAAGTCTATAATTATTCAATAAAATCCAAATTGAACCACCAAATAAAAAATTAAATGATAATCTGATCATAAAATATTATATTTCCTATAAGTAACCTCAATTCAATGCAGACAACAATTAGATGCACCAAGCACTATTCTGAATTAGAATATATACCATGTACTTAATGACCTTACATATAACTTCACCTTCCAAGTACCACCAATGTAAGGTTTTGATGTCGCTTTTTTTGAATTACCATCATAGTAGCTCTATACAAACTATAGATAATGTAATGATATCTCCCAATAAGTGAGACAACACAATCAATCCTACTAATTATTTACCATAATTAATTGTGGGTTTTTATATAATATTTTAAAATATTTAAGATAACTATGACTGAATCTAATAATGATATGAATTTTTAGTCATTTTTTATTAATAATTAAGAGAGTTTCCAATTATAATACCTATGTAAACAAAATTAAATCTCTGAGATATAAACATATAACTTTTTAAGTCCAACCCATATCATTATTAACATTGATTATAACTAAACACTACTTTTTAGAAAATCATACACAAATTTTTTTATCCAAAACATACCCTTATTACTCGTTGAATTTATCTCTCTATCTCTCAAATACCATGAACCATGGTAAGGATAACTATTATTTTTGTGAATGAACATAGCAGTGCATCATTTGGTGAAGACTATAGGAGAAAGTGCTCTAATATATATTGAACTAGATTATCAAATTTTAATTTATTTTATGGAAAATTTATTTTAATCAAAATGTTATTACTAATGGATAAAATACTGTAAGTTATCCTCTCATAGAAATGGTTTTATCTTTTATTTATAAATATCCATCATTGAATGTTTATCCTTTAAATTTATTATTATAGTGTAGAATATTAAGTATCCATATTCATACTACCACCGTCCAAAGATCCATGAAATTAAAAGTGTATATATATAACAAAATCAATGAATTAGAATCAATCGTATCTTTGAGGAAGATTGTGAGATTTCACCATGAAAAAAATAATTTATCATTACATGGCATCTTTTACTTATGTTAAATCACAAAATATCACAAATATTACACTACTATGTAATGTTGATATATATTTATGCATTTATTATAATTGAATTAGATCAATGGTTGAATAGGAACGTGAATGATGTCTTAGTTTATTATTTTAGACCTATGAGATACATTTTTTAACCAATGACACGTCATGAGAATCCTATAAAGGATGAGAAATTATATCTAAACAATCACACACACGGATATATATATATATATATATCCCATAAATATCCAATATAGTAATGTTTTAGATATAAATATTTATTGTTAGAGAATCTATTTTTCAATGTCTGTATTAAAAAAGAGAATGATGACATAAGAGGTTATAAATATTCATTTTATTTTGAATTTTATGTAGTACATGTGTGATGAAATCACATATAGTAATTTTAGTCTTTTTTGAACATATTTATATTTGAAGATACACCATAAAAATACAATGAAAATCTATTTGATACAGTGCTCTCAAGAGGACCATCATGCATCCCATGTGAATTGCTCACTACCCATTCTTAGACAATACAAGGACACCATAGACACTAAATGGAAACGAATGTTATCCTTGGTTAGGTTTTCACATTGAGACTGGTTGGTTTTGTAGATTTTTAAAACATCATAGGCATCATTATTTTATAAATTTAAAAATAATAATATTTACATTATAATCTATATACATTAAATATTATTTTAATAACATATTTTATTAATTTTTATCATCATTAAGTATTTTACATTTCTAATATATCCCATTTATAATGTGTAATTTTTTATTATATTCATTTCAAACCAATATTATTTTAAATTATTATATAATAAAATTATTTAAATATATTTTTATTATTGAATATTACTTATATTTATATAATTCTAAATAAGTATAAATTTATTTTATTAATAGAGGAAAAATTATTTCAGAAATAATTACATACATGTATGAAAAATTGAAAAAATATTATATGTACATAAATTAAAAATATATCATCATGTTTAATACACTGAATTTTAAATAAACACTAATACAAATAATGAATTAATCTGTGAAATATTATTTCCCTTATTTGAAATAATTTCATATTGATCCCCCCTAAAATAGATATATTATTAATAATTCCACAAGTAGATCAAATATTCAAATTTTTATACTTTAATAAACAATGCCTCATATTATATTAATTTACCATCAAGGATAATTATCATAATAAAGACCATCTACATTCTCTCAATAAAAATATTTAGTTGAATTATCTAATCAGTCAATCAGAATGAACCAATTTCAATTTTTATTTTTTTAACTCATTTAAATACATAAAATTCATATAGATATATTCATTAATTGTATACATCTATATCCCCTACATTGAAAGAATTTAGTAAAGATATTTATTATCCTTAAATACATATTATTTCATTATATCAAAAAAATATCATTTTTTTAATTTATAATGTGTATAAAAAATTCTATAAAACACTATATTATGGAAAATGTATTATAATAGAATCATCAGAGGTAATATAATGAAATGAGATTTTTTTTATAAAAAATTATATTTCCTATATTAGGATGATATTATAAATATCATATTTTATGATGTCTATTATGAGTGTACAATTGCACAATAAAAAATTAAATTTTTACAAACAAGGGAGTAATACAGTCAAAATTAAAAATTATAATTTCAATGATTAGAAATATTTGACCGAATGAGTTTGAATAATGATTATGAGTATCATAAAATGGTATTATGTAGAAAAAAAGTCAATAATGATAATAAAATTTAATTATCTAATGTTGTGGAGTGTGAATACTTATTCATGGATTGAAACATATAGAATAGGATTTCCATTTATTGAAATTATTCATGTTTTGTTGCTCCATAGATGTTACTTATTAAAAAACTTTGCAGTATAGTTAAATTTGATGGTCAAATATTTATATGGAAGGAACTATATTGAGATGTAATTATTTTAATATAAACCAAGTAGGAGAAACATATATAACAGTAATATAAAAGATCATCATATGTGATATAATATATTGGATATAATGGTTGGTTTTGTATGGTTTTTTTAAATTGATGAAAAATATAACATGTATCATTGTTTATATAATGGAATATAGACTATATGAATCATTTATTTTAGATTTTTATATATATATATATACATTTATATCACGAAGTAAATTGATATTTTACCTATCAGAAGATGAGTTACCCATTACTGATGTACATTATTGAATGTTATTGTTTTTTTGAAATATTAATCTTATCGAGGGTTTGATTCTTATATCCACATATAGAAGATGATGATTAGTCAAAAAATAGTTCTTTTTTTCTCAATGACGCATAAAGTATTACACATGGAGTAAAATACATTGATTCATGGGTAAAATTGAGATATATGTATATCCACTACATGATATGGTGATATAAAATTCATTAGAGACATCATTTATTTTATAAAAATGTTATGAAATCATTTACACTATTCAAATCGTGTGTGGATTGGTATAATAATAATCATTTCATTGTTTAGATCATAACAATGATGGGATATTATTTTTCATATGATTAGAATAAAATCTAATCCCTTGACATTCATAAGATGGGAAGTATATTTCCATAAATAAATAAAAAAATGCATGCATTTACCTATTCGTGTGTGGTGAATGATTAGTGCACATCCCTAAGGGTGAATAACATGTCTTCAAGTCATTTACTATTTAAATATATACTCATATAATTATGAATGAATAAGGAGGCTATATTGGGTTGACAAACATAATTTATTATTGAATCTAGATTCAATGAAATAATGTATATAATGGAAATGAATTCTTTTATATGAAAGATATAGTGGAAACTTGTAAATAGAAAAATCTGTTTTATGAAGATCATGCTACATCAATTTTTTATGAGAATCATTGATTCATTTAAATAGGTTTATCCTTTGTAAATTGTTTAAATTCATGAGTACATTGTTATTATCAATTGTAGAATGTCCCATTAGGTAACACGTTATTCATTTAATGGGGATTGATTTTAACTAATAGAGTCATTAAAAAATGATTTATAATTATTTTGAAAGTGGTTTAGAAATAATTTTAATAATTTAATGCATATAATTTCATACCAGGTGATGTTAATGATATCATTCTAAATCAAATTTTCGTGATATATGAATGAAATTTATGATATGGTTTATAATGTTATGGTATATGATGCAATACATGGAGGAATGGAAGAACATTTATTTATATTTAGTATAACATTAATATAGAAGGAGGTGTTCCATAAATCCATTATGTATTTCATATATGTATGGATACCTTACACTGTATAACAGTGGAATTCAAAATATTTTTAAATTCCCTGTTAAGGGTTCATCATAAATAATTATTAAATCATTCATAAGATGGTAGAAAATTAAATTGTTAATATTTAGATAATTATTTATAGTCATACATTAGAACATATTGAATAAATTATCTTAAGAGTTATTTTAATGGTAAAAATGATTTTTTATTATTCTCAAAAACATGTAATTTAATCAAGAATTCACAAATTCATGATTAATTACATGGGGTTGGAAAATATACTCAGTGGATTAAAGAAATTTTTATGTCTATGTTAATATTATTTGTAATTTTTATGAAAATATTATTCAAGTTAACTAATAACTATGTGAACACATTCTTCCCCCATCCTTATCCTATATAGAAACGATCATGGATCAATGAAATATTGAACCAATGATATGGTTGAATCAAACAATCATTTTGATACAACATAATGGTTGGAGTGTGATGAATACTACTAAGAGAAATTCATCAAACATGTGTTTAAATTGTTTGGATGGAATTATACGAAGAAATGTAAGGGGTTGAATTGTGTACTTTTTAAAAACCATGAAATACAACATGTTTTTCATTCTTTTGTTGTTTTATACATATGACACAATTCATCATTTAAAAAAATTATTCATATAAAATTTATAGAAGAATAAAAAAATAATATTTAAGATTTTTGGGGCACAATGATCCCCTTGTTTACTCCACCATAGCTTTCTTAGTGATATTGATTATTATCACAAATAGGTTGTCTTATCCTAATACATCTAAACTTGACTATAGGTAGCTGAAGCCTTACCAAAATATAAATTATTTTAAAAATGAACCTCTCAATCCAAAACAATATTAAAGGATCTAACAATCCACCAAGACAAATTATAAGTAAATAAAGCACTATTTAAACATGATTGGTTGATTTGTTGAAAAATAAAATTCTGCTCACATTTCCATAAGAAACTGATAGATAATTCTTCTTATTCTTTTAGATAAAATGACATAATGATATAATATCATATATGTGTTTCTCATTGGAGATTATCTTCAATGAAATATAGTAAAAGAATTCATTCAACATCTATAAATTAAATGATATAAAAATAGAAAAATTAGAAGAAATATATGTCTCAAATGTATAAATCATTTGAATTATAAAGATTCCAACATAAATAAAAGACACCCTATAATAAAGGTAAAAATCCTTGAATTTATAAATAAAAATTTATTTTCATCTTGTCAAATATAACAAAAAAATAGAACCAGATAAAATGTGATAAAAAAACCTATCAAGGTGCTCAAATTTTAATTTTTTCTCCTAAATAAATTCATAAGGTGAATTATAAATAATAATAATTTAATATTTTTAATAAAAAAAGTAAAATATATATTGAAAAATATAATAATATATATTTTTTAATACCAACAAGAAATTTAGTGAAATTATGGGAAATATAATTAATTTATACTCCATAGTTAAATGATTTAAATGTTCAATAGTATTCAGTTTTATAGTTGAAAATGTACGGTTGACTTTAAAATGTATGGTTAATGATCTATAAATAGGTTCTTCAAACATAGAATTGATACCAATATTATGTTTCAGGATCCATAATATGTTATAAAATTTAACATTACTAATCCATTCATTCACACAAAATTTGGGTAAAAAATTATGGTTCGTTACCAAATGTACAGTTCTAAAAATCTACTTTCCAATTATAACATATTATATAAACAATGCTTCCATATTTCCTAGAAACATTTCCAAAACACATTTGATAAATATTTAATCCAAAATAATATTATAATATAGTAAATTATTAATTAAATATATCCAAACAACAACATAAATTAGTTTCAATAGTTAAATATTCAAGGTTATATGTGAGCATAAAAATCAATGATAATTCAATGAATATTTAGGGAACAACACACTCCAATCTATCTTTATGATATTGGAGATCTGAAACCCGTAGAAATAACGGAAATGTAAACATAAATAATTTTTTGTTTTATAATGAAATTATATATCTCCTCAAGAGGTTTAAAATCAACTAATAATGAATATTATAGAAAATTATGTTTTCCAAATTTAAATGATTTTTTAATCCAAATTTCACAAATTTCATAAAATATACCTATTTAACAACATAGTCACCAAAAATAATGTTCTATTTAATTTATTCAAATATCAATATTAAAACTAGATATTAATCATGATAATAATTAGAATCCATTTTTTAACATCAAATTCATCTATATAATTCAAATTGATTTTCTAGAAACATTATTGTTCTCGAAAATCATACACTGAAACTGTATATGCTCTAATTTTCCAATTTTTATTTCCATTCCCATGTAAAAATCATAAATTTCCCTTCTAGAAAGTGAACTTCTCTATAAAATTTCACATATTCATTGACTAAAATTCACCCATCTCGTATAATAATAGAACTTATGTAATCAGAAATTTATTTTTATTGAAACATATATTCCACTACGATAATGTATATTGTCTTCTTTCAATAGATTAAACATTCAAACCCAATCCAAAATATAATGATTTGGATAATAATAATATTTCTACACTAAATTCCAAAAGGCTATTCTCACTTCATCGATGGTTGGGTATTTTCTTTTAATTATTCCACATGATGTGTGTGATAAAATGTCAATAACTTTAATATTCGCACTAGCTCCAGAAACAATATTATCTAGATACTATTAAATAAATGAAACATTATGATATTTAATAAATTTAGTAGATCATTATAAAGGCGTGTTCACTTGATAATAATATATAACATTATATTCACTATAATCATTTATATGTGCCTCTAAAACATCTATAATAATTTGTGATATTTCAATAAATGAAAAAAATTACAATTTATTCTTTTATTTTAATGTTTTGAGAATCTACATCTAATTTTTGTATTTCTAAAAAAATAGAATACTGAACATCTCCAACCTCAACTTCTTATTCATCCACAACTACCAATTATACTAATCTAGGTATATAAAGTAGGCATGAATTATTATATTCTACTATGGTTTATTATAATTATTGAGGGAAACCTCTTTCAATGGTTGGATTTCATACATCTATTCTTCATCTTCTTCTATTTTCATCATCGACATCTTGTTATATAAACTCCCTAGTATATTCATCCCACAACTATTCAAATACAACAGTTTTATGGATTATGGACTATACTTAATCATAACCACCTGATGCATCATGATCACCATCACCAATGGGAATCAGCTTTCCCTTCTTAGTGATCAAAAGGAAATAAAAAATTCCCAAGGATCATGAATAAATTATATTATTGTGGTGATACATTATAGCTAAGATAATATCACATATCGTATTCTTATTGTACATAAAGAAAGAATCAATAATTCTATATGGATATTTAGACACTCTTGTGTAATTTTAGCAATAGGTATTCATATAACATATTATATATAAATATAATGTAAACATATTTTCAAATTACAATAGCATGATATATATATATATATATATACATCAAGAAATAAAATTTACTCCAGCTTGACTACCCTTAGTATTATATCTATGTGAATAAAATGTACCATCAGCATCTAGTCATCCTCGTGATCCATAAAAATAATCATTCTCAAAAGAATAAATCTAAATGAAAAAGTCATAATATCCTCACACATATGCACATCACCTAAATGTTTAATAATCACAAATAATAAAATCACCCTAATTAGAATAATGAAAAATCATTTATATTTATACTATTAAAACATAAAAAAAATGATTTAATATGTTTCAGGAGGAAACATAATCAATTTCTCTAAACAAAGAATCACTGATTCCATAGAACACATTCAATTATCTATCAAAATGCATTCTATATTTTATATAATGAAAAAAAGTCCAAAAATTGAAGATCAATATAATTCTATAACATTAGAATTTTTTTGAAACAGCCACTAAAAATGATGACAATTCTTTATTAGAATCATATTTTAGATCTTAATTTTTGTTGGTTCATATATTCACTCATAAATCCTTATTATATTCTATGTTCTGCAACATAAAAGAAAATAAGAATGTTTGAGGTTTATATTTTATGGATTAAAGAGAAATTGAGAGGAATGAAGGTTTAAATTGTATGATACTAATGATAGTAGAATGTGAGATAACTTATGAGGGGTATTTTAGTTTTTTTAACCTTTCAATCTATAATATTCAGATTTTTCAGTATAGAATTTATTTTTTAAAATACATATTTAGGAAAAAAATAATAAATACATAATTTATTAAAAAAATATTTACAAATAAATAACAATATCATAACATTGATTTATAAACATATATTTTAAAATAAAAAACTAAATAACATAAACAGAACTAAAAAGGTAACGTTTTAGATTTAAAAAAAATTAAAGAATAATGAGATTAATTAAATTATCAAATTAAATTAAATATAAATATCTCCCAGTTAATAAATTTAAATATATAGGTGGGAAGTGGTTTAATAGAAATAACATCATTTTGACATTTACTATTGATAAATTATGACTGTGTATAAACATTTAGGACATGAACTCTTAAAAAGTAATTATTTTTATCAATATTATTAGTACATTAGTGATGTAGATGATTTATTGAAATATTTATTTACGTTCTATTATCGCATATAATTTAGTACAAAATTCGTAAGTGTGTGCTTATTCCAAAACATTTTTTCACATCAACATTCATAATTAATATATCATACCTTTTCAATTGACTGCACAACTATATTTTGTATCTCACATGACCATAAAACAATTTAATTCCCTAATTTGTGACATTTATCTCAGGTATACATTGCATTTAACCTACAACTTCTATAAATAGGATATGAATACAAAAAGAAATTAAAATAAATTGTTTTGGATAATTTGAAGATATAACAATTGTTCCATTTAAATATCATGAAATAAATTTTTGAGTAGTGATACGAAATTGTTTTGGGTTTTATTGAAATTATTCCCAAATATATACATAAATAATATTTAGTGTCTACTTGTAGTAATATATAGATTACATCCACTCATACCCATATATAAATTTTTTTTGAAAATGGTTTTCCAGCTTCTTCCCAATATATATTTATATTATTATATATGTGATATATATAATACATTAGATTTTCAATTACAACTATTTAATGTCAATAATATATTTATGTTGATTTAAAATATTTTTTTATATTTGAATACCAATATTGAAATTTAATTCTCCCATCATAATAATTTTATATTCTCTTGGGATATGATTTGAAAAATAATTACAAAAAGATTTATTGGTTCAACCAATGAAAATATTATACATAAATCTATAGGTTTTAATTATTAAAAAACCATTTTCATAAATGTATTAAGATATTCAATCCACAAATAAATCAGTTTTCTTTAGAAAATATTTTAATATTTTATATCAATATATTTTTTCTTTTTGAAGGACATAAATATGTTTAGGACATTTGAAAATTAAATTTTTTATATGAGGCTTCTCAAAAACATATGGTTGTCTGTAATAGACTTCCTCTACTAAATATCCACTTAAAAATTCATATTTTACTTTTATCAGATATAATTTAATATTATTTTAACATGTATATTCTCATAAAATTATAATGAATTATAATATGGGAATGAGAGAAAAATATTCATAATTATCTACCCCTTATTCCTATTAATATCCTTTAGCTAATAATTATTTCATATTTTTTTATTATCCATTTTTTATCAATAATACTTATCAAACCCAATTTAGACCCTATTATTATATGTTTTTATGGTCTGTCAACTTATTCTGAGACATTATTTATTCTAAAATAATAATGTTTTTAATTCATGTATATTATCCATCAATCATATACTTATACTTATTCAATGATTTAACAATCTAATTCAGAAATGATTTAACATAGTTCATCAAGGGTTCCCCAAATCATATTGTTACAAACTATATCCAGATATCCTATAATAGTTTTAAAATGGTGTTCTTTTTATATAATAAGTTTTTTATATAATATTTTTGTTCATAAGTATCATATTCCTTCTAAAAAAATTGAATTCCATCATATTATAATTTATTATTAAAATTTTCTTTGTGTGATTATTTCATATAAGTGCTGAATGAACATATATTATAATCTATGTGATTTTTTATTAAATTTTTTAGTTTCATTAAAATTTACATGAAAAGAATATTCAATTATCCTCTATTATTTATTATACACTCTGAAGACATTAGAATATGCATATTATCCAAAAAATATTCTATTTTTTCATGGATTAACATTTCAATGTTTCTCCTTATTATTAATGTTATATACATTGCATCCAAAAAGAATAATGTATCCAACACTAGGTTTCTTGTCATTTTAGAATATATATTTTTCTTTTTTCAGAAACTGTCTTATTAAAACTATATTTAGTATATGGAATTATACGTTAGTAGATTCTTCCTGAAAATTAGTAGGATAATTATATTCAATTAATATAGATCATTCCATTTCTATGATACATTAATTTTATATATTTTTAATTTTATTTTTGAGGTGTTTTTGGGGAAATGAAAGTATTTTTAATAAATGGTTGAAAAATATAATTAAATTATTTATTTAAAACTTCCAACATGATCAATTAACAAAGAAAATATTTTAAATGAAATTCTATTTTGAATAGTTATAAATAATCACAAAAAATAGGGACAACCTCATTTTTAAAATTTAGGAAATTAGTATATGTATATTTGGAAAAAACATCATAAAAAATATGGTCATCTAGCCATACATGATTCTATATATTATCTAAACGAGTCTCTTTGTATATGTTACAGTAGTTTAGAATTATAATCATTGTTAATATATTTAACGTAAGACATATGATACATGGATATTTGGAATGCATAAAAAATCAATCTATAGCAAATTTATGACTAAAAATTTAGAAAATAACTGTATTTACATAATTTGTTTAAATAAAATACACTATAATTTTTAATTATCTTATTAAAATACTAGGATTAATTTTTCTCAGTAGATAAATAATTAACATTTTTCTCTCATAATTAATATCGATCCAATATACACACCATTTTAGTTTTAATGTCTCTAACATATGATGTTCATCATTATATAATGATAATTAATTGATGGAAAATTATACCTAAAAATTATCATCATTGATTTGAGAGATACTTATTAGTTTGTCCTATAAAATTTGACAATATAGAACATTACTGATGTCAATATATTTTGGATCTAAAACTGAACCATCTCCAATTATTTTTCCTTTTGTAATTTCACTAATGTTAACGAAAACACAATTTAATATAAAAAGTGTATGAAAATTGGAAGAGTATCTAATCTTGTAGCGTGAGAAGCATAAATCCATATAACCTTTAGTATTTCAGTTACTATGTAATTTTACGTACAAAAACATAAAAAAATTAGCTTTTTATGCCTAAAAGCTTGTGGAAAGAGTCGTGTCATCATGCCAGTATCATGGTAAGTAGATCATCTTAATTATATAGATATTTGTATAACTAAATTCATATAATTTTAAAAATTATTATACAACTTATTTTTGTATATTATAAAAATATTTTTTATGGTAATGTCTTTATTTTCAATAAATAAAATAGATAACACTGAATATTTTTATAGATAGAACTTGAATCAAATGATATTATATTTAATTTATATATATACCAATTTCACACTATTATATATTTCCCATTTTTATAAAATTTTACCCTCATAAACTAATTTAGGTATTCCTTTCAACATGTTACTATAATAAAATAACATTCAATGACTCTACAACTTCTTGACACTATTTTATTTTACATTGATGAATAATGGAGTTTGAAACATATTTTAGAATATTTTTTTTAAATAATAAATGTTTTTTAAAATGCCATTTTTATCTTCAGTTAAAATAAAGTATATTACTCGTTTTTTTTATATTCATACTTTTACGTAGGAGTTTAGCAGTAGGAATCTCATTTAATATTTGACAAAAAGTAAAAATTAGAGGTAAAAGAATAATAAGATTATATGTATCATTATTCATTAGGTATAGATAATTTTTTTTGTTTGGACAGTTTTGAAAATCATATTTAGAAGATCTAATCAATTCATCAGAATCATTTCATGTACCAATAATGTATTTCGTACTTTTTTTCTCATAATAAATTTTCATCTAATTATTCATGTATTTCATTTCAATATATAATTTAACGTATTTTAGATATTGAAAATTTGGTGTGGTTTTTTAATTTTTTATGGTCCTTATATATTACTTCATTGAAGACTTAACTATCTTTTTTTACATTAATGAACATTAGTTTTTTAAAAATTTTCATTAATTATAAAATATGAATACAATTGAAAGATTCTTTTATTCCATTCCAAAATAATAGAATTCTAATTCATTTGATGATATGAAATCATATTTTTATTTCTTTTTATATTTTAAATTAGTAACTATATTTTCCCATTATTTGTAGTTAGATATTACTTCAAAATTAATTAATATTCATTAAATAACATTACAAAACCATGCATATAAATTAAACGTTTAGAGTCGTTAGAAATTGGGAAATATAAACATGTTCATAAAACATCCATATTGACCCAACTTATTTATTCATAACTAGACTATATTTTGACATATAATACATTATATCTTTTTTCAGGACATGGGAATAAAATGTATGAAACACTGATCTCCAATTCTCAGTAAGGGTAAACAAGGGTAATATAATTCATATCATTATAATAAGAACATAACATTTGAATATCATATCATTCATATAAAAGATCAAAATATCATGTCATTAGATAAATCATAAAAATGAAATGTAATTCCAAAAGTTATGTCATAAGATATGATATTTCATGGAATACACACATATGAAAAAGAAATATCATTTAATATTTTTCAAGGCTCATTTCTAAGACCATCATAGTGGAAAAAGTCCATTACTGAACCATGATAACCATTTGTTCCATCATTATATTACTTAGCCAGATTTTATTTCCATTCCATTAATGTCTATATCATTAGATATTAATCATTACCCAATACATTTGATGGAGTAATAGGTCCCACCCGTCTCATAATGAAATGATTTTTCTGTGTTCCAAAAAAAAAGAAAAACATTTACCATAGTATACCAAGGAAATAAATTGGGTTTCATAAACATCATTCCATCATTCTTCATATAAAACGAATAGACTTACAAAATAATATTCCATCATTAACACAATAAAATAATATTAATAATAGGTTTAGAAATATAATCCTATTTAAATACTGTCATCTTATATGGAAAATAATTTTGAGAAAAAATATGAAAAAAAATTTATCTGGAAAATATTATTTAATATTCATAAAAAATTCCATCCTCAAAATGACACCAAATTTTAGAAGAAATAATTTTATCTGTAAATAACTTTCTATTCAATTCTTCTCATACTTTTGCCGGAAAATTCAAAAAAGTACCTCGTACCAAAAAATAAAAAGGTTCCATTCATTCCATTAGTAAAATTTTATCAATTTTACCAATTATAGAATGATATTGTAATGAAACAGACCGTCAAAACCCCTCCCTTTGCCAAATTCCGGCGCAACCGATCGGCGAGACCGATTGGAGGGACTAATTGGCAGGACTGATCGGCGGGACTGATCAGCGCGACCGATCAGGGTGACCGATCGGCGGGACAAATCGGCGAGACCGATCGGTGCGACCGATTAGCGGGACCGATCAGCGGGGCATATCGACATGACCAATTGGCGCGACCGTTAAGAGAGACCTATCAGTGAGACTAATCGTCGCGACCTATTGGTGGGAAAAATCAATGTCATCCAGCATTGGTGGGCTTTTCTTCTACATCCTCCCACGTAACCCCACTTTTAATCATTTTTTAACTTTTAGAAGCTTTTCAGGGCCGTTTTAAGCCCATAATTAATATCTAAAAAACAAATAAACCTCCCTACAAAAAAAATTAATCCAGTCATGTGTAACCACACAACCGTGTGGAAGAACCATGATCCAACTTCCAAGTCGTTCAAATTTCTTATCCCAAAACAACTGGATTTTATCTACATATCGAAGAAGAATTTATTTTCTCCCCCCTCTTCCTTTTTGGCCTAGTTCCCTCTTCTCCCTGGTGTTCTTGAAGTCCCTCCTTCTCGAGACCTGTGGTGCACCTAGGATGAAGTCATCTGCTTATCCTTGGAGTTCCCGATGTCCCTCCCCTGCAAATCGAGCATCCCATTTTCATGGAACGTGGGAAAAAACGTCGATCCTTGATGAATCACGTAGGGGTTTCACCATCTCCTCTCCTTTCTGTGTATATTGCGGGGTGGGTACGCTACTTCTTCTATAGAATTGGATGAACCAAACTTAAATGAAGATAATAAACGGATTCTAAAGAATGAAGGGGAGGGGTGTGATCGATGATACTTCTATGTTTTTATCCACTTTCATGATTACTAATTTCAGAATTTTGTGAGCTTATGACTATTGAAAATCAAGGCCTTTGGTGGTCTTTTTCTATGCACTAATAAACCCATACCCCCTTGTGATGTTTAAATGGCTTGTATTCTGGTTGTGAAACTTTTGATGCGTTAGGGAAATTGGTGAATTGCGTATATTTGCATAAATAAATTGGAATCACCAGGATCAACTCATTTTCTATGATAAACCCAGTTTAAGCCCAGTGGAATTGAAATCATGGAGTTTGTTAAATCTTTTAAATCTGAAAATACCTGCTGATTCTTCCTTGTTTTGGTGGTATGGGTTTGGTTGTTTCCTCTATAGGCCAAGTATGGGTGACCTTATGGTTTTCATGGATAGGTGCTTATATTTCTGGGGGTGATGTGGGTGAGGATGGGATCCTCTATTTGTATCATGAATTGGGGAGGGAACCTCTATTGTTGAAAAACTATTGGCTCATGGTTTTTTTGGGGACATGGGACTGTATGTTGTGGTTTTCTTTGGTTCCAATACTTTAAGGTATCTCAATTATCCCTTTGTTGTTGTGACTTTGCAATAGAACCAGGTGTGAATGCTTAAATTGTTGTTGGCTGTAAATTTTTTCTTTAGTTTCTGGTTATGCTTTTAGTTTCCCAGTAGAGTAGAATCTTATTTAAAAATTATTAATGAAAACAAGGATGAGACAAACGGTGTTTTGGTTTTATGTGAGTTGTGACTTGGGCATAGTTTTTGTTCTCTTCTCTAATGAATGAATAATAAGAATAGTGTTCTTTAGGCTGGCTAAAGAAAATCCTAGATTTGGTGAGTTCTTGTTACCTATACATATACATGTAGTTTTTGTGTTTCTTATTCATGCCCCACACAAGTTGATCACTTAGTTCCGAACACCCCCATTTCATGGGAGAGGGTGTGTTTCCCGAAACTTCTATTAATGGCTGGCTATTATCACCTTTATCCTCCCTTTCCCGGATAGCCCATGTATCTTCTGGTAGGATGTGATGGCCTGAAGTCCATTATTAGCCCAAGAATCATCGGGCATGGTAGTGTGGTGGTTGGCCTAGTTGTGTGTGGGAAGGTGGTTTCCCAAGTTTCTTCAAGATGAGGCCCAGGTTTCTTCGGGCATGGCAGTGGTTCATCTAGCCCAGGTGTCTTCAAGAGTGGAAATGGTTTTTCTAGCCTAGGTGTTTGCAGTCATGGTTACATGTGATAGTTGTGGCCCTGGTGTGTGCGAGCAGTTTAGTGGTTGTGGCCCAGGTGTTTGTGGGCGGGATGTGTGGTTGTGGCCTAGGTGTGTGTGGGCGGGTGTGGCTGTGGGACTATAGTGGAAAGGGAAGGATTGGTCTGATGTGTGGGATGTCTTCATTAACCAGTTGGAAAGTAGCATGGGCTACCCAAAAATCAATGTTCTATTAATATAGATTACTTGACTTGCATTATTTGGGGAGTGGGCCTTGGTGAGGCTTTAGTGGTTAGTTTCCATGCTATGTTCATTGTTATCACTTTTCTTACCAGGCGTTAGTATGGCTCCCCACTTGTGCACGAGAGTCTTTGTTTTTTCCCTACTTGTATACAAGTATGCTCACCCTACATATATAAAACTACTTTTAGGTTTCCTGGAAGACTTTAGGGATAGTGCAGGACCGTACTAGCATGGACCTTTGGACCAGTTGTTGTTGTTGATCTCCTTTTTATTGGTATCTTTTTACCTTTGGAGTTTTGAGACTTGTATATTTTACCTTTGAACATGCATATTGGAATGTTTTATTTTCATTCGTATTTGCACATTCTGTTTTCAGATAGAATTGTAGTCTAGTGCTCATTCGATTTAGATGGCTCCCTACTGGATGGCGCCTTTAGAGCTATGGGAGTTGCGGATTCAGATCGAAAATTTAATTGTGAAGGGTTTTGTTCGACTTAGTGTATCACCATGGGGTGCTCCAATCTTGTTAGCAGAGAAGGCAGATGGTGGTCTCATGTTGTGCATAGACTACAAGAGACTGAATCAGGTAAAGATCAAGAATCTCTACCCTCTTTTTAGGATAAACGATCTCATTGACCAACTGAAAGGGGCATGATGGTTCATGAAGATTGACCTACAGTCTGGATATCACTAGATGAAGGTGAAGGAGGGAGACATCTCGAAGACGGCCTTTAGGTGCAGATATGGGTACTTCGAGTTTGTAGTCATGCCTTTCGATGTTACGAATACCCCAGCTATGTTCATGGGGATTATGAAATCTGTCTTCTGGGAGTACCTGGATCGGTTCATAGTTGTGTTCATCGACGACATCCTGATCTATTCAGGATCAGAGGAGGACCATACAGAGCATCTGAGGACAGTTTTAGAGGTCCTCTGACAACAACAACTGTAATGGAAGTTGTTGAAATGCAAGTTCTTGACGTGAGAATTACGCTTCCATGGGCACATAGTGTCCAAACATGGGTTAGTGGTGGACCCATCAAAGGTTGAGGCGGTTGTTTCTTGGGCATCACCAAAGAATGTGGCGGTGGTTCGCAGTTTCCGTAGGCTGGCAGGTTACTATTGGAGGTTTGTACCCCACTTCTCCCGAGTTGCAGCACCATTGATAGCCCTAACCAAATGCGACAAGACATTTCGTTGGGAGTGAGCAGTGCAAGGCAGCCTTCAGCTATCTGAAGGAAAAATTGGTTAGTGCCACAGTGATGAGACTACAAAAAGATGGGGCGGAGTATGAGGTGTTCTATGATGCTTCAGTGCAAGGCCTTAGATGTGTGATGATGCAACAACAAGGGGTGATCTCTTATGTGTCTAGGCAGCTACACCCTGTTGAGCATAAATATTCCACCCACGATCTAGAACTTGCAACAGTCATTTTTGTAATGAAATTATGATGGCATTACCACATCAGAGAACTCTTTATGGTCTACACAGATAAAAAAATCATAAGATATATCTCCTCCCAGCAAGACCTAAACTTACTGCAGAGAAGTCGGATGGAATTCCTCCAAGATTACGACTTCGAGATATCCTACACTTCAGAAAAAGGGAATGTAGTTGCCGACACTTTGAGCAGGAGGTCACTGAAGGATGCTGTCCGAGAGTCAGTAGACGCTTGGAAGGTGATGGAGGAGTTGGCTGCCTTGCACCAGGATGTGAGGATGGATAGTGGTAGAGGTTGCCTGTATCAGATGACAGTGTAGTCTTCTCTATTTCGGCTTGTGGAGGAGTCTCAATGGGGAGACCCAGAGTGTGAAGTGATGCGCTACCGAGTTGACTAGGGAAATGCTCCGGAAGGGTGGTTGGAGGATGGTCAGAACCAGATGTTTTCTGATGAATGTTGTTTGTTCCAGAGGGAATTCATGGTAAGGTTCTTAGTGAGTTCCAAAACTCACCCACTAGCGGTACAACCAAGAGTTTCCAAGATGTACCAGGTTCTGAGGAGACAGATTAGGTGGCCCGAAGTAATGTGAGAAGTGTCAGAGTTTGTGGCTATGTTCCTAGTGTGTCAGCATGTAAAGGCTGAACATCGTGTTCCAGGTGGGTTTTTGCAACCTTGTTATGTCCCCGAGTGGAAGTGGGATGACATCTCAATGGATTTCATCACCCAGCTACCCAAGGTTCAAGGAGGGTGCGACGCCATCGGGGGAGTAGTGGACCAGATGACGAAATCGGATCACTTTCTGTCAATCAAGGAGTCGAGTGTATTAGATTCTTTAGCACTAAGGTACATGGATGAGGTGGTGCGGTTTCATAGAACTCACAAGTATGGAGGGGTTTTCAGCATGCTTTTGGCATCCAGCAGTGCCTTAGCACTTTCTTCCACCCCTAGACAGATGAGCAGAGAGATAGCACCATCCAGACCTTGGAAGATATTCTACGAGCATGCATCATGTACTTCAGGGGATCATGGGTGCTATAATTTCCTCTGGTGGAGTTCCCCTACAACAATAGCTGCCACTCAACCATTGGCATGGCTCCGTTCGATGATTTTTATGGGAGGCTGTGTCACTCAACCTTGTGTTGGATAGAAGGCAGGGAGGCAGGTGTTCTTTGCCCCGAAGTGATGCAGAACACGATAGAAAAGGTTCATCTTATATGAGAAAGGATGAAGGTGGATCATGACTTGAAGAAGTCATATGCAGATGATAGGAGAAGTCCCCTGGAGATTGTCGCCAGGGACCACGTGTTCTTGAAGGTCTCCCCTCGTCATGGAAAACAGAGGATTGGCAGGGTAAGTAATCTCTCTCCCAGATTTGTCGGACCCTTCAAGGTGTTGCACTGGGTCGGCAAGGTGGCCTATCAGCTAGTGTTGCCACCACACCTGAAAAGGTTGCATGATGTATTCTATGTGTCCCAACTTCGTCGATATCTACACGATGACTCCTACATCATCGATTTGGGAGAGTTAGATATGGAAGAGAATGTGACCTTCAAAGAATGACCGATCAACATCGATGATCGTAAGGATAATGTTCCTCATGGGTGAACCATTACCTTTGTTTGTGTGTTATGGAGACATGGTGGGCTTGAGGAAAGTACCTGGGAGAGGGAAGCGCAGATGCGTGCCCAGTACCCATAATTATTTTGACTTTTTTCTTGCTTTTTTAGTACTTCTTTTCTATGTATTGCATTACCTTGTTGACTATGTAATATGTAGTTTCCTTTTATGTGAATGTGTGCGATGTTTCCTAAAGTATGGGGAGGGGAGGACCTAATTCCTAGTAAGGACACATTAGAGTGAATGTTCCTAAACTCGTGCGAGCGAGTTAGTGTTGCCCAAAGCGAATAGTATATTCACACGGCGGAAGGAAAACCCCTCTCCCACCTGGCTGGGTGGATTAGTATTTTTTGTGTGTTGTTGCATAGGGAATGGAGAGGCAGGGCAACAGTGGTTGTGCAGGAGATAAGGTGTTCCTATGTTACAGAGGTTCACTCCTGAGAGGTATCTTTTAGGGTGGTTGTTCGGAACCCCCTCAATCCTTTGGGTCTGGTTCTGGATTCTCGAGGGTGAGAATAGTTTGAGAGGTATCTCATGTAATGTCCCTGACCCTCATGACCCCTCACTTTTCCATATTCCAGCGCAACCGATCAGCGAGACCGATCAGGGGGACGGATCGGGGGGACTGATCGGCGCGACTGATTGGGGGGACCGATCGGCGCGACCAATCGGGGGGACCGATCGGCACGACCGATCGGGGGAACTGATCGGTGGGACCAATCGGTGGCACCAATCGGCGCGACTGATTGGGGGGAACGATCGGCGGGACCGACGAGTGCAGCCTATCGGCGTGACCAATCGGCGAGATTGATCCGCGAGACCGATCGTCACGACCGATCGTTGTCATCCAGCCTTGGTGGGATTTTCTTCTACAGCCTCCCCTGTAACCCCACTTTTAGGCCTTTTTCAACATTTTGAAGTTTTTCAAGGCCTTTTTTAAGCCCATAATTAATATATAAAAATCAAAGAAACCTGCCTACTAAACAATAATTAATGTAGTCGTGTGTAACCACCCAACCGAGTGGAATAACCATGATCCGAATTCCAAGGTGTTCAAATTTCTAATCCCGTAACAATAGACTTTTATCTATATATCGAAGAAGAAGTTCTTCTCCCCCCTTCTTCATTTTTGGGCGACTCTCTATTCACCTTGGTGTGCCTGAAGTCCCTCCTTCTTGGGACTTGTGGTTCCCCTAGGATGAAGTTGTATGCTCGTCCTTGGAGTTCCCGATGTCCCTCCCCTCCAAGTCGCACATCCCCTGTTCCTGGCACATGGGGAAAAGTGTCGATACTTGATCAATCATGTAGGGGTTTTACCTTCTTCTCTACATTATATGTATCTTTCGGGGTGGGTACGCTACTGCTTCATTAGAATTGGTTGAACCAAACTTAAATGAAGATAATAAACAGATTCTGATGAATTAATGGGAGGGGTGTGATCAATGATACTGATATGTTTTCCCCACGTTCATGATTAATGATTTCTGAAGTGTGCGGGCGTAAGACTACTGAAAATCATGGATGTTGGTGGTCTTTCCCTATGCACTAATAAACCACTACCCCCTTGTGATGTTTAAATGGCTTATATTCTAGTTTTGAAACTTTTTTATGTAATAGAAATTGGTTAATTATGAATATACGACTAAATAAATTGGAAGCACCAGGATCAACTCCTTTTCTATAATAACCTTTGTTTAAGCCCAGTGGAATTGAAATCATGGATTTTGTTTAATGTTTTAAATCTGAAAATACCTGCTGATTTTGCCTTGTGTTGGTGGTATTGGTTTGGTTGTTTCCTCTACGGGCCGAGTACGGGTGACCATATGGTTTTCTTGGATAGGGGACTAGATTGCTGGGGGTGATGTGGGTGAGGATGGGATCCCTTGTTTGTATCAAGAATTTCGGTGGGATCCTCTGTTTGTATTAAGAATTGCAGTGGGATCCTCTGTGAGCAGGTTTGTGGTTGTGGCCCAGGTGTTTATAGGAGGGATGTGTGGTGGTGGCCTAGGTGTGTGTGGGCGGGTGTGGTAGTATGACTGTGGTGAAAATGGCAGGATTGGTCCACTGCCTTGGATGTCTTCAATTACCAGTGGGAAAGTGGTGCGGGGTACCCAAACATTGATGTGCTATTAATATAAATTACTTGACTTGCGTTATTTGCGGAGTGTGCCTTGGTGAGGATTTGGTGGTTAGTTTCCTTGCTAGGTTCTTGGTTATCTCTTTTCTTACAGGGAATTACTATGCCTCCCCACTTTTGCACGAAATTCATTGGTTTTTCCGGACTGAGTATACTTGTATGCTCACCCTATGTATATAAAATTGCTTTCAAGTTTCCAAGAGATCTTCAGGGATCGTGAGGGGCGATACTAGCTTTGATCATTGGAGATGTTTCTATTATTGTTTCTCTTTTCCTTGGTATCTTTTTATCATAAGTTTTTTGTGACTTTTATATTTTACCTTTGAACAAGCATATGGGAATGGTTTATTTTTAGCCATATTTGCACTCTCAGTTTTGGTATTATGGGATTTACTACCTTATCTCCCGATCCAATTAAATGAAAAATTGTAATGCCTTACATTTATTGGGTGATTCCATACACTTGGTGTGGGTCCCCACTCCAGGACCTATTGAAGGAGGGTTTCGGGGGTCATTATCTCTCATTCAACTTAAATAAGGAAGGGACTAGAAATCTGGTGTCCCATCCCTCCTTTTGGTGAAGGCGGGTCGTGACAAATATAATGAATATTTTTAAATAAATATTTTGGAATCATGGACTTGGATATTATTTACACCCTAATAATAACTTATGAATAAACAATATCAGATAAAAATAAAATTTTCAATGTTGTCCTTTACCATAGGTATGAAATGCTTCTTTTTTTTCTAAAAAACATGTATAATGATTTAAATAATGATTCTTATTTATTTCTAAATCATAAGAATTTTTCTAATAACATTTATGATAATATTTTAATCCGGTTTTTAGTAACATTTCATTGTTACTCGTTATTTGTGTATTAACTGTATTATGTTCATATAAATATTTTGTCGAATAAGTTCTAATTACTCTTCTTAAGATTCAGTTATAACATTTATAAAATGATATTAGTATAATATATATTATATTTATTCATTTAAATCATGTATAATATAATTTATTAATGAATATCATGTAGAATGAATTGCATCACATCGCATTGTTGAGACAGAATGTCGTACGTACGCACGAGTGATGTTACAATTCCAAAATTGTTGATTGGTATTGACGTGGATGGTGTATAATATATCCTAGTCTGTATCATGTTATAATAGTAATATATAGTTATTATTTCCATCAGTATACCTATCCAGGTAATGGGGTGGTAAAAAAATAGATTACACCACATCATGGAGATGATAAGTCCTATGTACACATGTCTAGTGATTTAGTTTTTCATAGGTTGGGTTAAAGGTGAAATATTGTTGCTTCATTTGTCTAATAAAATTTAACTATAATAGTGATACCTATGTTTTTACATTATAAAAAAACTAATGAAGAGGATGTATTAGAAGAATGTCATTTGAATGAATCAGTAGAAGGGATTACCTCTTCCTCGACGTGCTTCCTCTAAATATCTTTTTTGATCACTATAGATGGTCTTTAAAGATGAGTAGATCCTATAAAATTAAAAAATTAATTTTGAGAAGGATAATGGTTAGTGGGTGGAAGAGCATGAAAGCTCCAAATAATGTGAAGAGAAAAGGAGGAGATGCCCTTTTATAAGGAGGTGTGGGGATTTTTAGAATCTCCATCAATATAAATTTATAAAAAAATAAAACTAACCCAAAACCCTATGAAGTGTCCCAATTGATAAGATAAAGAAATATAGAATTTTAATCTCACTAACGAATAATTTTTCAAAAAATTATTTTTTCAATTTAAACCATATATTATTAATTCATAATTAGTTATTCTATTAAATTTTAAATTTCCTAATAACATTCTAAATTTATAATACTTATAAATATATACTGATATAGTGATAATTGACCATAAATGGATATTTAATTCGAATTTGGAACTTATAATTATCAGTTTTTAATTTTTCATAATGTTAATATTTTTAAATAAATTAACTAAATTTTATTTATATAAAATATTAATAGTGTAAAATTTGAAAATATTCAATTACATTACATTAAATAATATTTGAATACAAGATAAATTAGATCCAAAATATTAAACACACTTCTAACATGGAATAGTCTTATAGATAATTTTTGGAACACATTAATTAATTTATATGGTATTTTTTCATGTTTTTAAAACCAATTATTTCATATTTTTGTTAATAAAATAATTTTTTCATCACTATTGTGTCATATCAATAGTTATAATTTAATCTCTAAAAATTATATATAAATTTCTATGATGTAAGTAATTCATTTATCTTTTGATTAAACATCTATAGTTGATATTATCTGTTATTGAATTATATATTATAATTAATATACTTATAATAAATATGATTGTTACATTTTGTCACATTCATTAGATTTTATTACATTCTTGTCATTTTCATTGGTTTTTGGCCATTAAGTGATTACATTTCGAAGAATAAATGATAATGGTGTAATTTAGTCATCAAATATGATTTCTAAAGCTATTAATGTAAATTTATAATATTATTTTTACCCTTAATTACTTGATTTACCTTTAACCATGGTAATAAAAATAATTACCAATGTTACTATTCATAATTCCCAAAAATAGAATAGGATTTTGACATAAATTGGATATACATATTCAAAATATGGAGTCACTTTTTCAAAATTCATAAAATATAAATTTTAGTAATTAATTAAAAAAAATCTTATTGTTGAATGAAGAATTATGTTTTAAAAGTTAAATCATTGCAAAAGATTTAAATGTTTTTACCAATGAATTCAATGTAAAAATAATTCTAATGGAATGCATTATATTTAATGATAAAAATATATTCTATTTAAACATTAATCCCAATAAATATTATAATTTATCCATATGAATTACTTGGATGAATAAAGATAATTTTCATTAAAATTTTCATTATATTTTTTCTATTCATCAAAACTTGAATGTTATTATATAAATATTATAAATTCATCAAATGTAATTTTTTATATCCCGATTCAAAATAAAATGTGTACGTTATCATATAAAAATTATTAATTTGTCAAATTATTTAATTAAAATGGTCCACCATACAATGGTATATGATATATTTTTTATAAAAAAAATTTGATACGTAAAACCCAGTTTTATTCATACCATATAACTAAAATGTCAATATGATGAATATGAAAAAAATTATTTCATTACGAAATACAATTCACTTCAAAACTATACTATATAATTGATTTATATTTTCCAAAAACAATTGATATCCAAATTGTTCACAATTAATTTTTAAAAGATAGTTATAACTATTCATGTTAACCTAACCGTTAGGAAATAAAAACATTTTTATAATAATTGAATCTCACAGTTTGCTTAATCTCAAGATTGTGTGAATATAAATATGTTGAAGAATAAAAAATATTTAAAGAAAATAGGTCATAAAACATCTAGGTGTTTATTATTACCCCCCTAAACTGAATTTCACCGTCAAAATTTTTCACTTGGAAACAAACATATGAAGATACATTTCCCTCTTCATATCCTTGAGTTACCATGTATATTATTCAAATTTGTTGTTCCTCCATAAAACTATAACAATGTGAAGGATCTGTTTTCATAGTAAATTTTCAATATCATCAATAATATCTATCAATTGTTCTTATTAAGAATGATCTTGCTCCAGGGGTACAACTTTTGAGCGTCGTATAAGTGAAGGACCGAGTATGTTCTTTCTTGGCAGAGATACGTGGAACAATTCATGAACATGAATATGGTTTGATAGAACCGCCAATCAATAATCTACCATCCTAACACAATCCATAATTTCAAAAGGACCCATATAACTAGGGATCATCATTCCCTTCCTTCCAAATATCATTTGTCACTTATAGTGAGATATTTCTAAGAACACCTTACCACCCACCTCAAAAATTAAATATATATTTTTTTAGTTATCAACATTATTTTTGTTGTTGATTTTGAGCTTCTCTTATTTTTTTTGAATAGATCTGACATTTTCTTCCATCTTATCATCAAGATAATGTCTTAATATTTTTTATTCCCCAACATCATCTGGGCGTGATAGTGTTATAAAATTCTTTCCATAGAGGGCTTCCCAAGGATTTATCTAAATAATAAAGGGAAAACTATTATTGTTATAGAATTCCACCATAGGTATGTGATGATCCCATCAATCTTTGAAATACAAATATAAAACTCTCAAAATATCATTCATATTTTTAATTGTCTTCCATGACAGACCATCTATCTAAATATGATAAGAAATTTTGAAACATAACTTTGTATCCAAATCATGCTGAAGACATTGCCATTACATCAAGGTAAACCTTGGATCTTAATCAAATATAATGGATAGGTGTAACCCATACAATCTTACCACTTTTTTTACATGTATCCAAGATGACTAATCTATAGATAAATGCTATCTAATAGCAATTAATTGTTCAACTTCATATGGCAATCTACTATAACCAAGATAGCATTATTGCCTTGGGATGTTTTGGGATGTTCGATGAAAAAGTATATAGTGATTTTTTCCCATTTCAAGTACGATATTGTTAATGGTTGTACCATACCATTACACTTCTATCTCTCCTCCTTAACTTACTGAAAACCAATCATTTAGAGACATATTCGGTGACCAGACATTTCATGTCATTCTGCCAGAAGTACTCTTTCATGTCATTGTACATATTTGTGCATCCAAGGTGAACAGGGAATGTAGAACTATGAGGAACATTCAATATATACTTCCAGATTTCTAGAATTTGAGGAATATAAAAACAATTTTTTAACCTTATTATTTCATCATAACCATGTTTTAATTCATGAAAATTTATCACTTTATTTTTTATCTCTACATCATTTGTATGTGTATCCCTAATTTTCACTTGTATAGATGGATGAACATTCATTTGATAATGATAAAATTTCCCTCCATCCATTATAATTTCAGGGTCCATCATCTGGAAATATATAAATATTGTATCCTTCGTGATCAACATTATTTACAAGATATCGTGGTCTTTTCAACACAAAGCATATTCAACTATGTCTACATTCCTAGGGTTATAATTTATTGATCATTCATAATCATAAAAAAACTCTATCCATATTCTATATGTTAATATTCATCTAGTTTTATGTGAAAATATATTTTAACACATTATAATATGTATAAATAAAACACCTCTCACCATATATATAATTCCTTGATATCGTTAATTAAATGATTACCACAACTAACTCCAAATCCTGATTCACTATTTTTGACCTTGGATTATCAAATTTTTTAGGGAATAATCTATCACCATATCATTTTTAATTGAAAACATCCTAGTCACTTCTTGTATAAATTACAATATATCACAATCATTTTTCCAATAAAAGATAGTGTGAACAAAGGTACACTAACTATTCTTCATTAAAGATCATTGAAATTATCTTACATTCCACCATCCAAACAAACTGAACTCCATTCCGAGTAATCCTGGTGAGTTGATTAGATAATCAAGAAAAATATTTCACAAAACATCAATAATATCCAACATAACCAATAAAAATTTGGATCTCAGTTACAGTTGTTGTACATGATCATCTTTCTGTAATCACTAATTATTTTGGAACCCCATATATCCAAAATATTTTGATTATGTGACCCAAAGATGAATATTTTGGAAGCCATGATTCACACATAGTAAATAACGGACTAAAAGTTCTCCCTTATCAGGGTCTTCAACATATTTATCAAATGATTTTAATGTTCTTCCTTTCATTTTTAATATATCTGAATATCATCTATAAAGACTACCCCAAACAGATCAAGATAATCTCTAAAGACTCTATTCATTAGATGTATGAAGATAGAGAGGGAATTAGTAAGATTAAAAAATCACTATAAATTCATAGATTTCATAATGTGAACATAATGACATCTTTCGTATATCCTTATTTTTGACCATTAATTGATTATATCCTGAACAAAGATCTATTTTTTGTAAAATTATTGAGATCATCGTAATCATTAAAATAAGTCATCAATACAGGGAAGATGATATCTTTTCTTAATAAAGATCTCGTTATGTTTTAAATAATCAATGTAGAGCCTCATTGATCAATATTTTAAAAAAAAAGACGAACATGTTCTCCCCAAGGTGACTAACTAGGGTGTATAAATGACTTAACAAGATTCTCTTGGAGTGGCTTCTTCAATTACTGAAACTCAATTGGTGACGTTCTATAAGGTGTATCATAAATATTTATAGAACCATGTATGAGTTCTTTTGAAAATTAAATATCTCTATTTGGTGTAATACATGGAAATACCACTAGAAAGACATCATCAAACTTCATACAATGGGTATATTCTTAATCATGATTTTATCCCCAACCATTTGAGATAAATAATGTTCATTTACTGGAATCAAGTCCCATAAGAAGGAAGAAATTTATACATGAATTTTATATTCATCCCTACATCGATAGATAGTCTTAAATTGATCTATAATATTATATATGACTTACCTTCCTTGGAAATTGATGTGATATCCATTTAGGGAAACTAAATCCATGAATAGAATGCAATAAAAATCCACTATTTGTACGATCATATGGTTTGCATAATTCACTTCCTACAAACATCACTAGAAATAATTATAATCATTTGATACAAATGTTGTTCTATTAGGACCGGTCACAAAAACTCAACAACAGATTACTGAGGTAATACAATGATACCCCTAGAAAATTCTTCAAAAATAAAATAGTGGGTGGATACAGTCTCAAGAAAAACATTTTCTACTTTAGAGTGGATGATAAGTGTACCTTTCACCACTTCATTTTCATACTCCACGTCAGTGATAGTGACTGAATGTAAATTTTCTTTGTATTTGACATTAATATTTTTTGATGCAGATCATCATCAATAACCCTTGGATTAGAGCATTTATTAGAATAATTCCACATTTCCTTGAACTTTTATCATTGAATGGTAGGAGGTGAATTATGTGATGTCTTTTATTTAGTCACATCAGTAGACATTTTTTTAAAATCCCATTAGAATTTGACAACACAATTACCTGAATTTTTACACATAAAATATTGACTAGTACTTTTTGGAAAATTCCCTCCATGTTTCATTCCACACATTATGAATAAGGGAAAACTCATCTTGTTTTCATAGTGTATTTATATTTTCTTTTGAATTCCATTTTTCTCTACCTATCAAACCCATATGACTGATGGGATACTCCAATCTCAATTTCATCCTTGAGATCACATCGAATAATTTCCTCATAGCTATTGAAGTCCCTCATGGAAAATGCACTTCGTTGTCTTGGTTTTAATCCACTAATAAATCAATCAATTTTACACTTAGGCTGCATAATAAATCCTAAAGTGTACCTTTCAAGTCTTGTAAAATTATCTTTATAGGTAACAATAGAGTCATTATCCTTTTTATTATCTTCAATGAACTCTCTAACATTTTTCAATGATTATGAGGAATGTACTTATGGAAAAATATGTTTTTGAACTCACCCCTTTCCATTTACTCAATTTTATCTCTTTTCCTCATATTCTTGACAAGATTCCACCATTTATCATCTTAACATTACAATTGATACACTACTAAGATGAATTTATCATTTTCATAACAATTTAGAACTAAAAATATATTTTTTGTGGTTCGGATCCATTTGTTTAGCCCTTAATGGATTAGAAGACCATTTTAGTGAATATAGATGTTGTATCATGAATGAATCAATAGAAATTTTTCCTCATTTGAACGTTTGGATTTCCTACATGATTAATAGTTTGATAATTTTGTGGGAGTGTGGATATATGATTTTCCATTCCATCTACCATAACATTTGGTTTCTTAGGGGGGAAATCATTGCATTGTCCGTTGCATTCAGCATTAACATGTTTTATTCAGGTTCAATCCCTTAACTCAAACTAGGAAGCATAGTGTGGGAAGCACTAATAATATAATAAATACCACATAATGAAAAATAAAATTTCAATTTATTACTATTTAGGTATTATCCTAGGTTAATCATGAACATATCTAAAACAATATGATAGGATTGAAACCTATTCATATACATATTCGTACTACTATTACAAATGTTCTCTCCTCCTAGTTTCCAACGATTATCTATATGTTTTCTTTGATACCAAATATAGTATCCCATTATATATATATATATATTAGCTCACCATTTGATAATATTTATTACAAAACATAACAAAATGACTCAAATAGTATATCGGTTTAATGTCTTTAGAAATTGGACAACATGAACAACTAGTTCATAAAACACCCACATTTTCTCCCACTTATTTCTTCATAACTAGACTACTATTTGAAATATCATACATAATACTCATCTTCATGACCTATAAAAATAAAATATATGAATGGGTGAGGTCAAATTCTATCTATGGATAAAAAAGGGAAATATAATTCATATCATTATCATATGAACATAACATTTGAAAATATTATTCTCATTTAAAATATCACAACATCTTGTCATGGGATTAATCATTAAAATTTAATGTAATCCCAATATTCATAACATAAGGCATTAAATTCCGTGGTATATACACATAATCATTTAAATAATTTCATATTTTTAATGAATCAATGACGATACCATCATAGTAGACAAATTCCATTATTGAATTGATATCACTCCACGTTCCAACCTTATATTAGTGAACCAGACTTACTTGTCATTCCAGTCAGGTATATATCCGGATATATAAATCATTTCCCAATTTATTTGAGTGAGATATATGTCCCACCAATATCATAATTATATCATTGTTACGTGCGACACAAAAACATTTACTATATCATAACCCTTGAAATAAAATGGGTTTCTTAAACATCACTCTATCATAATTGATATAAAAATTAGATTTCATAAATATAATTTTAGAATAAACACATTAAAATCCTAGTAATAATAGGCATATAAATTTAACCCTATTTATGACTGTCGTCTTAGTTATAAAATAATTATGAAAAGACACTTGAAATTAATTCTTGAGGAAAATATCATTTCTTCTTCAAAAATGATTTCCATCCCAAAAAATACCACTCATTTCTATAAAAAATAGTATTATATGAAAACATACATTAATTATTTTTGGAAAATTTTTAAGGAAATATGTTACTATGAAATCATAAAATTCCATTCATGCTGACATTTTAAAAAAATATATCTTGTACTTTTCATAAAAAAGTCAAATAGTACCTCAACCCAAAAATGACAAAAGATTCCATTCTTACCATTTACTAAAAATTTATCAATTCTTAAAATTGAATTCTGAAAATTATAGAAGGATATAAAGTGTATTTTGAAATACATATTTAGTTAACATGGACGTGGATGATAGACATACCCTAGTAAATACTTACAAATAAACTATCTCGAATAAAAATGAGATTTTCAAAGACATACTATAACTTAAGTATGATATGTTTTTTATGTATATAAACATCCTGTATATTTATTTAAATAATGTTACTAATTTATTCAATAATTTTAATCATTTTTATGATAAATTTTATGGTCATATTTTCATCATATTGTTAGTAAAATTTCAAGGTTACTCGTTATTCGAGTGTTAACTACTTTATGTTCTTATGCATGTTTTGTCGAATAACATATTATTTGAATTTTTATGTTATAGTTATATCATTTAAATAATGTTATTAATATAATATATATGATATTTATTCATTAAATTCATATATTTAATAATTTATTAATTAAGATCATGTAGAATGAATTCCATCACATCATGGAGATGGTAGGCCATACGTATGCACAAGCGATGATATGATTCCAAAATTCGTGAATGGTATGGAAGTGGAAGGTGTATAAAATTTCAAAATTAGTATCATGTTATATTAATTATATATATTTATTATTTCTATTATTGTACCCATCCTTGTAATTGGGTGGTGAAAAGTATATTACATCACAGTGTGGAGACGGTAAGCCATATATACGTACGCGCGGTGATTTCTTTTTTCATAGGGTGGATAGAAGGTTAAATATGGTTGTTTCTTATTTATAATAAAATATTCGTATGCGAGTGATACATATCTTATTATTTTATAATGAAACATCTAAATAATACAATGTATAAAAATAATGATGTTTGAAGGAATCTGTAGAAGAGAATAACTCTTCGTTGACATGATTCCTCTAAGTCTCTTCTTAGAGCACTACAGATGGTATAGAATGTTTACCAGAACCGATAAATGAAAATGGTTAATTTTAAATAGAATAATTTCCGGGGTGTTTCCGAGCATGATGGGTCAAAATGATGTGAAGAATTGAGGGAGGAGGTTCTATTTTATAAATGAGGTGAGGGCACTTTTGGAAATTATATATATAATAATTTATAATAAAATCAATCCCTAGACAGAAGCCTCAAAAGAGTCCCAATTTAGATGATGAGAAGAGATATGGATGTAATAGAAATAATGAATACATTTTGGACAACATATTTTTTTCAATTTAAACAACGTATTTTTAATTGACACTAAGTTATTCTTTTAAATTTTAAATATGGTAATAAAATTATACATATTTAATAGTTATAAATTTTTACGTATATGGTGTTAATTGAAAAAATGGATATTTTATGAATTTTTATATAATAAAATTATCACATTCTAGTTTTTAAGTATTTTTATTAATTTTAAATAATTTAATAAATTGTTATTTATATAAAATATCAATATAGTCAATTTTGACACTATTCATTTATTTAACTTTAAATAATATACACACATAAGACAATTTAGAACCCAAATTTGTAATACACTCCTGGAATTTCATAGTCACCTAGAAAATTCTAGGAGCACATTAATTAGTTCATATGATATTTGTTTTTATATTATTGAATCAATTTATTTGATATTTCTCTTAATAAAATATTATTTCATCACTATTATACCATATTTAATGGTAATTATTGAATCTCTAAAAATTATAAATAAATTACAAGATTTACCATTTACCATGGTAATAATAATAATAATTAAATATAATTTTTATAATTCCCAAAATTAAAAGTAGCATATTAACATAATTGTTTCCAACAAATTCCTAATATAGAATAAATAATTCAAAATTCATAACAAAAAAGTTGTAGTAATTAATTTTAAATTAATCCATTAATTGAAATGAAGAAACAAGTTCTAAACAATAAAACATTACAAAATATTGAAATTCTTTTACAGATGAATTCAATGTAAAATTAATGAGAATGACATAAATTATATTGAATGATAAAACTCTATAATATTTATACATTAAAACCATTAAATATTATAATTTTACCATATAAATTATGTTGAATAAATAGTTGTTTAAAATTTAAATATAGAAAGACTATTAATTATTCATCGAAACATGAATATTATTAGAAAAGTATCAAAAAATTCATCCAATGTAATTTTTTATATCCCACATTAAAAAGTGTGTATTTTGTCATATAAAAATTATTAAGGTGTCAAATTCTTAATTTAAAAGGGGTTATAAATTCAATGGTGTAAAATAAAACACTTTTTAATAAAAAAAGATTTTTATACATAAAATAGGGTTTTATTCATTCCTTAGAAATAAAATATCCATAAGATGAATAACCATAATATATTATATACATATTATAAGTAATTAAATCAAAAATATAAATATCTAATTAATTAATTTTTTCGTAAATAATTTATATCCCAAGTATTGATAATTCGTTTTCATAAGATAGTTTTAATTATTTCTGCTTACCTAATAGTAAGGCAATAATGAATATTTTATAATAAGGGAATCTCGTGGATTGTTTGAAATCCTGATTGTGTGAAAAGAAATATAAAAAATAATAATGAGTATTTAAGGAAAATATTTCAAAAAAACATATGGGTTTTATAGTAACCTTGAGTAATATATGTCAATTTTTTATCATTCTATTTTCTCCTTCATTATTATTCATTAAATCATACTTTGTTGAATTTCTAATGAAAACCATTATTGTAAATATAAATTTCGGGTTTGGGTTGTCTGATTGAAATAGAAATTCCCTTCAATTTAGAGTATATCTCACACTAAACACATAAATCCTAATCTATTTGATTAATTGTATCACACATGGTAGAAAAAAACCAATTAATATTCCAATAAATATATCATTCATCATAAAGATGCTTTCATCAGCCATAATTTTTAAGGTTTCAAAATATAGCTTTGTATTTTTATATCACAATATCACTAAATTTTCATTTCGTTCGAAAAAACCTATAATAGTTTTCTTCATCACATAGGGAATATAACATTGTGATATTCAATTGATGCAATAAAAACTTACCCCACATAAAATATAATTCATGTCTCTTGAATGGGCTTCATATTCAGCTTCTTTACCAATAATCCACATCTATGCCTCTATTAGAATTTTTTATTTTTTTAAAATATTCATATAGACATAACGACCTACATTTTTATGTAGATAATAATTATTTCATTCGAACATCCTTAACTTTTAAAATTTATGTATAGAACTATAATCACGGTAGTTGATTATTTTAGATATTCCATGGAAAACATTATTTAAATTTCTAGTTAACTCAATGTCAATATATGTTATTTGAATTCTTCAAAAAATATCCTTTGTAATAATGTTTCGGTCACAATAATATAATTAAAAAATAGAGGTGGGTTAATTGTGATCTTTTTAAAAATTTATACATAATAAATGTTTATCACCATTAATTTATGGTAATGATATGCGTCATTATAATCCTTAAAAATATTTTATGAAAAAACAGATCATAAGAACACAATAATCTCTATAGTGGTCCATTGTATATTGTTCCCCTACTATAATATACAAATTCTCACTTACTCAGCTTGGTGGTATTCAATGTTTCCTATTATCTTATAAACACTAAAACATAGAGTAGGTAGTTTTCACCTTACAAAAAACATATACTATTTAATAGGGATCCTATCAAACCAAATCATAGTGTCAGAAGATAACACTTCATCACAACTAAATACGAGTCTTTGATACTCTATGAACATAATATTTGTTGATTTTTTATGAAATAAATTTGGATCACACATGATATACAAACAAACTAAAAATGAATCATCTCCTTCATAGATAAAAATCATTTAATAATGAAACAATGTAATGTTATCCTAGTGATAAATGATCATTAAAAGAAATATAGAGGTATAAGCATTTAAGTAGTACCAACTACATGAATGAAAAGTAAAATATGGAATCATATATGTCTCTAAAGTTTTTCTCTTTTGAATAGAAGATACATTATCAAAAAAAGTCACTACACATTTAGGAATATATAACTATTTTTTACACAAAAATCATTATTTCATGTCAAATAAGTACAAAATTATCACTAGGAAAAACATGACAATAAAACAACTACTCATTACTCTAATTTGAATTAGAAGTCGTAGAGAAAATAATATCTTCTTTTAATACTAGGAATGAAATAATTATTTGAATAAGGTCCTTTAAATATGTTGAGAAAAAATATTTCAATATATATTATTTCTAGAGATATACTTTTATAAATTAAGAGGAATATATGGATTTTATACTCTTTATTTTACTAAGTCTAATATAGGGAAGACATTGAATTTATGGTTGATAATATATAGGTATCCTAAAATTGGTGGGTTAGTGAACCAAATAATAATTCCTCAAATATAGGTTGGATACCAATAGAATGTTTCATTATCCATATTTTCTCTCTATAAAAAGTATACATAATACATACATTCAATCCAAGCATCGGAAACAAACGTATGGTTCCTTGCAAAATTCTAAATTTACTATATATGTATTCCTCTTCAAATGTAGTGTATGAAAAATGTTTTTAAGAATCTCACAGCAAGAAATGATCAATTTATAAAGAAAATATATCCAAAAATAACATTTGATTAATATAATTGATTTAATAAATATAATTTATTAAAGCACTGAATGATTGATCATTATTAGAAAGCTAGAGTTATTATTATCCTCAACATCAATGATATTTTTATGAATATTATTGGAACAACACATTCCAAAAATATTTTAATCACTACAACAAAAAAGTTTAATGGTATTTAAATTTTAATTATTATTTTTTAAATGATTGTAGTTTTAGGCCTGGTAGGTCATGGGGATTTTTTATTTAAATAACATTAATTATTTTCAATGGAGAAACATATCTTTTAATGGTTTGATTCTTATTTTATTCTGAATTATAATCTAAAACTATTTCGTTTCTCTACTGTACTACTTCATAATCTCTCCCAACACATAAAAAAACATAATACAAATTTCTATTTTAAATATGGTCCACATCATTGGATATATTTAAAATTATTTATATACTTATATATAACAAAGGAACATAAATATGAAAACAAATCTACTAGATAACTAATGAACCTTCAAAAACCCTCTTAATTATTAACTTCCCATTGAAATGTTAACTAATGATATAGATG
The DNA here is from genome assembly GCA_963277665.1 of Viscum album. Classification (NCBI taxonomy): domain Eukaryota; kingdom Viridiplantae; phylum Streptophyta; class Magnoliopsida; order Santalales; family Viscaceae; genus Viscum; species Viscum album. The sequence goes on along the minus strand of OY728130.1, from coordinate 1,900,769,966 downwards.
AATAAATAAAAAATGTATCTAATTAAAATTTATTTTTTCACCATCGAGTTGAAATTATATTTAAAATATCTTATAATTATAAGATTTTATATACATATCACCTTCAAATATACACTCCTATAAGACATTTTACCTAGAGATGATTTAAATAAATGGGATAACATATCCACACTACAAAATCTCCAAATGATTTTAAATGTTAGAAGATCACCCCATGAACATAACATGCTCCAAAATCATAATTTAACACCAATAATCATATGAAATTCATATTTATGATATCATCAGAGTAATTATATATGAAATATATCATTAATCTAATTAATCTATTGAAAATGATTCAACTGGTGTTCCTCCTTAATCATCTTATCCAACACCTAAAAAGAGATAATGATTAAAATATAATTCTTAAAAAATTATCTTAATCACTATTTCACACAATAGTTGGACCCCATAAAAATATATCATCCATAACATCATGAAAAATATATCGTTAATAAATTATAATAATTTTTTTAAAATTCAAGTTTTTATTTTATCCACTCATGAATCGTGTACACCTTATATATCATGCACTTTACCCAATCAATTCATTTATTCACTAACTCTATACCTTCAATATAACACAATAGTTATTTTAATGGCCACCCATTTAATATCTTGAGTTATTCCATACCAATGGAATAGTAATTTTTAATATCATGGTAATAAAAAAATAGAGCAAAAAATAATTTCCAAAAAAATCGTACATAGAGAATATATGACAGATAAATGTTTTTTATGAATTAAAACAGAATATTGGGGAAATGAATATGTATTTTTCATAATAAATAAATAATTTTAGATTTACAAGTTGTGGAATTTCCAAAAAAAATTCAATGAACATATATTGAAATGAAACTATGAACCATGACTATATGATCATTATGAAAGAATTATATCAAATCAATTTGTATATTTAAGTGCCTTGAAATCAATTTAATTCTTTATTATTGAATCAATTTAAAACTTCATGATTTAGCATTGCTGGGAGAGAGTATTCAATGGTATAATTTCACTAATGGTGATATGCACATACACTAAAACTCTATTTAAATCACCATAGAAATCCCTATTTTCTAGTGTGTATGATTCTAATTCATGTGAAATTCATAAATAATCATAATATAATATTTATATGTGAGATTTATTTGTTATTTTATTCCCTAGAGTTGAGGGTTTGGTAAAGGAGGATTTGTCTCTATTCTTGATTGTGTTTTAGGTTATGTTCTCTCAACTGATTAAAATAATTTTCTCTAAAAATTCATTTTTCAGAAAAACAAATAGATTTATAAAGGAAATAATCAGGTTTGAATAATTCTATATTTAGAGAAATAATAATTTCACATAGGGACTAATTATTAACAGAACTACCAGAGAACCACATGTCTATATAATACCAATATTATTATTATCTACATGATATGCACTAAAAATGTGTATAAAATTAATATTATTTTCATGTAAAAACTAATATTTATTTATATAATATTTATATTAAGGTTCAGGTATGATAATTAAAATCAATGCTCTAATATCGTTTTTAATTTTTTAAAGATTGAATGAAGACTATTTATTTGAAATAAATAAGCATGAATTATTCCCATGAAAATAAATATATATTATATTCAGTGAAAATTTGAATACATTTTATTAATAATTAATATAAAAAATAATATATATTTTTTAACTTTAGAATAATGAAATTGAATATTATATTTTCTTATCTACAAATATAATTACCTCACATATAATTATTATTTTAATATTCAACTCACAAAAAAATTAATTATAATAAATCATGATATAAATTTTAATATAAACTTAAAATTAATAATTAATAACTCGAAAAAATAATATTATGTATTCGAAAAGCTAAATTCCTATAGAATAATTATATTGATTACAATATAGTTAATTAGTTACCCCATTGGTCCTTTTCAATATAGAAATAGGTTGTTCCACCAAAATTAGAAGGATATTAAAACATAATTATTTTTAAATTATTGAAAAGGATTTTATTTACCTGAATAAAAAATTACATAGATAAACACACTTTGTGTAACATAATCTCATTATCTTGATTTACCTAATAAAATAGTATCTATACTATTGTCCCATGACTATGTGCTTGATGAATCATTAATTTAGTTTAAATAAATGAAATTTCCAATATAATTCAATGTACATGGAAAAAATAAGGCACCTCAATGCCCTGGAATGGGATTGACATATCAACATCCACTTATCTAGGAACAGAAATATAGTTTCGTAGATTATTCATCAATGTCGTGTCACTAAGGTTTAACCTAATGTATCCTACATTATAGTTAAATGTTTTCACAGTTTTCTTTAATAAATCTACATATTTTACTCAAGCCATGATTTAATATCTATATTAATTATATTTAATTATTAAAAACATTTATAGATATAAAAATCCAAATACATTAAAAATGTATAATTCTTACTGGTGATTCATTTTCTGATAATCTTTTACTTCGCATATTAAAAATAGAGTAAACTGTTAGAATATGTCTCAAATTAAAAGAGATATCAATGAATAATATAATGATTATTTTCTGTCCCTTAAAATGATATCATCTTACTACTAAACATGTTTTTAATAATACATTCATCACACTTCAATGATCTCATCATATCAGGGAACTGTTATGACATGCATTGCACGTACACTATCAAATTAATTATTTGTAACGCCCCGACCCCAGATACCCAAAGTGGGTGCATTACTTAATAACATTGGCATGATCACAAGAATGGCAAAATCTCGAAAGACCAATTGGTTTAGTAGCCTTGGAAACACTAGATATATTCATAAATTTTTACATTACATCATAAAGTGAAAAACTACTACAAAAACTTATTGTCTCCATAGTCCACACTATTATCCCCTCATAATATCCCTATTGGTCATTCATAATTTACTTCATCACATCCTGGGAAAATAAAAAATAGAAAAGAGGAGAGCTCAGATGCCCAGTAAGGATAACAATATAGTAGAAACTTTAATAAATAAGAATAAACATTTAAGGCAATGTAAAACTAAAACAAAATCCTTTTAAACTTGATCTTCAACATATTATGGAAAAAATAAAATGAAATAATTCCATTTACTTATTCAGATGGATATTCTAAAAATCGAATAATCACATACAATATCAATAACGACTTTCATAATGATGGAATTCATAATGCCAGACTATCATAACCACATTGCCAAGGCCTCATGCCAAGACTACAAATAAGATTTTGCCAAGGCCTTATGCCAAGACAATAGTTTGTCTCATGAGACATACTGATGCATCAAGGAGCTATAGCGGGCTCCACTCATCACATATTAAGTCCAATGCATTACCATATGAAATGATTTAAACACGACAGAAACATTCTTATTAAAACTAGCATATGAAATGTCAATACTTTCACCATAAACCATGAATGGTATAAAAATAGCACATCCACAGTCAAACATATCAAAAAACCTTCAATACAATATAGAATTTTTGTATCATAATAAATTAACTTCTAAAAAGCTTAAAATCCATCAAAGTATGTTGACATAGATGAAATCAAAACTATTTTAGAGAAATATCTCTTTTCTCGAAATCATTGAAAAGTAACACATTTATAAAGGATGTAATTTAAAAGAGATTTTTGAATTGAAGTGTCCCATACCACTCTAAAACTTTTAAAAATAAATATCACTTAAAAACCTTCATGTCCATATAAATAAATCATTAAAATAATTTTGAAAACATGGACATTAATTAAAAATGTTTAGAAACATAAATCATTAAAACATTTAAAACTATGATCTTGATAAAGAGTACCTATCAAAAATTCTTAAAATATTCATTTTGAAATCATTTAAAAGTAACATAATTATAAAATAGAACATTTACTTTGAAAATTTTCTTATAATATTTTATGGGATGCTTTGATGATTTTATAACGGCAGTAAATAGCCGCACCCGCCGTATAAGTTAAAAAAACATTTTTACCTTAAATTTGTCAAAAGGTAAAAAGTTCCTTTTTTAGAAAACAACGGAAAGATTCCATTAAAAACACATAAGTGTATAAAGGAATTTAACCAATATTATTTGTAAATAGTAAAAATGATTTGAAATACATTTCAATGAAACATGGATGTGGATGATAAAGAAATCTCAGTAGATTATTACGTATAAACAACCTCGGATAATGAAGAGATTGCGAAATAAATCCTTACCCTGTACTTTTCCTTTGTTGGGGAAGGTTAACATCCTATATAATGGTTAAATAATCGTTATTAGATTATGCAAAAATCATATATATTAATATTATATCATATATGATCTTTTAACATTGCTTTTTTAATAATATTTTAGAATTATCGTCGTTTCGGGTGTTAACTTACTCATTTTCTTTTATATGTTTTGTTATGAAAGCCATGTTTTTCATGGATAAGTTGTATCTTAATCATATCCAGATTGATATCATGTCCATAGATAATATTATTAATCATCAAATGAGAATTATATTTGAATGGATACGATTGAGAATGAATCTCATCGCGTTCATGGAGACGGTAGTCCGTACGTACGCACGAGCGACAATATCATTATATTGATATTATAATAATATATAATTGGATGGTATAACATATATACAGAATCATTATCATGTTATTTTTAATATTTACTTCAGTTACACATCATTATTATACCTATCCAAATTATAATATATTGAATAACAATTACACCACGACGTGGAGACGGTAAGCCGTACGTACGCACATATGGTGACATGTTATTCAAAGGATGGATAAAATAATGAATATGGTTGTACCATATTTATAATAACATCACAGTATATATAATATATTGGAGCTATTATTTTAGAATGGTAATAACAAACAAGGAAGATGTGGAAGAAGAATGGAACTTGAAAAAAGGTGGTGAAATCATTACCTCTTCTTCAGGTTGTTCCTTTTGATTTGATCAAACTGGCTCCATAGGATGGATTTATGATCAAACTAAGACCTCTAGGTTGTAGTGAGGGATGTTGGGAGAGTATTTTGGCAGAGTTTGGCCGATACAAATGGCTTTGAAGGTGTGAAGTAATGAGAAGGAGGAGTGCCCTTTTATAAGAGGGGTGAGGGGCACCTTTGGAAAAGCTAGAAATATTAATTTATAATAAATTCATATTCGGTTTCTAATGGCGCAAAAGTTGATTATTAAAAGTTTAAGGTTGGTATAGGTCGACAAAAATTCAACTAATATAATTTAGATAGGTTTGGGATACTATATTCACCGTATCCTTTAGTTTTAAGTCTTAGTTAATTATTTTGACATGTACCATGTCACTTTGTATTTTTATATTATATAGTTAATAAACATACAGATACATCCAAGCGACCCCCAAGTGGTCCATTAATGATACACCTATCATGATATATGTCTCTTGGCCGATAATTATTTTTTTAGGAATTTAATATCAATTAATAATATAATATTTGTTTTAAAAACTCTTTTATGTCAATTTTGACACTATTCAATAGTTGATTTTTGTGAAACTTATAATAGAATTATAACTTCAAACCGAGTCAATTAAATAAATTATAATATGTCATATTATAATATAAAATTAGTTAAATTCATTAAAAGTCTCAAATTATATTTATTTGGGTATTTATAATATCAATTATTTTAATTTTTCACTATAATGGTAATTACTGCATCATCATTGTTTCATAAATAAATTAAACTCTTTAATGTCTAAAAATTATAAATAAAATATCATTATGTATGTAATTATATTAGCTTTCTAATGAATATTTAAATTGGAATTTATCTTATGTATAACCCTATATTAAAAATGTTTTAGTAAATAAACATTGATTTTAACTCCTTTAACTCTTCAATGAATTAAATAATAATAAATGTCCTAATCTAATACAAGTGGACCTAAATGATTATATTTTATTCCTAAGGTTTTTTTTGGTCGATATAAACTTGTCCAATAGAATTAGGATATGTGTTTGAGAAATATTAATATGATTTCTACCCTTAATTACCCTATTTACTTTTAACCGTGGTAACTAAAAGTAAAAAGTTTCTATTCACCAAAAATTATTTTCATCCCATTGAACCACATTTTACTTTTTTATATTAACCGTGTCTCTCGGATTTTCGAAATTACATTCATAGTAGCGGTAAAATTATGTTTTATGAAAAATTCAGTTTTTTTAACTACCACTTAGTAGTTTCACTATTCATCCAAAATTGATGTTTTTCAGAACAATGCCAAAATTTCATCCTAAGCTATAATTGATATTCCAAATTCAAAAATGAGCTCTATTTTACAAAATTCAAAACATATAAGTTTCATTAATTAATATTATAATTAATTCCGGCTGTCACAACAAATAGCGTGTTTTTAAGAAATAATATATATCAAAAGATTGACAATTGTTTAGGTCCAATTTTAAAGTGAAATTAATTCTAATGAACACCATTGGATAAAATGGTGAAAATATATTATAATTATACTTTAAAACCACTCAGATAAAAAATTGATCACTATTAATTATTTTGATTTAAAAAGTTGTTTTTAATTAAAATTTAGTAATTTTCACTATTCATCAAAATATTAATGTTATCTGAAAAGTACCAAAATTTCACCCTAGGCTAATTTTGATATTCCGTATCCAAAAATGAAGTCCATTTTGAGATATAGAATTTATAAAATTTCAAAAAGTAGGTATTACAATTCATAACGGCTTGTTTGGTAAGTCATGGTGCGCTTTAACTCGGTGTTGCGTGTAGTGCAAATTATTGAATTATTTTGTAGAAATAACACACTATGAAATCATGGGGTGTTACATTCTCCCCTCCTTAAATAAATTGTGTCATCGCAATTTGAAATTGTTCTTCGAATATAAAAGGGTGAAAATAAAAAATATCTTTGTGGGAAAACCCACATCGGAAATTGGGTTACTAAAAGTTAGTCTTAATATGAGGAAAAGGGAAATGAAAGGGTCACCACCAAATTATGATCTCTATTAGGAGAACATTGGTGGAAATTAGAGACATATAATTGGAGGAAACCCATAAATATTTATACGTAGTGATTGAGGTCATCAATCACAAACAAGTTTAAAATTGAGGTCCTTAAATTCATCAATCTATGATGATTTGAAATACGATCGTTTCAACAAAACATAGGGTATTAAGATAACAAATTATTGGTTTTAGGATTCCATAAATAATTTATAATAATTAATTTCATCATAGAATAAGAGAAGAAGAACAAATTTATTCTTGACAAGTAGAGTTCCATCCTTTAACTAATTTCTACCATAGACTCATCTTTCACTCTAAAAGATAATAGAACTTAAAAATAATATTCTATTAATCCTACTCGTATAGGGTTAAAAAATGAATTTATAATTCTTCTAGAAGAACCATTAATAAAATGACTTTATTAAATCCAGGACATCACGTGGGTCAGTGGTAGGTGATACACCCTTGTCGCCCTTCGGTTGTGGGATCAAGTCTAGCGGCCTTGCCGAACGCGATGGGTTGCCGCCCGACCTCCGGGATGTCCTTTTATAGAAATCCAAAATAATCCAAACTAGAACTATCCAAAATAATTCAGTCCAAGATTTATAAGGAAGTTAAACACAATAAAGATCCTTTTTTCCACGTAATAACATGTGAACACCTTCATCATGTATTCTTTTGAAACACTCAACATCCTAAATTACCATAAAACCATATTGATTACATTCAGGATCCCTTATTCCTTAATGAATAATAGATATACTCATTCAATCCAAAAATGTTTTAAAACCCAAAAATGATTGAATATACAAATCATTAATCAGTTTCAAGGTAGTCAAGAATATCCAATATAATTTATCCAAATCAATCATGTATTATTCCAAAATCACTACCTCAGTATCAGAACTATATTATGGTTTATCATTCTCTCAACCATATATTTTCCAATATTTTATCCTGCTATTGAGTCACTTTTCTTTGTTCCACACAATCTCAAGTCCTTAGTGAAAGAGTACTGTAGTACAATCCTAATATACTCCATAATTATTATAACAAGTAAATTTTTGAAACAACACTCAAATGATATAATCAACAAAAGAACTCTAATCATTCCTCTTTAACTCTAGTAGTATCATAACTTGATTATTATCCAATAGCATCATTTTCGGCATAGTCTGTTGACTGGGACATAGGTTCTCATAGTGTCCAAATTCTTTGCAAATGAAGCATTGTACATTTCAAACCATTTTCTTCCCCTTACAGTCACGTACATTGTGCCCTTTTCCTCCACACTTATAAAAAAATACCATTCCTTTCAGGAAAGTTCTAGGGTATTTCTTCCCACAGTTATCACATATGGGAAAAATTTTTCCCTCTTCCCTTTATGCATCATTCTCTCTTCCATCCTTTTCTTCTCTTGCTTCCCTTCAAAGCCATAGAACTCAGTAAAATCTTTACTTATCTTATCAACACATTATATTATTTCTTCATATGATGATATTATATGGGAGACTATTTCTCTTATAAATTATGGCTTAAGACCATGAAAGATATGATCCTTCTTTCTCTTTGGATCATGTGCATTGTTGGAGTTCTCATTCCTTCTACTGGGCGCCATTTCTAAAAAATGGAATTCACTAGATTAGTTTATGAATAACAATACCTATTCCCAATCATGTAAAACACATAACATAAATTAAATAGGTTATGAATATAATCCATAATCATAAAAATGTCTCCTTTGAGAGAGTATATACTCATAAACCCTTCATAATGGTTTGTAAAGAAAATGATAATTATCCTAAGCATTTCCCCCGGGAGTGTCGTAACCAAGAGTGCAGCAAGGCCCATTGTCGTGCACCGGTTCCCATTCGAGTCTAGTTCAAAGTGGTGTTTTCCGGTTTTACCCCTAGGTACATCTGTGCCAGAGCCGCCTCTACCTGCTCGTATCTAGACATGGAAGTATTTCTCGGAAAACTCACAAAATCTCTACAATACCAAAACTCTATGAAGTTCTTCTATACTAATCCTCAAAGTTCATCTTAGGACTATGCGATCTAATCAGATTTTATCTAAATCTATCTTCCAAGGTTTGTACTAAACTTCCTCTGATACCAACTGTAACGCCCCGACCCGAGTTACCCAGAGTCGGTGCATTACTTCGTAACATTGACATGATCACAAGAAAGGTCAAATCTCGAAAGACCGATTGGTTTAGTAGCCTTGGAAACAATAGATATATTAATAATTTTTTACATTACATCATAAAGTGAAAAAATACAACAACAACATATTGTCTCCATAGTCCACACTAGTTTCTCCTCATAATATCCCTGACGGTCATTCATAATTTACTTCTTCACATCCTGGGAAAATAAATCATAGAAAATGGGTGAGCTCAAGTCCCCAGTAAGGATAACAATATACCGGAAACTTTCATAAATAAGAATAAACATTTAAGGCAATCTATAACTAAAACAAAAGCCTTTTAAACATGAACTTCAACATAGTTTGGAAAAAATAAAATGAAATAATTCTGTTTACTTATTCACATGGATATTCTAAAAATCGAATAATCACAAGTAATATCAATAACCAATTTCATAATGATGGAATGCATAATGCCATACTATCATAACCACATAGCCAAGGCCTCATGCTAGGACTACAAATAAGATTTTCCAAGGCCTTGTGCCAAGACACTAGTTTGTCTCATTAGACCTACCGATGCATCGAGGAGCTATAGCGGGCTCGACCCATCACATATTATGTCCAATTAAATCTCATATGAAAAGGTTTAAACATAACATAAACATTCATATTAAAACTAGCACATGAAATGTCAATACTTTCACCATAAACCATGAATGGTATAAAAATAGCACATCCACAGTCAAACATATCACAAAACCTTCAATACAATATAAAAGATTTGTATAATAATAAATCAGCTTCATATAAGCTTAAAATCCATCAAAGGATGTTGACATAGATGAAATGAAAACTATTTTAGAGAAATATCTCTGTTCTCGAAATCATTGAAAAGTTACACATTTATAAAGGAAGTAATTTAAATGAAATTTTTTAATAAAAGTGTCCCATACCACTCTGAAACTTTTGAAAATAAATATCATTTCAAAACCATCATTTCCATATAAATAAATCCTTAAAATAATTTTGAAAACATGGAAATTAATTAAAAAAATTTAGAAAGATAAATCTTTAAAACATTTAAAACTATGATCTTGATAACGCGTACCTTTCAAAAAATATTAAAATATTCCCTTTGAAATAATTTAAAAGTAACATAATTATAAAATAAAACATTTAATTTGAAAATACTCTTATAAGCTTGTATGGGAAGCTTTGACGATTTTATAACGGTGGTAAATAGCCGCACCCGCCGTATAAGTTAAAAAAAATTCTTACCTTAAATTTGTTGAAAGGTAAAAAGTTACTTGTTTGGAAAATAAAGGAAAGATTCCATTAAAAACACATAATGGTATAAATGAATTTAACTCATATTCTTTGTAAACAGTAAAAAAGGTTTGAAATACATTTCGAAGAAACATGGATGTGGATGATAAAGAAATCCCTGTAGATTATTACATATAAACAACCTCGGATAATGAAGAGATTGCGAAATAAATCCTTAACTTTTACTTTTCTCTGGTTGGGTGTAGGTTAACCTCTTGTATAAGGGTGAAAAAAAATTTATTAAATTATACAAGAATCATATATATTAATATGATATCATATATGATCGTTTAACATTGCTTTGTTAATAATATTTTAGAATTATCGTTGTTTCGGGTGTTAACTTACTCATTTTATTTTATATGTTATTTTATGTAAGCCTTGTTTTTCATGGATAGGTTGTATCATAATCATATCCAGAATTATATCAAGTCCTTATATACTATTATCAATCATCAAATGAGAATTATACTTGAATGGATACGATGGAGAATGAATCTCATCGCGTTCGTGGAGACGGTAGGCCGTACGTACACACGAGCGACAATATCATTATTTTGGTATTAAAATAAAATATAATTGGATTTTATAACATATATATAAAATCATTATCATGTTATATTTATTATTTACATGTGTTACAAATCATTATTTTACCCATCCAAATTATAATTTATTGAATAACAATTACACCACGACGTGGTGACGGTAAGCCGTACGTATGCACGAATAGTGACATGATATTCAAAGGATGCATAGAATAATTAATATGGTTGTACCAAATTTATTGTAACATCACATTATATATAATATACTCGAGTTATTATTTTAGAATGGTAATAACAAAGAAGTATGAAGTGTAAGAAGAAAGGAACTCGAAAAAGGGTGGTGAAATCATTACCTCTTCTTCGGGTTCTTCTTTTTGATTTGATCAAAAGGGCTCAATAGGATGGACTTATGATAAAACTAAGACCTCTGGGTTGTAGTGAGGGATGTTGGGAGAGTATATGGGCAGATTTTGGACTAACAAAAATGCTTTTAAGATGTAAAGTAATGAGAAGGAGGAGTACCCTTTTATAAGAGCGGTGAGGGGCACCTTTGGAAAAGCTAGAAATATTAATTTATAATAAATTCATATTCGGATTCTAATGGCTCCAAAGTTGATTATTAAAACGTTAAGGTGGGATTAGGTCGAAAACCATTCAACCAATAGAATTTAGATAGGTTTGGGTTACTATATTAACCTTATATTTTATTTTGTACTCTTAGTTAATTATTTTGACATTTACCATGTCACTTTGTATTTTTATATTATGTAGTAAATAAACATACTATATACATCCAAGAGACCCCCAAGTAGTCCATTAATGATACAAGTATCATTATATAAGTCTCTTGGAAGAACCTTATAATTTTAGGAATTTAATATCAATTAATAATATAATATTTGTTTTAAAAACTCTTTTATGTCAATTTTAACACTATTCGATAGTTGATTTTTTTCAAACTTATAACAGAATGATTACTTCGAAAAAAGTCAATAACATCAATACTAATATGTCATTTTATCCTAGAAAATTAGTGTAATTCATTAAAAGTATCAAATTATATTTATTTGGGTATTTATAATATCAATTATTTTAATTTTTCACCATTATGGTAATTATTGCATCGTCATTGTGTCATAAATATATTAAAATATTTAATGTCTAAAAATTATAAATAAAATATCATTATGTAGGGAATCTTATTAGATTTCTAAATAATATTTAAAATAGAATTTATCTTATGTATAACCCTATATTAAATATGTTTTAGTAAATAAACCTTGATTTTAACTCTTATAACTCTTCTTTGAATTAAATAATAATAAATGTCCTAATCTAATCCAAATGGACCTAAATGATAATATTTTATTCCTAAGGTTGTTTTTAGTCGATATACAGTTGTCCAATAGAATTAGTACATGTGTTAGGGTAATATTAATTTCATTTCTACCAATAATTACCCTATTTACTTTTAACCGTCGTAAATAAAAATAAAAAGTTACTATTCACCAAAAATTATTTTCATCTCATTGAACCACATACTACTTCTTGATATTAACCATGTCTCTCGGTTTTTTGAAATTTCATTCATAGAAGCGGTACAATTACGTTTTATGAAAATTTTAGTTTTTTTAACTAACACTTAGTAGTTTCACTATTCATGAAAAATTGATGTTTTTCAGAACAATGCCAAAACTTTACCCTAAGCTATAAATGATATTCCGAGTTCAAAAATGATGTCTATTTTAAAAAATTCCAAACATATAATTTTCATTAATTAATTTTATAATTAATTCCCGTTGTCACAACAAATAGCGTGTTTTTAGGAAACAATATATATTAAAAGATTGGCAATTGTTTAGGTCCAATTTCAAAGTGAAATGGATTATAATGAACACCATGGGATAAAATGGTAAAAATATATTCTAATTATAAGATAAAACCCATCATATTAATTATTTATCACTACTAATTATTTTGATTAAAAAAATTGTTTTGAATTAAAATTTAGTAATTTTCACTATTCATCATAATATTAAAGTTATCCGAAAAGTACCAAAATTTCACCCTAAGCTAATTTTGATATTCCGAATCCAAAAATGAAGTCCATTTTGAGAGATATAATTTATAAAACTTCAAAAAGTATGTATTACTATTCATAACGGCTAGTTTGGTAAGTCATGGTGTGCTTTAACTCGGTGTTGCATGTAGTGCAAATTATTGAATTATTTTGAAGAAATAACACACTATGAAATCTTGGGGTGTTAAATTATAACATATATTAATGATCCAAATGATATAAGATATTAAATAATATTCAAGACTTAATATTCAGGTATAATATGAGTATTTTTTTTCATAATATATACCTTACACATGCTCCCATATGGACAATAGGAAACTACTAACCACTCAACTAGTTAGAATCACATTATAACCATTGTTCTCCTATGATATATATATATATATATATATAGATCCCAACATGTTCCTATATATATTCACCAAACTGTGACTTCATTTATTTTAGATATTCCGTCATGTTATTATATCGACCTGTATATAATATTTTCCCAATCATCCATGTCATCATAAATAATACCATTGATACAAACCAACATAATGTGATAATATTTATTATCATACGACAAAACCTTGATCCAAAAAAATATTGTAAAAACCATATTAAACAACATCATAATCTATAAAATTCTTGATCTAACGTCGATTTAGATACTCTTGATTGTAATGTGTGTAAATCATGTTTATTAAATAATTAACACTATTAAAAAAGTTCAAACTCCTATAAATAAGGCTTGTTTTATTTGGATTGAAACAAACATATCAATTTACCCAATGTATCGAATCTCGGTGAGCATTTCATTCTCAAGTGCATTTAAATAGTAACAAAAAAAAACCATAGAGTTAACTAGGTATTATTTCTTATTTTATTTTTCTTATACATTCATAAGAAATACTAATCATCTGTATATATCATGTAATGTGAAATAGATTTATAAATTTATTTTTTGCATATATAGTTTATACATCAATGAAATAAAATTTTACCACAAAAAATTCAATTAAATTCTTATATTTTGTTTTTTTCAATACCATGCAATCAATGTATTTTGAATTGGAAAAGGAAACCCTTATTAATACTAATATATCCTATTCTATAGAACATTTTCTACTAAAAAGGTCATCTTTTGATAAATTTTTTATTCTTATATAACAATATATCTTGTCAACGATTTCATTATATCATTTAGCATATCTGTCATGGAATATTTTATTTCTCCCCAAACAACATGTAGTAGGATAGTATCCTTTTCCTTTAAATGATTATTCAACATTAATTACTCTTGTTTCGAAATAAGAATGTTCCCTTGAAATTATCATTCTAAATTTGCATTCATAGATTCTTCCAACCTATCTAGTCATGTCATTTTGTCAATTAACATTATATAATGTATAATAGAGGGGAAATTGTCATTCAAAACCAAATATAATAATCATAGTGTATAGTAAAAGTATAATAAAATGGATTTATTCATGATGGATTGGTATTTCACGTTTGCCTTATTAGTACCTCACTTATAGAATACATTTATTATTTCAGTATAATAACCAAGAATGAAATTTTATAAACCACTAATATGCAGAATTTATTTTTTTCACAAAATACACACTTTAATTTAATTAAATATTTCAGTCACCAATATCTATAAATTATAGCTCTGTATAGAATTTATTATTCTTATCAAATAATATATCACCCAACATTGTAAATATAAACCATTCACTATGGTTTTAACTTTACCCTATAGTATACATCCCATATCAATCACTCTGACTAAAATATACATATATAAATGCTATTATACAGATATGTGTGTCAATTTCAATGATTGATGTAATTTCCTTATTACTCAATAAATCACAATATTTCCATGATAACTTTATAGAATTATACTTTGTGTTATTAAAAGATACTATATCATGGAGATGATAAGATTATCAAGAAATATTGTTAATTAAATGGTGATACACCATATATTTCTATTGAACTACATTAGATAATATTTCTAACTGAATAAATGATTTTAATCAGAAAACCTTTATCTATGAAACTAATATACTCATAATATAACCTAAAATATATGATATACATTAGTCAATTTTGTTCACATATAGTTAGTTCATAATGTATTATATTTCAAAAACTTTCATTATATGAATTATTGAATAATTTCAAAAAACATTATACTCTGTATAGTTCTACCACATACAATTAGAATAACTATGATATAAATTAAGGAATGTTGTCTTATAAATACTTCTACTCTATATTTTATGATCAATGAATAATTAGTTAATATATTTTACAACATAGCTATGTATTGAAAAATTTATCGTTTACCAAGTTATTTAAATCACATCATCCTTAATTCCAAAAATATCATATGATAATTTAAATAAGTATTTGAAATTACATCTAGAATTACCATTCCTTTATTCATGCTATGTTGAGTATCAAATTAAGAAATATTTGTGTCATTATTATATTTAAAAATTATACCTTTACTAAAACTAAATAGTATTTCGTTTCTAAAATACTAAATGGTTCTTACTTGACGAAATTCTAAATAATCATTTTCTTATAACATTGACAATAACATTTGGATTTACATGATAATAAATTATCATTCCACAATTAGGTATGGTATTTATGATTCATATCCATTATACATAACAAAAATTAAACATCCATGATTATTGTAATACTAATATATTAAATAAGTTGAGAAACCCATAAAATCATTAATCTAATAATAATGATTGCCATTTTTTTTAGCTGAACACTAAGGTATAGTTATAAGAAACAAAAAAAGTCAAATTTCATTTATAATATATCTAATAGGTATTATAAATTTATGAATTTATTAATAGTGATACATTTATAACACTTTTTTCTTATGGGGGTGTTAATACTTACTTATTAAAGTCATGTTATTCTGGTGACTATTATAAAAAAACCATTCTACACTACATGTCATAATATTACATAGTTATAGTAAAATGTCATTATTCTTTTGACTATTTTTAATACAATACTATATTTATTAACTATGTAGAAAAATGGAAATATAAATATCCATGTTGAATATATTATAGTAAGATATTATTTGATTATTTCCTTCCAAATATTACAACTATATTTTAAATAACCGATAATATAAAATTGAGAGGAAAATAGTTTCATGTTTTATACACTACCTCTATTTTTCTCTTAATGAATTAATTTTTAGTTGAAACCATTACTATAAAATAGTAATATAATTTTCAACCCTTTGTTTAAATGTTTTTCACTATACGGGTTATGGAATTGAGTTATATACAACACTAATTTACATGGGAAATACACGTAATTATATTTAAGGGATATTCATCCCATATTATAGATAAATAATATTAATATAAAAGGAACAATGATAAACAAAAATTAATTTATTATTATTTTTATCTATATGTAGTCCTATATTCACAATGTTAATAATGTAAATAAGAATATTTAATGGATGATCGTTGTCTATGTTTCCTCTTACATTTTATAGTTTTATACATTAGTAATAATATCAATCATCTAAAACCATTATTTTTTTAATTATCTTGTGATAGTGGGTGACATATCACAATATATTCATTCATTTTTATATTTTTTAATATCTTTTTAATATGTATATAAAATTTTGTTAACCAATGGGCAATTGAAGAATCCTCATATAACACAAATAGAAATTTATCTCTAAATTTCATACTTTTTGAGGTAGTTTATCATGTTATGAGTAAAAATTAACTTTACCACCATCATAAATGTTTTCTATTGAGTATGATTTCATTATCCAAATAAGAACCATTTTAAAAACTAATATACCAACCTTGGAAATCGTTTTTGCTGACAAAAAATTCTTTATCAAAATTTTGACAATGTTAAAAGTATATTTCATTAACCATTTAATTAAGATATGAATATACATTTGAAATTATTACTAAAATATATAAAATAGGAAATTTTTATTTATTACTCTACCATTATTTTTTCAACGCCTAATTTCCAACACCCATGGTTTTGGAGTACAAATTCACATTTATATTCAAGGGTTTGGGATCTATATTCCCATTATTATTACCCAAGTTAGGTATTGGTTAATTAAATAATTATATTAATGTGGGAAATACATTTCCAACTTCCTTAACATAGATATCCTTGGTACATTGAGTGTACTCTCCAATACAATATTCAATTTTTTCGTATTATCTCAATGAATGACTATATATTTTGATGAGATTTTACTATGGAAAAAAAATTATTTATATTTTTTTAAGTTAATAGAATAAAATTTTTTAACTCAATGTTATATGATAATATACATCCAAGTAATAAATTGGAGACATCCCAAAATCATTAATCCTTAAGTAGTTGATAATAAGAAAATCATTAGATTTTAATTTTTCATATTATTAAACGTGAAAATATTTTAGGAATCCAAAATAAATAATCATCAAATAGAAATATTGGATCAAATACATTCCTATATAAATTTTATGTTTATAATATTAGAGAACATGCATAAACACAATCTTGAAAAAAATCCATGTCTTATGGTGATCAGTTTCCCCATGATACCCATATTTTTTGAAATCATAAAAATTATATAACATCTTCAATAAAATTATTCACACTTGATACTATGATATAAAAAAATTTCTAAGGTTATTATTTTAACATGGGTAAAAATATCCATAAGAAGGGTGTGCTCAAATGCCCAGTAAGGGAAAAAGATGTGTTAACGATTTAATGCCACCATTGAATATTAGATGATCATAAGGGTATGATGAAATTAAAATTATGAATGAATATAAATTATATAGTTTCATAACAATCAAAACATTTATAAAAAATCATAAAACATGGAATAAATTTATAATATAATACAAGATACCTAAAATTAAACAATCATGAGCCATGTGAAAATAATTATTGACCAAAATAACCACATAAATATGATGCATGTATAATTAAAACAAGTTAGTTAGTTGGAAAATAATTTTCATATAACTCTTACAATAACATTGATAAATGGAATATACAACCAGAAAAGTTCCAAAAATCATTTAGGGGATACCTATGGCTAGTTAACTCATTCTCAATACTGAATTCATTGAATATCTATATAGGGCCCAACCATCATCATAAACCATATCTAGACCATCCTTCATCAATGAAAATGTCCATGAACAGTAACATAATAATAACACATGAAATAATTCATTTTTAATATAAAAATATCCCCTTTTCACATATTGATTTAATATGGAAAATAATAATGATCAAGGAATATATCTTTCAAACTAACATAATTCATCTTATAAAATAATATATATGGATTCATTATAACATAAAATTAGTTAAAAAAATAAAAAATTAATGGTAACTATCATTGATGAATAGATATAAAAAAAATTTGTTTACAAAAATTCTTCAAGGAAATAACCATTCAATGTAGAATTGCTCTGTTAAAGATTGATAATTTATCAGATATAAGGAATGTCATTTTCAATTAATCAAATAGTTAGAAAATTTACATTATACTTCAATTAATTTACTATTTTTGATGAAGGGAAATTTGTTTAATGTTTTAAGCTTTAAAACCAGGATTATATTCACAACTTTGTAGAATGAAACTTGAGTAAAAAATGACAGAATTATTAAAATTAAAAATATTCAGAAATAATAAATTTTGTGTTAAAATTAACATAAAAAATTAATTGTTAGATCTTGGTTTTCTACAACAGTTATATATCCTTTCCATATTTTTTAAACTCTAATTGAGGTTGCATTATTTTCATACTACTGGGAAACATTCCCTTAGGCATGGTTTTTTATTTTTTGGAAAATTGAGCATGAGGTTTGAGACCTAATATTTGGGAAATACATGAAATGAACTAAATCTGGTATGTATTTTTAATATTTGATGTGAATTAGTCAATCTAGACTGATATAATAATGAAAAATGGATTTCCCCATGGGGGAATCAATGATTTATCAGATGTGTAAAATATACCAAGCATGAATTTGATATATATTTTTTTAAAATGGGGGATACAACCATCATTTGAAAGAACCCTTATTCAATTCTCTCACATAATAACCCCACATATTTCGAGCTCATTATCTAAACCTAATATTGAATCCTTTGTTACATTATCATATGGTCTAGGATAGGACCAACATTCATCCTGTTGGAAGAATTTCAGTAAACTTTTTGATCACATTTCACCTTCTCCAATTTAATTTCTGTATATTTTTCTCTTTTGTGTGTGACTGAGAATGCCCTATTTAGGTTTGTTTTTCTCGTCTAGGTTTCCCCTCATTCCTAGATTAACCAAAAGCTGATAAAAGATGGGAAATCTTCTACTTCCATATATATTGTTACCAGGATTTTTCATATATAACATTTTTCTTTATATAATTCAATTTGATTCCACGAAGCAAATAATCTATATATTTCCATAAAAAATATATAGAACCTTATTTTGATTGGTTATACATTATATAAATGACATTTTACCTCTTATTGTTGTTGGAATTCCACCTCATATACTATTTTCTACCCTTTATTTGTTCATATATAATTTCTTATTATATTATATATTATTATGTAACCAAACAATATCTTATGGGGTATTGTTTTGAATCCAAAATGTATTGACATGAAATAATTAAATGGAATGTGACTGGTGTGACCATGTCATGTTATTTGTAATAAAATGGGTACACCCTCATCTATATGGTATTTTAATGAATTATAATGACTGATTAACTCTTTATATGTTCCATACATTTGAATGGAGTCCCCTATAAATGTAATACTTAGGATTGGAATCCATATTGATATGATACATGTGAATGGAATCCACATTATATTTGATAATTGATCATGGTATCACTAATGATATGAGACTCAGTAATGGTGTTCCTAATGATATTTTATATATGGATAGGGTCCCATATTCCAACAACACAAGGTAATGGTCAGCATTTTTTATCATGATAATCTTGTGTGGTGTCACTACTACAACATGAGACTCCAGTGACAATACATGGACACCAAATTTAAGACATTGGTCTTGGATATAAATATATTTGTAATTATGCATATATATAAAACATCACATATGTAAATAATATATATACATAGAATAAAATAATATTTCTTATATATAGTGATATTTTTTGGGAATTATTTTCAAGATGGGCCAAAAGAGATAATGTTATCTTAGATTCCTTCAAGAACTATATATGACCCTTATTGTTTTCATTACTACTTTCCATTATTATATATTTTCACTACTCAAATTATATGAACATGCTGGAAACTTCTAGACACCATAAATGGTGGAAAACACAATATATCTCATACCATGTTTTAGCTATTTTTTTGGTACTCAAATAGTCTTCATGGATATTGTTTGGGGTAGGGGAATGATCCCAATCATCTATGATTGATTTGATAATATAATGGTAAAAAGAGAGAAAATAATTGAGATACGGGTCAAGGAGCTATTTGGTGACAATATTTTTTGGTTCATTTCTATATACATCTATATATGTATTCATACATCCATTTTATCTTGATCCATTTTAGTGAAATGACATTAAATCCTTTTATGTATTGTACTTAGTATTACAGATGATGACAATTTATTTAAATAACATTAATTATTTTCAATGGAGAAACATATCTTTTAATGGTTTGATTCTTATATTATTCTGAATTATAATCTAAAACTATTTCGTTTCTCTACTGTACTACTTCATAATCTCTCCCAACACATAAAAAAACATAATACAAATTTCTATTTTAAATATGGTCCACATCATTGGATATATTTAAAATTATTTATATACTTATATATAACAAAGGAACATAAATATGAAAACAAATCTACTAGATAACTAATGAACCTTCAAAAACCCTCTTAATTATTAACTTCCCATTGAAATGTTAACTAATGATATAGATGAATAAATAAAAAATGTATCTAATTAAAATTTATTTTTTCACCATCGAGTTGAAATTATATTTAAAATGTCTTATAATTATAAGATTTTATATACATATCACCTTCAAATATACACTCCTATAAGACATTTTACCCAGAGATGATTTAAATAAATGGGATAACATATCCACACTACAAAATCTCCAAATGATTTTAAATGTTAGAAGATCACCCCATGAACATAACATGCTCCAAAATCATAATTTAACACCAATAATCATATGAAATTCATATTTATGATATCATCAGAGTAATTATATATGAAATATATCATTAATCTAATTAATCTATTGAAAATGATTCAACTGGTGTTCCTCCTTAATCATATTATCCAACACCTAAAAAGAGATAATGATTAAAATATAATTCTTAAAAAATTATCTTAATCACTATTTCACACAATAGTTGGACCCCATAAAAATATATCATCCATAACATCATGAAAAATATATCGTTAATAAATTATAATAATTTTTTTAAAATTCAAGTTTTTATTTTATCCACTCATGAATCGTGTACACCTTATATATCATGCACTTTACCCAATCAATTCATTTATTCACTAACTCTATACCTTCAATATAACACAATAGTTATTTTAATGGCCACCCATTTAATATCTTGAGTTATTCCATACCAATGGAATAGTAATTGTTAATATCATGGTAATAAAAAAATAGAGCAAAAAATAATTTCCAAAAAAATCGTACATAGAGAATATTTGACAGATAAATGTTTTTTATGAATTAAAACAGAATATTGGGGAAATGAATATGTATTTTTCATAATAAATAAATAATTTTAGATTTACAAGTTGTAGAATTTCCAAAAAAAATTCAATGAACATATATTGAAATGAAACTATGAACCATGACTATATGATCATTATGAAAGAATTATATCAAATCAATTTGTATATTTAAGTGCCTTGAAATCAATTTAATTCTTTATTATTGAATCAATTTAAAACGTCATGATTTAGCATTGCTGGGAGAGAGTATTCAATGGTATAATTTTACTAATGGTGATATGCACACACACTAAAACTCTATTTAAATCACCAGAGAAATCCCTATTTTCTAGTGTGTATGATTCTAATTCATGTGAAATTCATAAATAATCATAATATAATATTTATATGTGAGATTTATTTGTTATTTTATTCCCTAGAGTTGAGGGTTTGGTAAAGGAGGATTTGTCTCTATTCTTGATTGTGTTTTAGGTTATGTTCTCTCAACTGATTAAAATAATTTTCTCTAAAAATTCATTTTTCAGAAAAACAAATAGATTTATAAAGGAAATAATCAGGTTTGAATAATTCTATATTTAGAGAAATAATAATTTCACATAGGGACTAATTATTAACAGAACTACCAGAGAACCACATGTCTATATAATACCAATATTATTATTATCTACATGATATGCACTAAAAATGTGTATAAAATTAATATTATTTTCATGTAAAAACTAATATTTATTTATATAATATTTATATTAAGGTTCAGGTATGATAATTAAAATCAATGCTCTAATATCGTTTTTAATTTTTTAAAGATTGAATGAAGACTATTTATTTGAAATAAATAAGCATGAATTATTCCCATGAAAATAAATATATATTATATTCAGTGAAAATTTGAATACATTTTATTAATAATTAATATAAAAAATAATATATATTTTTTAACTTTAGAATAATGAAATTGAATATTATATTTTCTTATCTACAAATATAATTACCTCACATATAATTATTATTTTAATATTCAACTCACAAAAAAATTAATTATAATAAATCATGATATAAATTTTAATATAAACTTAAAATTAATAATTAATAACTCGAAAAAATAATATTATGTATTCGAAAAGCTAAATTCCTATATAATAATTATATTGATTACAATATAGTTAATTAGTTACCCCATTGGTCCTTTTCAATATAGAAATAGGTTGTTCCACCAAAATTAGAAGGATATTAAAACATAATTATTTTTAAATTATTGAAAAGGATTTTATTTACCTGAATAAAAAATTACATAGATAAACACACTTTGTGTAACATAATCTCATTATCTTGATTTACCTAATAAAATAGTATCTATACTATTGTCCCATGACTATGTGCTTGATGAATCATTAATTTAGTTTAAATAAATGAAATTTCCAATATAATTCAATGTACATGGAAAAAATAAGGCACCTCAATGCCCTGGAATGGGATTGACATGTCAACATCCACTTATCTAGGAACAGAAATATAGTTTCTTAGATTATTCATCAATGTCGTGTCACTAAGGGTTAACCTAATGTATCCTACATTATAGTTAAATGTTTTCACAGTTTTCTTTAATAAATCTACATATTTTACTCAAGCCATGATTTAATATCTATATTAATTATATTTAATTATTAAAAACATTTATAGATATAAAAATCCAAATACATTAAAAATGTATAATTCTTACTGGTGATTCATTTTCTGATAATCTTTTACTTCTCATATTAAAAATAGAGTAAACTGTTAGAATATGTCTCAAATTAAAAGAGATATCAATGAATAATATAATGATTATTTTGTGTCCCTTAAAATGATATCATCTTACTACTAAACATGTTTTTAATAATACATTCATCACACTTCAATGATCTCATCATATCAGGGAACTGTTATGACATGCATTGCACGTACACTATCAAATTAATTATTTGTAACGCCCCGACCCCAGATACCCAAAGTGGGTGCATTACTTAATAACATTGGCATGATCACAAGAATGGAAAAATCTCGAAAGACCAATTGGTTTAGTAGCCTTGGAAACACTAGATATATTCATAAATTTTTACATTACATCATAAAGTGAAAAACTACTAAAAAACCTATTGTCTCCATAGTCCACACTATTATCCCCTCATAATATCCCTATTGGTCATTCATAATTTACTTCATCACATCCTGGGAAAATAAAAAATAGAAAAGAGGAGAGCTCAGATGCCCAGTAAGGATAACAATATAGTAGAAACTTTAATAAATAAGAATAAACATTTAAGGCAATGTAAAACTAAAACAAAATCCTTTTAAACTTGATCTTCAACATATTATGGAAAAAATAAAATGAAATAATTCCATTTACTTATTCAGATGGATATTCTAAAAATCGAATAATCACATACAATATCAATAACGACTTTCATAATGATGGAAATCATAATGCCAGACTATCATAACCACATTGCCAAGGCCTCATGCCAAGACTACAAATAAGATTTTGCCAAGGCCTTATGCCAAGACAATAGTTTGTCTCATGAGACCTACTGATGCATCAAGGAGCTATAGCGGGCTCCACTCATCACATATTAAGTCCAATGCATTCCCATATGAAATGATTTAAACACGACAGAAACATTCTTATTAAAACTAGCATATGAAATGTCAATACTTTCACCATAAACCATGAATGGTATAAAAATAGCACATCCACAGTCAAACATATCAAAAAACCTTCAATACAATATAGAATTTTTGTATCATAATAAATAAACTTCTAAAAAGCTTAAAATCCATCAAAGTATGTTGACATAGATGAAATCAAAACTATTTTAGAGAAATATCTCTTTTCTCGAAATCATTGAAAAGTAACACATTTATAAAGGAAGTAATTTAAAAGAGATTTTTGAATTGAAGTGTCCCATACCACTCTAAAACTTTTAAAAATAAATATCACTTAAAAACCTTCATGTCCATATAAATAAATCATTAAAATCATTTTGAAAACATGGACATTAATTAAAAATGTTTAGAAACATAAATCATTAAAACATTTAAAACTATAATCTTGATAAAGAGTACCTATCAAAAATTCTTAAAATATTCATTTTGAAATCATTTAAAAGTAACATAATTATAAAATAGAACATTTACTTTGAAAATTTTCTTATAATATTTTATGGGATGCTTTGATGATTTTATAACGGCAGTAAATAGCCGCACCCGCCGTATAAGTTAAAAAAACATTTTTACCTTAAATTTGTCAAAAGGTAAAAAGTTCCTTTTTTAGAAAACAACGGAAAGATTCCATTAAAAACACATAAGTGTATAAAGGAATTTAACCAATATTATTTGTAAATAGTAAAAATGATTTGAAATACATTTCAATGAAACATGGATGTGGATGATAAAGAAATCTCAGTAGATTATTACGTATAAACAACCTCGGATAATGAAGAGATTGCGAAATAAATCCTTACCCTGTACTTTTCCTTTGTTGGGGAATGTTAACATCCTATATAATGGTTAAATAATCGTTATTAGATTATGCAAAAATCATATATATTAATATTATATCATATATGATCTTTTAACATTGCTTTTTTAATAATATTTTAGAATTATCGTCGTTTCGGGTGTTAACTTACTCATTTTCTTTTATATGTTTTGTTATGAAAGCCATGTTTTTCATGGATAAGTTGTATCTTAATCATATCCAGAATGATATCATGTCCATAGATAATATTATTAATCATCAAATGAGAATTATATTTGAATGGATACGATTGAGAATGAATCTCCTCGCGTTCATGGAGACGGTAGTCCGTACGTACGCACGAGCGACAATATCATTATATTGATATTATAATAATATATAATTGGATGGTATAACATATATACAGAATCATTATCATGTTATTTTTAATATTTACTTCAGTTACACATCATTATTATACCTATCCAAATTATAATATATTGAATAACAATTACACCACGACGTGGAGACGGTAAGTCGTACGTACGCACATATGGTGACATGTTATTCAAAGGATGGATAAAATAATGAATATGGTTGTACCATATTTATAATAACATCACAGTATATATAATATATTGGAGCTATTATTTTAGAATGGTAATAACAAACAAGGAAGATGTGGAAGAAGAATGGAACTTGAAAAAAGGTGGTGAAATCATTACCTCTTCTTCAGGTTGTTCCTTTTGATTTGATCAAACTGGCTCCATAGGATGGATTTATGATCAAACTAAGACCTCTAGGTTGTAGTGAGGGATGTTGGGAGAGTATTTTGGCAGAGTTTGGCCGATACAAATGGCTTTGAAGGTGTGAAGTAATGAGAAGGAGGAGTGCCCTTTTATAAGAGGGGTGAGGGGCACCTTTGGAAAAGCTAGAAATATTAATTTATAATAAATTCATATTCGGTTTCTAATGGCGCAAAAGTTGATTATTAAAAGTTTAACGTTGGTATAGGTCGACAAAAATTCAACTAATATAATTTAGATAGGTTTGGGATACTATATTCACCGTATCCTTTAGTTTTAAGTCTTAGTTAATTATTTTGACATGTACCATGTCACTTTGTATTTTTATATTATATAGTTAATAAACATACAGATACATCCAAGCGACCCCCAAGTGGTCCATTAATGATACACCTATCATGATATATGTCTCTTGGCCGATAATTATTTTTTTAGGAATTTAATATCAATTAATAATATAATATTTGTTTTAAAAACTCTTTTATGTCAATTTTGACACTATTCAATAGTTGATTTTTGTGAAACTTATAATAGAATTATAACTTCAAACCGAGTCAATTAAATAAATTATAATATGTCATATTATAATATAAAATTAGTTAAATTCATTAAAAGTCTCAAATTATATTTATTTGGGTATTTATAATATCAATTATTTTAATTTTTCACTATAATGGTAATTACTGCATCATCATTGTTTCATAAATAAATTAAACTCTTTAATGTCTAAAAATTATAAATAAAATATCATTATGTATGTAATTATATTAGCTTTCTAATGAATATTTAAATTGGAATTTATCTTATGTATAACCCTATATTAAAAATGTTTTAGTAAATAAACATTGATTTTAACTCCTTTAACTCTTCAATGAATTAAATAATAATAAATGTCCTAATCTAATACAAGTGGACCTAAATGATTATATTTTATTCCTAAGGTTGTTTTTGGTCGATATAAACTTGTCCAATAGAATTAGGATATGTGTTTGAGAAATATTAATATGATTTCTACCCTTAATTACCCTATTTACTTTTAACCGTGGTAACTAAAAGTAAAAAGTTTCTATTCACCAAAAATTATTTTCATCCCATTGAACCACATTTTACTTTTTTATATTAATCGTGTCTCTCGGATTTTCGAAATTACATTCATAGTAGCGGTAAAATTATGTTTTATGAAAAATTCAGTTTTTTTAACTACCACTTAGTAGTTTCACTATTCATCCAAAATTGATGTTTTTCAGAACAATGCCAAAATTTCATCCTAAGCTATAATTGATATTCCAAATTCAAAAATGAGCTCTATTTTACAAAATTCCAAACATATAAGTTTCATTAATTAATATTATAATTAATTCTGGCTGTCACAACAAATAGCGTGTTTTTAAGAAATAATATATATCAAAAGATTGACAATTGTTTAGGTCCAATTTTAAAGTGAAATTAATTCTAATGAACACCATTGGATAAAATGGTGAAAATATATTATAATTATACTTTAAAACCACTCAGATAAAAAATTGATCACTATTAATTATTTTGATTTAAAAAGTTGTTTTTAATTAAAATTTAGTAATTTTCACTATTCATCAAAATATTAATGTTATCTGAAAAGTACCAAAATTTCACCCTAGGCTAATTTTGATATTCCGTATCCAAAAATGAAGTCCATTTTGAGATATAGAATTTATAAAATTTCAAAAAGTAGGTATTACAATTCATAACGGCTTGTTTGGTAAGTCATGGTGCGCTTTAACTCGGTGTTGCGTGTAGTGCAAATTATTGAATTATTTTGTAGAAATAACACACTATGAAATCATGGGGTGTTACATTCTCCCCTCCTTAAATAAATTGTGTCCTCGCAATTTGAAATTGTTCTTCGAATATAAAAGGGTGAAAATAAAAAATATCTTTGTGGGAAAACCCACATCGGAAATTGGGTTACTAAAAGTTAGTCTTAATATGAGGAAAAGGGAAATGAAAGGGTCACCACCAAATTATGATCTCTATTAGGAGAACATTGGTGGAAATTAGAGACATATAATTGGAGGAAAACCATAAATATTTATAGGTAGTGATTGAGGTCATCAATCACAAACAAGTTTAAAATTGAGGTCCTTAAATTCATCAATCTACGATGATTTGAAATACGATCGTTTCAACAAAACATAGGGTATTAAGATAACAAATTATTGGTTTTAGGATTCCATAAATAATTTATAATAATTAATTTCATCATAGAATAAGAGAAGAAGAAAAAATTTATTCTTGACAAGTAGAGTTCCATCCTTTAACTAATTTCTACCATAGACTCATCTTTCACTCTAAAAGATAATAGAACTTAAAAATAATATTCTATTAATCCTACTCGTATAGGGTTAAAAAATGAATTTATAATTCTTCTAGAAGAACCATTAATAAAATGACTTTATTAAATCCAGGACATCACGTGGGTCAGTGGTAGGTGATACACCCTTGTCGCCCTTCGGTTGTGGGATCAAGTCTAGCGGCCTTGCCGAACGCGATGGGTTGCCGCCCGACCTCCGGGATGTCCTTTTATAGAAATCCAAAATAATCCAAACTAGAACTATCCAAAATAATTCAGTCCAAGATTTATAAGGAAGTTAAACACAATAAAGATCCTTTTTTCCACGTAATAACATGTGAACACCTTCATCATGTATTCTTTTGAAACACTGCAACATCCTAAATTACCATAAAACCATATTGATTACATTCAGGATCCCTTATTCCTTAATGAATAATAGATATACTCATTCAATCCAAAAATGTTTTAAAACCCAAAAATGATTGAATATACAAATCATTAATCAGTTTCAAGGTAGTCAAGAATATCCAATATAATTTATCCAAATCAATCATGTATTATTCCAAAATCACTACCTCAGTATCAGAACTATATTATGGTTTATCATTCTCTCAACCATATATTTTCCAATATTTTATCCTGCTATTGAGTCACTTTTCTTTGTTCCACACAATCTCAAGTCCTTAGTGAAATAGTACTGTAGTACAATCCTAATATACTCCATAATTATTATAACAAGTAAATTTTTGAAACAACACTCAAATGATATAATCAACAAAAGAACTCTAATCATTCCTCTTTAACTCTAGTAGTATCATAACTTGATTATTATCCAATAGCATCATTTTCGGCATAGTCTGTTGATTGGGACATAGGTTCTCATAGTGTCCAAATTCTTTGCAAATGAAGCATTGTACATTTGAAACCATTTTCTTACCCTTACAGTCACGTACATTGTGCCCTTTTCCTCCACACTTATAAAAAAATACCATTCCTTTCAGGAAAGTTCTAGGGTATTTCTTCCCACAGTTATCACATATGGGAAAAAATTTTCCCTCTTCCCTTTATGCATCATTCTCTCTTCCATCCTTTTCTTCTCTTGCTTCCCTTCAAAGCCATAGAACTCAGTAAAATCTTTACTTATCTTATCAACACATTATATTATTTCTTCATATGATGATATTATATGGGAGACTATTTCTCTTATAAATTATGGCTTAAGACCATGAAAGATATGATCCTTCTTTCTCTTTGGATCATGTGCATTGTTGGAGTTCTCATTCCTTCTACTGGGCGCCATTTCTAAAAAATGAAATTCACTAGATTAGTTTATGAATAACAATACCTATTCCCAATCATGTAAAACACATAACATAAATTAAATAGGTTATGAATATAATCCATAATCATAAAAATGTCTCCTTTGAGAGAGTATATACTCATAAACCCTTCATAATGGTTTGTAAAGAAAATGATAATTATCCTAAGCATTTCCCCTGGGAGTGTCGTAACCAAGAGTGCAGCAAGGCCCATTGCCGTGCCCCGGTTCCCATTCGAGTCTAGTTCAAAGTGGTGTTTTCCGGTTTTACCCCTAGGTACATCTGTGCCAGAGCCGCCTCTACCTGCTCATATCTAGACATGGAAGTATTGCTCGGAAAACTCACAAAATCTCTACAATACCAAAACTCTATGAAGTTCTTCTATACTAATCCTCAAAGTTCATCTTAGGACTATGCGATCTAATCAGATTTTATCTAAATCTATCTTCCAAGGTTTGTACTAAACTTCCTCTGATACCAACTGTAACGCCCCGACCCCAGTTACCCAGAGTCGGTGCATTACTTCGTAACATTGACATGATCACAAGAAAGGTCAAATCTCGAAAGACCAATTGGTTTAGTAGCCTTGGAAACACTAGATATATTAATAATTTTTTACATTACATCATAAAGTGAAAAAATACAACAACAACATATTGTCTCCATAGTCCACACTAGTTTCTCCTCATAATATCCCTGACGGTCATTCATAATTTACTTCTTCACATCCTGGGAAAATAAATCATAGAAAATGGGTGAGCTCAAGTCCCCAGTAAGGATAACAATATACCGGAAACTTTCATAAATAAGAATAAACATTTAAGGCAATCTATAACTAAAACAAAAGCCTTTTAAACATGAACTTCAACATAGTTTGGAAAAAATAAAATGAAATAATTCTGTTTACTTATTCACATGGATATTCTAAAAATCGAATAATCACAAGCAATATCAATAACCAATTTCATAATGATGGAATGCATAATGCCATACTATCATAACCACATAGCCAAGGCCTCATGCTAGGACTACAAATAATATTTTCCAAGGCCTTGTGCCAAGACACTAGTTTGTCTCATTAGACCTACCGATGCATCGTGGAGCTATAGCGGGCTCGACCCATCACATATTATGTCCAATTAAATCTCATATGAAAAGGTTTAAACATAACATAAACATTCATATTAAAACTAGCACATGAAATGTCAATACTTTCACCATAAACCATGAATGGTATAAAAATAGCACATCCACAGTCAAACATATCACAAAACCTTCAATACAATATAAAAGATTTGTATAATAATAAATCAGCTTCATATAAGCTTAAAATCCATCAAAGGATGTTGACATAGATGAAATGAAAACTATTTTAGAGAAATATCTCTGTTCTCGAAATCATTGAAAAGTTACACATTTATAAAGGAAGTAATTTAAATGAAATTTTTTCATAAAAGTGTCCCATACCACTCTGAAACTTTTGAAAATAAATATCATTTCAAAACCATCATTTCCATATAAATAAATCCTTAAAATAATTTTGAAAACATGGAAATTAATTAAAAAAATTTAGAAAGATAAATCTTTAAAACATTTAAAACTATGATCTTGATAACGCGTACCTTTCAAAAAATATTAAAATATTCCCTTTGAAATAATTTAAAAGTAACATAATTATAAAATAAAACATTTAATTTGAAAATACTCTTATAAGCTTGTATGGGAAGCTTTGACGATTTTATAACGGTGGTAAATAGCCGCACCCGCCGTATAAGTTAAAAAAAATTCTTACCTTAAATTTGTTGAAAGGTAAAAAGTTACTTGTTTGGAAAATAAAGGAAAGATTCCATTAAAAACACATAATGGTATAAATGAATTTAACTCATATTCTTTGTAAACAGTAAAAAAGGTTTGAAATACATTTCGAAGAAACATGGATGTGGATGATAAAGAAATCCCTGTAGATTATTACATATAAACAACCTCGGATAATGAAGAGATTGCGAAATAAATCCTTACCTTTTACTTTTCTCTGGTTGGGTGTAGGTTAACCTCTTGTATAAGGGTGAAAAATAATTTATTAAATTATACAAGAATCATATATATTAATATGATATCATATATGATCGTTTAACATTGCTTTGTTAATAATATTTTAGAATTATCGTTGTTTCGGGTGTTAACTTACTCATTTTATTTTATATGTTATTTTATGTAAGCCTTGTTTTTCATGGATAGGTTGTATCATAATCATATCCAGAATTATATCAAGTCCTTATATACTATTATCAATCATCAAATGAGAATTATACTTGAATGGATACGATGGAGAATGAATCTCATCGCGTTCGTGGAGACGGTAGGCCGTACGTACACACGAGCGACAATATCATTATTTTGGTATTAAAATAAAATATAATTGGATTGTATAACATATATATAAAATCATTATCATGTTATATTTATTATTTACATGTGTTACAAATCATTATTTTACCCATCCAAATTATAATTTATTGAATAACAATTACACCACGACGTGGTGACGGTAAGCCGTACGTATGCACGAATAGTGACATGATATTCAAAGGATGCATAGAATAATTAATATGGTTGTACCAAATTTATTGTAACATCACATTATATATAATATACTCGAGTTATTATTTTAGAATGGTAATAACAAAGAAGTATGAAGTGTAAGAAGAAAGGAACTCGAAAAAGGGTGGTGAAATCATTACCTCTTCTTCGGGTTCTTCTTTTTGATTTGATCAAAAGGGCTCAATAGGATGGACTTATGATAAAACTAAGACCTCTGGGTTGTAGTGAGGGATGTTGGGAGAGTATATGGGCAGATTTTGGACTAACAAAAATGCTTTTAAGATGTAAAGTAATGAGAAGGAGGAGTACCCTTTTATAAGAGCGGTGAGGGGCACCTTTGGAAAAGCTAGAAATATTAATTTATAATAAATTCATATTCGGATTCTAATGGCTCCAAAGTTGATTATTAAAACGTTAAGGTGGGATTAGGTCGAAAACCATTCAACCAATAGAATTTAGATAGGTTTGGGTTACTATATTAACCTTATATTTTATTTTGTACTCTTAGTTAATTATTTTGACATTTACCATGTCACTTTGTATTTTTATATTATGTAGTAAATAAACATACTATATACATCCAAGAGACCCCCAAGTAGTCCATTAATGATACAAGTATCATTATATAAGTCTCTTGGAAGAACCTTATAATTTTAGGAATTTAATATCAATTAATAATATAATATTTGTTTTAAAAACTCTTTTATGTCAATTTTAACACTATTCGATAGTTGATTTTTGTCAAACTTATAACAGAATGATTACTTCGAAAAAAGTCAATAACATCAATACTAATATGTCATTTTATCCTAGAAAATTAGTGTAATTCATTAAAAGTATCAAATTATATTTATTTGGGTATTTATAATATCAATTATTTTAATTTTTCACCATTATGGTAATTATTGCATCGTCATTGTGTCATAAATATATTAAACTATTTAATGTCTAAAAATTATAAATAAAATATCATTATGTAGGGAATCTTATTAGATTTCTAAATAATATTTAAAATAGAATTTATCTTATGTATAACCCTATATTAAATATGTTTTAGTAAATAAACCTTGATTTTAACTCTTATAACTCTTCTTTGAATTAAATAATAATAAATGTCCTAATCTAATCCAAATGGACCTAAATGATAATATTTTATTCCTAAGGTTGTTTTTAGTCGATATACAGTTGTCCAATAGAATTAGTACATGTGTTAGGGTAATATTAATTTCATTTCTACCAATAATTACCCTATTTACTTTTAACCGTCGTAAATAAAAATAAAAAGTTACTATTCACCAAAAATTATTTTCATCTCATTGAACCACATACTACTTCTTGATATTAACCATGTCTCTCGGTTTTTTGAAATTTCATTCATAGAAGCGGTACAATTACGTTTTATGAAAAATTTAGTTTTTTTAACTAACACTTAGTAGTTTCACTATTCATCAAAAATTGATGTTTTTCAGAACAATGCCAAAACTTTACCCTAAGCTATAATTGATATTCCGAGTTCAAAAATGATGTCTATTTTAAAAAATTCCAAACATATAATTTTCATTAATTAATTTTATAATTAATTCCCGTTGTCACAACAAATAGCGTGTTTTTAGGAAACAATATATATTAAAAGATTGGCAATTGTTTAGGTCCAATTTCAAAGTGAAATGGATTATAATGAACACCATGGGATAAAATGGTAAAAATATATTCTAATTATAAGATAAAACCTATCATATTAATTATTTATCACTACTAATTATTTTGATTAAAAAAATTGTTTTGAATTAAAATTTAGTAATTTTCACTATTCATCATAATATTAAAGTTATCCGAAAAGTACTAAAATTTCACCCTAAGCTAATTTTGATATTCCGAATCCAAAAATGAAGTCCATTTTGAGAGATATAATTTATAAAACTTCAAAAAGTATGTATTACTATTCATAACGGCTAGTTTGGTAAGTCATGGTGTGCTTTAACTCGGTGTTGCATGTAGTGCAAATTATTGAATTATTTTGAAGAAATAACACACTATGAAATCTTGGGGTGTTAAATTATAACATATATTAATGATCCAAATGATATAAGATATTAAATAATATTCAAGACTTAATATTCAGGTATAATATGAGTATTTTTTTTCATAATATATACCTTACACATGCTCCCATATGGACAATAGGAAACTACTAACCACTCAACTAGTTAGCATCACATTATAACCATTGTTCTCCTATGATATATATATATATATATATATAGATCCCAACATGTTCCTATATATATTCACCAAACTGTGACTTCATTTATTTTAGATATTCCGTCATGTTATTATATCGACCTGTATATAATATTTTCCCAATCATCCATGTCATCATAAATAATACCATTGATACAAACCAACATAATGTGATAATATTTATTATCATACGACAAAACCTTGATCCAAAAAAATATTGTAAAAACCATATTAAACAACATCATAATCTATAAAATTCTTGATCTAACGTCGATTTAGATACTCTTGATTGTAATGTGTGTAAATCATGTTTATTAAATAATTAACACTATTAAAAAAGTTCAAACTCCTATAAATAAGGCTTGTTTTATTTGGATTGAAACAAACATATCAATTTACCCAATGTATCGAATCTCGGTGAGCATTTCATTCTCAAGTGCATTTAAATAGTAACTAAA
The DNA here is from genome assembly GCA_963277665.1 of Viscum album. Classification (NCBI taxonomy): domain Eukaryota; kingdom Viridiplantae; phylum Streptophyta; class Magnoliopsida; order Santalales; family Viscaceae; genus Viscum; species Viscum album. Next base: position 1,900,734,700 of record OY728130.1, on the reverse strand, counting down.
AAAACCATAGAGTTAACTAGGTATTATTTCTTATTTTATTTTTCTTATACATTCATAAGAAATACTAATCATCTGTATATATCATGTAATGTGAAATAGATTTATAAATTTATTTTTTGCATATATAGTTTATACATCAATGAAATAAAATTTTACCGCATAAAAATTCAATTAAATTCTTATATTTTGTTTTTTTCAATACCATGCAATCAATGTATTTTGAATTGGAAAAGGAAACCCTTATTAATACTAATATATCCTATTCTATAGAACATTTTCTACTAAAAAGGTCATCTTTTGATAAATTTTTTATTCTTATATAACAATATATCTTGTCAACGATTTCATTTTATCATTTAGCATATCTGTCATGGAATATTTTATTTCTCCCCAAACAACATGTAGTAGGATAGTATCCTTTTCCTTTAAATGATTATTCAACATTAATTACTGTTGTTTCGAAATAAGAATGTTCCCTTGAAATTATCATTCTAAATTTGCATTCATAGATTCTTCCAACCTATCTAGTCATGTCATTTTGTCAATTAACATTATATAATGTATAATAGAGGGGAAATTGTCATTCAAAACCAAATATAATAATCATAGTGTATAGTAAAAGTATAATAAAATGGATTTATTCATGATGGATTGGTATTTCACGTTTGCCTTATTAGTACCTCACTTATAGAATACATTTATTATTTCAGTATAATAACCAAGAATGAAATTTTATAAACCACTAATATGCAGAATTTATTTTTTTCACAAAATACACACTTTAATTTAATTAAATATTTCAGTCACCAATATCTATAAATTATAGCTCTGTATAGAATTTATTATTCTTATCAAATAATATATCACCCAACATTGTAAATATAAACCATTCACTATGGTTTTAACTTTACCCTATAGTATACATCCCATATCAATCACTCTCACTAAAATATACATATATAAATGCTATTATACAGATATGTGTGTCAATTTCAATGATTGATGTAATTTCCTTATTACTCAATAAATCACAATATTTCCATGATAACTTTATAGAATTATACTTTGTGTTATTAAAAGATACTATATCATGGAGATGATAAGATTATCAAGAAATATTGTTAATTAAATGGTGATACACCATATATTTCTATTGAACTACATTAGATAATATTTCTAACTGAATAAATGATTTTAATCAGAAAACCTTTATCTATGAAACTAATATACTCATAATATAACCTAAAATATATGATATACATTAGTCAATTTTGTTCACATATAGTTAGTTCATAATGTATTATATTTCAAAAACTTTCATTATATGAATTATTGAATAATTTCAAAAAACATTATACTCTGTATAGTTCTACCACATACAATTAGAATAACTATGATATAAATTAAGGAATGTTGTCTTATAAATACTTCTACTCTATATTTTATGATCAATGAATAATTAGTTAATATATTTTACAACAGAGCTATGTATTGAAAAATTTATCGTTTACCAAGTTATTTAAATCACATCATCCTTAATTCCAAAAATATCATATGATAATTTAAATAAGTATTTGAATTTACATCTATAATTACCATTCCTTTATTCATGCTATGTTGAGTATCAAATTAAGAAATATTTGTGTCATTATTATATTTAAAAATTATACCTTTACTAAAACTAAATAGTATTTCTTTTCTAAAATACTAAATGGTTCTTACTTGACGAAATTCTAAATAATCATTTTCTTATAACATTGACAATAACATTTGGATTTACATGATAATAAATTATCATTCCACAATTAGGTATGGTATTTATGATTCATATCCATTATACATAACAAAAATTAAACATCCATGATTATTGTAATACTAATATATTAAATAAGTTGAGAAACCCATAAAATCATTAATCTAATAATAATGATTGCCATTTTTTTTAGCTGAACACTAAGGTATAGTTATAAGAAACAAAAAAAGTCAAATTTCATTTATAATATATCTAATAGGTATTATAAATTTATGAATTTATTAATAGTGATACATTTATAACACTTTTTTCTTATGGGGGTGTTAATACTTACTTATTAAAGTCATGTTATTCTGGTGACTATTATAAAAAAACCATTCTACACTACATGTCATAATATTACATAGTTATAGTAAAATGTCATTATTCTTTTGACTATTTTTAATACAATACTATATTTATTAACTATGTAGAAAAATGGAAATATAAATATCCATGTTGAATATATTATAGTAAGATATTATTTGATTATTTCCTTCCAAATATTACAACTATATTTTAAATAACCGATAATATAAAATTGAGAGGAAAATAGTTTCATGTTTTATACACTACCTCTATTTTTCTCTTAATGAATTAATTTTTAGTTGAAACCATTACTATAAAATAGTAATATAATTTTCAACCCTTTGTTTAAATGTTTTTCACTATACGGGTTATGGAATTGAGTTATATACAACACTAATTTACATGGGAAATACATGTAACTATATTTAAGGGATATTCATCCCATATTATAGATAAATAATATTAATATAAAAGGAACAATGATAAACAAAAATTAATTTATTATTATTTTTATCTATATGTAGTCCTATATTCACAATGTTAATAATGTAAATAAGAATATTTAATGGATGATCGTTGTCTATGTTTCCTCTTACATTTTATAGTTTTATACATTAGTAATAATATCAATCATCTAAAACCATTATTTTTTTAATTATCTTGTGATAGTGGGTGACATATCACAATATATTCATTCATTTTTATATTTTTTAATATCTTTTTAATATGTATATAAAATTTTGTTAACCAATGGGCAATTGAAGAATCCTCATATAACACAAATAGAAATTTATCTCTAAATTTCATACTTTTTGAGGTAGTTTATCATGTTATGAGTAAAAATTAACTTTACCACCATCATAAATGTTTTCTATTGAGTATGATTTCATTATCCAAATAAGAACCATTTTAAAAACTAATATACCAACCTTGGAAATCGTTTTTGCTGACAAAAAATTCTTTATCAAAATTTTGACAATGTTAAAAGTATATTTCATTAACCATTTAATTAAGATTTGAATATACATTTGAAATTATTACTAAAATATATTAAATAGGAAATTTTTATTTATTACTCTACCATTATTTTTTCAACGCCTAATTTCCAACACCCATGGTTTTGGAGTACAAATTCACATTTATATTCAAGGGTTTGGGATCTATATTCCCATTATTATTACCCAAGTTAGGTATTGGTTAATTAAATAATTATATTAATGTGGAAAATACATTTCCAACTTCTTTAACATAGATATCCTTGGTACATTGAGTGTACTCTCCAATACAATATTCAATTTTTTCGTATTATCTCAATGAATGACTATATATTTTGATGAGATTTTACTATGGAAAAAAAATTATTTATATTTTTTTAAGTTAATAGAATAAAATTTTTTAACTCAATGTTATATGATAATATACATCCAAGTACTAAATTGGAGACATCCCAAAATCATTAATCCTTAAGTAGTTGATAATAAAACAATCATTAGATTTTAATTTTTCATATTATTAAACGTGAAAAAATTTTAGGAATCCAAAATAAATAATCATCAAATAGAAATATTGGATCAAATACATTCCTATATAAATTTTATGTTTATAATATTAGAGAACATGCATAAACACAATCTTGAAAAAAATCCATGTCTTATGGTGATCAGTTTCCCCATGATACCCATATTTTTTGAAATCATAAAAATTATATAACATCTTCAATAAAATTATTCACACTTGATACTATGATATAAAAAAATTTCTAAGGTTATTATTTTAACATGGGTAAAAATATCCATAAGAAGGGTGTGCTCAAATGCCCAGTAAGGGAAAAAGATGTGTTAACGATTTAATGCCACCATTGAATATTAGATGATCATAAGGGTATGATGAAATTAAAATTATGAATGAATATAAATTATATAGTTTCATACCAGTCAAAACATTTATAAAAAATCATAAAACATGGAATAAATTTATAATATAAGACAAGATACCTAAAATTAAACAATCATGAGCCATGTGAAAATAATTATTGACCAAAATAACCACATAAATATGATGCATGTATAATTAAAACAAGTTAGTTAGTTGGAAAATAATTTTCATATAACTCTTACAATAACATTGATAAATGGAATATACAACCAGAAAAGTTCCAAAAATCATTTAGGGGATACCTATGGCTAGTTAACTCATTCTCAATACTGAATTCATTGAATATCTATATAGGGCCCAACCATCATCATAAACCATATCTAGACCATCCTTCATCAATGAAAATGTCCATGAACAGTAACATAATAATAACACATGAAATAATTCATTTTTAATATAAAAATATCCCCTTTTCACATATTGATTTAATATGGAAAATAATAATGATCAAGGAATATATCTTTCAAACTAACATAAATCATCTTATAAAATAATATATATGGATTCATTATAACATAAAATTAGTTAAAAAAATAAAAAATTAATGGTAACTATCATTGATGAATAGATATAAAAAAAATTTGTTTACAAAAATTCTTCAAGGAAATAACCATTCAATGTAGAATTGCTCTGTTAAAGATTGATAATTTATCAGATATAAGGAATGTCATTTTCAATTAATGAAATAGTTAGAAAATTTACATTATACTTCAATTAATTTACTATTTTTGATGAAGGGAAATTTGTTTAATGTTTTAAGCTTTAAAACCAGGATTATATTCACAACTTTGTAGAATGAAACTTGAGTAAAAAAGGACAGAATTATTAAAATTAAAAATATTCAGAAATAATAAATTTTGTGTTAAAATTAACATAAAAAATTAATTGTTAGATCTTGGTTTTCTACAACAGTTATATATCCTTTCCATATTTTTTAAACCCTAATTGAGGTTGCATTATTTTCATACTACTGGGAAACATTCCCTTAGGCATGGTTTTTTATTTTTTGGAAAATTGAGCATGAGGTTTGAGACCTAATATTTGGGAAATACATGAAATGAACTAAATCTGGTATGTATTTTTAATATTTGATGTGAATTAGTCAATCTAGACTGATATAATAATGAAAAATGGATTTCCCCATGGGGGAATCAATGATTTATCAGATGTGTAAAATATACCAAGCATGAATTTGATATATATTTTTTTAAAATGGGGGATACAACCATCATTTGAAAGAACCCTTATTCAATTCTCTCACATAATAACCCCACATATTTCGAGCTCATTATCTAAACCTAATATTGAATCCTTTGTTACATTATCATATGGTCTAGGATAGGACCAACATTCATCCTGTTGGAAGAATTTCAGTAAACTTTTTGATCACATTTCACCTTCTCCAATTTAATTTCTGTATATTTTTCTCTTTTGTGTGTGACTGAGAATGCCCTATTTAGGTTTGTTTTTCTCGTCTAGGTTTCCCCTCATTCCTAGATTAACCAAAAGCTGATAAAAGATGGGAAATCTTCTACTTCCATATATATTGTTACCAGGATTTTTCATATATAACATTTTTCTTTATATAATTCAATTTGATTCCACGAAGCAAATAATCTATATATTTCCATAAAAAATATATAGAACCTTATTTTGATTGGTTATACATTATATAAATGACATTTTACCTCTTATTGTTGTTGGAATTCCACCTCATATACTATTTTCTACCCTTTATTTGTTCATATATAATTTCTTATTATATTATATATTATTATGTAACCAAACAATATCTTATGGGGTATTGTTTTGAATCCAAAATGTATTGACATGAAATAATTAAATGGAATGTGACTGGTGTGACCATGTCATGTTATTTTTAATAAAATGGGTACACCCTCATCTATATGGTATTTTAATGAATTATAATGACTGATTAACTCTTTATATGTTCCATACATTTGAATGGAGTCCCCTATAAATGTAATACTTAGGATTGGAATCCATATTGATATGATACATGTGAATGGAATCCACATTATATTTGATAATTGATCATGGTATCACTAATGATATGAGACTCAGTAATGGTGTTCCTAATGATATTTTATATATGGATAGGGTCCCATATTCCAACAACACAAGGTAATGGTCAGCATTTTTTATCATGATAATCTTGTGTGGTGTCACTACTACAACATGAGACTCTAGTGACAATACATGGACACCAAATTTAAGACATTGGTCTTGGATATAAATATATTTGTAATTATGCATATATATAAAACATCACATATGTAAATAATATATATACATAGAATAAAATAATATTTCTTATATATAGTGATATTTTTTGGGAATTATTTTCAAGATGGGCCAAAAGAGATAATGTTATCTTAGATTCCTTCAAGAACTATATATGACCCTTATTGTTTTCATTACTACTTTCCATTATTATATATTTTCACTACTCATATTATATGAACATGCTGGAAACTTCTAGACACCATAAATGGTGGAAAACACAATATATCTCATACCATGTTTTAGCTATTTTTTTGGTACTCAAATAGTCTTCATGGATATTGTTTGGGGTAGGGGAATGATCCCAATCATCTATGATTGATTTGATAATATAATGGTAAAAAGAGAGAAAATAATTGAGATACGGGTCAAGGAGCTATTTGGTGACAATATTTTTTGGTTCATTTCTATATACATCTATATATGTATTCATACATCCATTTTATCTTGATCCATTTTAGTGAAATGACATTAAATCCTTTTATGTATTGTACTTAGTATTACAGATGATGACAATTTATTTTATCTATATGATTTTTCATCTGCTATTAGTTGATATTATGCATTTAATATTTATCAATATATTATAACATTATTTACTCTGATTACGAGGCAATAGTATCCCATATATACCACCTTTTACCCTCTCTACTATTTGGTACCCTCAAAAATACATCGAAGCACAAATAAGTTTATATGAAAAACCGAGTTCAATTACTTTTGAGTGATCAGGGACTGAGACATTAAACTGTTTTATAAACGACTTTACATTCCTTACCATAGGATTTTTATATTTTATAAAGGAGAGTATAACAGTTCATAATGATGAAATGTTAGTGTTCTTGGGAGTAACTTACCAATTTATAGAGAAAATCCAAATTAGCAATGATGAGAATTTTTGTTTCAGATTCTGTTTTATATAGTTGATATGATTTCACCGATCGGTGATAGACATGATGTGAGATTTACATTATTATGATTTAAGAATCAATTTTATTCCTTGTATGGTATGTAATCTCTTGTATTACTCATTTATCATTTTAGGATAATATATATTCACATATCATGCATTCATCCATGCCATATAGGTGAATCTCATTGCATGTATTTCATGTGGTTCGCTAACTCAATGAGAGAGATATATATTTACACAGAAATAATCTATTTCACTTTCCAGGGAATGAGAATCATAATTATTTGTTAAATGTGCCTATATTAACACATTAGTGTTTTTCAGAATAACATAATGCTGAAAACATAGAAAAATAAATTATTGAATATTGAGTCTTGGACCATTGGTAACATGTGAAACAATGTGATTATTATTATGAATAAATGGATACCATGTTTTAACTTATTATTAATATGGGAATTTAAAAAATAAAAATAGTGATATATATAATTCAACCATTAAATGAAACTTTCATTAAATAAATACAGTCTTATATTAATTAAAAATTTTCATTAAAATTCTTAATATTAAATAAGGATTCATATAGAAACTTAAATGTTGTTTTCCACTATGTCATGCAATTGACACTATGTAGATAGGTAACCCTTACATTTAGTTGAGAACATGACATTGGCCTAAACTCAGTAGATGGAAGTTGTAATTATATTCCCTATTTCATATAATATGTATGTAATGTAGACCATGCTTTATGAGAAAAAAGATGGTATGCCATTATATGGAATGGATTTTTACATATTCAATTCAAATGTATTTGGATTACATAGTAATTGAAGTCTATATGAGACATGTTCTAGGAATTTGAAGAGATATGACACCATCATTTTTTTGAGGTGAGTATTTGGAAAGTGGTGATTCCCATGCATTAGTGATAGTGGGACCTAACCCATTGATAGTGCCACCAGATTCCCCACCCATTTTAACTGATTTTGGGATTGTTTCACAATTTGAAGAGGTTTTTATATGGATCATATAGACTATAAAGGTAGCGATGTGACTTTCCTATACTGTGGTGGATTTGATGTGTGAATTTTTGTAGCATCATATTCCCATGCATTTTTGGGATGTAAACCCTCAGGCTACATATTCATGGATTGAGGCCTTGCTGACTATATTTGTACACGACGAGCCACATTCTGGGAGGTGAGTCATGATTTCTACATATATTCCTCTAAATTATTCAAATATATGGGGGATGAATTTAACAAGGTAGATCATCATTTAATTTTGGAATTCAACAGTTTCATATAACCGTAAATGAAAATTTCATTCATCTGATGAAGTTAGTGGTCTAGGATGGGCTTGTATGCACCATCTAATTGATTGATTAGTGACTTCGTGACATTTCAAGGATGGGATTGTATGCACCATCTGATATCAATTAAATAATTATTTATTGATCAATTATCCATAAATACTAAAATAGGAGATAACAATTATGGGGAACTTAATGTATGCTGATGTCATGGGCCCTGGTGGTTGCAAACTAAGATAATGAAGTGGTTTGACTAGTGGATTGTAATATTTTTTAGGACTTATTAGGAAAGTAGAAACATATTAAAGAAACCCACTGATAGTTAAGTGGGTTTTAACCAGTGTGGAATGTTAAGGAATAAGTAGCCCAAGTCTCCTTGAGACTCTTTATTGTTTCAAAACCATGGAAATTTGGAGAATCATTCTATTTTTTTCAAGACCTTCCCATCTTTGAAAAGTGGGATATAGTCAATATGTACTCGGCCTATAAGAGCAAGATCAGTACCACCTCATTATTTAGGCATATGGAGTACTCCCACCTATTTTTGGAGAGGAATGGATTCTCATATATGTTCTCAGGCCCTTAATATGTTTCACCAGCAAGATGAGCCCACCCAAGGCTATCATAGTGTAATTAAAGGTTCTAGATCATGCTATATCTATGCAGTAGAACCTTTTCTGAAGGAGAAGAGTGCATGTACGTATATAGTTGAAGGTAATATTCTAGTATACACAAATTTAGCTTCATCCTTATTCGACACAATTTTTTTTATTATTCACTCATATCAGTGGCTATTTTGGAATGTATATTACATGAAACTCAATATTTTTTTTCATGATGTACCTTTTTACACTGTTCGTAATACTAAAAGAGTGTTTACTATGGTGTAATGAATTAATCATTAAGGTAAGAATTTATCTCTTATTATGAGACATGCTTATCCTCTAATTGATTATCTTCTATTTATTTCATGGGATGTATAGACGAGTCACATATCACGATTTCATGAATTTTTACTATCATATAGTAGTATTTACATCACCATATTCAAATAGTTATATTTTTCAGCGTGACTGAGATATCTAGGTGTGAGTATATTGGATAAAGAATCATGGAATGGGTGAAGTGACAGTCCATATTTCTAGAATTTATTTAAATAATCTTGTAATAAAATTATCATTTCCCCTCATTTTATAGATCTTTTTAGTGATGGATTCTCTAGAGAGTTCACTTGAAATACACCTAAGAGTGACAAATGTTTTTATATCGATCTAGTTACAAAATCATAACATGTATCCCTTCATCTTCAACGGATGGATACTGCTATTTTACAAAACAAATAGAGTTAGTATTAGGACATGAAATATATATATTTTATATGATATAGTACTTCACCTACGTGTTCAATTGTCTATTTTTCCAAGAAAATAGACCATATTTTCTTACATTCAATGGATTATTATCTATCAAACCATATTATTGTTAAGAAATGGTTTCTACTACCTCATATCAATGAACTCTTCAATCATCTAAGATGATAAAGTGTTCTCTCCATGAATTATTTGAGGTCAGGATATCATCGTGTTTGAGATAGACATTCAGACATTCCTTGAATAAAAATTCATATCATTTTTGAACTCTATGAGTATTTATATATGTCATTTTATCTCATGATCTTAGAATATTTATTCATCTCCTAGATGAATTGGGATTTTCCCATGAATTTGGTTTATTTTGTGGTAGTAGTTGCAGAAAACATCATGGAATATTTTCATACAAGACTAGACTATGAAAAAAATCCTGGGGTCATTATTATTACACTGATACATAACCACATATATCTAAATCTCACAAAATGACACATTTTGATTGAATAATTTCACATAAATGATCAAATTATCATGAGACTATTGAATAATTTGACCCATAGAAGCGTAGATCTATAGTTTGTAGAGATCATAGAAATGAAATATTTGATATACATAGCTTCATGGGGATAAATGGTTACTCAATGTTCGTCATTCAGAATTTTTCATCTATATAACAAAAATTTTTTATATTTACTAATAACATTCTATAGTTTATATGTAAAAAATATGATGAGATATCAATGTGGGATCTAAAAGAAAGATTGACCTCAGTACCAATTTTAATTATAATAGTGAAGATAAGAATATATATATTTTTTATGATGCATATAGAAATAGGATAGGAGTAGTTATTTGGATGGATATAGAGTTTTGGCATACGCGTCTCAATAGTTGAGGCCTCATGTGTATAATTCATTGAGACATGATATTGTGTTGGTATTTGTGGTATATGCCTCACATTATTGTAGTCATTATTTTATTAGAGTTCACATTGTTTCGTTTTTAGACAAAAAATCTAAAATTATATCATTACTTATTGTGCAAACAATTGCATACCAATGAGGTGGGTTGAATACCCGTAGACATTCAATTTTTTTCAATCCTACAGACCTTTAGAGAGAAATGTTGTAGTGAATTACTTTCTTAAGAAGAATCCAACAAAAAATGTAAAAATTATTGTATGTAGTGAAATATTATATAACTATCCTCTTAGATTCGTATATAAGTATATAATAATAATGGATAGATGTACCTTACAACCATGTTAGAAACCATTCCCTTCTACTTTCAGTGAATATGACACACTCATCCCCTAAGGACTTATTCATAGGGAAAGTGTTTTATGTTGGGATACATCACTATGTATTTATATCAATAGGGATGAGTTCATACTAATTCATTAGTGTGTCAATGTTCTTGAAGATATATGTGAGTAACTGATGTAGGAATCGCAGGATTTACATTGGGTAGTGCACATAGGGTTTTCTAATATGTACTGAGAGACACACCACCAGTATTGGTGTCTTGGGATGAAACATCAGAATGTATGTTTTATCTGTATGAGTTTAAATTATTTTTAGTTGAAGGTGGAACCCATGTGGTCTAATAAGTTTTCATTTCCAATTGCAATTCTAGAATAAAAATGGGGTGATATCTATAAATATAAATTTGACTATTTCATTGAGGCCTCCATAATGCAGTGAAAATGTTTGGGTATTCATGGAGAGGCTACCAAAGGGAACCCACATTCTCCCTATCAAGGGGACCTTCTTAGTTGACAATCATGGGAGATTATATGTCTGTCAAATTATACACCTTCTCATGGGCCATCATACTATTTCATTCAATAGTATCATAGGATTTATGTAATGGTTATAGTATTCGAAACATAATTCTATGGTTACACATGTGTTTCCCTAAATATACTATAACCTAAAACTAAATGACATTCTGTATAGATGAAACATGTTTTGGAATAAATGCTTTGAGAATGTGTCCTTAATTTAAGAGTTTCTTGGAAGAAACATATACATATTGTTTAGTTTTCAAAAATAAAATCTTCGATATTACTATATATATTAATACTTATGTGGCTCAATATGTTAGGTTACGTCTTCCACCACTTTATTGGTCTGAGGTAGGAGAGGAAGAACTGATAGGATACTGTTTATGTTATGAGACTTTGGAGAATGATTTTAATAATGTATTGATATTTTTATTTTAATTAGTTTTTAATTATATATAATTATTTTGAAATCGTAAAATTTGATGGCACGTTATTCCGAGACCCGGAGATCCCATAACTGAATTTTGAACATATTTTTAGGTACGTTCAGTAAACGTGCATTTAAGATATTCTATCTCTTGAACTAGTTCTTGGATAAAAAATGTGTTGGAACAATTGAACTCAGAAAACTAGGATTCTCTTAGAAGTGTCATAACTTTTTCTGGTAAAGAAGGATTATAAAATTTATCTTTCAGATGTTTTGTGAAAAATAATAAAATAATATAATTGAATTATCTTATTTCATTCTCACAGATGACTGGTTGATGGAAATGATATGGTACAACGACGACGTGATGATGAGGTTCATTAATGAGGGTCAATAATGGCTTGTTGATAATGTGACTGTGTGATCACAAAGACTCATTAAATGTGGCATATTTAATGAGGCTCATATAACGAATGTCATTAATGGACACGGTGTCACTATTTTTTTTGTTTTTTTAATAATATAATGTCTTAGAGTTTGGGGAAATATAAAAGTGCATGGATTCTCTAAATAATCACTGAATGTTTTACCTCTCCACCAAATAATTAAGAACAATGCACCGGTTGAACATAATCGTCTTCGACATTCCTTGACAAAAAAATTTGGATGTGACACAAAACATCTAGAAGCCTCAAGGACAAATGATTTTTCAATGAATGTCAACGAAGAAGGGGTTTTGATTTATTTAAATTTTCTCCCTCATTCTTGATAATTAATGATGAAGGAAGATCAACCGACAAACGAGTTGATTCATAAATCACTCTTCCGTGTGGGTGGATATTATGTAGGATTTATTTTTTGCTTTTTTAAGATGTATGATTATTCTAATGTTACCTGCATGATTAAACTCTAATGCGGAGGGTGTGGGTCGACCTAAATAAGGCGTAGACCCTCTATCCGAGTTGTTTATTTTTTATTCACTATGGATGTTTTCTCATAGCACCGTCAAAGCATGTTTTAGGTCATAGAAATGTAGAGGATGGCCTAGCATTTATTTCGCATAGAAGGCTCGATAAAAATTCCATTGAAGCTACTATAGTGTCCTATCGATATTCTGATGATGGAAGCCACTGAAGTCCCGCAATGTTGGCCCAAAGAGGAGGACCTCAATTGAGGTCATGGGTGGTGGATGTTGGACTTCATGTCATCACTATGCGGTGGTGGGAAGCCTCGACTAGACATACTTGGTGGTGAGGTGGCATGATGCCCGTAAGCTCTACATAATGGAGAGGCCCACTCGGGCGTGCTGGAACCAAGCGGACCTGATCCCCGTGGATGTGAAATGGTCATTCGCATGGAGCCATCATTCTCACTTTACCACTACAAGGGTGACACCCCACATCATCTTCAAGGTTGGTAGAAGGTCGGGCATGACTATCTGCCTCTTCCAGACTAGGCAGAATTGCCTTCTTGTGGCGGACCGGGTCGACGCACGGGTATGACCCGAAGATCGGCAAGCCAAATCCTCACCACCATGCCAGACCAATTACACTATTATAGACCCATGATCCTAATGGGATGGCTTGGATAGACCCTTATGGTACCCACACCTAACTGGCAGGCACGATCTGGTTGGGTTGGTACGACCTGTCAGACCGGAATTAACTGGCCCTATTTCACTGAAACAATCATAACAATTAGACTGATTGTTTGATTGAGACAACTTCTATGAAGAGAGGAACCTTGAGATAAGGTACCCATATTTATATAATTCATTTTTTTGGAAAAGTTGGAATATGGATGATTTTTATTGGACCCAAATCCAATCGATCTCGTTTTACTAATGATCCCATAACTTACAGACCTGGTGTCAGAAAAACGCGCCGTCTATTGGTTTGGGACTATTACGACAAGACAATCCATTGTGGTTACAATATGTGGGAATTTCAGTGGTTTAGGTATTATGTATGGTTTGAAGGGTAAATCCTCTGTATTAAGTGAGTTAACCAATGGAATCCAGTTGCTGGATGTGATGTAAAGAAATAATTTTGATACTCAGAGTGGGTCAACACCTAGCGATCCTTAATGAGTCCTTATCAAGCGATCCTCTCTAGGTCAGAAATTGGAGATCCTATGTGGGTCATCACCTAGCATTCCTCTGTGGCTCGGCACCTAGTGATTTTTTGCGGGTCCGCACCTAGTGGTCCTATCTGGGCTAGTACCAATCGATCCTCTCTAGGTCATCACCTAGAGACCATGAATGGGTCAACAACAAAACCACTCTAGGAAATAATATGATCTAGCTGGTAGTGTGATCTTAGTCAAGGAGGCGAGATATTGAGAAACTATTTCCAAGTAGTAGAGTTGAGGCCTTATGACGTCATCATGGGTATGGACAAGCTATCGACAATCCATCCTCATATTTACAATTTATGTTGAAAACTATGATGTTTCCAGGAATAAAGGACCAAGTTTTTCTTTCACCAACAAGAAGGGAAACATGTAGAATCACATGGAAATTCTCAGAGGATGGTGCCACCAATCACTCACCTGTTGGCTAGCCTCACCCTTGGTTTGGTGGATGATGGGAGTTTGAGCTTTCTTTTAGTGGTGGATGAATATGAAGATGTATTTACAAAAGCTGACCTAGGACTACTGCCTCGCAGAGAGGTAGAATTAAGAATTTACTTGTACCTAGGGAATGCACTGATATCTAAACCTATATACCAGATGGCTCTGAAAGAGGTTCATGAGTAGAGGGTACAACTAAAGGACATCTATAAAAAGGGGATTGTAAGTCATCATCTTTTCCACTGGAAAGCCTTGATGTTTTTTTCCAAGAAGTCAGACTGCTGCTTAAGGCTATATGTGGAATTTCGGTGCCTAAACCATGTGACCGTGAAGAAAAATTATCCACATTAAAAGACTGATGAACTATTCAACATCATTAACGGAGTGAGGTGGTTCTCGAAGATAGACCTCAGATAAGGCTATCACAAGCTTCATCTACATGGTGAGGATGTTTCGAATATAGGCCTTAGGAGTCTTTATGGCCACTATGAGTTCCGAGTGATGTCCTTCAGGGAGAAAAACATTCCATTAGTGTTCAAGGGAATCCTGAAAAAGATCTTCTAGCCATATCTTGGTCGTTTAAGGGTGGTCTTCATTGATGACATCTTGGTGTACATGACGTCAGAGGAGGGGCATGCTACGCACCTATGGATTGTTCTTGATGCACACTGAGAGAACCACCATTTTGGTAAGCTATTAAAGTTCTAGTTTCGGATTTTGGAGGTCCAATTTTTGGTAATCATCTTCTCAGATGCTGCAGTTGTAGTGGATCATGTGATGATAGAGGAAATTCTTGATTGGGTGTCACCACGAAGCATGATTAAGGTCTGGATCTTCATTTGGTTAGATTGATTCTTTTGATACATCGTTCCAAAATTATCCATAGTAGAAGCACCCTTTTAAGCATTAAAAAACAAGAGACCTCCGTTTTTTAGGATAGTGAAATTTCACCAATGTTTCCCGAAGTTGAGTTGGAGACTAACTATTTCTCTCATCTTGAGACTACCCGATGATGGAATTGGGTATGTAGATTACTACAATTCATCAGGGACTATCCTTGGTTGAGTATTGATGCAAGAGTGAGCAGTGATCACCTTCAGATCACGATAGTCGAGAATCATGAGCAGAACTACGTGACATGTGACCTGGAGCTAGAAGCAGTGGTCTTTGACTTAAAGATTTGGTGTCACAACATAATGGGTGAACTATTTACCATCTACTCTGACCACAAGAGTCTTAGGTATATCTTCTCAAAAAATTAACTGAACATGAGATAGTAATAATTACTTGTGTTACACTAGGACTATGAAATTGAGATATTCTATACTCTAAGGAAAGGAATGGTCGTGGCAGACTCCCCCAGCAAGATTTCTGGTTTACATATCCTGAGTGAGGAGACATAGAAGCTAGCCGCGATGAAGATATCCATCATGGATAGTGATGGAGCATCTTACCTTTTGTTGATTACTGTTACTCCCCCACTCATATAGTGATTTAGAGAGGAAAAATTGGCAGATTATGACAACACGGGCCAACATTCTTAGTTATCCTCGGGATGGGCTCCTGTTGGATTTTTGATAGGTGGGGATCACGTCATCTTTTACAGAGGCTGCAAGGTATTGTGAGTGATGTTGTGGGAGGAGGATTTGGGGAAGTACCATACAACCCATTGTCAGTATATCTTTGACTAGCCAAGATGTACCAGGACCTCTGACATTAGTACTTGTGGCCATCAAGGAAGAAAGTGAGGGTTGAGTTCATTTAATAATAACTCACCTTTCAGTAATTGAAGGCTGATCAGAAGGTTCTAGAAGACATGGCCAAGCAACTTGTGTTATTAGAGTGTAAGTGGGATTGTATCTCAATGGAATTTGTGATGGGGTTACCATGTAAATATTGGGGCAATAGTTCCATCTGGGTGATCGTTCCCTGACTCACAATGTCATATTACATTCTACCCATCCGAGAGTAGATACTAGTAAAGGTCTTGGGACGCCTCTATGACATTATGACAGTGCATATCCTTTTCGTTCCTTCCATGATCATATCAAATCATGATTCTTGCTTTTCATATTAGCTGTGGAAGGGATTACAAGAGGATTTCGAGATTCATGTGCATTTGAGAAAATCAGTTCATCCACATTGTTTTTGTCATATGGATAAAACTGTACAGACCATATAGAATATGATTTTTTCGTGTGCCTTAGATTTTTGTTGAAGTGGTAGGACCATATGCCACTGGTAGAGATTTCATACAACATAAGCTATCCCTCTATCATTTGAATGGCATCTTTCAAGACCTTGTATGGGTGGCCTTGTAGATCCCCCCTATGCTGGAATGACATAGGGGAGTCGACATTAATAAGTCTTGTACCAACAGATGATAGTGACCCATGATGTTTGAGGAGTGTGATCATGTATTCTTTCAGGTCTCACCTCAATGGGTATTACAGAGATTTGGACAGGGTAGCTAGCTATCATCGAGGTTCATCAGGTTATTTCAGATTCTGAGAAGATTTTGTGGGTGGCATACTACATAGCTCTTCCCTTGCATATGCACTTGGTGCATGAGGTTTTCCATGTGTCACATCTTTATAGATACATGAATAATCTATCACACATCATCGACTGGGGTGAGATGGACATTGTTGATGGGAAAATGTTTGTGGAGTTCCCTATGAAGATAGTGGATCGACATGAGATGGTCCAATGTGGTAGGTCCATTCCAATAGTGTGAGTTTGATTGTTGCACGAGAATCTCCAGGAGAGAACATTGGAGCAGAGGGCTCCAATTTGTGCTCAGTACCCCCATTTGTTTGGTTAGTTTTGTTTTGGATTTGGGGATGTAAAGACATAAGGTTGGGATAATGTAACGTCTCAGAATTTCCAATGATTTTTTTAATTATGTGGAATTATTTCAACACCACAAAATTCAACGACATAATATTCCAAGGAACGAAGATCCTAGAACAGAATTATGGAATTTTTTAAGGTACCTTCAGTAAACATGCGAGAATGATTTTCTATCATTTGAACTGGTGCTCGGATCAAAAATATGAGGGAACCGTTGATCTCAAAATGCAGGGATATTCGTAGAAATGACTTCCCATCGACCGACAAGGGCTGAGAAGAATTTTTTTTTTAATTTTTGAGAAATTTTTTAAAAGAATTTAAAAGAAATATTTTATTTCATTATCACTATTGAGTGGAGGATAACGAAGCTATGGTACAATGAAGAGGCGATGACGAGGTGCATTAATGAGGTTCAATAATAGCTCATTAAGAGAACAACACTGTTCTTTTAATGACTCATTAAATGTGGCTCAATTAATGAAAATAATTTATGGACACATCATCACTGCTCTTTTATTTTTTTTAATAATCCAACATGTTGATGTTTAGAGAAATTCAAAACTGCAGGGATTCAATGAGGAAACAACGAAATTTTTCCCCCTCCAATGAAGAACAAATAACGAAGCACTGGTGGATCATCATCAACTTCAACATACATCGATGAACGGAGCTGTCAGCAATGTCAGTGTCTTGAAACCTCAAGGACGAAATCTTTTGCATTAAACATCAAAGAGGTATGGGTTTTGATTTATTTAATGTTTATCATATGTTCTTGACAATTAAGGATTAATGTGGATCAACCAACTAATATGTTGATTTACGAATCAGTCATTCTTGAGGGTGCATATTATATAGGGTTTAATATTTGTATTTTTAAGCTGTTTTATTATCCACATGTTACCCCCATGAATAAACTCAAACAAGGGGGGTAGGGGCCAACCCGAACAAATCACTGACCCTCTACTATGGTTGTTTAGTTTTCATTCTTCAGGGATGATTTCTTGAAGTGGTGAAAAAGAATGTTTGAGGCTGTTACAGTGAAGTGGACATCCTAGAGTTCCCATAGACCCATGATGCTCAAGAAACAGTCCACCTGAGCCACTCTGGTGGCCATTCGATGTACCACCGGCACACCAGAAGCCATGAGCAGGTGAGTGTGGTGCACTCATCGGTGCACCAAAGAGCATGATGCTGCAGTTGGATGGCTACAGTAGCGAGGTGGTGTGGCACCTGTCGGCAAGGAGGCACGTCACCCATATGAATCACAAGGAGGAACAGTCCGCTAGAGATTTTTGGGCATGCCAGAAGCACACAGACCCAATTCGCGTGCGTGATAAATGGTCAGACACCTAGATCCACCTCAATCACATTACCATGGTGCGAAGGCAGCCCACGCCTACTATGTAACAACCAATGCGTCAATGGTACATTTATCTTTGAATAATGAAATGGCTTGCGATGGATGTTACTTCAAGTACCAGCAAACCATGACCAATCCAACAAGATGATATGAAAAGAAATACAAACTTTTAAAAATATTATAAATTTCAATGTTCAAAATTGTCTTTATAAATCGATTCAGAATACCAAAATTATCTAAGGGTGATGTTTTGGTATTTTTCTTAAAACATTGAATTAACGATGAATAATGAAAAACAATACGTTGTTGTTTTAAAATTACGTAATGTTTAAAGAATTAGTTATTTTATATAATTTTTTATGTCAAAATAGTCACACAATACAAATATTTATTCAATGCAATTCATAGGATTCATTTTATAATAATATTAGATATATAAACTTTTATTGAACTTTTAACATATTTTACCCACCTTATAGGCACATTTAAAAATTTTCATAAAACGTGATTCTACCTCTTATGTGAATTGAATTTAAAAAATCCAGGAGACACAATTTAAATAAGTATATATAATACAGTTCAATCGGATGAAACAAACTTTTTTTGTAAATAGTATCTTTTGAATTTTATTTACCTTGGATAAATTAAATAGGGTAATTAATTGTCATAATGATATTCTAATTACCATAATTTTTTTAATTATATTGTATAATTGTAATTCGACCAACATCAAAAATAAGAATAAAATATGATCCTTTTCGTCCATGTTGATTAGATTATGAAATTTATTATTATTTTATTTAAAGAATAGTTAAACGTGTAAAATTCAATGATTAAAAACTAACCCACTTTTAATATAAGCCAATAAATAATATAAATATGACTATAAATATTAATTATAAATCTAAAAATATTTCTTAGATAATTGTATTTTATTTATATTTTTTAAACATTATATAATGAAATTTATTTTTGACACAATAATGATGCAGTAATTACCTTATTAATGAAACTTTTAAATAATTGATATTATAAATATAAAAATAAATTTAAATTGCGACTTTATATGCATTACATGATTTTTATAGGTTAATATGACATTTTAGGGTCATTTTAGCATATTTGATTTTCTAATTAATCATGTTTTTTGGACTTTTACAGAAATCAAATACGAAATATAGTCAAAATTGACATAAATGAGTATGTAAAACAAATACTATATTATTAAATGATATAATATTTCTAAAAATATATGGTTATGCCAAAGGATTTGGATAAAGTTTGATATATCATTTATGAACGACATGGGGTTCTCTTGGATATTTATTGTAAGTAAATTAACCATTTATTATTACAATACAAGAATAAATGTTAAATGATAAACTATTTAACTAAGAGTTAAATCTATTAAATAAGATTAATATGGTGACCTAAACCTATCTAAAACCTTTTAGATGAGATATTTTTGACCCATACCCATCATATCCTTGAAATAAATCATTTGGAGCCATTATAAATAGAATATGATTGTATAATAAAATAATATTTAAATATTTTCCTGAAGTGACCATCACCTCTCTTATGAAAACGTACGTCCCCTTCTATCAAAATAAATCCTCCAAAGCCATTTGGATCAGCCAAACACTACTATAATTTCCTCCCAACTAACATCAATAAAATCAAGTGGCATTATTTTGATTATAATCCAACCTAGGGATCTTTTTTGATCAACTCAAATCGAAGAACCCGAATAGGAGGTAATAATTTCATCACCTCTTTCAAAGTTCATTTTTTATTACACTTCAAATTTCCACATTTCATTGAAAAAATAATAATAAATCCAGTACCTTATACATACTATGATGTTATTGTAAATATAGAACAACCATATTCATTATTTTATCCATCCTATGTGTGACAAAGTCACCAGACGTGCATCCGTATGACTTACCGCCTCTACGTTGTGGTGTAGTTTGTTATTCAACACTGAATTATTTGGCTAGGTATAATAATGAGTTTAATTGATGTAAATAATATATATAACATTTTAATCATTCTGTTTATATGATATATCATCCAATTACATACGATTTCACCATTAATAGAATGATATTTTTGCTCGTTCTTAGGTATGGATTACTATCTCCACGAACTTGATGGGATTAATTCCCCATCCTAATAGTTCCAGAATAATTTACATTTTAATGAAAAAAAAATTATGATTTAGAACTTAATATCATTATAGACATGAATCAAATACAACCTATCCATAATAAAAATGACTTATGTAATTAAACATATAAAGGAAAGCAAAATAGTTAACACCTAAAACAATAATACTACTGATATTTTATTATCAAATAAATATTATAATATTATATATGATATCATATTATTATATATGGTTATTTTATAATTTTATATCGATTATTTAATAATTATACAGGATGTTTAAATTCCCTAGATCAAGGAAAAGTACGATGTAAGGGATATTTTTAAAATATCTTTATTATCCGAGCTTGTTTATACAGCAGTATCTACTATGATCTCTTTATCATAAACATTTGTGTTTCTGAAAAATGTATTATAAATTTTATTAATATTTCCTAGACTATGGGTTAATGTAATATCTAACCTTTCTGTACATTTTATAAAATGTAAATAAAGGAATCTTTCTTTCTTTTTCCAAACAATTTCCATTACGACCTTTTCGACAAAATTGAATAAAGAATGTTTTGTTTTAACTTATACAGTGAGTGTAGTTATTTTCTACAATTATTACACCTTCAAAGCATCCATACATGATTATAAGAATATTTTCAAAATAAATGGGTTCTTTTATAAAAATGTGACTTTTAAATTATTTCAAAATAGAATGAAATATTTCTATCGAAGGGTTTTGATTTCATCTATGTCAACATCCTTTTAAAGATTTTACATTATTTTATGTTGATTTATTATGATACAATCATCCATATTTTATTGATGGTTTTGTGATATGTTTGACTATGGATGTGTTATTTTTATACCATTCATGGTTTTGGGATAAAGTGTTACCATTTTATATGCATGTTTTAATATGAATTTTTCTGTTATGTTTAAACCTTTTCATATGAGAATTCATTTGACTTAGTAAGTTATGGGTGTAGCCTACTATAGCTCCTCGATGAATCAGTAGGTATCATGAGACAAATTAGTTTCTTGGTACAAACCCTTATCAAAATCATATTTTTAGTCTCAGCATGAGGCCTCTACTATGTGGTTATGATATCTGACATTATGCATTCCATAATTATGAAAATGTCTATTAATATTACATGTGATTATTCAACTAGTAGATTGTCAATGGGAATAAGTAAATGGAATTATATTATTTATCCTTTCCATATTATGTTAATTTTTATGTTTAAAAGTCTTGTGATTTAGTCTTATAAATTTTCTTATATGATTATTCTTATTTATGATAGTTTCCATTATATTGTAATGCTTTATAAGCACCTGATCTCACCACTTTCAATGTTTTATTTTGTCCAGGAAGCAACGAAGTATATTAAGATTGTCATGTAGGAATAGGCTAAGGAATATGAATGTGATTAAAAGGGCATACAATGTTGTTGTGTTTCCATTTCATATTACAATCTAAAACAAAGGTATGTATCTAGTACTTCAGGGCTACTATCCTGACTGGAATTTCGACATATGATTCCTTCTATCATGACAATGTTATTAAATAATGAACCAAAACTGGGTAAATAGGTTCATGTTGTTGTAGTTGGTATCAAAAAATTTTAGTAAAAACCATGAAGACTAGATTTAGAAAAAAATTCATTATAGAACATTACCCTAAGATTTAATTTGAGGATTAGTATAGAAAATCATCCTATAATATTGGTAATGTAGAGATTTTTTTAATTTTCCAATCAATGTATCCCTGTTAAGATACGAGTAGGTTGAGGTGGCTCTAGGAAATATGTACCTCTGTGTGAAAACTTCGATAAAGAGTTTTTGGCTTGACTCAGGGTATCCTAGAACAAGACAACATGACTTTGTGCACTCTTGGTCACGACACTCCTAGGGGAGAGGCATAGGATAATTCACACATTCTATGCAAACCATTATTAATTATTTATGAGTTCATATCTCCTAAAAGATTTTATTATTATTATGGATTGTATGTATAAACTGTTTAATTTATGTTAGGTATTTTATTGGTTTGGAGTTATATATCGCAATTCATAAACACATCTTGTGTATTCCATTGTTTTGAATTGGATCATATTGGAAGGAATGGAAACCATATCAAAGAATGTAATCCATGTACAGATTTACCTCATACTCAAGATAATTATTGTGTGGTTGGTGATGCAACTAGTGCTAAATAACATATAACCATTCTTGGCCAATTCACTAAGATTATGAATAATAACCTTACCTATATGGATCACCCTGATCCACAACGTGGAGGATCAATGTTATATCTCTTCATAAGGAAAAAACACCAAATTAAATTGGGATACAAATCCATTTTTACAAAATAATTGGTTAGAACCATAGAGAAAATATTTCATGCTATGGGAGTAGCGAAACAAAATGTTATCATGGTTGTTTATGGCCTCATAGGAGATGTAGATCAATAGTGGTCATTAATTCAAAAAAAGGAGTATTTAGATGCATACAATATGCAATGAAGGGAGTTCAATGAAATTTTCTTAAAAAATAATTTCCTTCTAACAGCCCATGATTCCATAGTATGTTATCTCTTCCAAATATTTCAATAACTTGTGTTACACGCAATACTGAGATCAAGCAGACAATGATATAACAAACTAGCCATTCAAAATGTTGTTATGAATATTATTATAAAAATTTCAAAATTGTTACAAACTATATATTATTAATATTCATATTTTGTGTTTCTTAGACATAATATTAGAAAAATTTAATTTTTAATATAATAGAGGTATTTTTCAAAAATGATGTTTTCTGCCTTTTAATGGAGAACCATTTTATATAAAATATTTGACACTTATATATATCCAATTTATTTAAATTAAATTCATATTTAATATAGGGACATAAAAAATCTTGGATATATTTATGTCACTTTTTTTATAGCTTTCATAATTTGATGAATAGTGAAAAAATACTAAATTTTTATTAAAAACAAAATTTTCAATAGAAATAATATATAGTGTTAAATTATACATTTGAATGGGTTTTAAGTACAATTAGATTATATTTTTATCATTTAATGTATTTTAGGTCATTGGATGTATGTTAACATTTTAATTGGATAGTATCAAATGTCAATATTTTTATAGTTATTATTTATTAAAAACAAGATTTTTTTACCACAAGAATTATTAATAAATTAATTTATTCCACTTATTTTTTGTGAATTTGAAAAAAATGAATTCCATATTTTTAATAAGGAGGTTAAAATTGTGTAAATAGGAAACATTTGTTTTTAGAAAATATGAATAATTAATTCGATAAATATTTTATATACATTTCTTAGAGTGTAAATTCTATAAATATGGGTAATGAAATCATATTGAAATAATTTTAAATTATCCAAAAAAAGAGTAATAACAAAACTGGACGAGATATTTTCAACAATGCGACTCTATGGGATGATTTGTGGACCCTATGAGGCCACATGGGAGTGATAATGGCATTTTATATTAATTTATCTACAGTTAAGACAAAAATTACAAAAGCATGTATCTTTTAATAAAACATTCTTATTTGGGTATATATAATTGTTATCTTAAAATATAAATATTAATAGTAAATATAATAATATTTTATACATGATGATATTTTATTTATAATTTTTAGACATAATAAAATTTATTTATTTATGACACAATAATGATGCAGTATTTTCCTTATTAATAAAAGAATCAAATAAATGATATTTTAAATATTTAAATAAATATATTTTGAATTTTTTGATGTTATAAACAAATTTTATAGGTTTATATGACCTTTTATTATTGTATCAATGTAATTTTTTCATAGTAATCAATTAGTGATGACTTTCACAAAAACCAAATACTAAATAGTGTCAAAACTGACATAAATTAGTTTTTAAAAAAAATACTATATTATTAATTGATATAATATTGATTAAATTGTAAATATCATCCAAATTACATAACTAATGTTATATATATGAATAATTAACAACTTTGGGTTTTCCATTCTTCTTATATTATGTTTATTATCCATATAATATAAAAATACAAAGAGACACGGAAAATGTAAAACTATTTAACTAAGAGTTAAATCAAAAGATAAGATTAATATGGTAACCTAAACCTATATATAAGCTATTTGATGAGATTTTTTAGACCCATAACCACCTTATTATTTAAATAAGTAATTTTTATCCATTATACACTAAAAAGGATTTTACTATAAAATAATATTTCAATCTTTTCCTAAAGTGACCCTCACCCCCCTTATAAAAGGTCTCTCCCCTTATCTTAATTTCACACCTCCAAATCCATTTGTCTCGAACAACCCCTTACCAAATACCTTATCAACTATCCTACCTTCAACCTTGATGCCGTAAATTGATCATAAACCCATCCTATGGAGCCATTTTGATCAAATCAAATAGGAACACCCGAAGAAGAGGTAATAATTTCACTACCCCCTTTCAAGTTCTTTTCTTATTCCCCATTCTCTTTCTTTGTGGTTTACATAATAGAATAATAAATAAATAAAATCTATATAATGTGATCATATTATAAATATGGTAAACCATATTCGTTATTCTATCTAGCCTATAATGACAATGTCACCAAATATGCGTACGTGTGGCTTAATGTCTCCACATCGTGGTGTAGTTTGTTATTCATACACTGCATTCTTTGGATGGGAATAATAATGAGCATAAATTATTTATTAAATAAATATAACTCGTTAAATATTATCTATATATGATATACCATCCAATTACATATGATTTCAGCTTAAATATAATGATATTGTCACTCGTGCATATGTACGGATTACCGTCTCCACGACGCGAGAAGATTCATTTCCATGATCACCATTTAACGATGATTATATAAATATATATTATTAATAAGTATGTAATATATGAAATTATAATTCTACCAGATATATATATATAAATATATCTTATTCACTTAATTTTGTTCAATACCATATGAAAACAGAAACATTGTTTATTCATACGTACGACCTATCATCTCCATAAACGGTGCCTACCATATAATATATCTATCTATTATGAATATTTATATTATAAATATAAATTATATATAATTAAATTAGTATTTTTTTAAGTATTTAAATCATTATCTAAATTACATGATCAAGAATAATAAGTTAAAACTCGTATAATAAAGAAAGAGATTACTACCCGAAATGGTAATTTAACAAAGATGTCATTATTTAATGGGTAATATAAATTAATAAATGAATCATCTATGATATAATAAATATTAATATGGATATTTTATAGTTTAATAACATACAATGGTCATTATACAAGAGTTTAAATGTACCATTGACTAAAGTAAAGTGCATGGTAAGGGATAATTCTAAAATCTCTTCATTATCTGAGGTACTTTTTATGTGAGTATATAATTGGACCTCTTTAAAATCCAAATCCTTGTATCATATATATATTTTCAAAAAGAATATTTAAAGGTATTATTTAAGGGAATATGTAACAATATAATCATTTAAAATTGTTTAAATATTAATTCAACTAAATTATTCTCATTAATGACCTTGTATTCCAAATTGTTTTTAAGGATTTACTTATATGGACATTAATGTTGTTTTATTGTCAATTTCATTCAAATGATTCAAAGTATTATGGGATATGTTGATTCAAAAATTTCATTAAATCTTTTCCTTTATATATGTTGTGACTTTTAAACGTATTTATGAAAAATGCATATTTCTCTCAAAGAGTTTTTCAAATAATTTTCATCTATGTCAATATCCATTGATGGATTTTAAACATGCATGAAGTTGATATATTAGGAAAAAAATATTCCATATTTTATTTATGGTTTTGGGATATATTTGAATGTTGATGTGTTATATTAATTCCATTCATGTTTTATGGATAAATTATTGATATTTCTTTTGATAAATTCAATACTAGTGTTTGTGTAATGTTTAAACCTTTTTATGTATGGAATGAATTTTAATTAATAAATGACGGTTTTAGGCCACTATAGCTCCTCAAAGCATAATTATGTCTAATGAAAAAAACATGTCTTTTGGCATAAGTCTTGGACATAATATTATTTTTAGTCAAAGAACTTGACCTTGACTATGTGGTTATGAAGTCTAGCATTATGCATTACAACATTATAAAATTGTATATTGTCATTACATGTCATTATTCAACGAGTAGAATATCTATGTAAATAAGTAAATGGAATTATTTGACTTATATTTGACATTTTATTCTGAATGTTGAGTTTGAAATGATTTATTTTAGTCTTATACATTGTCTTAAATGTTTATGTTTATTTATGAAATTTTCTGCTATATTTTTATCCTTACTAAAAATCTAATCTCACCCCTTTCTATGTTTTATTTTCCCCAGGATTACAAAATGTGTATTATGATTGATAAACATGGTTAATATATTGAATTAATGGAGTTATAAAAGGATCATTTATGTTGTGTTTTATTTTCAAATGTGTAATGTAAACTTCATGTATGTAATCTATTTTCCAAATCTGCAAAATTGATTGGTCTTTCAGGACATTATTCCTGGTAATCATGTCAATGTATTAAAATAATGCACTAACTCTGGGAAACTAGGGTTTGGGAATTACAGTTGGTATCAATGAATGTTTATAAACATCTTTGGAAATAGATATAGATAATATTTGATTAGAGAACATTACCCTTAGATAGACATTGAGGATTAGTATAGAAGAAATTCCTATAATTTTTCTAATGTAGAGATTTAGTTTATTTTCCACGAAATACATCACTGTAGGGATACAAGCAGGTAGAGGTGGATCTGGTACAAATGTACCTAGGAGTGAAATCACTAACAACGGGTTTTGGGGTTGAGCGGGGGTATCATGGAACACAACAATGGGACATGTGGCACTCTTGGTTATACACCCCTATGCGATATACTTAGGATAATTCACATTCTCATTACAAGCCACTATGAAGGATTTAGAAGTAATACTTTCTCAAAGAAATCATTTTATGATTATAGATTATATGCATATTATTTTCAATTTACATTAGTTATTTAACAAGTTTGGAATTATGCATTGTGATTTATTAACTAAACTTGTGTACGCCAATGTTTGGAAATGTCTCATAGTAGAAGGAATGATTATTCCAGCAATACGCATGAGCAGATGATTAAAAAGGAACATATGTTTAATGGTATTAAGCCAAAATATTAATGGAAATAGTCTCACACATATTATCATCATATGAAGAATTAGTATCTTGAGTGAATTAGATAAGTAAAAAAATTATATGAGTCTTATTTCATTGAAGGGATGTAAGAGAAGAAAATGATGAAAGAGAGAAATATAGATAAAGGGAAGAGGGGAAGGAAAGATTTTCCCATATGTGAGAATTGTGGAAATAATCAACAAGGTAAATGATTTAAGGGAATGGGAGTTTGTTATACGTGTGGTGAAAAAGGACACCTAGTACATGATTTCATGGGTATGATAAAGGTCTCAAATTTACATTACTTCATCTTCAAGGAGTTGGGACACTATGTGAATCAATATCAATATCATCAGAGTATACCTCAAATGATGATATTAGATAATAATAAAGTTATGATACTACCGATGATGAAGTGGAATGATTAGATTTCAGATGTTGTTATTAATTTATTGTGTCATTTGAGTATTTTATTAATGATGTACATGATATATGAATTATAGTGTATATAAGTATTGTAATATAGTATTTTTTCATTATGGACATGAGATTATGTGGATCCCAAAAAACCGACTCAATAGCTAGTTAATTTATTTTGGAAAATATATGGCTGAGAGAAAGATAATCCATAATATGGTTCTGATACTGAGGTATTTAGTTTTTAATAATATAGGAATATTTAGAATAAATTATATTGTATATTCTTGAATACCTTGAAACTTATTAATGATTTATATATTTCATCATTGTTTTAGTTTAGGACATTGTTGGATATGAGGAGTATATCTAGTATTCAATAAATAATATGTCATCAATAATGTAATCAATATGTTTTTATGGTAATTCAGGGTGATACTGTGTTTTAAAATAATACATGACTAAGGTATTCACATTTTGTTACATGAAAATAATATTCCTTGTGTTTACCTTCCATATGAATTTTGGACTGTGAATTTGAATAGATGTATTATGGGTAAGTCTAATGGTTGTAATGGATTAATTTTGACATTTGATACTATTATTAATGTTAAATAACTTCTTAAGATTATTTTTGGATTTTTAGAAAAAGGATAACCTGGAGGTCGGGTGGCAACCAATCGCGTCCTACAAGGTCTTGAGACTCAGACCTACAACTGAATGGTGATAAGGGTGTATCACAACCCACCGGAATATGTGATATCCGGGTTTCTATAATGTAGTTTTTTTAATAGTATTAAAATTTAATTATAAATTCATAATTTTTGGAACCTTATACAATTATGATAAAAAAAATATTTTTGAATTCTATTATCTTTTGGAGTGAAGGATGATTTTATTATACGAATTAGTAGAAGGATGAAACTATACATGTCATGTATATTTTTTCCACTTCTTCTATGAATAAATTAATTCTTATAATTTAGGGAAGAGATATTAAAACCAAAATATTTGTTATCCGAATAACTTATGTTTTGTTGAACCAATGATATTTTAAATCATCATTGATTGATCGCTTTGTGACCCTCAATTTTACAATTGTATGTGATTGATGACCTCAATCACACCCTATAAATATTTAGGTTTTTCCTCCATTTATGTGTCTCTAATTTCCAACAATGTTTTATTAATCAAGATCATAATTTGGTGGTGACTTTTTCATTTCTCTTACAATTTTATTAATACTAAATTTTATTAACCCAATTTCCACTGTGGGTTTTCCACAAAGGTATTTTTCTATTTTAACCATTTATTTTTAAAAAATATTTTCAAATTGCGAGGACACAATTTAATGATGTTTGGGAGAATTCAACAACCCAATATTTCATAATATGTTGTCTTTTCAAAGTATTTCAGTAACATGCGCTACATGCAATACCGAGATCGAGCACACTACAACTAACCAAACATGATATTCAAAAAAGAGGTTATGAATAGTATTAGAAAAATTTAGAATTTTATATATCCTATATAATTATAATATTAAACATTTTTATTTATTAGAAATAATTTTCAAAATATTCGATTTTTTTGATAAAAATGGTCTTTTTCAAGGAATGAAGTTTTAATCCTTTTAATGGCGAACCCTTTTTTAATACAATATATGAAACTTTTATATATTAAATTTATTGAAATTAAATACATATTTAGAAGAGGGACATAAAAATTTAGTTTGGATATATTAATAATAAACCTATTTGGGTTCTCTTGTCTTGTTATAGTTCGTTTATTACTATATAATATAAAAATACAAAGAGACATGGTAAATGTCAAACTATTTAACTAAGAGTTAAATCTAAATGATAACATTAATATGGTGACCTAAACCTGAATAAAACCTATTGGTTGAGATGTTTTATAACTATAAAATCCTTATTCACCAATTAAATAATCTTTTAGCCATTATAAATCCAATGTGATTTTATTATGAAATAATATTTTAATGTTTTCCAAAAGTGACCCTCACCCCCCTTATAAAAGGGAACTTACCCTTATCTTAATTTCACACCTCAAAATCTATTTGGATCTGCCAAAACTTACCAGAAAATCTTCTCAACTATCCCACCATATTCTTTGAGGCCTTAATGTTATCATAAATCAGTACTATGAAGTCGTTTTGATCAAATAAAAAGAAAACACCCTAAGAGGAGTTTATAATTTCACCACCCTCTTTCATGTTCTTATCTACTTCCACATTATCTTTATTTGTAGTTTCCATACTAAACTACCAAATCCAATAGATTATATATATTGTGATGTTATTATAAATATTTTAAATCCATATTTTTTATTCTATCCATCCTATAATGACAATTTCGAAATACATGCGTACGTATGGCTTACAGTCTCCACGTCTTGGTTTAGTTTATTATACAAACACTTCATTATTTGTATGGGTATAATAATGAGTATTAATGATGTATATAGTAAATATAACATTTTAATTATTCTTTATATATTATATAACATCCAATTAAATATTATTTTACCATCAATATAATGATATTTTTTCTCATGCATACGTACAGATTACCATCTCCATGATGCGATGAGATTCATTTCCACGTTCAACATTCAACAATGATTATAAAAATAAATATTATTAATAAGTATGTAATATTTTAAATAATAATGCTACTGGATATATATATATATATATGTATGTATACATGCATATAGATACATATATCTTATTCACTTACTTTCGTTCAGTACGATATGAAAACAGAAATAGCGTTTATGAGTACGTTTGGTCTACCTTCTCCATAAATGTTTCCTCCCATTTCTTATGTTTATCTTTCATAAATACTTATATTCTAAATATCTATGATATATAAATCAATATTTATATTCTGGAATTATTTAAATCATGATCTACATTATATGATAAATAATAACAAGTTTAAACACATATGATAATGAAATCGATTATTACCTAAAATGTTAATTTAACATGGAAAACATTATTAAATGGGTAATATAAATACATTAATGAATCATGTATGATATAATTATTAATAATATGTTTCTGGTATAGTTTAATAACACACTATGGTTATTATATAGGAGGATAAATGTACCCTCTCCCAAAGGAAAGTTTAAGGTAAGGGTTAATTCTACAATCTCTTCAATATCCATGGTTGTTTTTATCTATGCCTCTTATGAGACCACATTATCATCCACATATATGTTCTATAAAAATATTTTCAAAAAAAATATTTTAAGTATTTATGGAAAAGACTCTTTAACTAGATTATCATTTTAAATGATTAAAATTTTTATTCTTTTAAATCATTTTCATTAATGTCCATGTTTACTAAATGGTTTTTAATGATTTATTTATAAAGACATAATGGATTTTAAAATTTTAATTCATTTCAAAAGTGTCATTGTGTTATTTGAAATTTTCATTAAAAAATTTCTTTAAACGTATTCCATTTTAAATTGTGTGACTTTTAAATGTTTTTTAAGAAAAATTGTTATTTTTCTTTTAGAGTTTAGTAAATCATTTTCATCTTTTTCAACATCTTTTGATGGATTTTAGAAAAGTTTGAAGTTGATTTATTATGATACAAATCTTCCATACTGTATTGAAGGTGTTGTGACATGTTTGACTATGGATGTGTTATAATTATACCATTCATGGTTTTTGGTTAACGTACTGATATTTTGTAAGCTATTTTTAATATGAATGTATATGTTATATTTACACCATTTCATATGAGGAATGAATTGGACATAGTACGTGATTAGTGGAGCCCTCTATAACTCCTCGAAGCATCAGATGGTCTCATCAGACAAACTAGTGTCATGGCTCAAGGCATTAACAAAATCTTATTTGTAGTCTTGGAAAAAATCCTTGACTATTTGGTTATTAAGACTAGAATTATAAATTCCAACATTATAAAATTAGATATTGATATTTCATGTGATTATTTGACTCGTAGAATATCCATATAAATAATTAAATATCAATATTTGATTTATCTTTTCAATATTATTCTGAATTTTAATATTAAAAGGCCTTTTCTTTAGTCATATACATTGTCTTGAATATTTATAAGTATTTATGAATGTTTTCGCTATATTGTTATCATTACTGAGAATCTGAGATCACCCATTTCTATGTTTTATTGTTTAAATTATTCCTATATGTGTATTAGGATTGTTAATCAGGGTTATTCTATGATATTAATTTCATTCTCAAAGGATATTTTAGGTTGTATTTTATTTTCTAATGAGGATTGTAATGTTCATGTGTGTAATCTATTTTCAAAGACTTCTAAACTGATCAGTATTTCGAGACAATATTCCTTGTAATCATGCCAATGTATTAAAATAATGCACCAACTCTAGGTAACTAGGTGATGTGGCCTTGAAAAGAGATGTACTTCAACATTTATTTAATTAATTTTTAATTCCATAATTGGTTGTTTTTTTACTTTATAGTATATATTATCACTTTTGAATTTTTATAAATAAATTTATGAATTTATCAATTTTAATAATCATTCATGTGTTTTATGCTTTAAATATGATAATTTAGGTTTTACTTTATTTAATAGTCTAAATATTTTTTATTTTGTATTGGTGTTTTTGTCTACTTAAATGATAATTTAACATTAATTAATTAATTAAGTCTTCTATTTCACATAATTTAATGTAATCTAAATCTAACATTTCATGTTTCAAAAAATTAATTAGTATAACCTAATTATCATATGCCTTTTGATAATTCATTAATTACTAATTTTAGTTTTAAAACAAACTAAATCTATTAATGGTCTATAATTTTAAGTCTTAATCCAACTCATTTATTCAAAAATATGATAATTAATTGTCTAATTTAATTATTTTTGTGTGTTATAGCAGAAATAACATAACCTTGTAATTTAAATGTTTAAATTTTATATTTACTTTTAATAAGTTAGTTGTTTTTATATTTTGTTTAGTATAGTAATAATTTAAGTTATGCGAATAGAAGATAATAATTATTTAATTTATGTTTAATAGGTTTAATATATTTATTTATATTTTTTCGTAATTATATTTTTAATTTTCTTAATTAATAATTAGTTTTAATTTAGTATTTTGATCGGTCATTAATTTGAGTTTTAAATCAATTTATTTTTCACTATTTGTTATGCAGGTTAACAGTGGCACCGTAATCACTTAATACGGTCACACCGTTTCAGTCACGATGGCACCATGACCACTTACTGTCTCACTGTGACACCCCTTTCATGGATGCACCACTTATAACGGTCTCACCGCTTTTCCCTTGGACCGTAACGTTTTCCATCGGTTCCATTTAACTATCTCACTGTGACATCCTTTTCACGGATGCAAAGTTTCCTCTTACGGTGGCACCCTTTTCCTGGAAACTGTTTTACATTTATGGTATCTCCTACTACTGTTTTCCATTCATGGTCCCACTTCTTTAACACTACCACCGCTTCTCCATGCACTGGATTCAACACGGTGCCACCACGATATTCTTCAATGTCTCACTGTGACACTACATCACGGATGCACCGTAACCCCTATACTGTCGCACCATATCTTCATGATGACACCGCAAGCCTCCTACTTCCTAGATAAGAAGCATCTTATTTGTTACAGGTTGAATAAGATGCCTCCTTTCTAAGAGGAAGGTTGTAGATGTGATGATGAGGTTTTCTTGTGCAGATAGCTTTGACCGAAGTCGCGCTGTTTCCAAAGGAGGTTGTTGCCGCTGCAGGAGATGACCTCGAGCCGGCGTGATGGGGAAGAAGAAGCAAGAGGAGGCTTTCCGAGATAGTGAGATTCCGATGTCTGAAAGAAGCCGAGGAGGAGTCAGGGCTTCCAAAGGTCCTCTTCAGGAATAAAAACGGGAATCACAAACCCTCATATCTTCTGTTGCACCGTGAAGAAGACCTTTGGAGAAGAAGAATGATATTAAAAAAACAAAAAATAAATAAATATAATATAAAAAATATTAAGATAATTAAAAACTATAATTTATATAAATAAATACGTTATAAAATAAAATATAGTACACACTAATATGAATTTATAAAACTAATATATAAATAATAATTTATAAAAAAAATTATTTAACTAAAATAAATATATAAACAATTTACTTATAATTTAATTTCAAGAGAATAAATATAATAATAAAATAACTGATATTAATCTATTTTAATAATCTATTTAATTTATATTAATTAATTATTTTTAATACATACACTAATTAAATTACATTATTAATAATAATAAATTAAAAAAACAATAATTCTAATAAATTACAGATTTTTATAATAAATTAATAATAATAATAATAATAATAATTTTGAATAATTATTATCAATTAATAAATTTATTAATTTACTATTTTACCCTTTTTAATAAGTATTATA
Organism: Viscum album; assembly: GCA_963277665.1. NCBI lineage: Eukaryota > Viridiplantae > Streptophyta > Magnoliopsida > Santalales > Viscaceae > Viscum > Viscum album. The sequence goes on along the minus strand of OY728130.1, from coordinate 1,900,699,461 downwards.
ACATTAGACATTAAAAAAATAATTATTATTTAATTTTCATTGTGTTTGAACTTGTCTATTTATTTTTGATGTGTTGATTCACAGTGGAGTTGGAAACAAATGAAGGTTCACACCAAAGCCTAAAACTCATCCATATTCATTTAAAATACTCACATAGAGTTAGTTATGAAGTAATTTCTGGTGCGACATGCTTGTTGTGAAAGAATGAATGTGTGTGGTTCACAACTGAGGGACTTTTGAAGTCGGTTGAATTGGTCTGTGACATGCAGGAGATGACAGTGAGGTATTAATAGCAGAGCAGCAACAGTAATTTGGGAGAGTTTTCATTCATCATTCGAGGACCACATCAGACGCGATATTTCATGCTCACTAAACAAACAAACCAGTCTCGGAGCAGAGCAGAAAACCTAGAGCACTTCTTTGAGAGCTGCTCTTCAGAGTTACGAGGTCCAAGAGCAGCAATAATTCATGAGAGAAGAGGGAGTTTTCTTCCTTTGTTCGATTTTAATTTTCTTCCTTTGTAATTGAATGTTTTTATAATACATAATGGAAGAAATGTTAGGAAAAATACTTCTAGTTTTGGGGTTTATTTGAAGTTCTATTGGTTAACAGTAAATTCTCATTTCACTTTATCATTTTAATGTAATTTATTATTGATCAGCGAGATCAATATTAAATTAATTCTATTGCATTTTTCCACTAATGTTGAATCTCAAAACTTCGTAGTTAGTTAGAGAGATTGATTGTGGAAACACTTTTCAAAATAATAATAGATGCAAAAGACTAAAAGACTCACTTTGAGTTTGTATTGTTGTAAACTTTTAAAATAGTTCACAGTTGATTATTTTAGGAGTGGAGAACTCGTAAATTAGTTTTCATGAGTGAATTGACTTATGGAGAGGGTGATGAGTCATACTCTTTCCAGTGGTACTCTTCAACAACCTATAAGTGAATTGAAACATCTTCAAAACCAGTGGAATGGAGAATACTCCCCGAGCATTTTAATAGATTGTTCATTTTATCAGTGTTCATTTTCTCTGTTATTCCACATTTTACAATTATCTATAGCTTTAATTTTTCTCTTAAACAAATTTTCCAATTTTATATAACTCTACCACTTATAAAAAAATATAAAAAAAATATAAAAAGTGAAAATTAGAAAAACCACTCTACTTCATAAAACAATAGAGTTTTTAATGTTTTTTTAGTTGAGTAGTGGTCATTTTACCTTCCCTGTGGGTTAGAACATGCATTCCACATATACAATATTTAGTAGGAATATAAATTTTAAACATTGACTAACTTCAATGATGGTTTAGGTCATATTTGTAGCGCCGCTACCAGGGAAGGCACAAGCCATTACTAAAAAAAATCACATTAAAAAAACACACATACAAATCATTAAAAAATGAAAAAATTTGAAAACTGTAAAAGAAACTATGTCATTACTTGTTGAATTGAAACTGTTAGTAGTGTACGTTATTTTTGTTTGCATGAGCACAAGACACTCTGCTATTATATTAGACCCACTGAACCTTGAAATGGATAAACATTTAATTGTTCTAAGAAATAAGAACAAAACTGAAATGGAAAACATAGATAATAGAGTTTCTGCACCAAATAATTACCAAAATCTACCAGAACTCTTAAATAAACATGAATGGCATTGGATGAGGGAGTTCCAACTCCCTCAAGATTCAGGAAGCCCATCATCCATCAAATTATTTCCTAGGGCCAGAAACTATGAGATGAAACAATCTCATATTTCACTGTTACCTACATTCAATGGGATCTCTAATGAGGACTCTTTAGCCATCATTACAGATTTCTACAACAATTTGCAGCATCTTCTTTTATTAGGACTCACTGAAAATGAACTATGAAAGAGTGTTTTCCCATTTTGGCAAAAAGGGAATGCTAGGAATTTTTTTAAGTATATATGAAAACATTTTTTAGAATTGGGATCAAGTTTACAAATCATTCATTATGAAATTTTATCCCCAAATATTAAATGGATAATTGAAGACTAAGATCACTAGTTTTTATCAAGATGATGGAGAAGCGTTTCATGAACCATGGGATAGATTCAGGGATCTGCTCTAGCAGTGTCCTCATCAACAAGTCTCATATCATCTCCTCATGGATAACTTCTATGAAGGTTTGTCCTCATCTAGTAAGAATGTAGTGGAATAAGCTGCTGGTGTTAATTACAATGATAAAACAGATGAATAACTTAGACACATTTTTAATAATCTTTCACTTAATTCACAACACAAAAAATTAATGAAGAAAATGATTCAATAGAAATGTAAATTGATAAAATGGTACAATGAATGAATCATAAGCTCACCATGATAAAATCACCAACCAAATTCAATCTTTAATGAAATAGAATTCTAAACAAACTGTTAAACAACTTGGATTTCAAAATACCAACCAATATTTAAGGGAATAGTTTGTCTAGTGTGGTATGTTTGGGCATACTGAAAATTTTTGTCCTATCTTTGATATGCCAGTCCAACAACAGAAAAATTAAAACTGTGTAAATTAAGGTCCTAAAATTCCTTCTAAGGAAGATCATTTTTCAAACAATTAAAACCAAGGCTATAGGTACCATCCAAATCAATCTTGGAAATATCAAGGTCTAATTAAACAATCCACTAACACCAATTATTGTAATCAACAACGAAAAAGATTTCGAAATCAATAGAGGGGTGAGTCATCAAATACACAAGGAAAGAATTATAGTAAGATTTCTTCTATGCTTGATCTAATCATGAATCAACTATCCAAGCATCAAAATCAATATGAGTCAGAAAAAATGAAAAAATGTGTGATAATGCATAATATGGAAACACAGGTAGGCCAACTAGCTAGAGATTTTTCATCTAGGAAAAAAGGTATACTTCCATGTACCACTTAACATAACCCTAGATAGAATGACATGGATGATGTAACTATAAGTGGACATATTAATCTAACTAATGGTGAAAAATACCATGAAATTAGTCAAAATAAAACTCATCTTCAATATGATAATAAAAATCTGCTTTGAACATAATCTAAAAATTCACACAAAATTCATGAAAATGATCTAAATCTGAATTTTATCTCTAAAAATCAAGCTGAAAAATCTTTTTAAAATCAAAATAATAATGTTAATGAAAGAATTTTGGAAGAGGTGAGGGATTTTCCTACTATCCTTAAATTGTTTTCCCCACACATCCCTTTCCTTTAGAAGCTGAAACCACAAAGCAATCCCAGGGCTGAACTTCTTCAGTTCCCTGGTCTTCTGTCCAAGGTACATTTGAACATTCCTTTCAAACATTCTTTCATTCAAATTCCATAATATCTAAATTCCTTAATGGAAATTGTTTCAAAAAAAATACCATTGAAGAATTTTCTACCTACAGCCTCACTGAGGAGTGCACTGTTTTACTTCAAATGAAAATCCCACCTAAATTGAAATACCCAGGTTGTTTTGTCATACCTTACACACTAGAATACTCCGATTAACAAAAATAATTTTGGGATCATGGTGTTACCAATAATCTTCTCCCATACTCACCATTTCGACAGTTGAAGATGGGTGATCTTCAACCCACCATGGTCATTCTCTAGTTTGCTGATAGGTATTTCACTCATCTGATGGGAAGGGTAGATGATTTGTAAGTTGGTGTTGTGAAGTTTTTTATGCCTGCTGGTATTCTTTTCATGGATATTGAATGTGATCAAAAGGTGCCCATCATCTTGGGTAGGCCCTTCTGGGCCACATGTGGTGCTATTATAGATGTTTCAAAGTTTCAACTAATATTCAAAATAGGTTAACAAGAAGAAGAGTTCAATGTTTAATAAATATTAAGGATTCAACAAATTTTAAAAATTGTTCAAAAATAGTGTTCCTTGATTCTGAATGTTATTATAAAAATAAATTTAAACACATTGAATAATATGAAAACCCGTTCTCTGTTGAAGAAGATAATATAGAAACTATAAATTCTGCTATAATAACCAATCTGGAAAATCATCCATATTTGGACAATTGTCTAGTTTCTGCTGAAGGATTCTCTATTTTTTATCTTAAGAGCATTCTGAGTGAATTTGAGGGAGTTTTTTATTACACCAACCTGGATGATCACTTTGATTATACTGAGGGAGAACATATAAGACAATTAGATGATTCTACATTGATTAACCTTCTGAATACTAATATAGAAAGTCTGGACAACATACTACCAAACATGGAAAGAAGCACTATTTAATCAGAATCTGAGCATGAAATTGAAAATCTTTCATCTTTTAATATTCCTTACAAGAATTTTTTTAAAGATCATAGACATCCTAGACATAATAGTATTCCTTCGAGTGTATAACCACCTAATCATGAACTGAAACCCATCCCTTCTCATCTTAAATAATCATTTCTATGTGAGAACTCCACTTTGCCTTTAATAATTTCTGCTAAACTGAATGAAAATCAAGAACAAAGATTATTGAATGTGTTGAAAAAATTTATATCTGTCATAGGCTAGACAATAGCTGATATCAAGTGTATTAGTCCCTCATTCTGTATGCACAAGATTCCTATGTAGCCTGATCATATGCCAATGGTAGAATGTCAAAGAAGATAAAATCCAGATATGAAAGAATTTGTGATAGAGGAAATGATGAAGTTGCTACACACTAGAATGATTTATCCCATTTCTTATAGTTCTGGAGTCAACCCTGTCTAGGTTTTCCCTAATAAGGGAGGTTTCACTCTAGTTAAAAATGAAATGAATGAAGAAGTCCATGGTAGGAAAGCCACAAAATTGAGAGTCTGTATTGATTATAAGAAGGTGAATGCATCCACTTGGAATGAAAATTTTCCAATTCCCTTCTTCGTTCAAATTCATGAGTAGCTTGTTGGAAATGAATTTTTATATTTTCTGGATTGGTATCCTAGTTACAACCAGATTCCTATTGCTTTAGAGGATTATGAGAAGACCACTTTCACATGCCACATTAGAACATTTTCCTATTGGAGGATTCCCTTTGGGTTGTGTGGAGCTCCAGCCACCTTTCAAATGTGTATGTTGGCTATTATCTCAGTCATGATTGAGAGAATAATTGAGGTTTTCATGGATGAATTTTTTATTATGGGTAGTACTTTTTATACTTCTCATGAAAATCTTGAGTTAGTCTAGGAAAGATGCATTGAAACCATCCTAGTTGTTAATTGGGAGAAATGTCAGTTTATTGATACATAAGGTGTTCATCTTGGTCATAAAGTGACTAAGAGAGGTCTAGAATATGATACTACTAAAATTGATGTTATTCAAAATCTACATCCTCCTGTTAATGTTAAAGGTGTTCGGAGATTTAATGGGAATGCCTGTTTCTACCATAGATTCATCAAAGACTTTTCTAAAATATCTAAGCCCTTGTGTTGTTTTATAGTCAAGGTTTCAACATTCAATTTTGATGAAAAATATTTGAAATCCATTGACTTGCTTAAATAGAAACTCACTACATCACCTACCATCACAACACCTGACTGGAAGCCGGCTTTTGAGTTCATGTGTGATGATAGTGACGTGGTTGTAGGTGTTGTCCTTGGAAAGAGGAGGGATAGGATATTACATGTGGTGTATTATGCTATTATAATACTATATGAAGGAAAAAAGAATTATACCACCACTAGAAAGGAATTTTTAGCTATTGTGTTTGCTTTAGAGAAGATTACACCACACATGTTAGGTTCTAAAGTAATCATTTTCACTGATCACTCAGCTTTAAAATACTTGTTTCCTAAGATGGAAACTAAACCCAGTATAATTAGATAGATTATATTGTTACAAGACATTGATTTAGAGATTAAGGATAAGCAGGGAGCTGAGAATTTAGTTGCTGCCCACCTTTCTTGGCTTCCACTTACCCATTCTAAATATTATTTAGAGATAAACTCTTATTTTCCTAATGAGAAGCTTCTTACTGTGTCAAGAAGGAAATCTTCATGGTTTGAAGATTTTTATAACTACCTGGCATCATGTGTCTTTTCCAAAAACCATTGCAATATCCAAAGAAAGAAATTAAATTCTGATTTTGGGTTTAACTATTTTGATGATCCCTTGATATTTAGAAGATGTGCTGGGGGTATTCTTATGAGATGTATACCTAAGGAAGAGATGCTTCCTGTTTTATAATGTTGGCATTCTTCACCTTTGAGAGGTCACCATGGTGGTGAAAGAACTGCATAAAATGTCCGACAATCTAGTTTTTATTGGCCTACCCTCTTTAATGATGTTAAGATATTTTTTGTTGGTTGTGACAGATGTCAGAGGCTAGGTACTGTAGGTAAGAAACTCGATTTTTCCCAAAAAAGGAATTATAGAAGTTGAAATTTTTAATGAATAGGGTTTAGATTTCATGGTTACATTTCTCTCATCTCATGGGAATGAGTACATTCTAGTTGTTTTATACTATGTTTCAAAATGGGTTGAGACAGTCACACTACGCAATAATCAAGCCAATTCTGTAATGAAATTTTTGATGACAAACAATTTCATAAGATTTAGAGTTCCAAATTCTTTCATTTCGGATAATAGAACTCATTTCAAGAATTACAAGTTCAATTAATTGAGGGATAAATATGGTTGTGTTCACAAAACGTGTACTCTTTATCATTCACAGCGTAGTGGATAGGTGAAAATTTCTAATATGGAACTAAAACAAATTCATGAGAAAACTGTGTCAAACTCTTGGAAAAACTAGTCTCATAAACTGGTTGAAGCATTATGGGGATATAGAACTTATTTCAAGACCGCAATAGGTATTTCTCCTTTCAGGCCATTTTTTGGGAAATGATTTCATTTACCTATGGAATTATTGTATAAGTCTTATTGGGTAGTTAAGTCTCTTAACATAGATTTTAAGAGTGGTGGTGAGAGGAGATCACTTGAGATAAGTGAATTTGATGAGATTGGGAGATAGAGTTATGACAATTCAAGAATTTATAAAGAGAAGTCTAAATTATTTCATGATTCTATCATTCAAAACAAAGAGTTCAAACCTGGACAGAAGGTCCTTCTCTTTAATTGTAGACATAAAGTCTTCCCAGGAAAGCTGAAGTCCAAGTGGTCTGGACCTTTTACAATTGTGAGTTTTTTGATGAATGGTGATTTAGAGATTGTAGGTGAAGAAAATAAACCCATGTTAGTTAATGATCAGAGACTGAATCATTATTTTTGGGGATAACCAAAGGGCTTGTCTGCCTTCATTGTGCTAGAAAATTATTCTTGAATGAATTCTGGCAGGGGATTTTAGGCCTAGCACTGCATGGGAGGCATCCCAAGGTTTTTTTAATTAATAAATAAAATTGAAATTTAAATTAAATAAATTCTACCTAATGAAATTAAAATCTTTTCTTCCTGGGATACAACCCAAGCTCTTTCTTTGTTTCCATTTTTGTTTGTACCGTATAGTGTTGAATAAAGTGTTAATTTTGTGCTCTGTTCTTGTGAAATACCTTTTACTACTTGTTCTATTTTCCTTGGATCTGTTTTTTTTATGCTTCTATTGTGTAACAAAGAAGTGGAATTCCCATGATCATATCTGGACAAGACCTAGTCAGGAACGTAAATAAACATTTGACATTTATTTTTTATCCTGTTTTTGTTAAAAAATGCTTCTTGTAATAGAAAATCCTGCTACATTTCACTATGTTGTTCATAAATTCTACATGTGCCTCCTTGCTGAAAAAGTGAATTTCATTATTATTATAATACTTTTCCTTCTTTAAACTATGTTTTGGGGAGTACATGATTCGGGTTTTTTGAATATGCATTGTGATGGGTTTTTATCATGAACATTGTCTACATTATTGGTTATCTTACTAATTTTTTTACTAAACATGCTTACACCCAATTAATTGTTCACCCACACCTTACATGATAAATTATTAGCTGAATTGAAATTTTAATTTTTGGAGATAAATTTTAATTAATTCTTTTTCTAATAAACCTGCGGATTATTTATTCATTGTGGAAAAAAATATTTTTGAGCTTCATTGGGATCTTTTATACATGTCATAAATCTACTTAATTGAAAAATTATTTTGATCCTTAATTGTTAAATTTTTCTTCTACACATAATACATCAACTTTTGGGAAAACGTTGGGTTTTAAGTGTGGGGGATGGGGTCAATTATTGATTGTGCTTAACTGTTATTTAATGAGAACCCATTAATTCCCATTTCAAATCAATGATGTTGTTATTTTTGTTTATCTTTTTTCAAAATTCATTCTTTATTTTATGCTTTACTATGTGCTTATATGAGTTTTTCATTAGGAAAATTACCTTTATAGTAGTCAATATTTGTATTGAGTCTAAAGTTAGTGATAATGGATGTTTACTAAGTGATATTGCATAGTGATTTAATAGAAATTCAGTTTACGACATACTTCTGAAAGTGATATGGGTTACATGTTTGTGATGCCATGGTCATGACCTTGGGAATTGGAAGTTCGATTCAGATTCTAGGGGAATCTTTCATCATTTAATTATGAAAATTAAATTCTTTAATGCACCAATATAAATTTTTTTCTATATAAATCCTATGAAACTGGTGTAATCTGGTCATCTTGGATCCCACGGTCATTATTTGAGACCCTAGATGCTGGGTTAGTTTCGGTTAACTTTAAGCCCTCTGTTCACCTTGAACAAGTGCATTACACCGTGTGTAGAAAAATGATACATGGCTTGGGAAAAATAAAATATATAGTCGAGGGTCAAACATGAAATAATTAAGGAGACCGGAATGATGAACGCCTGATCAATAATGGATAAATTGGTTTATATGGGAGTCATTTAGGTTGTATCATTAAGGCGATTCACAAAAAAAATTAATTATTTTTGGATCCTAGGTGAAAATGTAAATTTATGATGTTTCTTTATTATGATCATAATTCCATTGATATTTTATCTCCTGTCACTCTTGGACTCTGGACTTGAGCCTGAATTGAAGGTAGTCATTAAGTAGTTTCGCATATGAGGCCTGACATTTTTATTCCTTGTTGATTCATTACTCTCTTAACTACCTTTGAGAATTTGTTATTGTAACGACCCAATGTTTCATCAATGGAAAATACCTCTTGATCCAGTTAAATGTTCCTTTGTAAAAAATGTTTCTATAAGATGTTACCTTCTTTAGTTTTACATTAAGATTTGTGGCCGTTACTATTTTAGCCGTTGAACAGTGATCATCTGAGTATTATAAATATAAGGCTTTAACAAACCCATTTCTACTCAGACAAAGGAAGCAATGGACTCATCCAGTATAATTTTACCTTACGAAGCCCATTTGTCAGAGCTCGGAAAAGACGTGCCGTCTTTGGGCTTCACCCTTGACCAAGCCCAAGCTGAGCTTCATTATGTCAAGCTTGAACGAAACCGTCTACGGGAAAAGTGGAAGTTGATAGAGATTACCACTCGAGCGATGTTATCTGGGCCACCCCATGAGTCTGTCACCATCGCAAACCTTACCCTTAGGTCTTATGCGGCTATTTTAAGTGGTTATGTAACAAATAAGTAGCACCATTTTAATATACATTATTTTTGTATATAATGATGACTATAATTTCTAGTCATTTTTGATACATTGTAATTAGTTTTTAAAGTACAAATGGTGTTTTCAGTTATTATTTAATTAAGAATTATATTTTATTAAATTAAAGGATTGTTGAATTAAATAATATTTTAATAAAATATTATTATTAATATTAAATAAATTTTTATTAAATATAAATGATCTTATAATTTTATGAATGCAATTAAAATTTTTATTAAGGTTTGAAAGCCATTTCTATCAAAACCAGTGAATTTTTAATAAATGTCAGTTTTTATTTTAAAAGTGAAAATTCAAATATTGAGAAAATTATTTAGATAAAATTAATATTATATTTGGAATTAGGACATCGAAATTATCAAACGGTGAATTTTTCATAATTTTCTGAGATAGTCAAATTTTTGGGTAAAAATTAAATACCATTTAAATATATAATGTGTTTTATGACATCATAATGACCCAATGGTGATGTAATAAAATACCATAATCCTTAGTTTCGGCCAATATGTGTTTTATCATTAAAATAATGAGGTTTTGGGTTTGTTTGACTTACTTTTCAAAGCATTAATGGAGCCCTCAAGACTTATTCAACACTTTGCCTTTTTAAATTAAATTCCATGGGAGTGTGACTCACCTCCACATAAGCAACCCTAATTTTTTAATAAGTTCGGACCTTGGCCTTGTAAAATAATGTTTTCCTCTTTCCTTTTCCAGAAACCATGGGCAAATACCATGGGATGGTTTGTGGTTCGGATTATTTTAATATAAGGGGTCCCAAACCTAAATAATAAAGAATTCCCTCACCTTTCATATATAAACCCACCCAAGCTCCCACTTCCTCCTCACTAAAATCCCTTGGAGTTCGTCCAACCTCTGCCCTACTCTCTCTAGAATCCTCTCAAGGTTCCCCAAGCTCCCAAGAAGCCTCTCACAAGCCTCTCTCTAGCCTTTGGAAGCACACTTCCAAGTAAGAGTTTTTTTCTTCCTTTCTCATTTTTGTCAATTTTTTTAAGTTTTATTGCCCTTTTAATTTCAATTATGAATGTTGGGGTATGGTTGTGCACCTCCCCCATAATTCCCTCTTATTTTTTCAATGATGGTATACCCCTTTCTCTGTCATTAAATGCCTCCCATGTACACCCATTACTATTCTAAAATTCCGAAAGGAACTTTTTTCTCCTCTTTTATATTCAATCAATACTTTTGTATCATGAATATAAATTAATTTTCAATTGTTGGTACATGTATCTATATGACCTCCTTAATATCCATTACATGTATATATGATGAGGAACCCCTTTCTCTCTCATCAACCATTTTTATGAATTCTTATGTCACGCCGTTACGCTGCCGAAATCACACCGATTTTCTAAGCCAATATCATTGTGTTGTGAATACCATGCCCATTTATCCATCAAGGGTATTCACCTTTATGCACATTTAATTATTTATTATAATGTTTCATGTATTAATTCCAGATTCCTTTATCGTGGAATAAATGATTATGTTTTATGAATCCATGTTTTATGATCCATGTGGCACACTTATGCATGAAATGAAATGTCTAAGAAGGGTGCGCCCTTATAGCGCTCCAATGCATTGGGTAAAGTATAGTATCACGATACATCATGTTCAATGAGTTTTGACTCATGCTAATTCATGTGCAATGATGGTTTACTCATGCTTCAAGTGAAATGAGGGTTTACTCATGCTCCATGTGCAATGAGCCTTGGCTCATGCTAATTCAATGTTAAGTGTTATTGCCAAATTTCCATGTTATGATTACCATGCATTATCATGCCTTTATGTTCATGTTTCTTTTATGCTCTATTGATATGCCTATTGCCTAACATTTATTTTACTCCTCATGTTATTCCATGTGTACTCCCTTACTGGGATTTGCAGCTCACCCTTTTCTTATGCATGTTCTCAGGTTATCCCATGCAATGCTAAGTATGAAGGAATGTAGTGGTCATGTAAAGGAAGTTTTTAATAATGATGTTTTATTTCAAGTTTAATGTTTTTATGTAATGATCCTATGCCCCAAAGACACTAAACCTCTCGATCTTCGTTGTTGTATCAAGTGAATTTTTATGTAATAAAGCATGTTAATGTTGTAATGAAAAGCAGGGTTGTCATAGTTGGTATCAGAGGATAGGTTTAGTTATTTTTGGGATTAGGAAACCCTAGTAAAGCCTTAGATACAAGACTAAGTATAACAAAAACATGCCTATGTTTTGGTAAGTATTGAGTAATTAGTGTATCAAGGAAATACATCCCTGACTAGATACAAGCAGGTAGAGGCGGCTCTGGCATAGATGTATCCTAGGGGTAAAACCCGAAAACACCGCCTTGAGCTAGAATCGAACAGGAACTGGTGCACGACAATGTGCCTTTCTGCACTCTTGGTTACGACACTCCCGAGGTATATGTTTTGATAATTTCACAATCTTATTATGAACCCTTATTAAGGGAAAAATTCCCCTATGAATATATGTTAAAAGGTAGATCATGAAAAGCATGGATTGAATCCTATAGACTCATGAGTTAAAGAGATTAAAGTGTATTTATAAGTCATCACATTTTGTTTTGGATTACCCTTTATGTGTTACCGCTAACTTTACTTTTATTCCAGCCAATGGCCGGTAATAGGAGAACTCGGGCTAACAACCGTTGTGATGATCAGTGTGATGATTGTACTAATGAGATGCCCAATCCAATGGGAGCAGGATTCACAAACTTTGTCACGCTTCTCTCTCAGCTAACTCAAGTTTTGAATAGATACACGGGTCAAGAGGAACGTTCAACCCCCACTAAGAATGAACAAGTCGCTATTGAAAGCTTCATGAGACAAAGGCCTCCTACTTTTAGTGGATCATCTGATCCCCCGATCGCTGAGCAATGGATCAACTCCATTGAAAATATATTCTCCATCCTCCAATGTTCTGAACAAGAGAAGGTTCTCCTGGCGGCTTATCGTATCGAGGGTGAAGCTAATCAACAGTGGATGTTGATCAAAAATACGAAGCGTGAGGAGGAGATCGAGGCTTTGGAATGGAAGGAATTCCGGAAGATGTTTTTCGATAAATATTTTCCTCGCACCCTCCATCTTAATATGGAAAGGGACTTCCTTTCCCTCATGTAGAAAGATGAAGAATCTGTGGGAGCGTACGAGGAAAACATCACAAGGCTTGCATGATACGCTTTCGGCTTTGTCGTTACCCCGGAATGCATGGTTTACCGCTTCTTTGGTGGGCTGAAGCCTAACTTGCGGAAAGAATTAGCGATCCGTGACTTCGACAGCTATGAGGAAATTGTCCGATGTTCCCTCAAGGTTGAAATGGGGACCGGAGAGTCACAGGGGTATCATGGGGACGAGAAGCGTAAGGTGGACTTCAATACTGGTGGTCCGATGGATAAATCCAATGAAGCTAAGAAGCTCCGGCACCCCACTTGCCAAAAGTGTGGAAAGAAGCAACCTGGAAATTTCCTTAGAGGGACAAGAAAATGCTTCAGGTGTGGAAGAGAAGGGCACCTAGCTGTTAACTGTCAGCAAGAAGGACCCGCGTCTGTGACAGAGGAGAGGAATTCTCCGTTCGAACCTCAACGTGTTGTTCAATGCTACAAATGCAAAGAACCGGGTCATTTTGCAAATCAGTGCCCTAATCCAAGGGTTATAGGAGGCAACCAGAAACCTCCAAGACAGCAAGGAAGAACTTTTTCCATCAATTCTGCCGAAGTGAACCCCGACAACGAAGTGGTGATAGGTACGCAAGTTATTCATTCAACAATAGAGAACGTACTTTTTGATTCAGGTTCTACGCATTCTTTTATATCTCAAAAGTTTAGTAGAACAATCCATGCACCACCACAAATCATGGAAGTAAAGATGTCGGTGAGTACGACAAATGGGGCAATCATTGCATCCCATGAGTATAAGTCCTCCCCTGTTATAATCTGTGGATTGAATTTCCCGGAGAACCTCATCATAATCCCTTTGGTGGAATTTGATGCAGTTCTTGGAATGGATTGGCTTTACTTATATAGAGCCAACATAAATTTTCGGGAGAGGGAAATCACACTCCATATGGAGAATCGACCCCCGATTCATTACAAGTGTCAGGAGGAAGATGAATCTTATTTATCTCCATCATCTCAAGCATGGATATTACTGCCTTATGAGAATGCATATCTGGCTCAGATGATTGAGTCCAAGGAAGAAACCACCCTTGAAGAAATTCCTATTGTGAGGGAATTTGATAAAGTATATCCCGAGGAACTTCCTGGTCTTCCTCCAAGAAGAGATGATGAGTTCTCAATTGAACATATACCTGGGGCGCTACCAATATCCAAGAATCCATAGAGAATGGCTGTTTTTGAGCTTGAGGAGCTGAAAAAACAACTACACGAGAATCTGGATAAAGGGTTTATATGCCCAAGTGCATCACTATGGGGTGCACCAGTCCTCTTCGTCATGAATAAGGATGGGTCAATGTGGCTTTGCATCGATAATCGTGATCTTAACAAAATCACGATAAAGAATAAGTATCCTCTCCCATGAATTGGTGACTTGTTTGATCAGCTACATGGAGCACAATACTTCTCCAAGGTAGACTTGCAGTTGGGATATTATCAAGTAAGGGCGAAGAAGGAAGATATCCCCAAGACTGCTTTTCGTACAAGGTACGGGCACGATGAATTCATAGTAATGCCTTTCGGACTCACCAATGATCCAGCAATATTCATGGACTTGATGAATAGAGTCTTTAGAGATTACATAGACAAATTTGTGGTAGTCTTTATAGATGATATTCTAATATAATCCAAAACCATGGAGGACCATGAGATGCATTTATGAACTGTACTGGAGACTTTGCGCAAGGAGAAGCTCTATGCCAAGTACAACAAGTGTGAGTTCTGGTTAAAGGAGGTCTCATTATTGGGCCATACCATCACAAGGAATGGGATATCTGTGGACCCCTCCAAAACAGATGCAATTGAGGGATGGTCGAGGCCAACATCAGTAACTGATATCCGTAGATTATTGGGGTTAGCTGGATATTATCGACGATTTGTGAGAAATTTCTCATGATTGTCCAACCCTCTTACCAAGCTAACTCGAAAGGGAGTAATGTTTTCTTTGAGTGATGAATGCGAAGAAAGCTTCAAGGAGTTGAAAAGGAGGCTTATCATTGCACCCGTGCTCACTTTACCCACAAGTGGGGAGCTTTTTGTGGTATTCAGTGATGCTTCGAAGAAGGGCTTAGGATGTGTGTTGATGCAGAATGATAAAGTGATATCCTATGCCTCAAGGCAGTTGAAAATCCATGAGTGAAACTATCCAACGCATGATCTGGAGTTGGCGGCGGTGATCTTTGCCTTGAGAATCTGGTGGCATTATCTCTATGGAGAGAAATGTGAGATATATACTGACCAAAAGAGTCTTAAATATATATTCACACAGAAAGAGCTTAATATGTGCCAGAGAAGATGGATAGAGCTCATCAAGGATTACGACTGTTCAATACATTACCACCATAGGAAAGCAAACAAGGTGGAAGATTCCCTAAGTAGAAAGGATCTAGCGATTCTATCAATGATGAGAATTGAGAAGGATCCAATCTTCTTAGACTTAATGAATATGGATGTGGGAATCATAAAGAAGGGAACATCATCAATCCTTTCAAAAATGATTGCTCAACCATCTCTTTTAGAAAGGTTAAAGGATGCTCTAAAGGATGATGTGGGAATCCAAGAAAAAGTGGAAGCTATCAGAAAGGGAGAATCCTCAGAGTTTAATGTCAGTGAAAAAGGAATTGTGCGGTTTGGGAAAAGACTATGTGTTCCAGCAAGTTCGGAGTTAAAGAAGGAACGTTTGGATGATGCACATAGTTCAAATTTCTCTATTCACCCAGGGAGCACAAAGATGTATCGAGATCTCCTAGAAAACTTTTGGTGGGATAATATGAAGAATGAGATCACTGAATATACATCGAAGTGCCTGGTATGTCAGCAAGTGAAGGAAGAGAGGCAGAAGTCTAAGGGGATGATGCAACCATTGCCCATACCAGAATGGAAATGGGAGAACATCACCAAGGACATTGTCACTGTACTTCCAAGGACATCCAAAGGAAACAATGCAATCTGGGTTGTTTTGGATTGTCTTACAAAGACAACACACTTCATTGCTATTCGAGAAGATTTCTCTTTAGATCAATTGGCACAGATATATATCAGGGATGTGGTATGGTTGCATGGAGTACCACTATCTATTATTTCTAACCGTGATCCAAGATTCACCTCTAAGTTTTGTAAGAGTCTACAACAAGCTTTGAATACTGAACTGAACTTTAGTACGGCCTATCATCCTCAAACTGATGGACAATCCAAGCTGACTATCCAAACACTTGAGGATATGTTGAGAGCGTGCTCAATGGACTTTAAAGGAGGATGGGATCAACATCTTCCTCTGGTTGAGTTCTCTTATAATAATAGTTTCCACTCAAGCATCCAAATGGCACCATATGAAGCCTTGTAAGGGAAAAGGTGTAGAACACCGGCATGTTGGGATGAGTTTGGTGAATGTAAGCTGCATGGACCAAAAATGGTCGAAGAAATGGTGGAGAAGGTGAAACCCATTCAGCAGCATATCAAGGCATCATAAAGTTGACAGAATAGTTATGCAGATAATCGTCGACGAGACCTTGAGTTTAAAGTTGGAGACATGGTGTTTTTAAGCATATCTCTGTGGAAGATGGTCATGAGTTTTGGAAAGAAAGGGAAGTTAAGTCTAAGGTACATCGGCCCCATCGAGATTCTTGATTGTGTTGGGGTGTGGCCTATCAAATAGAACTTCCACCTACTATGTCCAAGGTGCATGATGTCTTTCATGTATCCCTCTTAAGGAAGTACATACCGGACCCTTCACATTTACTCTCTTCTGAGGAGGTACAATTGGAAGATGATCTTTCTTATGAGGAGCAACCAGTGAAGATCATAGATCATAGGCAAAAGTTCTACGAAATAAGACAATGCCCCTCGTCAAGGTGTTGTGGAGAAACCACATGTTTGAAGAAGCAACTTGGGAGTCGGAGGATATGATGAAGCCGAGTTACCCACTTTTGTTTTAGTGTGGGAAAAGGAAAATTTCGAGGGCGTAATTTCTTAAGGGGGGAATATTGTAACGACCAAAAGTTTCATTAATGGAAAATCCCTCTTGATCCAGTTAAATGTTTCTTTATGAAAAATGTTTTTATAAGATGTCAACTTCTTTAGATTTACATTAAGATTTTTGACCATTACTTTTTTAGTCATTGAATAGTGATCATCTGAGTAGTATAAATATAAGGCTTTAACAAACCCATTTCTACTCAGACAAAGGAAGCAATGGCCTCATCCAGTAGAATTGCCCCTTACGAAGCCCATTTGTCGGAGCATGGAAAAGAGGTGGCGTCTTTGGGCTTCGCCCTTGACCAAGCCCAAGCTGAGCTTCATTATGTCAATCTTGAATGGGACTGTCTACGGAAAAAGTGGAAGTTGATAGAGATTACCACTCGAGCGTTGTTATCCGAGCCGCCCCAAGAGTTTATCACCATCGCACACCTTACCTTTAGGTCTTATGTGGCTATTTTAAGGGGTTATGTAAAAAATAAGTAGAACCATGTTCATGTACATTATTTTTGTATATAATAATGAATATAATTTCTAATCATTTTTGATATATTGTAATTAGTTTTTAGAGTACAAATGGTGTTTTTAGTTATTATTTAATTAAGAATTATATTTTATTAAATTAAAGGATTTTTGAAATAAATAATATTTTAATAAAATATTATTATTAATATTAAACTAATTTTTATTTAATTTAAATGATCTTATAATTTTATGAATGCAATTAAAATTTTTATAAAGGTTTGAAAGCCATTTCTGTCAATACCCGTGAATTTTTTATAAATGTCGGTTTTTATTTTAAAAGTGAAAATTCACATATTTATAAAATTATTTAGATAAAATATATATTATTTTTGGAATCAAGATGTCGAAATTATCCAATGGTGAATTTTTCATAATTTTCTAAGACAGTCAAATTTTTGGGTAAAAATTAAATACCATTTAAATATATAATGTGTTTTATGACATCATATTGACCCGATGGTGATGTAATAAAATACCCTAATCCTTATGTTCGGCCAATATGTGTTTTTCATTAAAATAATGAGGTTTTAGATTTGTTTGACTTACTTTTCAAAGCATTACTGGAGCCCTCAAGACTTATTCAACACTTCCCTTTTTAAATTAATTTCCATGAGAGTGTGACTCACCTCAACATAAGAAACCCTAATTTTTTTAATAATTTCGGACCTTTTCATTGTAAAAAATTGTTTTCCTCTTTTCTTTTCCAGAAACCATGGTCAAATACCATGGGATGATTTGTGGTTTGGATTATTTTAATATAAGGGGTCCCAAACCTAAATAATAAAGAATTCCCTCACCTTTCCGATATAAACCCACCGAAGATCCCACTTAATCCTCACTAAAAGCTCTTGTATTTAGTCTAACCTATGACCTAATCTCTCTAGAATCCTCTCAAGGCGCCCCAAGATCCCATGAATCCTCTCACAAGCCTCTCTCTAGCCATTGGAAGCACACTTCCAAGTAAAGGATTTTTTCTTCCTTTCTCATTTTTGTCAATTTTCTTTAAGTTGTATTGCCTTTTTAATTTCAATTATGAATTTTGGGGTATGGTTTCTCACCTCCCCCATAATTCCCTATTATTGTTTGAATGATGGGAGACCCCTTTCTCTCTCATTAAATTCCTCCCATGTACACCCGTTACTATGCTGAAATTCTAAAAGGAACTTGTTTCTCCTCTTTTATATTCAAGCAATACTTTTGTATCATGAATCTAAATTCCTTTTCAATTTTTGGTACATGTATCTATATGACCTCCTTACTGTCCATTACATGTAAATATTATGTGGAACCCCTTTCACTCTCAACATCCATTTTTATGAATTCTTATGTCACGCCGTTACGCTGACAAAATCACACCGATTTTCTAAGCCAATATAATTGTGTAGTGAATACCATGCCCATTTCTCCATCAAGGGTATTCAACTTTATGCACATTTACATATTGATTATAATGTTTCATGTATGAATTTTACATTCCTTTATCATGGAATAAATGAATATGTTTTATGAATCCATGTTTTATGATCCATGTGGCACACTTATGCATTAAATGAAATGTTTATGAAGGATGCGCCCTTATAGCGCTATAATGAATTGGGTAAAGTATAGTATCATGATACGTCCTGTGAAATGAGTGTTGACTCATTCTAATTCAAGTTCAATGAGAGTTTACTCGTGCTTCAAGTGCAATGAGGGTTTACTCATTCTCCATGTCAAATGAGCCTTGGCTCATGCTAATTCAATGTTAAGTGTTATTGCCACATTTCCATGTTATGATTACCTTGATTTATCATGCCTTTATGTTCATGTTTCTTTTATTCTCTATTGATATGCCTATTGCCTAACATGTGTTGTAATCCTCATTTTATTCCATGTGTACTCCCTTACTGGGCTTTACAGGTCACCCTTTTCTTATGCATGTCCTCAGGTTATCCCATGCAATGCTGAGTACGAAGGAATTTAGTGGTCATGTGAAAGAGGTTTTCAATAAAGATGTTGTATTTCAAGTTTAATGTTTTTATGTAATGATCCTAATCCCCAAAGAAACTAAACCTCTCGATCTTTTTTGTTGTATCAAGTGATGTTTTATGTAATAAAGCATGATTAAGTTGTAATAAAAAGCAGGGTTGTCATTGTTATAAGCAATATTCATATGAGAAATTTATATCTAAAAGACTATTGACATGTTTTTGATGTCCTCTGTTTAAAGTTCTGTACATGTTACATTTTTATATTAATTATAAACATACCTCTATTTTCAAAATTTAATAATTCATGGGACTGTTTTAGGATAAACAATGCTTATGTTTTGGGGAAATTTATGTAGCCTGAAAAATAGATGTTTCTCCACATGTTTTTAATTTATAATGTTTTAATGGGTTCATTTTGTAATTTATACTATATATTAACACTTTTGAATTTTTATAAAGAAATATACAATTTTATCAATGTTTATAATTAATCATGTGTTTTATGCTTTAAATTAGTTAATTTATTTTTAACATTATTTAATAGTCTAAATTTTTTTATTTAGTATTGATGTTTCTGTCTTCGTAATTGATAATTTAACATAAATTACTTAATTAAGTCTTATTTTTCACACAATTAAATGTAGTCTTAATTTAACAATTAATGTTTAAAAAAATTAATTATTATAACCTATATATCACATTCCTTTGGGTAATTCATTAATTACTAATTTATGTTTTGAAACAAACTAAATCTGTTAATGCTCTATAATTTTAAGTCTTAATCCAACTCAGTTATTTAAAAAGATGATAAATAATTGACTAATTTAATTATTTTAGTGTGTTATAGGAGTAATAACTTAAACTTTTAATTTAAATGTTTATATTTTATATTTACTTTTAATAATTTAGTTGTTTTTTAATTTTATTTTTAGTATAGTAATAATTTAATTTATTCAAATATAAGAATAAAAATAATTTAATTTATGTTTAATATGTTTCATAAATTTATTTATTTTTATGTTGTATTTATATTTTTAATTGTATTAATTAATATTTAGTTTTAATTTAGTATTTTGATCGGTCTTTAATTTAAGTTTAAAATGAATTTATTTTCCTATGTTTATTATGCAGGTTAACGGTGGCACTGTAATCACTTAATGCGTTCACATTGTTTCAGCCACAGTAGCAGCGTGACCACTTACTATCTCACTGTGACACCCCTTCCATGGACGCACCACTTATTACGGTCTCACCGCTTTTCCCTTCCACCGTAAAATTTTCCACCGGTTCCATTTATCTATCTCACAATGACATTAATTTCATGGATGCACTATTTCCTCTTATGGTGTCACCCTTGTCATGGAAACTGTTTTACATTTACGGTCTCTCCTGATACTGTTTTCCTTTCACGGTCTCACTGGTTTATCATTTCCCCCGGTTCACCATGTACTGGATTCATCATGGTGCCACTGTGATATTCTTCACTGTCTCAACATTAAACTACTTCACGGATGCACCGTAACCCCTATACTGTCACACCATTTCTTCATGGTGACACCACATGCCTCCTGTTTCCTAGAGAAGAAGCCTCTTCTTTGTTTCAGGTAGGATAAGATGTCGCGTTTCGAAGAGAAAGGTTTTCTATGTGCTGAAGATGTTCTCTTGTGCATAGTGCTTTGACCGGAGTTGCACTGTTTCCCAAGGAGGTTACCGCTGCGGCTGGAGATGACCCCAAACCGCCGTGATGGGGAAGAAGAAGCAGGAGGAGGCTTTGCGTGGTGGTGTTGTGCCACTGTCTGAAGGAAGACAAGGAGGAGTCAGGGCCGCCGTGGGACCTCTTCTCGAAGAAAACCAGAATAACAAACCCTCCAATCTTCTGTTACGCTGTGAAGAGGACCTTGGGGGAAGAATAAGGATATAAAAAAATGAAAAAAACAAATAAATTATTATATTATACAAAAAATTAAGAAAAATAACAATTATAATTTAAATAAATAAATAAGTTATAAAATTAAATATAATATAATCTAATATGAATTTATAAAACTATAATATAAAGAATTATTTGTAAATAAAATTATTTAACTAAAATAAATATATAAACTATTTATTTATAATTTAATTTCAATAGAATAAATATAATAATAAAATAATTGATATTAATCTAATTTCATCATTTAATTATGTTAAATTTATTAATTATTTTTCATACATAAAAAAATTAAATTACATTATTACTGATAATAAATTTTAAAAATAAACCAATAATTCTAGTTAATTACATATTTTTTTTAAAAATTAATAATCATAATAATTATTTTGATTAATTATAATCAATTAAGAAATTTATTAATTTAATTTTGTTAACTTTTTAATATGTATTATAACATTAGACGTAACAAAATTATTATTATTTAATTTTCATTATGTTTTAACTTTTCTATTTTGTTTTTGTGGTCCAGGTTCGCAGTAGAGTTGGAAACATATGAAGGTTCACAACTGAGTGACTTTTGAAGTCAGTTGAATTGGTAGATGACATGCAGCGGATAACAGTGAGGAATTAAAAGAAGAGTAGCAACATGAATTTGGGAGAGTGTTCATTAATAATTAGAGGATCACATCATACGAGAGATGACACACCCACATGATCAACACACCATTCTCGGAGCAGAGAAGAGAACCCAGAGCACTTCTTGGAGAGTCATTCTTCGGAGTTTCGAGGGCTAGGAGAAGTAGTAATTCTTGCGAGCAGAGGGAGTTTTCTCCCTATGTTCTCTTTTAATTATCTTCCATGCAATTGAATGTTATTTGAATATGTAATGGAATAAATGTTAGGGTAAATACTTCTAGTTCTTGGTTTTATTGAAGTTCCACTGGTTAATAGTAAATTCTCGTTTCACATTATCTTTTAAATGTAATTCAGTATTGATCGGTGAGATCAATATTGAATTCATTCAATTTCATTGTTCCAATAATTTTTCATCTCAAAACATCATAGTCAGTTGGCCATATTGATTTTGGATTCAAATTTCAAAAGAATAATAGAAGCAAAAGAAAACAAGACACATGGTGAGTTTTCCTTGGTGTTAACTTTTAAAATAGTTCACAGTTCATTAGTTTTGGAGTGGTGAACTCTTACATTAGTTGACTTGAGTGAATTGACTTCTGGCGAGGGAATTGTGTCATACACTTTTCTGTGGTACTCTTAAATAACTTATATGTGAATTGAAACATCATCAAAACCAGTGGAATGAAGATTACTCCCCGAGAATTTTAATAGATTGTTCATTTTATTAGTGTTCTTTTTCTATTAAATTCCACTGTTTACAACTATCTCATGATTAAATTTTTCTCTTAAACATGTTTTACAATGTTATATCACTCTAATGCATATAAAAAAATAATAAAAAATTAAAAATTGAATATTAGAAAATCCACTCTTTTGTTGACAACAGTGGAGTTTTTAATGATTTTTTAGTTGAGTATTTTCCAATTTACCTTCCCTCTGGGTACGAATATAAATTCTATATATAAAGTTGTGATTAAGAAGATAAATTTTAAACATTGGCTGACTTCAAAGATGTTTTAGGTCACTATGGTCGGGGTGTTACATTCCTCGTGACCATCGACTGGATATGGAATGACAATTTTGGAGTCTGTGTCAAAAGGAGGATAAAAATGTCACAATGCTTGATGATAACATTACAAGGATAGAAAGGAATGCATCAGATTACATACATATCCAAATGATTAATATTTAACTATTCATTGATGGATTAATCCCAATTCACTATTAAGCATTAGTCTCACATTTCTTCTCATCATATAATGATATTGTCTCTTGTGTTATCAAGGACGAAATGGAATTATATAAGTCATAATAAATTAAATCAATGAAATAGATGAAGAGATCTGCTAAACACTCTATAAATGTAAATAAAGAGAAGAAATGAAAATTTTATTTTCAATCCTATAGTAACTGTGGGATGAAACACCCAGGTACATACCTGATTGGAATGGGAGTCTATTACAAGTGTTCTAAAAAAGGCCACTAGGCTCATTATTCCATGGGTATAAATGATTATGTCAATTCTGAATTCTACAATTATAGATAAATTGGGCATTAATCAAATGAATATCTTATGTTCCAAAGAATATTACCTCAGAAAAATCCAACGGATCAAGGCCAAGCTTATATGATCCCTAATACTTAGATTGAATATCTTAATGGCATGGTTGCTGGTAATTTAATGGTTTCCTCAAATTTATCCAATTCATTAATTTATTCTAGATCATTGCATTGTTTCATATCTTTGGAGTTTTATATGAAAATTGGATTTTTTAAATTTTATTTAACACGGGATTTTTATGTCAAAACTCTTAAGGGAAGTATCATTTCATCAATGTTTTTTGAATCAGTTCCCCTTAGGGAATATAAACATGCTTTATATACTGATCTCATCCCCATACCCATGATTGTATTTGATATATTACCTGGTATGGATAATATTTTGGACCATGATGAAAAAATTTATTATAAGAAGAAAGAGGTTACAATTTTTTATTATGATAATGAGTACCTTATCTTTCTAGCAGAAACGTCACCATCAGATACATAACTAGATCCACCCTCAGTAGATTTACTAAATTCAATTATTGGGGAGGAAGATAATGAAATAACTATGGGTTTGGAAAATAAATTTTCAAATAAAGGATGTACCTATTGTGCAATAATATGTTGATTTGTTTCTAGAGAATTTACATATACATCATCCATAATGAGAAATTGTGTTTTCCACTGATTTAATTCTATGTTCAAGGCCCATAACAATGACACATTATTTCTTAGACACGATGGAATTAGTACAAATAAATAAATAAGTACAAAAATTGAGAACAAACGGATTTATTCACCCCCAATGTTTCATCATGGGGATCCCCTATACTATTTTTTAAGACGAATGTTGGATCTATGAGGTTGTGCATTGACTGTAGGGAGATAAATGTTATAAAAATATATAGAATATAACCCTTACCTCACAATGATGAGATATTTGATCAACTTCATAGAGCTAAATATTTTTCAAAGGTCAACAATCGATCAGAATATCATCTGTTGTGTTTGAATAAGGAAGGAATTCTAAAGACATAATTTCATACCAGGTATTGGCATTATGAGTTTACAGTAATTAATTTTGGAACGAAAAATGCACCCTATGTCTTCATGGGTCTAATGAATAGTGTTTTCAAGGAATATATTCATGAATTTATAGTGGTATTTATTAATGACATGTTGGTAAACACCAAAAGCTACGAAGATCATGAAAATAACTTGTGCACAGTTCTAATGGCTCATAGATGAAATGAATTATATGGTATGTTTAGAATGTGTGAATTCTTGCTTTAAGAGATATATTTAATTGGACATATTGTCTGTACGGATGTAATATATGTTGATCCTTCTAATACAAGATCAGTACATTAATGAACCAAACTGAAGAGTATAAATATGGTACAAAAGTTTATTTTTTTAGGATGATATTATCGACATTTCATCATGAATGTATCCTGATTGGATATCCCATTAACCAAGCTCACAGGTAAAGGGGTTAAAGTTTAAAAAAAGAGTGGGAAGAATGTTTTGGGAAACTAAAGAGATGATTATTCAATTCTTCTATCATGACTCTGCCATCGGGGAATGATGGGTTTGTTATTTATAGTGATGAATCATATAAAGGACTGTGTTTTGTCTTTATGCATAATTATAGGATTATTGCCTATGCACCATGGTAGCTAAAAATTCATGAACAAAAATATGTCACACATGATCTTGAGTCAGCAACAGAAATACCTTATTTGTAGATGTGGAGACAATATCATAATGGTGAATAAAGTGAGATATATACTAATCACAATAGATTAATGTGTATTTTCCAACAAAAAGAACTCAACATAAAGAAAATTCAATGGATTGAACTAGTGAAAATTTATGATTTCACTATTAACTACCACCTGGGGATGGAAAATAATGTGGCATATGCTTTTACTAGAAAGGATCAAGGAGATCTAAATAATATGTTATTTGAAAGGGATCAGATGATCATGGATATAGTAAATATGTATATGGGAATAATAATGGAAGGTGAAACATCAATACGTTTTCCAATGTTTGCCAAACCATCATTACTAGAAAAGGTAAAATGTTCTTAGACTGATTATGATATGTTTCAAAATAATTAATGCAGTGAATTATGGGAGATTGATTGAATTCGTATATGAAGATATAATTTTGATATTAGGGGAGATACATTGTAATCCTGACATACATGATCTAAAAATGGAGTTTTTTGACGACACCCATAGCTGCAATTTCTCTATACACCATGGTAGCACTGTGATGTATAGATATTTGAAGGAAAATTTTTGGTGGGACAACATAAAGAGGGATATTGCTGATTATGGGTCAATATGTTTGGTTTTCTAATAGGTTAAGTCTAGAAGATAAAATCCTGGTGGAGTCATGCAACCTCTTCCCATACCATAGTAGAAATGAGATATATTATGATGGACTTTTCATGGGGATAACAAATAATCCTAGATTGAATGATGCAATATGGTTCATTGTTGATCATCATATCATGTCATCAAATTTTTTTCTATAAGATAAGATAATCCACATTAATTTTTAGCAATACAATATATTATTGAATTTGTAGGCTTCATGGAGTACCCTCGTCTATTTTTTTCTATCGTGATAACTATATTACATCATGATTATTGAAATGTCTTCATAAGTCCCTAGATACTGAACTTCATTTGAGAATCTCCTACCACCCTCAAATTGATGGATAGTCTAAACGGATTATTCAAACCATAGAATATAAGTTGAGATCATGATCACATTACATTAATGGTTTTTGGGGTCAATATTTACATCTGGTAGAATTTTCATATAATAATATCTTCCATTCTTGTATTCAAATGTCACCCTATGAAGTTTTATTTGGAAATAGATGTAACAGAACAACTTTTTGGGATT
This sequence comes from Viscum album, assembly GCA_963277665.1. Taxonomy (NCBI): domain Eukaryota; kingdom Viridiplantae; phylum Streptophyta; class Magnoliopsida; order Santalales; family Viscaceae; genus Viscum; species Viscum album. The sequence continues at coordinate 1,900,673,153 of OY728130.1, read as the reverse complement.
GTGTTGGTGAATGAAAACATTTAGGCCCAAATCTTGTTGAGGAAATAATGGAAAAGGTTATGATTATCCAAAGCCAAATAAAATCCAACCAATGTTGGAAAAAGATATATGATGATAACTGGAAGAAGGATTTGTAATTTCAAGTAAGAAATGATGTTTTCTGTAAGTTATATACATTGAAGGGTGTTGTATAATTTATTAATAAAGGTAAATTAAGTCCCATGTACATCGGACCTTTCGAAATTCTAGAAGGAATTGGACTTGTAGCTTACCATTTTCAATGCCTCATAGTCTCTCCAACGTTCATGGTGTGTTCTACATATAACTATTTAGAAATTAAATGCCATACCCAAAACATGTACTCACATATGAATACATAAAACTAGAACATGATTTGTCTTCTTGTGAAGATCATATCAAGATTGTTGATACTAGAGAACAAGTGTTGAGAAACAGGACAACTCGTCTAGTAAAAGGTTCAATGGAGAAATCATATGATGGAAGAGGCAACATGGAACCTGAGGAACTGATGATGAATAAAAACTAAAATATTTTACGTAGTAGTATTCAATAAATTTTGAGGATGAAATTATTTGAAGGAGGGAATAATATAACACCTCACGCTTCCACAGAACATTTTTCATTGAATAATACAATAACTTTCAGTATACGAAACTTCGAGTTCCCGCACACCACAACCAATAATTCTAGCCCTTATGAATAGTAATACCCATATTTTCTAATTTTATAAATAAATTTTTTCAAAATGGACAACATTTTTTGATTCGGAATATCAAAATTTCATTAGGGTGATTTTTTTGTATTTTTCTGAAGACATTCAATTATATACAAATAGTAAAAACACTACGTTATTCAGTTAAACCAGTTTTTTTATTATATGATTCTGTATTTAAATATAATTTCTTTCAAAATAGATACATAATACCTATATATGTTCAATTTAATTCATTGGAGTAATTTTGTAATAATATTAGATATATAAAATTTTATTGTACTTTTAACATCTTTTACCCACCTTCTAGGCACATTTTAAAATTTTCATAAAATATAATTTTACCACTTCTGTGAATTGAATTTTAAAAACCTAAGAGTCATTGATTAAAATAGTATGTATAATGAGGTTCAATAGGATGAAAATTATATTTGGTGAATAGTAACTTTTGAATTTTATTTACAAATGTTGAAAGTAAATAAGTTAATTAAAGGTAAAATTGATATTATAATTACCCTAACACATGTAATAATTCTATTGGATAAGTGTATATTGATAGAAATCATCCTTAGGAATAATATATGATTCTTCTGGTCCACTTATATTTGATTAGGACATTTATTATTATTTTATTTAATAAATAATATATGATTCTTTACTTTAAGTTAATTGAAATAAAGTGACATTGTCACTCCCATGGGGACCCATGAGGTTTCAAAATCAAAACAAAGAAGATCATGGTCGAAATTGAATAATGCAATAAGATTAGGACACATATAATGGTAATATTATATTATTATAGTAATATTTGATTACCCTTATTAACTAGATTTACCATTTAACTAGGGTAAATAAATTTTTTACTAAAGTAAAAATTCTTAATTTCTAAAAAATGTTAACTATTTTACACATTTTGGAAATCCTAATTCCAAATATGAAATCCATTTTTCCAAATTCCCAACCATGAAGTGGAAGAAAATGAGTTATAATTAATTCTCGCTGTTAAAACAAAAACCATGTTTTTATGAAATATTAACTATCAAAATATTGACACTCATTTGTGTCCAATTTCAAAGTGATATTATTTAAAATGACCAAAATTGGATTAAATGGTTAAAATATAATCTAATTACAATATCAATCCAATTAAAAATATAAAATATATTTATAAATAAATTAGATTAACAGTATGTTTTGAATTAAATTACAATATTTTTTCACTATTCGTTAAAAATGAATTTTATCAGAAAAATACCAAAATTTCATCCAATATAAATTTTAATGATCTAATTCTAAATAATAGTTTTATTTTGTCGAATAGAATATATGAAAGTTACCAAAAATATATTTAAAGAGGTTTCTCTATCAAAAATAGGTAAATCGACCTTGTAATGGATATTTTAGTATTTATGCTTAAAGTCAGATTTTTTCTTATTTTAAGCCTCTAATATTGTTGGATAAATGTATAAAAAATTAAGAAACATGTATAATCATATTTTATTATGTTCTATTCATTCCTTCCAATACAATGGCTATGCGTTAACAAAAATTTCAAATAATAATATTTTACAATTATGATGCAACGTAAGATTTCAAAGAAACAAGTAGTTGTGTACCGGGCATGCCATCGAACATTGAAATCCCCTTTAATGTAAAATAAATATTTAATACACAAATATATATAAATATGAAAATTTCATATTTCATTTTTTACCTGGGATGTTACATCCTTCCCCACTTTTGGAAATTGCATTCTTACAATTTTATTCCCTAATCAAATAAATGGGCGTATTTATAACTTATAGCATTTTAAGATTCCCACGTTTCCTCTTCAACCACATGGTATTCCCAAAAAAACATTACCTGGTTAATTACCTTATTTTGAAACACTTTCTATCATCGATCAAGAATCTAGACCAGAAGTTCCTCATAAGAGATATTCTCTTCCAATTGAACAATCTCTGGACATAAAACATGAGAGAGATATGTAATATATTTTCTCAACATTGTAACATGAAAAACATAGTGTACTTAGGACAAAATTGGAGGTAAATCCACTCTGTATGCAACTGATCCAACATTCTCCAAGATTTTTAAGGTCCAATGAACCTCAGACTCAACTTTCCTTTCTAACCAAAATGGTTCACACTTTTATATTGAGAAACTTTGAGATAGACATGATCATCTACCTAGAAAGAGAGATCCTTCCTCCAGTTATCCACAAAAATTTTCTACCTACTCATAGCTGTTCTCGTGTTCTTTTGAATTAAATGAACATTATATGCTATCTCATCTACCAATTCAGGTCCAATCGGCTTCCTTTAACCTACTTCATCCCAAAAATATGGAGTTCGACAATGCTTTCCATATAAGGCTTCAAAAGGATCCATATGTATACTGTAATAAAAGCTGTTATTATAAGAAAATTCAACCAAATAACATTGTTAGTCCCAAATTCCCTGGTAATTTAGTGAATAATCACATAACATATCCTCAAAAGTCTCAATTTTTCATTCTGACGACCCATCTGATTGTGGATGAAAAGATGTACTAAAATTTAATTCAGTATCCAAAAAGTACTAAAGGCATTTCCATAAGATAAAAGTATACCTAGGATCACTTTGATATAAAAGGAAGTTGGGAGAACCATGAAACATGACTATATATTTAACAAAAAAATGAGATAGTTGATCTCAATAAAAAGTATCTTTAATAGGAAGGACATGAGACGATTTATCGAATGGATATAAAATAACCTAGATTTTATTGTTACCTCAAGATGTCATTGGTAATCCCACAATGAAGTCCATGGATATATTTTTCCATTTTCACTATGGCACTGGTAAAGTCTGAAGCATCCATTTGGTAACTGCTGCTCTGCTTTAACCTGCTGACAAGTCAAACAATTGGTTGTAAAATCAAAAATTTCTCTTTTCATTCCATCTCACCAGAAATACTCCCGTTGATCTCAGTACAAATTAGTACTACCATGATGAATAGAAAACCGGGAACAATGAGCTTCTCATAACAACTCATTCATCAACTGTAAATCGCATGGTACACATAATATCTTTCAAAATCTAAAACCTCAATTATTATCAGAGTTAAAATTAGGAAACATGGCCTTTTGAACAAACTATAAATTTTCTGCAACTCACTGTCTTCCATCTACTCATGTTTAATATTTTCTGATAGATATGATCTCACTAACAGCTAAAACAAAACTTATGAATTATCTCTACCAATCAACATCTATTCCAAAGTATATCATATCAAAAACCAAATGATCTTGTTCCAAAAATACCATGATTAATGAAGCATTACTTTTTTAATTCAAATTAGCATTCACTTTATGTGCTTTCCCCAGATGGTAAAGGATTGTGCAATCATAATCCATGACTAATTCCAACCATCTCCTCTATCTCATGTTCAATTCAATTTCAGTGAATATATACTTTAAACATTTGGGGTCAGTATATGTTTCACATTTTACTCCATAAAATTTATGCCTATAATTTTTAATGAAAAAACCACAATAGCTAATTCCAAATCATGTGTAGGGTAATTTAACTCAGGAGGTTTCAACTGGCATGAAGCATAAGCGATTACATGATCATTATTCATAAAGACACAACCATGTCTTTTTAATGGAGCATCATAGTAAATAACAAACTCACAATTTCTGGAAGATAGTTCCAAAACAAAAGCATTCACCAATCATGTTTTCAATTACATAAAACAATAACCACATTCTATTTTCCAAATGAACTAATCACCTGTTTGAGTTAACATAGTCATTGGGATAGATAAACTTGAAAAATTATCAACTAACCTATAGTAATAACCTATAGAACCCAGAAAACTATCGATCTCAGTTATATTTTTGGGTATTAGCCATTTTAAGCAACTTTTATTTTAGTAGGATCAACAGTTATGCCATTTTTTGAAATAATGTGACCAAGGAATGAAATTTGTTTTAACCAAAACTCACACATGCTAAATTTCCCAAAAATTTTCTTTTCTTTTTGGGTTTTTAAGACATCTCTGAAATGACATTTATCATACTCATTAATTTTTGAATAATCCATAATATCATCAATGAACACAACCACAAACTTATCCAAGAACTCAACAGAAATTCTATTTATAAGATCCATGAATAAAGAAGGTGAATTGGTTAAACCAAAATGCATATCTACAAATTAATAATTTCCATATCTAGTACGAAACACAATATTAGGAATGTTTTCTTTCCTTACATTCAACTGATGATACCCCAAACTCAAGTCAATCTTCGAAAAATACTGAGTTCCCTAGACCTGATCAAACAAATCATCAATATGTGGAAAATGCTACTTTTTCTTAACAGTAATGTTATTCAATGCCTTATAATCAATGAATATTCTAATTGAACCATATTTCATTCTAACAAACAAGCCATGAACATCCTGTAGTGATGTTCTAGGTCAAATGAAAACATTATCTAATAACTCATGCAATTGCTTCTTTAACTCTAAGAGATCAATTTGAGGAATTCTATAAGTGTGTTTTGAAACTGGCTCAGTGTCAGGAACTATATAAATAGTAAATTTAACTTTTGAGTCAGGTATAATACCTGGAAACTCATCTGCAAAAACATCAAGAAACTCATTTACCACTAGCACATCTTTAATATGATCAGTTCCTTTGTTTTAAATAATCTTTGCATGGTAACATTTATTTATATCTTTTACAAGTTTCTCAGCTTCTTGATATGTTATCAAAAGTAAGGGTTCATTTTTCTACTCAAACTAAAAGTATTTCTAAAAAGAAAACTCTTTAGCTATGTGGTCAATCTTATCATGATAAACAGATACCAATACACGACCAATATATCATCAAAATCTACTAGTGGAAAAAAAATAATGTTTGTAGGAAGATTCATTCTGTATGTAAGGACATGAAGGTTCTTATAATTTCTATGTGTTTCAAAATTTCATCCAGGTGTTTTTACCACATGTTCATGATTAAAATCATGAGATATAATTTCCAAGTTACTGGAAAACTTTTTATAAATGAATGAATGTGTAGAACCTGAATAGAACAACACATTCGCATAATCTAAACAAAAAACAGTGTACCTAATACTAATTAATTTGACGGCCCAACATCTGCTAAAGTAATTGCAAAGGACATCACTACCCCTTTCAGCTTGTTTCCTAGTTTCTTTCACCCAGTTGAGTTCTTCGCTGGACACTCATTTTCATAATGTCCCATTTCATTTCACATAAATAATATTACCGATGGATTTTCATTACCTGATTGATCATATTCCTTATAATTATGAGTAATATGACTATACTTACAACACCAGAAGCACTTTACGGACCTTGATAAATGTTCTAAATGATGTTTTTTACCACACCTCTCACAAGATGTATATTTTTTTCTTACCTCCAGGATCCTTTGATAAATTAGTTATGTTTTCCTACAAACTGGACCTCTTATTCTATTGTTTGTTAAAGAACACCTGATCATCGGCAAACTGAATTTCCAACTTCTCCTCAAACCGAAACAAAATTTTCATAATATTTGAACTCACGAGATGCTAATTCTCTTCAATATCATGGCTTCAGTCTAGAGTATAATCAATATTCCCTACTATAAATATCTCAAATGATATTTGGAGCATTCCTTTCTAGTCGACTAAACTATCCTTCAAAAATAGCCACAAATTCATCGTCCTTCCAGAATTCCAAGATTTTTTTTCCTATCCTAGGTCAAACTACCTTAGGAAAATTTTTCTTAATGAACATACCATTAAATTCATCCCAATGAAGAGCATCAATCTCATCACTATCCTTGGTATTTTTACAATCAACCACCACTGATTAGCTTCACCTTAAAAATTTTAAATAGAGAGACTAACCTTATGATTTTTTGAGGAGCCCATGAAATCAAAAATTTTCTCCAGTGGTATAATCCACCCATCAGCTAGCATAGGGTCATGTGATCCTCTGAAAGATGGGGTATGTTGCCTAATGAAATTATCCATTACTGACATGTTTCTCTGTGGTCGATCTAGATGATCTCTGGCACTGAAACCACCACCATTTATTTCCAGATTCAAATGTTCCATCACTACAACAAACTATTCAGTTCTGATTCCGACAATCTCAGGTTTCTGATTTGGAAGGTCGCCTTCCTCCTGATATCGTCACAATATAGCTTCCATGTTTCCTCTATAGAAAAAAATTCTCATCCCAGAAATATCTTAGGCGAAGCAACATGGTAATCTGAAAATTCTTTCACTTCAATATTAACATAAATTAATTTATGGATCTAAATTCAGTAATAACCTATCTTTGAATGTTATCTAAACTGACCTATAATACAAACGATAAGGACTCGGCCTTAACACATTACATATTCTTGAATTAAGTTAATAATTAACATTGAGGATCTTTTATGGTTTATAGTTTTTGAGAATTAGGTCATTAATGTTACATTACATCCCAAAATTACAAATTATTCAATTCTACTCAGTTCCCATAATTTATTTCACAAAATAATTTTTTTTGAAAAAAGTGTCCACTCTTGTTCCATTTTTTAGATAGCATAACTTTTCATTGATCCCATCCTTGACCTGGTACCTTTTTATATCTTATGAAAAAATATTCAAAAACATGGTATAATCATAATTATCTCAGTATGGGATACACAAAAATTTAAAACTTTTAGTTTTTCGAAACAACATGTAAACCATGAACACTTTATCATAGGTAATACTTTTTACCATTATGAAGTAGTAAATACTCTTCACTGAATAAAAGATCATTTATTATCTGTTTCTAACCAATAGATTACTATAAAACCCATATAAAGAACAAATAACATATATAGGTATCTTGAGACATTAACATACTTAAATCAAATATCCAAACAGTGTACTTCCACACATATCACTAAATGTAATAGACTTATAGACAAAAACCATACCCAATGTATTGGAGGTTATAATGTAACCACCCATTTTGGTTTATCACTACACCACACGTCATTTTGTTTATCACATAACCACCTGTCAAATTTCTATGAGCCATTATAAAATAATAACACATACAACAAATATAAAAGAAAGAAAAAATTTCCACATTTCAATTAAAATATATCACATAAATATATTGACATAACAAATCCATTATCAAAACCATTTTCAATACCAATATACCTAAAAGTATATATGATATTTATTTTCCTTTTAAAAACATTACGGCTTCATAAAGAAGCCAAAGATCAAATAATACTCATGGCTGCGGAAAGGGCATTGTCACCGATTAAGTTAAAAGAATAATTACATTTTTACTTTTAGTAAAATGCTTTTTCGAAAACGATTCCTTTTCAATGGAATGAAAAGTGAAAGGTGTTTTTACTGCGTATAAAATAAATTCATGTATTAAAACAAAATATGCCTCAATGAAAGGAGATTGATACGAAGTCCATTACAAAGATCATTTTGTAAATAAAATAGATTGATTATGTGAATTAAATATAAGAACACATAAATAAAGTATATATTCATGATAATATATAAAAAATCATTTCTCACATAGTCACATAACGATATAAACCAGAAAGAGAAGATCAACCCAAAGAATGGAAATTGGGTAATGAAGTTCCCATACCTCGTGTCTTACTTGACCCATTCGTTCATTAATATTCGGAACAGTAAATTAAAGATAATTTAAATTTGCATAAAAAATTTTCATTTTTATCATTCCTTCTATATCAATAATTACCATATTATAAACATTATATAATCATATTAGTTAATAATGGCCTTTTTGTCGATATTTGGCACTTGAGTCAAAAATGGACTTCTTATATTTACAAGATGTTCATGTGGTAAAAATATCATTATATCCATATTTATATTCACTATTATGATATTATATATAATATATATATCCAGAATATTCAGGTATTTATAATATTACATAACATTGGGTGATAAGAAATGAAATGCATTGTTCATGGGGACGATAAGCCCTACGTACGCATGAACGCTACTTCCATTTATATTTCTTATTGTGATGGAATGAAAACTTAGTAATACATAATAATTTTATAATTCCAATATAATATCATATATAATATCATTAACTCTATCCTTCTTATGTTACACATATGGAATGACTGAGTCATGTCACATTGAGGGGACGGTGGACCGCACTTCCTCAAATGAGATTATCGTATTTACAGACTATGGAAAACATAATGCTATTCTATAAATTAAAAATAAAGAAGCATAGAAACAAAAAATATATCATATATATCATATATAAATACACTTCCATCATAATGGCCACCATGATAGGTGGTTGGAGATATTTGAACAGCCATCAATTCGTTAGGTAGTACTTCACCGTCCACAAAAACTGTATTTTCTTTACCTATTAAGCGGAGGAGTGTGTACATGTAGTTAGATTAAATATCATAACAATATAATATTATATTATGTATACTATTTTTTAATATTAAGGAATAAATATATTTTATGAGGTTGGAGAAGTTAAATAAAACAAAAGAACTTAAGAGAAGACGATAACTTTAATTTGGGTAACTCCCTTTTGTTTGAACTAAAAGGGTTTGTTGAAGTGCCTTCTAAAAAATGTAAAGGAATATAAGTGGAAGAGAGGGATCTTGAATGCTTATTTGGTTTTGGGTTCGGCAAGACAAGGGGCATTAGAGGTGTGAGGAATGGGTTAGATGTTGTGTCCTTTTATAAGGGGGAGGAGGGGCTTTTTAGAAATATTGAAACAATTATTTTATTTTATACTTATCTTTAGTTTAAAAATGTCCAAAAATAATTTAAGTCATAGATAAGAGGACACATTGTCTAAATTAAATCATCAAACTTGAATTGGTCATGTTTTGGATGTTATTTTAATCATTATTATCTTATCTATTTACATCATTTATTAATGAGGTAAACACTGGATCATTATTGTGTCATAAATAATTTAATTTATTTGATGTCTAAAAATTATAAAAAGATAAAATAATGTAGAGAACCTTTTTATTCTTATAATGAATATTTTTATTCAAAGAGATAACATATATAACTCCATTTAAAAATTAATTTACTAAATTAGATTTGTTTATGCCATTTTTTCATTACATTATGTTAATTAAAATTAAGTGTCATTATCAATCCCATGTGGCCCCATGTAGTCCTAAAATCGACGAAAATATTCCCATGGTCGTACGTGCATAATAAAATAAAATTAATATGCATTTTAGGGTAATTTTATACAATTATAGAAATATTGATTTACCCTCATTAACCAGATTAACCCTTTAACTATGGTAAATAAATTATTTACTGAAGTAAATATTCATAATGTCTAAAAAATAAAGAGAACTATTTTAAAAAAATTATACCTCCTTATTCAAAAACTGAAATCAATTTTTCCAAATTCAAAACATGGTAGTGGAAGAAATTAATTTAAAATTAATTTTCATTGTTAAAACAAAAAGCATGTTTTTAAGAAATATTAACTATCAAAAGTATGACACTTGTTTATATCAAATTTTAAAATTAAATTATATCCAATGACCAAAATTGTATTAAATGGTAAATATGTATTCTAATTAAACGTTAAAACCAATTAAAACAACAATATATCCTTATCAAATAATTAAATTAAATGCCAATTTTGATTTAAAATACAATATTTTTCACTATTCATTAAAAATGAATTTTATCATAAAAATTAAATAATTTCATCCAATGTAAATATTGAGGTCCCAATTATAAAGATTAATTTTATTATGAAAAATATAACATATATAAGTTACCAAAACTAGATTTAAAGTGGTTTCTCCATAAAAAGGTTGCATATCGTCCTTTTAATGACTATTTGAGTATTTATGCTTAAAATTATATTCTATCTTATTTTAAGGCTCTAATATTTATTAGATAAAAGTAAGAACATTTAAAAAACATGTATTATCATATTTTAGTTAGTTCTATTCATTTCACCAATAAAATATATTGGAGTTAACAACCATTTAAAATAATAATATTATATTACTAGTGTGCAACGTAAGATCTCAAATAAACCCATTATTGCATATTAGGTATTCCATTGAACAAAGCAATCCCCTTTAAAGTAAAATTAATATTTAATTCACAAATATAAATAAATATGAAAGTGTTTTATTTTTTATTTACCTGGGATGTTACAATTTTCACCCCTTGATGTGTGAAAATTGAATTTTAGATAATTTTATAAATTCTAAAGTGGGAAAACAATATCTTATGTGGTTTTGGCCTGAATACTAGATATAATTTTATATATTAGTTAAATGGAAGAAATTTGGTATGAACACATCATGTGTTTTTATATAGAATATGGATACACCATTTATATGTGGAATCATAATTAATTATAATGTCTAATTGACTCTATATTAATTTGATAATCGAGAATGGAATCACCTATACATTTGATACTCAGACATGTAGACTGTATTCATATGAAACTCACTCACTGATTCATTTATTAATCTGATACTCAATAATGGAATCCCTATGGATATGATAATCAGGCATGGAATACCTCTTTATGTGATAGATATGCTTGGCATCCCATAATCATGTGCCAGATGGGCATTGAGAGCCTTAGGATTCATGAAACTCAGGAATGTCATACTAAACTAATTTCTATGGCTCTTGTGACTTTAAACCAATTCATGAGTTACAAATTGGGTTATTTCTCACATTATAGAAGTAAATATATTTTTATAAAGATCAAAATTTATATAGGGTACATATATAAATGGATTCAAATATTTGTTTATGTATATATTTCTGGTGATATCTATTCATATGTTTTCTCAACATGAGTCAAAGAAGGAAGTCTCAGTCAGATGTTCTTCATAATATGGAGCCCACAAATAGAGTTTTCATTACTAATTACCATTATTATTTATGTACATTTATTATATTATATGAAGTATTTGGATATGGCTAGAACTTATTCGTGGTCGCCTAATGAGTATCTCTAACACCGTGTTTGGGATGTCATTTGGTAACCCAAATATAATTCATCGATGTACGTTCGGATGGGGAAAGCACCCAGTAATCGGTGCGTGATATTTTTGTAGATATGGAGGGGGGCTCTATGGGATCGATATATATATTGTGAGGATATGGAGATAGAATTTTGTCCTATTGGATGTTTAAATGTAATTGTGTAGATGTGTCAGTGCATCCATGTTTTCCTCTTCCTATTTTAATGATATGACATTACATAATAATTTGTATAGTACAACATATTTCTATAGTCGCATATTTATTTTTATAGTTGTTTTCTTATATTTTATGTTTATATTTTTTTTATTTATTTATCAATTTTTATACAACTATTTCACTCTGATTGTGAGGGTATAACCTTCAAATTTTACCACAATTGATTCTCTCTACTAGCCAACAACCTCGGCTATATTGATACACACTCTTTTGTCCATGTGGTGGACCTAGTTTGATTAATTTTTAGTGATCCTAGTATATGATATTGTATGAATAATATTCAAACACATTTTGGAAAATAATTTATTAAATAATAATTTGGATGAAAATCCGTTTCCACACCGAATGAGGAGAAAAAAATTACTTTCTCGTTAAACGTTTTTCAAAAATTTAGTGCACTAATGAGAGAGAAATAGTACATCAACATCAAATATATTCAAACGTACATATGAGAATAAAATTAATGTGCTTTCATAGATAATATCATCTTAATATCCATCAATGTAAATTTTCATTGGCAATCATGAAATTACATGTGATTGTAAATGAAATATTTTACAATCTGTAAACCAATGAAAATTAAGCCCCATTAATAAATAAAAAAAAATTAAATTTTAAATTCCATTATAATATGGTTTTCAATGCCAAATAATATCAATGGGGCCATAAAAACAAATCATAAAATATTATAATTTCTTAACAAAACATGTGTAATAATGAAGATAAAATTAGATAACAATCCCTTCCAAATTGGTAAGATTCGTGTCAAATTAAATTCGATGAATTATTTTTAAATTTAATGCCATGAATTATTAATAAATCATGATATTCCATTTCAATGATTATTATATGAACTTCATAAATATAAATAGGGAAATACAAAATAAAACAAATCTACAAAACAATTAGATGTGATGTATTCTTAATATGACCGTATCTTGGAATTTAATATTAATCAATTAATAGATTTTTAGTAACAATTTAGAAAATATAATTAAGTGTAAATAAAAAATCATATATACAAGTTTAATTTGAAATATAATTTCTGAATAATTTTTTTTGTAAAAGTATAACAAAATGAAATTAAATTGAATTGGGAAACAACTTTTCAATAGGTAACATTCATGTAAAATAAATTTTGAAGAAATAATATGAATTATAATACAAAATACATTGAATTATTTATTATTTTTATATAAAATGTGAAATTGTACTATATTTATGATATAAATTATATTATGTGTATAGTATAAAATAGTTCATCAATGAAGATAAATTTAGTCAAAATACCTAACCATGAGTCAAGATTCTATTTATATGTCATTTAACACATATATAATAAACATTTCTCTATTATTAATATTAATAAAAAAATTAATTTTTTTTATAATTTATTTATTAACAATTTATTCCAATTAGTTTAATTACTTGTTTTTACATAATTAGTTATGTCTATATAGGGTGTTCTGAGGATGTTCAGTTCATGAATTCAAATGAATGTAGTATGTTAACCATGGTCAAATGGATAAATTTTACATCATATATAGAATAATAATGAATAAATAATTATAATTTTAATATATTAATTATTATTTTATTCCAACCATGATTGGTGGTTTTAAAAAACAATATATATTTCAACCATGGGATGAAATGTCATACGTATGGATGAGGAACAATTTCATTTTTAAATGGACATCAATGAACTCTAGTATGTATTATATTATTTTTTATGATTTTTTTAAAAATTAAAAATATAAAATTATATCATAAAATAATTTATAATTACCATCCAAAGGATACAATGATGAAAAAATAATCCCATAACTTCCTGATGTTGGTAATCAACAAGTATGCAAGAACAATTTTTTCATTTTTAAATGGATGGAATGAAATAAAAATGTATGATATATTATCTTATAAAAAAGGATAAATTCAATAATTATATCATTCGTATACATTATATCAATCATTATAACTACACATCATATGTGGTGATGGAAAAGGAATTAGATTAGTACATAATGTGGTTGTCCAGTATACACACGAATTATGCTTTTTTTACCAAGTTGATGGAATAAAAATATATATCACGGTTATGATGTTAACATAAAAAATCTAAATATATAAAATATAAAATTTTTATTATTTAAATTTTTTGTAAAATTTCATATGGTTATAGAGGATGAATGATCACTAAAACATTTATTATAATGATATCTGAGTTCTTTAGAAAACATCCGTTTATTTTTAATATAATTTTTTAACAGTTGTTATTATAACCTATGTAAGAAATCTACGAGATGGGTAGGGATTATATGAAGTTCTTTGAGAACTTATTTTATGATCAAAATGTCTCTCTACATGCGGATAATAGTGAAGAGAGGAGTTAATTCACAAGTGAGTGATGAGAACATTTCTAAATACATGAAATATAATTAAATAATATGTGTCTAACTTTAGAAAAATGGTTCCAATATTCCATATAATAAAAATTAATAATATAGACAAAATATAATTATCAAATAAAATATTTAATAGATTTAATATCATTTCAAATATTATATTTTAGACCAACCCGAGTCATTTAAAATTTTGACAGTTACCATGGTATAAAATTTTTAACACCTTAAGGGTCAATAATGATTTTATAAAATGAAATATTTACCAATAAACGGTATATAGATGATGTGACTATTAATTTCTAATTATATTATCTGAAAATTAATTTTTTGAGGAATTTTATATCAATTAATGATATATTCTTTATTATAAAATTTCATTAATGTTGTTTTTCAGATTACTAATTTATTTATACTATAATGTCATAAAAAAGAATATTTAGAGTGTAAATTTTTTTAGAAAAATAATATGTCATATGTATTTTTATATTAATTATAAAAATATAAATCACAAATTGTAGTTTAATTTTAATGTTTTTGAAATCATTCACATTATTTTTAAGCTGCATGAAAATGCACTATGTCTATATTGTGTAAACCTTAAATGTGATTATATATTCCCTAAAAATTAAAATTAATTAACATCTTAAGGAAAATTTAATTATTTTCCAATTTAAAAATAATTATTAATCATGAAAAATATTAATCTTTATGTAGATATATAAAATAAATTTGAAAAACAAAAAGGGATATTTGGAAATTTTCTATTACATATAATAATTTATAAATAATTTAAAAAGGAAGATCAAACAAAATTTCCAAAAAACTCAAATCAGGGAATAATATTTTCTATAAATATCATAAAATTTATTAAAATGAATATATTGGGTTATTTATAGTCTTTATCGTATTTTTTTAACCTCAATTACAAGATTTATCCTTACTATTTTGACAAACTTTTAATGTGTTTACTATTCCAAATGATATAAATTAAAAAAAAATATTTTAAAAAATTAAACATCATAATTCCATATATTTAATTCTTTTTAAAATTCAATTTCTATAAATTATATAAATCAACTTTAATATAAATTTAAAAAAATTAATGAAAAACAATTTTCACAAAAATATATTTTTATTCCAAAAAATGAATTTCCTAAAAAATAATATATAATTATTATTAAAATTTAATTATTATGATTATGTAAAATAAAATATTTAATGAATTAATTTGTGTTATTTCAAAATAATATTGATACAATATAAATAAAATAAATGATAGTTTGACTAGATATTGTATTTTTTCCTACTGACTAATGAAATAATTTTTTAGAAAAATAAAAAAACATAAAGATATTATTGATATAAATATATAAAAAATTATATAATTTTAAAAAAATACAATTTTTTATAAAATATATTAAATAATTTATCCCAAAATGTAATAAGAGTCATTTTATGAGAAAAAAGTATTTCTAAATACAAAATTATGGAGACTGTGTGTTGAGTTATTATTTTATAATAATTTATCAATAATTTTTAATATATTTTTCAATATATATATATATATATATTAATTTAATTAATCTCATATCTCATAATTCAAGGGATGTGCTTAAAATTTCATAAAATAATAAATGTTTTTTGTCGGTTTAAGCATAGAGTTGCGTATTTATATTCTATCAAATATTGTTTTTTATAAAAACAATATGTGTGTAGAATTATTCACCCATTAAATAAATATAACCTTGAGATTATATCATTATCTTATTAATACATGTTTTTTAAATTTGAAAATTCTTTTTTTAAACCCCCATAAATTACAAGGGTTAATAAAAATTCATATTGAAATGGGGGAATGGAAAATATAAAGGTTATCTAAAATAATATATGTTTATGTTTACAAATACAACAACATATGTATTATGTAAAAATACTGATGGATGGGAAAATTAATTTCCAAATAATATTGGTGACTGACATAAAAAGATTATTAGAAGAAGGTGAATGGCAATGAGAATTCCAATGACCCTTGTAAAATATATTATTAGTTGTAGAAAAGTCAATCAATTCATAAGTAAGGTAGGTAATATGTTATCATTTTTATATAAAAACAATTTTCCTATAATATTATGAATTCATTTACTCTATTAACATGTAAATAAGGATACATACCTATATAAAAAGTGATATTTCATATTTTAATCAATTTATACAAAAATATCTTCATTTTTTATGAATGAAGAGTATTCTAGGGAAATTTTTTCATAAAAAAGAAATTATAAAAACATCCATTATATCACATAATACATAAATTATAGTAATATTTTCATCATATATTTAGAAATTAAATAATATTATAATGAATAAATTAAGGTAAAAAAAATCTTTAATGTATAAAGCATCAGATAAATAACTAATAAATTTCACTCAAATATCTCCACAATATAAATAATGGTTCAAGAGAGATAATTATATTATTATGTTACCCAAAATCAAAAATTTCTTCAATGAACTCAACATTACAAAATAATTTTGACCCAATTTTTTATATCATGAACTTTAGTTTTCATTCCTCAAAATTAAAGATCATTCCTAAGAGAAAATCTTTCATGTTAAACCACATGATATCCTTTAGTTTTACCTTTAACATTACAAAAAAACTGTATTAAAAAAATTTCAATTGTTACATTAAAATGTATACAATTAAAAAAATTAAAATTGGTTTTAATATCTTTTATCCAATAATTAATTCAAACATAGAAACCAATAATTATGTCAAAAACATTTATGTGAACCGCGCTTGGAAACATTCATATATAAAATTTTATATAGTGCCTCCTCTAATTCCAAATAATATGGCCTTAAACCCATAATCTAGGATCGATTGATTAAAAAATTATATTTAGATTTTCTTCTTAGATATTAAGAAATGTGACCTGATTTTATAAATACAAAACATATTACATGAAAATAAAATATTGAATCACGTACATATCTATGGACCATTTTGATTTATATTTTCCGATAATTAATTGACACTCTTTCGTGAAAATAACCATGTCTTCAGGTGTTCTTGTTTTTTACTATACCTAGTTAATCTAAATTAATAATATGTCTTCAACAACTCCCATATTATAATTTACACATGAATAAAATATTAAAAAGAACACTATAAAATTGATACTCACAAAAAATGTTATTGGAAATATATTAAAAGTAGGATCAAATTCTTTGTATGATTGAACATAATAATTAACAATTTAATTTCATTACATATAGTAGTATTAGAATTAGGTTATCATTTCATAACCAATATACATGATCACTTCATAATTTAAATCATACCTATCATTGAATATATCATAAATCATTACACATTGAATATATATTTCCCATAAGTTAAGTGTCATATATGTCCACAATAATTTTCCATGTTAAAAAAATACATGAAAATGGAATCATTAGAACTACATGAATGTAAAAAGGAAACCATCTAGTTACATGTCAAATAATTTTCATATCACTCTTAATATCACTATTGTAAATGAAATATCATAAATCGTAAATTCAAATAGTATTTTATGAGAAACATATATACAGTTTACTCTATGTGACTACTGAATAAATATAGATGAAATATCTGGATTACTCATCATAATATGATATATTGAGATAACCACCCCCATTAAAATTTGTCCATGAACTATAATGTTGTCCTAACACATGTAATCATTAAATTTTATACAAATAATATCCATTATTCATTCATACCATAGTTCACCAACAATGGATCAATGGATTCCATAAAAATCTTATGGTGATAATCATAATAATTCAATTGAATGAATGAGGATGTCAACATTACAACATAACCAAATTATTTAATAAGTAAATTTTGAGGATGTTTTGTTATCAATGAATAGAAATACTCTAAAAATATCAATACAAGTTTTCATTATAAAAATATATGTACACTAGGAAAATAACATTTGAAAACATTAAATTTGAAAAATATTAGGGATAATGACTTTATAAAAAAACTTATAATCCAGTGATAGAAGATTAAAAACATTTAACAGTTAAGACTATGTAAAATTGTGTTAATGACATAAAAATTAAAATTATATTATATTCACACCATCAAAAAAATGTATATTGTTCAAAAAATGACAATAAATTTCACATTAAAACATTCTATAAAGAGTCCAACAGTGTTAAAAATGAATTTAGAAAATCACATAAGAATAGATAAAAATACTCTTAAAATAATTTTACGTTAAATTATTATGTAAGAATATATGTTTCTGATCGAAATATGATCAATGTGGTCATAATTTATTAAATAAAATTATATACCATTTAGAATATCAAAGAGAAAAAATTGTTACCTAAATATACAAGAAATATTAAATGATTAATAAAATTATTTGTGTTCAAGGTATAATATCTATAGAATTCACGTCAATTTAAATTTATCAAAGAGAATTTCGAAATGAAATGATATTTCCACCAAAATACTCACAACATCATTATCTTTTGAATCATAAAAACCATAATGAAATTAAATCAATATAATATTTAACTAAAATGAAAATATGGATACTCATGATACATAATATACAATAGAATATATAGAAACCAAATAAAAAATATTAGTTCATAATGAATCATATATATGAATTAATACAATTTTAGACAACTTCCACTTACCACCAAGTACCATTATAGTCAAATCCATTTTGTTGATATAATACAAATTTTTACATAAACATTATCATTTAGGAATAAATCATGAAATAACTAGTATGAATGCAATTATATACACCTAATAAATCAAAATAGATGGATAGAAATGATTAAAGATCAACCAAACAATACTGAGATGAGGAATACTTTCATTGGTTATAACATTGAATTTGTATTAATTGAACCTTCTGATTATTTTAAAATATATTAAAAATGGTGATTAGAATTCGATGTAAAATATAATACAATTTAATTCAATTTCACACATTGTATTTACATAAAATTGTTATAAATTTATATGTATAACTCCGTGATTAGAAATCAAATTAAAAATTATGTTACCACTTTGTAATGTTAATGTAAAATCTATTTGGATGATATTAATTGAATCAAAAAATAATATAAAATTTATTATCAAGTATTCATGATAAAAATGTAAAATTCTATTATATAGATCATATAAAAGAAGATATGGTTTTTATATTAAAATATGCCTCAAAAGGTGAAATTTTACTCAAAATTGTTACCTCAATTATACCATTGTAATGTATTTATTTTAAAAACATTATAATAATTTGATATATATTATTCAGTTTCATAATAAAATTTTCATCAATTAATCCTATATACTTATATAATTTATTTCAATAAAAAATTTATTTCAATGACTTGTTTAGTCCTTGTAATATTTTTGTCAAGAATTTTGTTTCATAATGTCAAATTGAATTTTTTATCTTAGCTACAATCAATGGTCTATCAATTAAATAATATATAAAAGAATAATAATTCCAGAAGTATATATTTTGATAAATTTTTTATAATTTTAAATCAAATAATGAACTATTGTAATGAAAAATGAATTTCCTAATAAATATAGAGATTATAAGCCAATCGTATGCATGAGTTAAAATTTAATTTTTAGAAAAATATTAATGAATGAAGAAAAATATTATTTTATATTAGCTAATTAATATTATATCATAAAATTCATATTATCTTGTTAATTTTTTTATACCATCCCTGAAAATGGATGATAAAAAATTAATCACATCACTTCTAAGAGGTGGTAATATAAATATACGCATGAACACCACTATCATTTTTGAATTGATGGACGGGTATGAAAATAGTTAATATAACATAATTCAAGAATTATAATTATTTAATGAAAATCATATAAATACATTATATATACCATTATAACCATTTTTTAATGGTGGTGATGGAAAAAAAATTACCTTTGTTCAGATTAATAGTGGTGTAATTACACATTTAATGGAGAAATAAAAAAAATTAGTTGAATAGAATTAAATAATTTTTTCAAATTATAAAATATATGTTTAATTAAGTATATAAAAATGTTAATTATTATTTTTATGATGGATGACGAAAGATAACGTGAAAATATTTAATAAAAAATAATAACTCTTCTTCAGACAACCACATTTAATATATACCTTAATTCCTATAAGCGTGGTATCATTCCGAAAATAATTTATCAATCACATGATGAAATATTTTATGAATGAATTTAGGTAGTTATTAGGTGACCAAAATTAATATTGAAGTGTTAATAGGAGATGAAAGTCTTTTCCTTTTATAAGACGGGGAGGGGATATATTTGAAATACCTAAAATATTATAAATCTATATGTGCTAAATATGGCCAAATTGTTCAAAAATATCTGTGATTTCAATATATTAATTATATTTTCTTTATATAATAATAAAATATAACTTATAAAGGATTATTTACCATTTTAAAACATAACATTTGGTTTAACCCCTTTATTAAACATTTTATCAATTATCATGATATCATGTTTGTTACACGTTTTCGGTTATGAATGTGACTATATATGGAAATGTGACCAATAATTGGGAAATTAGTAAACTTTTATGTCATTCACCATTAACATGTTAGAAGATAGTATTTTTATAAAAATTAAATCATTTAATGATATTTTTTTTATTTTAAATATCATTAATCTCATTTTTGAATATATTCATTTAATTGTCATTTAAAATCATCAATATAATAATGTATATTGAATATACAGTTTTTAATTGACCATAATATTATATATACACCTAATAAATTTTTAGTCATTATAAATCACCAAAAATAATTATTTTCTATGTTTCTAATATCATTTACATGATTTTCGAATTTCTTATATGAGAAAATTACTAGTGTTGCATAAGCATTTAAGGTAATTATTTCAACAATAAAATTTAAAAAAATAATCAAAATAAAAATTATTTAACTATCCTCATAATTATATTATAATTATTTCTATTCATATTTTTTACTAGATAGATGAAAATAAAACAAATTTAAAATCCGGATTGTAAAATTTAATATCATTCATTTTATATAATAAATTATATGCTATTTTCAAAGATACGTGGAACAAAACATCCAAAACCTAGAATAATGTATCATTTTGTTAGAAGATCAATCAAATAATATATTATATTTTTGTTTTAATGAAATTATTAAAACCATATTTTTTTAATTTTAAACATAATTACATGATTCCCCCTTACAAACGTGAGAATTTTTTTTACAGTCACTATTTATAATGGAAAAAATTTGAATGTTTCAAATTTTAATAATATAATCATACTAATTCGAAATATGTAATCTATATTTTAATATTATACTCCTATAATTGATTGAAATCAATATTAATATAAATATATAAAATTAAATATAAACCATTTTTAGATAAATGTATTTTAAATTCAAAAGAAATAGACTTATACCAAAATCTATTATATTGAAAATTAAAATAAAATTAATTATATATTATATAATTAATTCTAACAATAATAATTTGATGAAAAATACAAATTATAAATTATATGTATTATTAAATGAAATTAAAAATATACAAAAAACAGAATTATTGATTATTCATTGGAAAATTATTTTTTTCAGAAATATCCCAAATATTTTCTCCATTTGATTTTTGTACTGATGATTGAAAAATATATATCTTCTTTGAAAAGATGCTTTAATTTTTTATATTATTTTTAATATTTTCTCATAAAAATAAATAAATCCATTATTAAAGAAAGCATGTTTTTAAACATAAAATGGTATTAATGAAAATTGATTTCTTATATACCAATAATTTATCTAAACATTTTTATTAATAATGATTATTTTATTTATTTCATTAATTAGTTAATTTTATTCATACAGATATATTCGATGATTATTATATAAATAGATATAAAATTATTATATTTCATTGTTTGTCTACGCCTAGGCTCACATGGGATATATGTTATTAAAAATAATGTTCATTTAAAATCTCAAGGGGTTATAGGTTTACACCATATATTAGATTGGTTACACTCTAATTCAAAATTATTATGAATATAGAGAAATAATATTTATTTTTTGGGGAATTTACCTTTTGTCAATAATTTTCCCATTTTATCGTATTATATGTATGTTATTATTATTTTGACTTTACAGAACTGATTAAGCATATTTATAAAAAAAATTAATGTTTGTAAAATGTAAATCATAGAAGTTAATCAATATTATGATTTATAAAAATTTATTTGATGTATTTAGTTTCATCATATTTATATAAATTTTTTATAAATTCTTTCCATTGAAAAAAGAACTTTTTTTATTTATCTAATTTTTCCAATGATTTACATAGTTTTAAATAAAAAATTCCATAATCATAGAAAATTAATTTTATCAAAAGAATAAATTTATTTTTCTAATAAATATATAAAATATATCTTAAGATAATTTTTTTCAGAAAATATTTATTTTTGAATGAATAGTAAAAAATGTTTATTTTACCAAATTTTTATTTCTTTACATTAAATAAAATAATTTATAAGTATCTTTATATTTTTAATTTGTTTATAAATTAGAAAAATATACATTTATTAAAATTAATCTTAAATAATTCGATATGGATCATCATTATTATTGATTTGATATATATAATTATTTTTTGATAAAAAACACAATATTCTAAATCATCATTTTAATTGGGCCTTTCACACTAATATAATATATAACTTCTAACACTTTTAAAAAATAATTTATGAAATATTTTTCGATATTTAGAAATATGATGATCATATTTTTTTATAACTCCAATTTAATTTATTCCATTTTTATTAGTGGAAACTGTAAAAATATTTAATTATTATAAATGAGTATAAAATGTTTTTTAATTTGAATATTAAGTGATAAGATCACAAAATTGTATAATAATTATTATTTTTTGAGATATTTTTAATCTATATAACTGTCACTCAAAATATAATTTTTTTTATATTCCACACTACCGTGTGAGTGACTTAATATTACATTAATTTATTAAAAAATTACATGGTTCCACTCCCCTCACTTATAAAATTGTACATTTTCTCCTCCCTCCCATATAGATTCTGAGCAGGTATGTTTGGAATCACCAAATGAAAGTATCCCTCTTACCTCCCTCCTAATATACTACTAGACTATGTATAACAAAAAGATTAACCCAGAATGTATTAAGGTGTTATCCAATTGAGGATTCCCAAATAATTAAAATAACTATTCACCGATCATTTTATTTTTAATTATTATTCCAAATAATACCAAACATCTTTATCCATGATGATAAAAAAACATAAATATCTTCCATATAATAAAATATTTTTTATGTGGTACGACCAATTTTTATCACCTTTTTCGTCATATGGGAAGTGTAAACATCGCATGTATGTATGTGTGACTGCCACCTCCCCAAATTGATACATTTCATTATTTTTAATCATATTAAATAGTATGTAAGGATTATTAATCATATTATTATTTATAATATTTATGAAAAAAATTATTATTTTATAAATATTTTGTCCTTCATACATTCATACCCATTATCTCCATTGATATTTGATAATTTCACTCTTTTGTATTTGTGTAATGCCATCTCCCTGAAGTGATATGAGTCATTTTTCATATCCAACTTAAAAATATTGTTATGATAATAGAGATTGTGATAAAATATATCTTATATAAAATATTAATTATTTTATAAAGTTATAATATAATCTATATTTTTTAATTTACACCTGTTAGAAAAATAAATACATTGTTCATGTGCATGTTTTCATTACCATATCCAAGAAATGACGTGGTTCATTATTCAAGACATCCTAACATGGTTTTTTTAAATTATTATTAAATTATTAAATTTTATACTTATAATATTTTTAAGATAATGTAAAAAATATTTCCATAATAAACATTATCTTGGGCAACAAACTGTTTTTTGGGTATAAAATGAACATCTTCAAAATGAACAATATGAACATAAAAGTATTATAATAGTCTTATAATATGGTTACAAATTAATTAAATGCAATAATTTAATTAGAATTATCAAGAAAAATCATATTACAAAACAGTGATGCTAATAAAATATTACAAGCCTTCTATATTAACATTTGGCTAAAACGTGTTGGGACTTTTGGTAAGGGGTTTTTATAAAAAAAATTATTCTTATGTTTAATTTTAAAATATTTAATTACACGTTGGTGATAGTAAATTAGTGTATTGTTGGTGTTTTATGTGATTAATGTGTGGTAGGATAGATGGTGGTTGATGAAAATGAGAGATTATGTATAGGGATTATAGTAGTTCTTGTATTGTTTGATTTGTTTCATGCAGGATAAAGTGGTGACGCTTCTTGGGAGGACTATTTCCATTATTTTTTAAAGGGATATAATAGATCATGTCAGAAACCATCCCCCAGGGTTCGTACCATGACTATCTTATGCCTGCCTCTCAAAGTCCAAGGGCTAGAAACTTGTCCCAATGTCGTCAACATATAAGTGGGAGGCATTTTCCTGAGTACATTTATGCTCAAACACATACACCCAACCATGACCCATACACTTAAAAGGAAATATGTGTCACTAAATTAAACATGAGGAAATGTAAAACCAATATATATGTTGGTAAGGATAAAAATCAAAAAAAATGAAATGAAACTAGTATGGTATAAAAACAAATCTTTAATTGCCATCCACAGAAAACCCCACATGATCATGAAAGTAGTGTAGCTACTTGTAGAATAATTAGAATTTTCTCTCCATCAAATCCTACTGGGACCTTCCAGGTCCTAGGCACCCAAGTTCACCAATGTAGCATCCATCAGTCTCGTCTCCCTGAGCTCCTCTAGGTTCCATTCCACCATAGTCTCTATCGAAACATCGATTGTCTGCATGACACACAACATGTGTAGAAAAATACCATGTATGGGTGAGTAATAATAAACTCTATAGGGACCACAAAACTATAATAAAATACAACACAAAAATCCTCAAGGTAATTCATGAATCACAAGACAGATCACAAGTGGTATACATTTAGGGTAGTGATAGATGAATCACCAGTCGCATAATCGAACTCCTCATCATTGAAGAACTCCACCACTATCGAGTACAGTGGCTATTCCAAGTTACATAGAAGTTCTTTCCACTATCCTTAGACATCTTAGGTACACCTACACATCATGTACCATGGGCCTAAAATGTAACATAGTAGTACTTCCCAGTAAACGTTTCCAAATAAGGTACTCTTTTTCGCAGTATATCGTGGGCCTACAATGTTACACAAATGTTCTTCCCACTATGGTTCTACAATGTTACACAAAATTCATTCCCAGTAGGCCATAGTCAAATATCATTGTGTCATTAGTCAGTAGTCTTTATATATTATAAATCTACAGGGTTTCGTATATAGAAATCATGGGAGAACCAATCCTCAAATCCATTCATCGCATCTCATGATCTATGAAATTTTACTAAGGGAATGAAAAAAACATAATCCTTATCGAAAGGGTCCTAATGCCAAAAACATATCATCAATCAGGTCCCAGAGATGTATATTATTATATTTTCAGTAAACTATTGTCGGTAGCATGGGGGTTTAGTTCAACCTGGTCAGACTAACACGACCAACATGACATAGGGGTCCCACATACAATAGTTTAGATATGATGATCATGATCTAACCCCGTTTGGGTCTGGGTCAGTCCTATCTTGTAAGACCATTGGGCCAGGTCCATAGGGATTCCTAGGGCCTAACATGGTTTGGCTGAGTGTCCAACCTTCTTGGTCTCCCGATAACCCAGCCTCATCCGGCCTGACCCGAGGGGTTGGGGTCCTGCCTACTAGTGCAGGTCTGGCCCGCTGGATGTGGGTATAGCACATCAGTGTAAGAGAAGCCCGTTGGGCCGCATGTCGATCTCCCTTTTTAGGTGAAAGACCCTCCAGTCCATACAGTGAACCATGTGGTGCAGTTAGTTGGTTCTCCATTTGTCCGTAACGCCGCTAGCTGCCACGTCCGGCCTTTGCTAGCCCAACGGACACATGGGGCCCTCTTACCATGGTCGAGCGATCATGGATCACCTGCTACCTAAATTCAGGATATCCCTCCATGTAGTGACAAGCGGTCCCCACATCTACCCACTACATCCTTGACACGCAAAAGAGAACCCTTCCACCACCACAAGTGACTGCCACCGTCTGATGTTCGGCAGACCACCTGGCATACTCTGATGGTCCATTCTTCAAACATCCTGCTCTTAAGCTCTCTAGGTAACATCCTCTTCACTGAAAATTTCGCAGAATCATCATGTCACAACATTGAAGTTGATTCCACAAAATATACACACATCTAAGGTGATCATGCCTTTTTTGTGTTCCCATTAAACCTCCTCTTAAGAGTTTCAAAATCATGGGTGGTACGGAGATATCAGTTTAATCCAGAAATGATAATTTCAACCCAGGTTAAAGTAAATCCCAAAACAAATGTACCCTCCTTCATAAAATCATGATTGTTGGATAAAAATATTATTTGTTTGATCATCATTCGTCATTTCTAGAATAATAATGGGGATGGACATGCCCAAATTACACACCTACCTCTTTTATGTTCATTGTCATATCGTTATGTCCTTGTGTTATTAAGACATCAACATCATTAGTCACTTCTGACTCCATTCTTCGAGGTGAATCTATGTTGTTAGATTTTCATTAAAAAATTTCATTATTTTTTTGGGAGGAATTTATTCGGAGGTTTGTTAGATAATCCTTACAGATTAATTTCTTATTCCTCTTATGTGATAACAAAAATAAAAGGAAAACATGGTGAATCATTTTTGTTTCCATGCGACATCGTGTCATTATTTTGTTTCGTTGATGAAACAGTGTTTATATTACTCATCAATAAAGCATCATTACTCTTAATGTTAATTAGCCATTAATGATCATCCTCAATATGCCTTATCGCTGCACCACAACATCACCGTGGGCCACTCAATGGATAAGAAAAAAAATTAAACTAATTTTTAATGTTATTATTTATTTTTCATAAAATATGAATCTTAAAATTCTTGTTTGGCTCTTGCTAGAAGAAGATATGTCATTTCATGGAGATTCTAGCCTTTTGGAATTTAACTGTGCAATTTGATTATCGATCAGAGAAAAAATTAAAAAGTTATAAATCCCCTTCACAGGTTTACTTTATCATATATAAAAAAGTTAAAATTACATTTCAGGCTCACCAGGCCTCAGAATAGTTTTCCTTCAAATAAGGTGGTTTTATAATATTTCCATATATTTAAAAAATTAAATGTAATCATAGAGACATTACATTCTCCATACCATAGGGCATTACATCCTCGAATTCCAAAAATACTAATAAAAAATATTTTGGTTTAAGGAATAAATTTTATCCTCCCACTCCCATGTGATCTTTTATAGATTCCCATCTTTCCACTTATATAACTATAGAGTAATCGATCACCCATATAATACCCACCCCTACTAATCCCAAATCACCCCTAGGAACTCTACAAACATCACACCATCATCAATTTACATCTCTCCCCAGTGGATGACATGCAATGAATCATGAACATACATCCTCACCTGTGACACGTGGAAAACATCATTCACCTAGTGCATCTGTGGGGGAAGATCTAGGTTTTACATCACCTCCCCAAATCTATTCTGGCTCTAAAAGGCTATGATTTACCTCAGAGATAGATTTTTTCCCTGACCAAATCTCTATAATCCTCCTCAAGGAGGGACATGAAGGAATACATGATCACCCTCATCGAACCCCAAGGGTCTCTGACTTCTATAGTAAGAAGACTTAAGCCTACTATGTGCAGTCCTCATCTACTCTTGGAAGATCTGCACCTTCTATGTGGTTTCCTGTAACAACTCTGGAACCATGAGTGCTGAATCCCCTTGGTTTAACCCACATAGAGTTGTTCTTAATGGCCTCCCATATAATACCCCAAACAGTGCCACAAAAATGGTGGAGTGATAGTTGTTGTTGTATGAATATTCATCTAGTGGAAGGGGGTCCTCCCAACTATGACCAAAATCTCAGACGCAAGAATGTATCATGTCTTCCAAGGTTTTTATGTTGTGCATCATCAAACCATCCGTCTGGGGATGAAAATTTGTGATGAAGTGAAGATGTTTCCCGAATTCCTCCTCTCATATCCTCCACATTCAGGTTGTAATGTGAGCATCTCGATCTAAAAAATCATTGAAGGGACCCTGTGAATCAGCTCTATCTCCAGGACGTAGAGGAATTTAAAGCCCTATATTGGTCTCTGCTCTTGGATTGTTATGATGTAAGACGAATTGATGACTTGGTCAACGATCACTCAGATATAGTTGTGGCTGATGGATTTGTATTGTAACCCCATCACAATATACATTTGTATAAAATCCTATTTCCTCTCTGGTACCTCGAGTGACTAGGCCAAGCCTTTTTGAAGTTGATGCTCAGCCTTGATTACTTTACGAGTGAGGCATCCTTAAACGAAATCAGCCTCCACTTTCCACATCCCCAACCAAAGGTACTAACATTAGAGGTCCCAATACATCTTCAACAATCCATGATATACCACCAAGGGGGTTGTATGTAACTCCATCAACACATCTTCACTCTCATCACGGGCACTATAGTGCACCCTTCGAAAATGTTGACTTCTACTCCACCTATCGTAAAACCATCAACACCCAACCCTGAGGATAACTAAGCATGTTGGACCTCAGAGTCAACATCCACCAGTTCTGACTCCCTGAATCACTGTAAGAGTGTGGTAGTATTAGACATCAAATGAAGGTATGAATCTCCACCATCATCCATGAAGTATATATGCATTGTGACCAACTACCATGTTGCCTCACTCAGCAGTTGCAAATCATCTCTCATGGTGAGTGCATCTTCCACTGTGTTCCCCTTTATAAGAGAATAGACTATCTAAAACTAAATATCCTGGAGGAACACTATCCATCACTGATATCTCAGGTTGAGGTCCTTCATGGATAAGATATATTAATGTCTCTTTTCATTGATGACAACCTTAAATGTTTCACCCATCAAGTAGTGCCGCTACATCTTCAATGAAAAAACCATTACTACTAACTCTATGTCTTTGGTCGCCTAGATCTAATCGTGTGTCTTTATTATCATTAGCCTTAGGAAGTCACTAGTATCTCATGCATCAGGATTCAACCCAGTACAGTCTCTGATGTGTCATAGTAAACTACATACCCAACACCCACATTTGGTAGATGAACAGATAGGGGCACCATTCAGTCTACGCCTGAACACTGTGAAACTATGCTAACATTTCTATATCTATATGAATGGATTTCCACTCCAGGTTTAAGATGATAATGGTGATTTTACTTTGGAAATGATAGGCATGAGTCTCTGATAGAAACTATACAACCACAAGATGCTCTTCACCTTATCCACACACATACCATCTCCCACGATATCACAACCACTATTTTCACTGAATCTACTACAACTCCAGCCTATGAGATGGTGTGTCCTAGAAATTGGACCTCATTTATCCAAAACTAACAATTATAATGTTTACATTAATGTTTTTTCTTAGGATTGTACCCATGAATATCTGTTGGTGTGTAGCTTGCTCCTTCACTTACACTGAGTACCCCAATATGTCATCAATAAGGACAACAATAAAATGGTCAAGGTAAGGCTATAAGATCCCGTTCATGAGATTCATGAATACTGATGGGGTTTTGGTCATGCTGAGATGCATCACCAAGAACATACAGTAATCATACCAACATCTAAATGCTATCTTTAGTACATCCTCGTCCTGCACCCAATGCATGGGATATCCTGTTCTGAGGATTATCATTGTGAACCACTTCACTCACATCAGTTGGTCAATGAGATCATTGATTCCTAGCAGCAGAAACTTTTTCGTCAAAGTAACTCGGTTCAGGCACTTGATGTCAACACACAACCACAAACATCCATAGAACTTCATATAGAAATGAAATGGGGCTTCCCATGGTGAAACATTGGTCTTTATGAACCCCTTTCTCTTATTAGTCCTCCAACTATAACCTTATCTCATGAAGCTCCATGGGAGATATACAATATTCCAGTGTGGATATTTATTTCATCCGAAGGTAGAATTAAATGAAAATGTAAACCTCCTTATGAGGAGGTATTCCTAGAACATCCTTAGGAAAAACATCCTCCTACTCATCCACCTCTATATGAAGGATTGGACTCCTCCCATTCACTGTACCAAGTGTGAGGCTATCCAAATACTAATTGAATGGACACAGAAACCACCAAGAATGTATGTACTATTATGTAAGGGTTTCCATATCCTAGAGGGGGAAAAAACCTTGTCTCCTTTTTGTCGACACACCACATCATACTACTAAAACAATAGATATGAGCATGGACTGTGGATAACTAGTCTATAACCAAGAGGCTGTCTTAAGTCATTGACATTGCTACTAAGAGATCCCAACTGAAGATCTCACCTCCTAGAGTATGATCACACTATCAGATCTTATGTTTAATAATCGAAACCCCTCTTTTATGAATCTATAATCATATGGATAGAGCCAAATGATCCACCAGAATCTCAATGATATGAACAAGATATGTGGAGAGGAAGGAGTGACTAGGACCATTGTCTATAAGAAATTCATCTACATTTGAGAAGATTTAGATTGTACCTTGGACCATCTCTAGAGTGATGCGGTAATATGCCACAAATTACTAAATCTATGATCGCCCCTTTCCCCCTAAATCCTGATGTCTGGGTGGACCACCTATGGGTGGTGGAAGTAACACATCAAACCCTCACTAACCATATGTTACTCGGCCTGCTCCCCTGATACATCTGCCTCCCTATGGACCTCCTCACTCAAACAACATCCTCTACCTTGGTATCCCACTAACTATCTACCGGTTATCTGTACGAAATATTTGGTAGTATGTGCCATGTGTCCATGGCTGCCACACCAAAACCAATGCCTAGTTCATGGATACCTCCCTCTGGTCTGGGAGCCCTGCACTATCGACCCTGAGTCCTGGGGTCATCCCCTGAAATACTAGACCCACTAGGGACCTTGGGTCTACTGAATACTACCTGTTGAAGTCTCTGACACCTAGCTTCAGTTGGCGGATCTTGCTATCAATGACTGATATGCCATGAATATCTCTACCAGAGGGGATTTCTCCTACTCCCGGGCCTAGTTAGGGATGATGAGATACAACACCCATTCCCCAATATCCATCATGTGTCCCTTATCAAAGGCATGATCCCTAATGAAAGGGGATTCCACCATGTCTGCTGAGCAATGATAATGCTCGGTGAACCTCACTGAGTATTAATCCACATTCATTCTCCCCTAATATAGGTGAATATGCTCTTGAATGCGCACATAGCACTAGGTCATGGGAAATAACTCCTCCCTAAAAAATACCCTCAAATACTGCCCAGGTGAGGGTCGCATCATTGTGCGTCTGGTGTGTAAATCTCTACCATCTCCCTATCGAGGCCTATAAAAGGCTCGATGATAAGATCCCCAATCGGAGACTTGGTGTCCTTACTAAGTGAAAGAACAACATCACTAAATCCATCTATTCCTTAGATACCTGAGGATATATCCCTCCCTTGAACTTAGGAGATCTATGAACCTGAAACCCATGCAGGGCACTTAGTCACTACACATCCACTGCAGGAAATGCTGGCATTAGATGTTGACCATCGTGTGTTGGTTTTACTGGTGCACAACATTGTGGGAACATCTTTCAAAAATCACAATGCATGAATGCCTCGTCAATATACTAGTTTTCCTCACAATGTTTTATTAGGATCCTAGATGGTCGTCCACTTGGAGGAATCCTGACATAGATCGTGATGTAACACGGTCATAATTGAATACCTCGTGAGATAAATTTTATTCAAATGTAAATAAGGAGACACTTATGAAACCAATGTTTTTATTTCTATAGACGATAATATAACTTCATGGCCATGTTGTGTGGATTTGTCATCCCCCAGACCAGTACTAGACTCTCTGAATCATGAAGACAGACTCAAAAAACATAACAGAGTTTCCCCAAATCAAAACATAGGCTCACAATCATTATGGTAGGAATTCCTTCCAACTGATACCTCTTGGTCATGAACCACCCCCCTGGGCCCATGTCATGACTACCCTAATCTTATCTCTCAAAGGAAAGGGGATGGAAAATACCACCGAAAGTGTCAACCTGCAAGTGGGATGTATTTTCATCAGTAACTATACATATGAAAATGCCCAACAAAATTCCACAAAATGAATAGGAAAAAAGTACCACTAAACCAAATATAAATGCATGTAAAACATATATAAGTAGACTAAGATACAAACACAACAAAATAATTAAATACTTAAAAGTAGAAAAAAGAAATTCTAATGGCCATCAAAAGAAAACCATACCTAATAAGGAGAATGTGTATCAACTAGAATATGATGTATAATTTCATGTCCACCCAATCTTACTAATCCCAATCTGGTACTAGGACACCATGTCCACCGTTGTAGAATATCTCGGTCTTGTCTCCCTAAGCACCACTTTGTCTATGCCCACCAATGTCTATGTCGAAACATCAATCGTCTGAATAGACACAACACGTGTGGGTGAAGCCCTTGTAGAAGTGAGTAATAAAATTCTCAGTAGGGACCTCAAAACAAAAATTAAATAACACACAATAATCATCAAATTAAAGAGTGATTCCGAATACAACTCACAACAGGTATACATTTTGGGTAGTGATAGAAGAATCATGATTCACATCATCGAACACCTTAGATGATAGATCACTCTTCCACAATCAAGTATAGTGGGCCTTCCAAGTCATATAGAAGTGCATGCCACTAACATTGGACTGCTTAGATACACCTCCTCATTGTGTATCGTGGGCCTGCAAAGTCACCTAGAAGTGCTTCCCACTAAAAATTTACAACTGAGGAACTCCTCCTCATCATGTACTATGGGAATAAAAAGTCATAAAGAAGTGCTTCACACCGTGTTTTTGTAATTTCATAAAGAAATTATTCCTAGTGGGCCATAGACTAGTCTCAAGGAATCTAAATTCATTAGTTATTAAGTCTCAACCAACTGCAGGATTCCGTACATTGTCTGCCTTGGATAATCTATCAATAAGCCATTCACCATATCTTAACTTCCACGGAAGCCACCCCATGTTATGAACAATGAACTATCTCATAGAGGTGGTCCCAAATTCCGAAAACAAATCCTCAATTGGATGCCCGAATATCCCGTTATTATTGTTTGGGTAAACATGGGTCAGTTGCATTGAGGTCTGTTCTGACCTGGTCAGACCGATCCAACCATCCCGACTCATGG
The DNA here is from genome assembly GCA_963277665.1 of Viscum album. NCBI lineage: Eukaryota > Viridiplantae > Streptophyta > Magnoliopsida > Santalales > Viscaceae > Viscum > Viscum album. The sequence continues at coordinate 1,900,639,213 of OY728130.1, read as the reverse complement.
GTGCCGCATACCCCTATTTATTTACAAATAACTCAACCTGACCCAGAATATGTCTGGTTTGGTTCATTTTGGAAATGCCAATGGGAAAGGCCCAAAGGTCTTCTCTAGGCCCATCTCGACCCGGTTTGGCTGAGGGACCATCCCACCAGGTCGCCTGCAACCCGATCTCATCCAGCTCAGCCCACATGGCGAGGGTCCTATGAAAAAGTTAGGGGTGCAACCCACCATCCCGATTCCTGGCCCATGAGGTGCGAGCTGGTGGTGCGCCATATAGTCGGGACGCATCCGGATGACAAGTCCAACATCTACTGACACTACAGACACGCGGGGTGCTCCTACTGCGTTCGAGCGACCATGACTCGCCAGCCACCTAGATGTCCTAGATGAAGGTTTTCCCTACACATGACACCAGGTGGGTGTGTCATCTCCTCGCAATATTTGAATCAAGCTGGTTGTGGCTCCATGCATCCTTGGAAACTCGATGACCTCTCGACAACATCTTCTCACTGGCACCACCGCTGTCATCCGCCTCCACTGTCAGCATGCCAGATGATGTTCATAGAAACACCAAATGTGCTCTGGTGGTCCGTTCTTCATGCTACCTATGCCTGCTCTCTACAAGGAATTACCTCTTAACAGAAAAGATCCCAAAATATCATGGCTTCCACTTTGAGGGTGTTGGCATAATTAACGCATACATCATAGGTGATTAGCCATTGTTTGTGGCATCCCACTCTCTCTACATTAGAGGTTTGTGAACATGGTAGGTCTGAGGATTTCAGTTCAATAAAAAAATTATCATTTTAACCCCGGTTAATGAATATCCCAAAAAAATGTTATCCTCCAGCAGAAACACATGATTCATGGATCAACTAGTTCATTGGTTGATCATTGTCAGTCGTTTCTAGAATATTAATAGATAAGACCATTAACAAACTAAACAACTACCTCTATGTTGTTCATTTCCACAACATTGAATCCTCACAGTTTCAAGACATTATCATCATTTGTCTCTTCCAACTTTATTCATTGAGGTGAATCAATGATGTTTGACATTCGTCGGTGATTGTTTTTATTTATAGGATTGGAATTCCATCAGAGGTTGGTCAAAGTATCCTCGTAGTTTTATTCCTCATTCCACAATCACCTCAACAAAAATAAAAGATAAAAAATACTTCATAGACTTTCTGTTACACTGTGACATCATGTCATTATGTTTTTCATTTATGAAAAAACATTATTATTAGACATCATTTAGGTGTTATTATGCTTCATGTTAATGAGCCAATAATGATCCTCATCAAAGTGCCTCATCACTTCACTTCAATGTCACTATCCTCCACACAACAGATGTGAAAATAATAGAAAATTAAATTTTAATGATATTTTATTATTTTTCAAAAAGTAAGAACATTTACTTTCACTTTCAGCACCTCCTAGAGAAGCTATGACCTTTCTAGTGAATCCTGAAGTTCGGAATTCAACATTTCACTCATATTATTTATCTGAGAAAAAGATAAAAAATTAGAAAAATATGCTCCCAACTTTAGATAAGAATACATAAAATAGAGTTCAAAATCCGATTTCGATCTCTTTGGGCCTCAGAATCTCATTTCTTCAAAGAGTGTGGTCTCAGAATAATTTCACCCAATTTAAAAAATACATGGAATTTCTGAGACATTACAAGGAACTATGTCTTCACTAGGCTCATGGTGGTGCCTTTACTCTCTCTTGTAGTGTGACTTTTTAATATTGAAATTTGAATCCGTTTAGGACTAAATGTTATCTGAAATTGTATCTATATTTTATGTTGTATTTGATCTTGTTAGTATTGTGTGGGTTACCACATTAACGATAAAATTGGATTTTTTGATAATACTAAAATAATGAGTCTGAAGTATTTTTCATTTAAACTCTTTCCCCCAAATCTATGTACATAAAAATGTTCTATGTAATTTCTTATATGTAAATTAAATACATTTAATGGTGATTATAAACTGCAATTAATTGTTAAAAAAGAATTAAAAATTAATAATTCTAACATTTATAATGTGGGACAATTTTTTTGACTACCCTATTGTGAATGAATGATTTATTTTACTTATATAGCCATACTAAATTTTCGAAGCATAATATTTGTTACTAATTCACAATATTCTATTATAATTAAACATTATTTTTTAATGAGTATAATATTCTCACTCATTTTGAAATTATTATTTTTATTTATTTTTCTATGAAAATGGATATTTATCATTATGGTTATGAGAAAATGTAATTTTTTTATAAGGGATTAAAATTATTCTTATAATGTGTTTAGAATGATAAGGTTTAATATGATAAATTTATTATAATTGATATGGTAAATTAGATTTATACAATAAGAAATGTGAGAATAATATATCTTGGGAAGATGATTGGTCCTAATATATCAGACTAATGCTTTAGGTAATTATGTTTTATCATAATATGGAAATGAAGGAGTTAATTTGGACTGGTAATCTTATTTAAAGAACTATGAATGTGTTATTCTAACACCATTTAATCATAAATCAACACTTTTTATTAATATGATACACTAAATAAACAATTTTGTTCATTAGTATAGATTTTATATGAAAATTATATGATTTTCTGAGGTAAGGAACTATTAAAGGATAATTCTTTTTTAAATAAATGTTTTAAAAAATTCCATTTTTACATATGATTCTTGTATGTTTTCTTATATTCCTGCTAATGTGATTTGATTTTTTTCATTATAAATTTATATCATTCAATAATGGAAATATTTTATTTAGGTAATTAATGAATTTTTATGAAAAATATAAACATCTTCATGGGTTTTGATATTTTGCACTAGAATTATGGGATTTAATTCATTTTTATATTTCTTCATAAGAATTTTCATGCTCATCTTATTTGTTTGTAAGATTTGATCATGAATGAAATGATATCAAGGTAAATATTTCCACACTGGAGAGTCATCTTAAATGAATAAATATTATCATGAATGAAATAGGATAATAAAAAAAGTTAATTTTTTTAAAATTAATTTGGTGTGAATGTATCCACATTATTGATAATTTGTTATCAAATTCTATAAGAAAATATACAAAAAGAATCCTAGAGATGATAGAAGATTAAAAACATTTTATAAATAATTTATTTTTGGTTATTTTGATAAAATTTTATGGGTCTTATTTATTTCGGTATTTTTATTACTCTATGAGATATGGAGAACAAGAAAAACATATTTGGATTGTATTGAAAAAATTATAAGATAAAAATTTAAATGTAAAATTATTAAATATAAAATTTGGATACAAAAAATTTCACCCCATTAAACTATTTCTTCTATATATAGAATAATTTTAAATTTTATTAAAACCAATGTCATGAAATAATAAACTAGATTGATAGAAGTTAGTAATATTTGATGTTTTCTTTGATTAATGGCTTACTAATAAGCGTGTGTTGAAACATTTTAATGGTTTTCATTCTAAAAAAATGTTATCTCAAAAAAGTTAAATTATTCTAGATAATGAAATGAGATTAACAGTTTTAGTAATTGAAAAGAATATTGTTTGATGATATTAATTTGTTCATTCTGATATAAAATGGATATTTTTTTAGTTTACACAGATGATTTTTTACAATCACAAGGATTATTCTTAATGAATGATGATCGGGTTATTCTATATGGTTGACATAAATTAAAAAATCATAAGAACAATAACCATACACATGACTTAGAACATATAATAATGATTTTTCATTAAAAGTTTATATAAATTATTTATATGTGGTAAAATATCAAATACATACTAATCATTAAATATTAACAGATAATGTTAATCAAATATGAATATTTCATAAGTATGATAAAATGGTTTGATATTTTAATGCATTATGATTTAAGGATTCCATAACATCTAGCTATAGAAAACAAGGAACCCAATTTATTATGTTGAAAAGATAATGTATCAGTAACTATCTTATGATCGGTACACAATCCTTTAATTAATGATTTAATTAATGTGTACATGGAAATTGCATTTGTTGAAAAATATTTTTTTTATAATATATTACTATATTAATATTTTATAGAATTATTTAAGAGGTTTCATATTAGTGACAACTAATTTCAATGAAATGTAGATCTGTTTAAGAAGGGTCTATTTTTTGAGTTTAATTGTGACATAGACACTGTTGTTTGATTGGGAATGGGTTTTATTATTCTGAGTGATTCACAATTAATGATGTAATTATTCAATGAATATCATATAAATATATTTTAAATTCATCCATGTGTTTCTAATATATAGATATAATTTTGGAGATATTATTTGTGGTATGGAAGGGAGAAAGATACATATAAAAATACTATGAATAGTTTGGTTTTAAAAAAAATTAATTCTTAATGAAAACTACCGAAGGGGATTCTAAATGAAATTCATATACCTAAATGGAAAATATAGATCATATATATGGATTTTGTGGTGGTATTTATATTAAATTTTCTTCAAAATGTGTTTTAATTTATTATTGGTAAACTTGATTAATATATGAATTTACATTATATTCTAGATAATGTATCTTTGGATATACTGATTTGAAATTGAATTAATGAGATAATCAGATTATACGAAATCATGGTATTTTTTATCTGATTTTCATTCCATATTTAACTCCACATATAAGAAAAAACATCAGAATTATTTGGGTACTAATTTTAATTTCGATATAGAACACTATCATTAATCTAATGGACAATCAGGGAAAATGGTTCATATATTTGATGATATGATTTTTGAATGATTACTGAATCATTAGTAATTTTGGGATTAATATATATCAATATTTTAATTTTAATATAATTATATTTTTTATTCATTCATATAGATATATTCTTTTTGGGAATTAAATTTAATGAGGTTCTAAGATCAATTATTCTTTGATGGTGTCAATAAAAGGAATTTTTGAACTAGAACTCATATAAGAAATGGTAGATTAAATTTATTTTCATTAGTATGAACTATGGATAACTCATAAAATTTAATATATTTATTTAAATATTAGGTTGAATGATCCCTCATTTGTGGTAGGAGATCAAATTTTTTATAATGTCACTAGTGCAGAAAACATTTTTTACGTCGGTTATTTTTTATTATTTACGTCGGTTTTTAGGCGACGTTAATACGGACGACGTTATAAATAACGTTTTTTACGTCGGTTATTTAAAACCCGACGTAATATCCCTAACATCACGGTGTTTATCACGTCAGTTCATATAATAACCGACGTGATAAATATGCGCGGGGGGCTTTATCACGTCGGTTATTCCCTAAACCGACGTGATAAAACGCTTGGGATATCGTTTATCACGTCGGTTATGACATAACCAACGTGATAAACCCTTCCCCTGGCCTATTATCACATCGGTTATTTAAGAAACCGACGTGATAAAAAGGCCTGGGAAACGTTTTATATAAGAAAGCTTATAAAAGTTTACATTGCCCTTACCAAAAATGATTCTTTTCTTCTACTTTCAAAAAATTGTCTCCATGTGTCTTCATCTATAAAAGGATATATACGACATGGATTCTCACGACTCCTATGACCATAAATGAAGTCAGATGAGAGGGTTGATTTGAAATCCCTCCATCTCCTAGCAGCCAACGATAAGCATTTCTTCCTGACTCCTCTAGTGTCAGGAATATCAAATGTCATCTGATAAAAAAGAGGTTAAAAATATTATATATACTAGAAACATTTAAAGAACAGACAAACAATAGCAAAAGATCTTACCAAAATGGTCTCCCACAGCTGAGAAATTATCGCCTTATCCACACTTCTCCAATCATCATAGAGAATGCTTACTTTTCTCTTAGCCTGAGTTGCTACAAAACCCTGAAAATCTTTAGCATTTGGACCTCTAGGAAGATCATCATCATCAAACTCCACGACTATCCTCTCCTCCTCCGTACGGGCAAGTGATAATTTTGGTAAACGTGTGCACCCACTCTTACCATCCTTTGAACTCTTTTTCGTAATAGGAGCATGTGAATGTTCCTCCCCAGATGTATGACCAATATGCTCATCTCCAGAATCATGTGGCTGATCAAATGATTGATCTGTCATTTTCCTTCAAATCAAAAAAACAAACATTAGTTCACAAATAGAAAAGTGTACTAAATTACATAATAGTAAACATTGGTAATATGGTATGCATGTTAAACAATGATAAACATGGTAAACACAGGCAAAAGGTTGCCAAAGTGTTGGCCCAAGAAAGCTGAAACGTGGACTCACTGAGTCCACCGGTCAGCCGGTGTGAGCACACCGGCCAGCCGGAGGACCCAGGCAGTAGACTTGCCCACTGCCTGGTGCCACCGGCCGGCCGCTGGCTCACCACCGGCCGGCCGGTGGACCAGACAGCCTTCCTCTATCTGGACCACCGGCCGGCCGCTAGATCACCACCGGCCGGCCGGTGGACCAGACAGAGAGCATTCCTCTCTGTCTGGACCACCGGTCGGCCGCTGGCTCAGCACCGGCCGGCCGCTGGTGATCCAGACAGAGAGCCTTCCTCTCTGTCTGGACCACCGGCCGGCCGCTGGCTCAACACCGGCCGACCGCTGGTGATCCAGACAAAGAGGGAGGCTCTCTGTCTGGTCCACCGGCCGGCCGGTGGTGATCCAGCGGCCGGCCGGTGGACCAGACAGAGCTTTGTTCTGGACCACCGGCCAACAGGTGATCCACCACCGGCCAGCCGGTGCGCCCAGGACTTCTCCTCTTTACGGTTTTTATTGTTTTATCGTTTTGGTTTGATACATGTTTTAATAAGTAAAAAATTTACAGTATCTAACATTATATGAAAAAACTAAATGTAAACAAGAAATAAACTTGTGTTACCTGTAATTTTAGGAATGTACAGTTGGATTGTTTTCCCAAATTCCTTCGTCGTGATCGTTCCTTATGGCACAAACCATGTCTTCAACATACTCATCATTATGTTCTGTTAATCTTTCCATGGAAGTAGGGATCTCACATAAATCAGTATCTTCATCAAATTCATCCTCACCAACATATTGGTTTTTCCCTTGTAAAACCACAGCCCCCAACCCTCTGGACAGCCCCCCCCCCACCCACCCGGACAACCCCAAATACCCTCTGGAGAGGCCGCCACCCACTTGGACAGCCCCCCACACCCATCCACCCCCTTGGACACCCCCCTGGACACCCCACCGACCCCTTTGGATAGGCCGCCACCCCCTTGGACAGCCCCCCACACCCACCCATCCCCTTGGACACCACCCTGGACACCCCCCGACCCCTCTGGGCTGCCCCCGACCCCTCTAGAAAGCACCCCACCCCTCCTGGACACAACCCCCCACCCCCGACCTGCTTGGACACCCCCCTGGACACCCCCAACCCTCTGGACAGCCCCCCCACCCCTCCTAAACACCACCACCCACCCCCTACCCCCTTGGACACCCCCCTGGACACCCCCCCCCCCCAACACCCACCCACACCATTGGACAGCCCCCCACACCCACCCACCCCCTTGTAACCCCCCTGGACAGCCCCCACCCCTCCTGGACACCACCCCCCACCCCTACCCCCTTGGACACCCCCTGGACATCCCCCAACCCTCTGGACAGCCCCCCCACCCACCCGAACAACCCCAAATACCCTCTGGAGAGGCCGCCCCCCACTTGGACAGCCCCCCACACCCATCCACCCCCTTGGACACCCCCCTGGACACCCCACCGACCCCTCTGGACAGGCCGCCACCCCCTTGGACAGCCCCCCACACCCACCCAACCCCTTGGACACCACCCTGGACACCCCCGACCCCTCTGGACAGCCCCCGACCCCTCTAGAAAGCACCCCCACCCCTCCTGGACACAACCCCCCACCCCCGACCTGCTTGGACACCCCCCTAGACACCCCCAACCCTCTGGACAGCCCCCCACCCCTCCTAAACACCACCACCCACCCCCTACCCCCTTGGACACCCCCCTGGACACCCCCCAACACCCACCCACACCCTTGGACAGCCCCCCACACCCACCCACCCCCTTGTAAACCCCCCTGGACAGCCCCCCGCCCCTCCTGGACACCACCCCCACCCCCTACCCCCTTGGACACCCCCTGGACATCCCCCAACCCTCTGGACAGCCCCCCCCCCCCCACCCACCCGGACAACCCCAAATACCCTCTGGAGAGGCCGCCACCCACTTGGACAGCCCCGCACACCCATCCACCCCCTTGGACACCCCCCCTGGACACCCCACCGACCCCTCTGGACAGGCCGCCACCCCCTTGGACAGCCCCCCACACCCACCCATCCCCTTGGACACCACCCTGGACACCCCCCAACCCCTCTGGACAGCCCCTGACCCCTCTAGAAAGCACCCCCAACCCTCCTGGACACAACCCCCCACCCCCCACCTGCTTGGACACCCCCCTGGACACCCCCCAACCCACTGGACAGCCCCCACCCCTCCTAAACACCACCCCCACCCCTACCCCCCTTGGACACCCCCCTGGACACCCCCCAACACCCACCCACACCCTTGGACAGCCCCCCACACCCACCCACCCCATTGTAAACCCCCCTGGACACCCCCCGACCCCAAATCCATGCACCTATGCCATGGTTGTGTGTGAATAAAGTAGTAACAACTGTAAAAGGGCAACCCATCCAAATGGACACGCCCCAACCCTCTCGGGGATTTATAGAAAACGATGAAAAATTAGTGAAATCATAAAATTACTCAATATTGCAAGTCGAACAAATAGATTTAGGGATGATAAATAAGATTATGGTGCCAAAACGAGTTAAAAGGGTTCGTAATCGAAGAATCTTAGCTAGTTTCAACAAAAAAATCACAACACATATATATATACTATCCGAGAAAAAAAACGAACGAGTGGGAGGATTACCTGAGTGCTGCGAGTTTAGATGATTGATCCGAGGATATTAAATATGAGAAACGATGATCGCAAAACGAATCTAAACCAACGAAATGGACGAGCCGATCCGGGTTTACGCGCGAGAGAGACGAGTCGCGACTGTCGAAGGTAAACTCGCGAATGACAATCCACGGGTCTGGGTAAATTTTTAAATGAGTTATCACGTCGGTTATTCAATAACCGACGTGATAATTGTTTTAAAAACATTTATAACATCAGTTATTTCAATAACCGACGTAAAAACCTTCCTCCGATTCATTTGTTACGTCGGTTAGTTTATAACCGACGTTATAAAGGGCTCAAAATCCGCGTTTTTTTACGTCGGTTATGGAATAACCGACGTAAAAAACATCTGCGGATTCTTTTTTTACGTCGGTTATTTTATAACCGACGTAAAAAAGCCTTCAAAAACCGCGTTTGTTACGTCGGTTATTCAATAACCGACGTAAAAAGGCCTTCGGAAACCGCATTTTTTACGTCGGTTATTGTTATAACCGACGTAAAAAACGAAGCCGCGCGATTAATAACGTCGGTTATAATAATAACCGACATTAAAGGTGTACCGAATACAAATATTTACGTCGGTTAATAAATAACCGACGTAAAAAACCTCGTTTTACATATTATGACGTCGGTTTTATATAACCGACGTAAAAAATGGTGACGTAAAAAACGTTTTCTGCACTAGTGTGTATATAAATGTAAAAATATTAAATATTTTGGCACGAAATGAACATTTTTGTATGTAGTCTATTGGTCCATATGAAATAATAGAAAAAATTTATAAAAGGATTGATATATAGTATCCCTGACTCTAAATTTATCTTAGGATTATGATGTGTTACATGTTTCTTTTCATTGAAAATAAAAACATAATTTAGCTCATGTTTTAATCCCTAATTTGAAATAGATAGAGAAGAATGTCTATATTGAATAAAATCTAGTTTATGTTTCATATGTAGAGAGATAATACTAAAATATATAGTGGTTCTTTATTTAATGGTTTTAGGGATTTATAATATAATTGAGGAGGTGGCATGATATTTGGAAAAATATTGTAGTGAAGAATACCTTCACTTTTTTATGTAAGAAATAAAATTGTGATGTTGTAATTTCATGAGTAAGATAGAATTTAAAAACCAATTCATCCTATAACTAAATGAATCTTATGAAATATTAGTATTAATTTTATATATTTATATTCGTCAGAGTTTTATAGATAAATAAGAAAAACTGCAAAAAAAATAAATAGTTTTATTTAATCGAATTATTTTTATTGAATTATAAAGTGTTGTATGAAAATAAAAATTATTATAAAAATAATATAAATTTGATAAAATGGAAATATTTTTTCAAATCAAAATTTCATTTATCTCTTGGAATAATGTTTTTTGATTTTTCTATAAATAAGTTTGTTGATTAAATACTGAAAATATAAATTTTTATAAAAATGTAAATTTTTTAATTAAATCAAGAAAATAAAAAAGTTATTATATTTTTATCAGGATCTATTGTATCATTATATAAATTTAATTATATATATTATATATAATTCCTATATAATATATATATATATATATTTAATTTTTTATATGTTAATTTGTGTTTCTAATAATTAAATTTTCAGAGAATTGTTTATTATTACTATTGACGGACTAATATTTAAAAAAAATTATCCCACATAAAAAATGTTAATATTTAATAATGAGGTCCATTTTCTTAACAGGTGGTTCAAATTTATTAACTTGTTTTATACAATTTTATGTTCATTATAAATAGTAATCATTGTAAAATTGAACCACAATGGTAATGTGGTAAAACGATATAATAATGGAAACAACTATGTTATTGGTTTCAAAAATTATATATTTTTTCTTATCAGATGATTGTGTATATATAATAATCAACATAAATATTAATAAAAAATTTATATCTTCAACATGACTATAAGATTGAAGTAATATTATTTTAATACATTAAATATTCCCACATATTAATTATCCCTCATTATAAAAGGGAACATATTCTACTCCCATAATAAATAAATTATCAACAATTTACATCTAATACATGAAAAAATTTATCCCCAACTTCCCTCAAAACATTATATATGATTTATTATTACTAAAAGATGACACCCAAAAGGATTAAAGTGTAATCCAAATGACGTTTTCCATAGATGAGGTATAACTCTTAAGTGGGTGTTTCATGGTTATTTATTTTTATAACCCCTTTAAATACATTTTAGCCAAGATGAAATTATAAGAACAGTTTTCAAATTGTGTAAAAATATTATTATGATATTTTAAAACAACCTTTCATATCATTTTTCCGACCATGGGAAATGGAAACATCACTAGTGTCAATATGTTGTAAAAGACCTCCATAGAGCAATGTGTTTTGTTTTTCATCAGTACATTATGTTATTGGTTAAAATGACATAAAAAGGAATATATACTGTAATAATGATATACTTATGATTATATATTTGTAATATATAAATTTCCATATTATAATATTTATCCATTAGAAATTAATAATGTGTCTATTTCAAAGGTGTGGATTACCACATATGTGAACCAATATGATTCATTATTCATATCCATCATAAAGTTTCATCATTATAATATAAATAATGAGTACACATGTCATATATACCAAATTTTTGATTTTAAATTTTATAATATCATATAATATATCTTTTCATCCAATTATAAAAACAAAAATGTCATTCATTTTTATGTACAAAATATTTTCCCCGTGCAATAAAATGGTTCATTTTATATGAAATATTTACATTGTAATTTTGGAATAATTTTCATTTCATAAAATGTAAAATTATAACAAATAAATTATTATATTTAAATTTTAATGATTATTTATTTAGACAATGGTAAATGAATATATTTTTTGAGTTTATAAATGAACAACCTTAAGATTGAAAACATGAACCTAATTTTCTTAGTAAATAAATTATAAATGGTGAAAAATTGAAAATAATGAATAGTTATAAAGGAATGGACAAGAGAAAAAATATTAATGATGTATAAAACACTAATAATTATATTACTTTTGAGTGTAGGAATATATATGAAATTATTTGATCAATGAAATAATCTATTTTCTTTATAACATTGTATTAATGAATGTTTTGAACACTTTTTCTTTAATATTCATTTTATAAAAAATGTTCCACATATTTTATTATTTTATAATACAAGATTATTAATATTCATTTTTCAATAGTATTGGATTTCATTAAAAGTTAAATGAAATTAATAATTATATTATTTATCATTCAAGTCACTTTTAATTATTTACTATAGTGTAAAATAATGTTTTATAATATAATAATGTTACAAAATTTATCGAATTCCTAGAATGAATTATTTATCAATATTAATGAATATTTCAAAAAAATATAATAGTAATAGTTTAATATTCCCACCCTTCATGGAGTTTATCATTTGTGAGAGGTTTCAATGAAAATGGATATTTCTCAATATGATTGTGTGAAATTGTATAGAGTTTTTATTGTGGGTTCAAATTAGTATATCAATGGTTTTATGATGAAAATGATAAATATTATAAATATTTATATCCTTATAAGGCAATTAAAAATTATATAATGTCATTGGTGATAGTTATATAGTTTGTGTCTCCAGATGATCCTAATATAGATCACCAATAAATTAGGTAAAGATGGTGTCTAAGAAACAAAAAAATTATGGTAGGTAAAATATATGGTTACTCCTATTGAATGAACTAGTCATTTGTTATTCTTACATGAGTAATAAATGAATTAACATAGGTAATGAATATGATTCTAAATTATGCTGGAACTATTCATGAAAAAGTGTTTTACAGAAATCATTTGATATCATCAAGAATGAATTTTTAATGATCAATGGTTTTTTATCAAATGAATATTTTTATTTGTTCTCATGTTCCACATGATTCATTCATGTTTTCTAATATTATTTATAATGGGGTTTCTATTTTTTTGATCAAAATTAAAATTAACTTGTATAAATGTTTTATTTATCAGCCAGATTATTTATTATTAAAAATGTATATTTATTCATGGTTTATTAGGTTTTAAAAAAGACTAATGGGATTTATATTATATTTATGTCAATTTGTAATAATTATTTCACCCAATGTTTATAAATAGTTTTTATATGATGTTTGAAAGATATATTCTTTGTTAATATTTCATCAATGGTGAATTATGAAAAACAAAGAAAATGTTTCATGTATGAAACATATGCTTAAAAGTAATTTTATTTTCATAAAAATGTATAGTAAGTGAATGTAACCTCTTAAACATATAATGATTTTCAAAATTATTAAAAGCTCTAAAACTCAAATATCCTGAAAATATAATAAGGAAATCCCTTTTAATAACCCATGTATTTGTGATATTTTTTATTTACATGGTGTTATAATATGAATAACATAATTTAATAATTTCTATATTTCTGGAAATTTTATTAATTTATTTAATGAGTTTACCATGCATTAAAATAAATAACTAATAATGAAACTAATATAAATAATTAATTAAAGTGTGATTATCAAAGTCCATATCTAATAGCTTATTTTTCTACTGGACGATTGTCTAAAATGTATCCTTGTGGAATAAAACATTGATCAGATATTAGATTGAGATTCAACGTTATTCATATCCACCTATGTATCATTTGGATTGATTTTTTCTCCCCAGAAATCTTGAACCACATCCAATAAACTAGAATATCAAACCAATAAATAATCATCACAAACTCGCATTTGTGGATAACTAATATATTCTGTAAGGGGTTTACAGAATATAATTTTTTTCCATGAATGAACTGATGTAATAAGAGGGATGGGATAAATAGGGGCCATAAATTTATCTTAATTATTTATTTCAAAAATTATGAATATTAAAAATTTAAATGAACCCAATCACATTCATATGATTATGTATTCTCATGATCATCTACTTGCATACAAAAAATATACAATGACACATTATATATAATTCAATCGAATTCATTATTTAATTTATATATAATAACCTAGAATTATTTCACTAATTATCTTATTAATTAATTATTTAACTAATTCCATTTAACTCTTTTAAAATTTACTATAAATTTCATAAACCATATTTGTGAAACAATAAATCAAAATTTCATTTAATTATAATTTTTTACCCGATTGGTATTTAGATGCATCACTTACTGTAACATCCCTGGTAAATAAATAATATTACATTCTAATGTTTATTATTATTTTTGAATAAAATGTTATTATTAATTTAAAGGGAATGATATGCTTGATGGTGTACCCAATACACAACAATGAGTTTCATTGAAATCTTATGTTGCACACTAATAATATAAAAATATTACAATTGTTAATGCCTATCTGTTGTAATGGCGGGAATGAACAGAAATAACTAAAAAATGATTACATCTGTTTGTTAAATATTTTTACATTTATCCAATAAATGTTAGAGGCTAAAAATCCAAATGAATCCAATTTTAAGAATAAATACTCTAATATTTTTAAAAGATTGTTTTACCGCCTTTTGATGGAGAACCTTTTTGAAATATAACTTTTGACAATTGTATAATCTCTATTTAACATGATAAACTTAATATTTTGGATTGGGACATTCAAATTTATTTTGGATAAATTTTTGGTATGTTTCTGACAATGTTCATTTTTTTAATGAATAGAGAAAAAATAATTCATTTTACATCAAAAGTACTTTTTCATCTAATTTAATTATATTGTTAGATTAAATTTTAAATTGATTTTAAATTTATTTGGAATATGTTTTTACCATTTAATCCAACAGTGGTCATTAGAATTAATTTCACTTTGAATTTTGACTTAAACTAGTGTCAATCTTTTAATAGATATTGTTTCTTAAAAACACGCTATTTGTTTTGACAGCGAAAATGAATTATTCAATTAATTAATGAAACATATATATTTTTAATTTTGTAAAATAGACATTATTTTTGAATTCGGAATATCAAATATAGCTTAGGGTGAATTTTTGGTATTTTTCTGAAAAACGTCAATTTTTGAAGAATAGTGAAACCATTAAGTTGTAGTTAAAGAAACTGATTTTTTGTTTAAATGAATCATTACCACTTCTATGATTTTATTTTCAAGATTACAACATACATGGTTGTCACTAGGAAGTAAAATTTGGTTCAATGAGATTAAAATAATTTTTTGGTGAATAGTATCTTTTGTGATTTATTAATCGCGATTAAAGGTAATTATTGTAATTTAAGGTACAAATAATATAATAATAATATTAAATGACCTTGAAACATGTCCTACACTTATTGGATGAGTCATTTCCGACCATAAAAATCCATGGGTCAACTTGGGGACCCCATGGAGCCACTTTGGTCGGAAAATGACAATAATAGCCTTTTATTTAATGTTAAAATTAAAATGTCACAAATATGTATTGTTTTACAAAAACAATTTTTACATTAGGTTATACAAGTCATATGTTTGACTATAAATATTAATTAGAAGTCTAAAGAGATTTCATATATCATGATATTTGTTTTATAATTTTTAGACATTAAATAAATTAATTCTATTTATGACACTGTGATGATGTATTGATTACCTCATAAATGAACGATTTTAATAAAATGAGAAGATATAGTGATATATAAGTCTTAAACTTGTAAAAAACCAATTTTATGGGTGGATTTATAAACTATATCACATTACCCTCGAAATATATCCTTTTGGGACCTTTGAAATCCGAAAATCATTTTATAATAAAGTAATAGTTTATAACTTTCCAAGAGTGCCCCTCTTCTTCTCCTATAAAAGGCCCCACCTCTACCACCTTATCCACACCTCTCAAGACATTGTCTCGGCCAACCCCTGACCCTTTCATCTCTCCACATCATTCTATTCATCATTGAAGCCTCACCTTTGGCAGAATGCTCTTCAAGAAACCCTTTTGGTTCAAACCAAGATGAGTTACCCGATTTAATGGTAATGTCTTCACATGGGTTATTTTGTTTTATTTTGCTTTTCCAAACCCCTAAAATCTTCCTATTCCTTTATTTTATAACAACACAAGTATCTTAAATATACTAGGATGTTTTATGTTAAATATTAGAGCTACACATACACACACCTCCGTCTAATGGTTAAAGAACATATTGTTTATGTGGATGGTGAATTACTGCCTCACAAAACGATGATTGTTCAATCTTCTCTTAACACCATTAATGGTGGCCATTATGATTTAACTTTATTTTATATATGATATATATGGTATTTATGTTTCCCATATTCTTCAGTATTCTATATTTAAAACATACCATTATGCTTTTCATGTTGTGCAATTGCGATAATTCCATACGAGGAAGTGTGGAGTACCGCCCCCTCAAGTGATGTGACTTGTTCATGCAATACATAGAATTTATAAAGAATAAAACTAATTAACTTATGTGGCCTATGAAACATATATATTAAACTGCAATTATAATATATATCTCTCTAAATTATTTTTAAATCCCTCAATATGACAATGAAATGAAAGTAGAGTTCATACGTATGTACGGTCTACCATCTCTATGAATGGTGCATTTTATTTATTTTTAACTCAAAATGATATAGAATAGTATAAAATTAATATTAACTAGATATATATGATATTTAAATCGTTAATACTATTCTAGAGATGATTTACTTATAACTACATGGACAATCATTTTAAAACAAGATCATTTTTGACTCATGTACCAAACATCGACGAAAACGTCTGATATGATCTCAGATTATTAAAAAATTATTATAACATTGTATAATGTGATATTAACTGAATAATAATCTTTAACGGTGGAATTTAAGAAATTATAAATTGAAAAATGTTTATTTTTTAGGAATATAAAGAAACGAACAAGACAAGTATGACTTGAGGTAACAGATCCGACCTCTCTCTTTCTTTTCAAGTACCCTCTTGTATGTCATTTCATTTATGCTCCATGTTATTATGTTGGATGATGTTCTTTCATATTAACCATAATTTAATTTTTATTTTCATATAATTAGATACCCCCTCTTACTCCTAGAAATTCATTTTTAGAATTTTTAAGTGGCGCTGTTAGGCTGCCGAGTTTTCGTAAGGGATCCAACCTCTCTCTTTCTTTTTAAGTACTCTCTTTTATGTCACTTCTTTTATGCTCCTATTTCTTATGTTGGGGGATGTTATTTTATATTCCTCATACTGTAATTTTTATGTTCATATTATGAGAGACCATAATTGATATCTTCAATGCATTTTTGGATGTTTTAAGTGGCGTCGTTAGGGTTCTGATTTTTCGTAAGGGGATATGTTATTTCACTTTTTATTCATGTGAGATTCAATGCTACAATGGCCAGTATTTCCTTCTGTGTGGTGTATGAACTGCCCATTATTTTACAATTTTTATAATATAATCTTATTTATTGGTAGTTAAATCTTCATTTTATGACCCTTCTATCATGGGGTGTACGTTTCGAACATTGCCCAAATCGGTAAGGGAACCTTTCACACTCCTCTTTTAAAAAGACTTATTTTGTTATGTCTTTTAATTTACATATTTTTAAGTTGGGATATGTTCTTATATATCCTGATTGATGTAAATTTATATTTCCAAGTGATTAGATACCATTTTCTCTCTCATCAACTAATGTTATGAATTTTAAAGTGACGTCGTTAGGCAGTCGAATTTTACCAAGGAAATTTCTTAACCCAATTTCGATTTCTTTGGGTGCAACATGTAGTTATTGCATATGTCATCCTTTGAATATGTTTGAATGGCCATTTATTGTTTTACACTTAATATCCAATTATATTGGGTGTATTTACATATTTCAAACATAATTATGAAATTGATTTATTCTGAATTTAATGATACCTTCTTTATAATGGATTTCATCTCATTTTACATTTCTATTGAGACTTTATTGTTGTTATGCACCAGATTACTCTTATACGGTGTATATACTATCCGTTGGAATATTATATCATGAATCCATTTATTCTCATGATATTATAAAGTTATGATTAAATGTTATTCCTCAATGATTGTATTCAAGTGTCTCTCATTTTGTTAAAAACCCTTTAACTAAAATATCATTTTAAATGTTTTATTGATTTATTCTTATAAATATTTCTCATTAATATCCATGTTTTCAAAATGGTTTTAAGGTTTTATTTATGAGGATATTAATGGTTTAAAATGTTAAAATCATAAAAGTGGTATGGGACACATTGATTCAAAAATCTCATTTTTAAATCATTTTAACTGGTTTTGAAAATTATTTTTTAGAATGGATTGATTATTTCAATATCTTAAAAGGTTATATTATTATTGCAATGTGGGAATGTTATCTTTACTTTATGAATATGTTATGTGATGTGATTATGTTATGGTTCTTGGGCATTGTTTATGAAGACGGGTGGTTCGGTGATAAACATAGGGTGGGTGAGCCTGATATAGCTCTCCACTGCATTGGGTAATGTGACGGAGTTAAACATTATGGTTTGTCTTAAGGGATTTAGGGAATATACTATGATGGGTATTCCAAACGTAACCATGAGGGTTACTCCCTACGTTAGAATGTTATGAATGCCTCATGTTACCTTTATGTCTTATGATTTCTATGAGTTATTCATAAATATCATGATTTTATGAGGTATGTTAACGTTCTTATGTTTTATGAGTAAAGTATGATTTCATTGATTCATATGTATACATGCACTTATATTTCCCTTATGAATTTTTCTATCCCTAACTGAGCTTTTTCTGCTCATCCCATGTTTTTGAAATGTTTTTCACATGACAAGGGAATGGTACATGGTATGATGATAGTGTCAAGGAAGTGTCAAGAAAGAATCCATGTTTTATTTTAAATATGATTTCATTGATGGGAAAAAATGAATATTATATTTTATGAAACCACTTTGTTTAAATGTGGAATTTAATTCATGATTTATGATCTAATTCTATATAACTCTAAACCCAAAAAGATCCTCAATGTGAATTCTTGAAATAACTCACGTTTAAGTAATGTTTAAGGCTGGGTCCTTATAGTTGGTATCAAAGCTCGGTTTAGATAAATTTTGAGGTTAATGTGTTGTTTAAGCATAAGTGACAAGTTGTGTATAACCACAACGGTTATTATATTAGAAAGTGTCATTGTTATTTTTGAAGGTTGGAATGAGATTGAGATAACTTGTATAAGTATATCTTTGTGTTTATCTTCCTCATAAGTACATGATGATTTTGATGATATACTCACACTGACCATTTTGGATTTAGTAAATGGATGGATCTAGCAGGAACCAAAATGTCAATGGGTTTGAATGAAAC
Organism: Viscum album; assembly: GCA_963277665.1. Taxonomy (NCBI): domain Eukaryota; kingdom Viridiplantae; phylum Streptophyta; class Magnoliopsida; order Santalales; family Viscaceae; genus Viscum; species Viscum album. The sequence goes on along the minus strand of OY728130.1, from coordinate 1,900,619,834 downwards.
TGTGGTGGTTCTCTGATTAAGAGACTAGATGAAATAGGGGATTCAATGAAAAATATCGTGGTTATTATAAACCAACTATCATGAGTCATGATCAGCCACTTGAACCTTGGTGAGTTCTCTAATGCCTCTTGTATGAGAGAACCAACTCAATGTGGAAGTTCATGTGATAATTATAAGGGTAACCATTAGTGTTTATGTGATCCTTTCTTTTGAGGTAATTATGGGTTACTATATGTAATGATGGAAGATGAATGTCATGAGGTAAAATTGAAGATAAAATATGTTATGGTTATTTTTGAAGATTTTATCTCTTATTAGGGAATGTTTTAAGAATTATATAGTTTTGGGAAAAGGACAACACGCATACCATGTGACAACCCATCACGTCGGACATAGCTGTGGGAGTCGAACCCACAACCAAAGTGCAACTAGTATTTATCGCCTACCACTAGACTACGTGTAGCCCCTGGTTTGTTTGACTAATTATTTTTTTGTTATATGATTTTATAGATCAATAGTAAGTTTATTTTGGGTTTTCTATAAAAATTATTAACCTATCATGGAGGATATGTGATTAGGTTAATTACTTTTCAATATGACACTTTTAGAGAAATTAAAGTTATTTGGACATAAATGTTAATTTGTACCTTGGGAGACTCTGTGATTAAATCCTTCAAATATTTTGGTTTCAATATTAGTTGGGTTTACCTTGAAGAAATTTATGGATAATTTTTTTATTAAATGGTCTTCGTTGAAGATTGGGTTTTTTTGAAAATTTAGGATAATAGGAGTAGTTTTTCTTTTTGTAAAAAAATATATATCCTTTTTGGGTATTATATAACCTCATAATAAAATTTTTGGTTTGGTTTTTGTTGAGATCTAAATACATGGGAAATATGTAGTTCTCTTTTGTGGATTATTTGATTCTCAAGAAGTTGATTATAGTACTCATAATGCGAACAAGTCTTCCTAAGTACTTGTCTTTTGGAGAAAATATGAGTTTGATTAAGGAATCTAGTAAAAGTTGAAAGTCTACATGACAAGTTAGTATGTTTCATTATGATTTAGTTAAGCTCAAAAATAAATTCATCAATAAAGTGTAACATAAAACAAAAATGTTGAATGTTAACTTTTACTACTGGGGAATCGAATACCATTTTACTCATCAAAAGTTTGTGATCTTCTTGTGGTTAACTTTCTCCTAGACATGTTTACTATCTCTCTCCATCAGAACATGACCCTTTGTTTTATCCTCCATATCCATATTTTTATACGTGGAATCATAGAATGGGTTATCTCGGGTGTCCTTTGTACTTCTCTCCCTTTTATTTAAAGTGATAGTTTTACTGACTCTTGTTCCAATGTGGGACATTCAATGAAGTTTTCAAGCCCAATTTTGAAATTGTGAGGACGCAATTCCCAAAAGGGGTGAAGGATGTAACATCCCAGGTAAATAAATAATATTACATTCTAATTTTTGTCAATATTTTTGAATAAAATTTTAATATTACTTTAAATGGAATGCTATGCCAGATGGCGTAACAAATACGCAACAACGAGTTTCATTGAAATCATACGTCGCACAATAATAATATAATAATATTATAATAGTTAACGCCTATCTGTTATAATTGTGCTAATGAACAGAAATAACTAAAAAATGATTACATATGCTTGTTAAATATTTTAACATTTATTCAATAAATGTAAGAGGCTTAAAATCCATATGAATCCAATTTTAAGAATAAATACACTAATATTTTTAAAAGACTGTTTTACCACCTTTTGATGGAGAACATTTTTTAATCTAACATTTGAAAATTTTATAAGCTCTATTTGTCAAAATAAACTTATTATTTATGTCTGGGACATTGAAATTTACTTTGGTTGCATTTTTGGTACCTTCTGACATTGTTCATTTTTTTACTGAATAGTGAAAAAATACAGCATTTTACATCAATCCTGCTTTTTCATCTAATTTAAATATATGGTTAGATTATATTTTTAATTGTTTTTAAATATTAGATGGAATATATTTTTACCATTTAATCCAATAGTGGTCATTGGAATTAATTTCACTTTGAAATTGGACTTAAACAAGTGTCAATCTTTTAATAGATATTGTTTCTTAAAAACATGCTATTTGTTTTGACAACGGGAATGAATTATTTAATTAATTAATGAAACATATATATTTTTAATTTTTTGAAATATAAATTATTTTTTAATTCTGAATATCAAATATATCTTAGGGTTAATTTTTGGTATTTTTATGAAAAACTTAAATTTTTTTATGAATAGTGAAACCACTAAGTGGTAGTTAAAGAAACTGATTATTTGTTTAAATGAAAAATTATCACTTCCGTGATTTTATTTTCAAAAATACAACATACATGGTTTTCATTAGGAAGTAAAATATGGTTCAATGAGATTAAAATAATTTTTTGGTGAATACTAACTTTTATGTTTTATTAATCGCGATTAAAGGTAATTAGTGTAATTTGAGGTAAAGATAATGTAATAATAATATGAAATGATCTTGACACATGTCATACCCTTATTTAATGAGTCATTTACCACCAATAAAATCCATGGGTAACCTTGGGGACCCCATGAAGCCACTTTGGTTGGAAAATGTCAATAATAACTTTTTATTTAATGTTAAAATTAAAATGTCACAAACATGTATTGTTTTATTAAAACAATTTTTACATTGGATTATACATGTCATATCTTTGACTATAAATATTAATTATAAATCTAAAATGATTTCCTACATCATTATATTTGTTTTATAATTTTTAGACATTAAATAAATTAATTTATTTAGGACACCGTGATGATGTAGTGATTACCTCATAAAAGAACGATTTTAATAAAATGAGAAGATATAGTGAAATATAAGTCTTAAACTTGTCACAAACATATTGTATGGGTGGATTTATATACCATATCACATTATCCTCGAAATATATCCTTTTGGGACCATTGAAATCCGAAAATCATTTTATAATAAAGTAATAGTTTATAACTTTCCAAGAGTGCCCCTCTTCTTCTCTTATATAAGGCCCCACCTCTTCCACATTAGCCACACCTTCCAAGCCTTTGTCTCAGAAAATCCCAGACCATTTCCTCTATATAAATCCCTATATTCATCATTGAAGCCTCACCTTAGGAAGAATTCACTTCAAGTAACCCTTTTGGTTCAAACAAAGAGGAGTTACCCGATTTAAAGGTACTGTCTTCACTTGTGTTCTTTTGTTTTATTTTGCTTCTCCAAACCCATAAACTCTTTTTATTTCGTTCTTTTATAACAAAACTAGTATCTTCAATATACTAGTATGTTTTTATGTTACGTATTAGAGCTACAAATACACACACCTCCGTCTAATGGTTAAAGAACATACTGTTTCTGTGGATGGAGAATTACTGCCTCACAAAACGATGATTGTTAAATCTTTTCTTAACACGTTTAATGGTGGCCATTATGATGACACTGTATTTTATATATGATATAAATGGTATTTATGTTTCCAATATGCTTCAGTATTTTATATTTAAAACATACCTTTATGCTTTTCATGTTGTGCAATTGCCATAATTTCATACGAGGAAGTGTGGACTACCGCCCACTCAAGTGATGTGACTCGTTCATTCAATGCATGGAATGTATAAAGAATGAAACTAATGAAATTATGTGACATATAGAACATATATATTATACTGGAATTATAATATATATCTCTCTCAATTATTTTTAATTCCATTAATATGACAATGAAATGAAAGTAGCGTGCATGCGTACGTACGGCCTACCATCTCTATGAATGGTGCATTTCATTTCTTTTTATCTAAAAATGTTATGGAATAGTATAAAATGAATATGTCCTGGATATATATGATATTTAAATCATTTATACTATTCTGGAGATGGTTTAATTATAACTACATGGACAATCATTTTCAAACAAGATCATTTTTGACTCATGTACCAAACATCGACAAAAACGTCTGATATGAACTCACATTATTAACCAATTATTATAACATTGTATTATGTGATATGAACTTAATAATAATATTTAAAGGTGTAACTTAAGCAATTATAAATTTAACAAAGTTTATTATTTAGGAATATAGTGAAATGAACAAGACAAATCGGACTTGAGGTAACAGATCTGACCTCTCTCTTTCTTTTCAAGTTCCCTCTTTTATGTCATTTCATTTATGCTCCATGTTCTTATGTTGGATTATGTTATTTTATATTAAACATAATTTAATTTTTATTTTCATATGATTAGATACCCCCTCTTACTCCCATAAATTCATTTTTACAATTTTTATGTGGCGCCTTTAGGCTACCGAATTATCGTATGGGATCCAACCTCTCTCTTTCTTTTTAAGTACCCTCTTTTATGTCACTTATTTTAAGATCCCTTTTCTAATGTTGGGGGATATTCTTATATATTCCTCATACTATAATTTTTATGTTCATATAATTAGAGACCATAATTGATATCTTCAATTCATTTTTGGAATTTTTATGTGGCGTTGTTAGGCTGCTGATTTTTCGTAAGGGGATATATTATCTCACTTTTTATTCCTGTGAGATTCGTGCTACATTGGATACTATTTCCTTTTGTGAGGTTTATGAACTGCCCATTATTTTACAGTTTTTATAATATAATCTCATTTCTGGGTAGTTAAATCTTCATTTTATGACCCTTCTATCATGGGGTGTATGTTTCGATCGTTGCCCAAATCGGTAAAGGATCCCTTCAAAATTGTCTTTTAAAAAGACTTATTTTGTTATGTCTTTTAATTTACATATTTTTAAGTTGGGTTATGTTCTTATATATCCTTATTGATTTAAATTTTATTTCCATGTGATGAGATACCATTTTCTCTCTCATCAACTAATCTTATGAATTTTAAAGTGACGTAGTTAGGCTGTCGAATTTTACCAAGGGAATTTCTTAACCCAATATCGATGTCTTTGGGTTCAACATGTAGTTATTTAATATGTCATCCTTCAAATATGTGTGAATTACCTTTGTTTGTTTTACACTTAATATCCACTTATATTGGGTGTATTTATATATTTCAAACATAATTATGAGATTGATTTATTCTTAATTTAAGGATACCTTCTTTATAATGGATTTCATCTCATTTTACATTTCTATTGAGACTTCATTGTTGTTATGCACTATTTTTCTCTTATATGGTGTATATACTATCCTTTGGAATATTATATCATGAATCCATTTATTCTCATGATATTATAATGTTCTGATTAAATGTTGTTCCTCAATTATTATATTCAAGTGTCTCTCATTTTGTTAAAAACCCTTTAACTAAAATATAATTTTAAATGATTTATTGATTTATTCTTATAAATATTTCTCATTAATATCCATGTTTTCAAAATGGTTTTAAGGATTTATTTATATGGAAATTAATGGTTCAAAATGTTAAAATCTTCAATGTGGTATGGGACACTTTGATTCAAAAATCACATTATTAAATCGTTTTAACTGGTTTTGAAAATGGTTTTTTATAATGGATTGATTAATTCAATATCTTAAAAGGTTATATTGTTATTGCAATGTGGGAATGTTATCATTCCTTTTTGAATATGTTATGTGATGTGATTGTGTTATGGTTCTTGGGCATTGTTTATTAAGATGGGTGGTTCTGTGATAAACATAGGGTGGGTGAGCCCGATATAGCTCTCGAATGCATTGGGTAACGTGAAGGAGTTATACATTAAGGTTTCTCTGAAGAGATTTAGGGAATATACTATTATGGGTATTCCAAACGCAACCATGAGGGTTACTCCCTACGTAATAATGTTATTAATGCCCCAAGTTACCTTTATGTATTATGATTTCTATGAGTAATTCATAAATCTTATGATTTCATGATGTATGTTAACGTGCTTATGTTTTATGAGTAATGTATGATGTCATTGATTCTTATGTATACATGTACTAACATTTCCTTTCTAAATTTTTATATCCCTTACTGAGCTTTTCATTCTCATCCCATGTTTTTGAAATGTTTTTCACATGTTAAGGGAATGGTACATGATGTGATGATAATGTCAAGGAAGTGTCAATAATGAATCCATGTTTTATTTTAAATATGTTTCCGTTGATGGGAAAAAATGAATATTATTTATTAAGTAACCACATTTTTTAAATGTAGAATGTAATGCATGATTTATGATCTAATTCTCTAAAACTCTAAACCTGAAACGATCATCAATGTGAATTCTTGAAAAACTCAAGATTAAGTAAGGTTTAAGGCCGGGTCCTTATAGTTGGTATCAAACGTCGGTTTTTATAACATTAGAGGTTAGATTGTTGTTTAAGCATAAGTGACAAGTTGTGTATAACTACAATGGTTATTATATTAGATAGTGCCATTGTTATTTTTAAAGGATGGAATGAGTTTGAGATAACATGGATAAGTATATCTTTGTGTTTGTCTTCCTCTTTAGTACATGATGATTTTGATGATATAATCACACTGACATTTTTGGATTTAGTAAATGGATGGATCTAGCAGGCACCAAAGTGAAAATGGGTTTGAATGAAACTCTTGTGGTTCTCTGATTAAGAGACTAGATAAAATAGGGGATTTAATGAGAAATATCGTGGTTATCCTAAACCAACTATCAGATGTCATGATCAACCACTTGAACCTTTGTGAGTTCTCTAATGCCTCTTGTATGAGAGAAACAACTCGATGTGGAAGTTAATTTGATAATTATAAAGGTATCCATTAGGGTTTATATGATCCCTACTTTTGAGGTAATTATATGTTACTATATGTTATGATGGAAGATTAAAGTCATGAGGTAAAATTGAGGTTAAACTATGTTATGGTTATTTTTTGATGATTTTATCTCTTATTGGGGATTTTTTTAAGAATTATATAGTTTTGGAAAAAGGAAAACACACAAACTGTGTGACAACCCATCACGTCAGACATAGCTATGGGAATCGAACCCATAACAAAAGTGCGACTGGTATTTATCGCCTACCACTGGACTACGTGAAGTCCTTGGTTAGTTTGACTGATTAATTCTTTTAGTTATATGATTTTATGAATCAATATTATGTTTATTTTGGGTTTTATATAGAAATTATTAACCTATCATGGAGGATATGTGATTAGGTTTATTACTTTTCAATATGAGACATTAAGAGCAATTGATGTTATTTTGAGATAAATAATAATTTGTACCTTAGGAGACTATGTAATTAAATCCTTCAAATATTTGGGTTTCAATATTAGTTGGGTTTACCTTGAAAACTTTTATGGGAAAATTGATTATTAAATGGAGTTCGTTGAACTTTGGTTTTTGTTTGAAAAAATTTGGAAATTAAGAGTAGTTTTTGTTTTTGTAAAAAAAATATATATCCTTTTTTGGTATTATCTGACCTCATACTAAACTTTTTGGTTTGGTTTTGGTTGAGATCTAAAGACATTGGGAAATATATAGTTCTCTTTTGTGGATTAATTGATTCTCAAGAAGTTGATTATATTACTTTTAATGCGAACAAGTCTTCTTAAATACTTGTCTTTTGGAGAAAATATGAGTTTGATTAAGGAATCTAGTAAAAGATGAAAGTATACATGACAAGTAAGTATGTTTCATTATGATTTAGTTAAGCTAAAAAATAAATTCCTCAATGAATATTAACTTAAAACAAAAAAATTTTCTATTAACTTTTACTACTGGGGAATCGAATACCATTTAACTCATCACAAGCTTGTGATTTTCTTGTGGTTAACAATCTCCTAGACATGTTTACTATCACTGTCCATCAGAGCATGACCCTTTTTCTTCTCCTCCATATCCATATTTTTATATGTGGAATCCTAGAATGGGTTATCTCGGGTGTCCTTTTTACTTCTCTCCTTTTCTTTTAAAGTGATAGTTTTACTGACTTTTGTTCCAATGTGGGACTGTCAATGATGTTTCCATGCCCAATTTTGAAATTGTGAGGACACAATTCCAAAAAGGGGTGAAGGATGTAACATCCCCGGTAAATAAATAATATTACATTCTAATTATTATCAATATTTGTGAATAAAATTTTAATATTACTTTAAATGTAATTCTTTTCTTGATGGCGTACCCAATATGCAACAACGAGTTTCTTTGAAATCTTACGTTGCACACTAATAATATAATAATATTATAATAGTTAACGCATAGCTGTTGTAATTGAGGGAATGAACAGAAATATCTAAAAAATGATTACATATGTTTGTTAAATATTTTTACATTTATTCAATAAATGTTAGAGGCTTAAAATCCAAATGAATCCAATTTTAAGAATAAATACTCTAATATTTTTCAAAGATTGTTTTACCACCTTTTGATGGAGAACCTTTTTTAAATATAACTTTTGACAATTTTATAAGATCTATTTGTAAAAATAAACTTATTCTTTATTATTGGGACATTGAAATTTAATTTGGTTACATTTTTTGTATGTTTCTGACATTGTTCATTTTTTTAATGAATAGTGAAAAATTACTGCATTTTACATCAGAACTGCTTTTTCATCTAATTTAAATATATTGTTATATTATATTTTAATTGGTTTTAAAGTGTAAATGTAATATATTTTTACCATTTAATCCAATAGTGGTCATTGTAATTAATTTCACTTTGAAATTGGACTTAAACTAGTCTCAATCTTTTAATAGATATTGTTTCTTAAAAAAATGCTATTTGTTTTGACAGTGGGAATGAATCATTAAATTAAGTAATGAAACTTATATATTTTTAATTTTTTAAAATAAACATAATTTTTTAATTCAGAATATCAAATATAGCTTAGGGTGAATTTTTGGTATTTTTCTGAAAAACTTCAATTTTTGATGAATAGTGAAACCACAAAGTGGTAGTTTAAGAAACTGATTTTTCATTTAAATGAAACATTACCACTCCTGTGATTTGATTTTCAAATATCATACACACATGGTTGTCATTAGGTAGTAAAATTTTGTTCAATGAGATTAAAATAATTTTTTGGTGAATAGTATCTTTTATGTTTTATTAATCGCGATTAAAGGTAATTAGTGTAATTTAAGGTTAATATAATGTTATAATAATATTTAATGACCTTGAAACATGTTATAAATTTATTGGATGAGTCATGTCCGACCACAACAATCTATGGGTCAACTTGGGGACCTCATGGAGTCACTTTGGTTGGAAAATGATATTAATAACTTTTTATATAAAGTTAAAATTAAAATGTCACAAACATGAATTGTTTTACTAAAAAAATTTACATTGGGTTATAAAAGTCTAATTTTTAACTATAAATATTAATTAAAAATATAAAAATATTTCCAATATCATGATGTATTTTTATAATGTTTAGATATTATATAAATTAATTTATTTATGACACCGTGATGATGCAGTGATTACCTTATAAATGAACGATTAAAATAAAATGAGAAGATAGGGTAAAATCTAAGTCTTACAATTTTCAAAAACCGATTGGATGGGTGTATTTCTAAAACTTATCACCATAGCCTCGAAATATATACTTTTGGGACCTTTGGAATCCGAAAATCATTTTATAATAGAGTAATAGTTTATAACTTTCCAAGAGTGCCGCACCTCTTCTCTTATATAAGGCCCCATCCTCTACCACCTTAGACACATCTCTCAAGCCTTTGGCTCGGCCAAAATATTCCCATTTCCTCTCTAAACATCCCTCTATTAATCATTGACCCCTCAACTTTGAAAGAATTCTTCTCAAGAAACCTTTTTGGTTCAAACCAATAGGAGTTACCCAATTTAAAGGTAATGTATTAACTTGTGTTCTTTTGTTTTATTTTGCTTCTCCAAACGCGTAAACTATTTTTGTTACATTATTTTGTCATAACAACAATATATTAAATATACTAGGATGTTGTTATGTTAGGGATTTGAGCTACACTTACACACACTTCTGTCTCATGGTTAAAGAACATACTGTTTCTGTGGATAGCGAATTACTACCTCACAAAACGATGATTGTTCAATTTTCTTGTAACACCTTTCATGGTGGACATTATGATGTCACTGTATTTTATATATGATATATATGTTATTTATGTTTCCCATATGTTTATTTATTTTTTATTTAAAACATACCTTTATGCTTTGCATGTTGTGCAATTTTGATAATTTCGTACGAGGAAGTGTGGACTACCACCCCCTCAAGTGATTTGACTCGTTCATGCAATACATGGAATGTATAAAGAATGAAACAATTGAACTTATGTGACATATAAAAAATATACATTATACTGGAATTATAATATATATATCTCTCAATTATTTTTAATTCCATTAATATGACAATGAAAAGAATGTAGCGTTCATGCGTACGTACGGTCTACCGTCTCCATTAACGGTGCATATCATTTCTTTTTATTTCCAAATGTTATGGAATATTATAAAATGAATATGTACAGGATATATATGATATTTAAATCCTTAATAATATTCTAGATATTATTTACTTATAACTACATGGACAATCATTTTCAAACAAGTTCATTTTTGACTCATGTACAAAACGTCGACAAAAATGTCTGATATTAACTCACATTATTAATCAATTATTATAACATTGTAATATTTGATATGAACTGAATAATAATACTTAAAGTAGGACCTTAAGGAATTATAAATTGACCAATTTTTATTATTCAGGAATATAAAGAAACCAACAAGACAAGTCAGACTTGAGGTAAGGGATCCGACCTCTCTCTTTCTTTTCAAGTACCCTCTTTTATGTCATTTCATTTATGCTCAGTGTTCTTATGTTGGAGGATGTTCTTTTATATTAACCATATTGTAATTCGTATTTTCATATAATTAGATACACCCTATTACTCTCATCAATTAATTTTTAGAATTTTTATGTGGCGCTGTTAGGCTGCCGAATTTTCATAAGGGATCCAACCTCTCTCTTTCTTTTTAAGTACTCTCTTTTATGTCACTTCTTGTAAGATCCTTTTTCTTATGTTGTTGGATGTTTTTATATATTCCTCATACTGTAATTTTTTATTCATATTATGAGTGACCCAAATTTATATCTTCAATCCATTTTTGGAAGTTTTGCGTGGCGTCGTGAGGCTGCCGATTTTTCGTAAGGGGATATGTTATCTCACTTTTTATTCCTGTGAGATTCATGTTACATTGCCACTATTTCCTTTTGTGTGGTGTATGAACCTCCAATTATTTTACTATTTGTATATTATACTCTCATTTATGGGTAGTTAGATCATCATTTTCTGACCCTTCTATCAGGGGGTGTACATTTCGAAAGTTTCCCAAATCGGTAAGGGAACTATTCCCACTTATCTTTTAAAAATACATATTTAGTTATGTCATTTAATTTACATATTTTTAGGATGGGATATGTTCTTATATATCCTTATTGATGTAAATTTTATGTTCAAGTTATGGGATACCATTTTCTCTCTCATCAACAAATGTTATGAATTTTAATGTGACGTCGTTAGGCTGTCGAATTTGACCGAGGGAATTTCTTAACACAATTTCGATTTCTTTGGGTTCAACATGTAGTTATTGAATATGTCATCCTTTGAATATGTTTGAATGTCCTTTGATTGTTTTACACATAATATCCACTTATATTTGTTGTATTAATATTTTTCACACATAATTATGAGATTGATTTATTCTTAATTTAAGGATACCGTCTTTATATTGAATTTCATCTCATTTTACATTTTTATTGAGACTTCATTGTTGTTATACACCAGTTCACTCTTATATGGTTTACATACTATCATTTGGAATATTATATCATGATTACCTTTATTCTCATAATATTATAAAGTTTTGATTAAATGTTATTCCTCAATTATTGTATTCAAGTGTCTCTAATTTTGGTAAAAACCCTTTAACTAAAATATCATTTTAAATGTTTTATTGATTTATTCTTATAAATATTTATCATTAATATACATGTTTTCCAAAAAAAATTAAGGATTTATTTATATGGATATTAATGGTTTAAAATGGTAAAATATTCAAAGTGGAATGGCACTCTTTGATTAAAAAATCTCTTTATTAAATTGTTTTAAATGGTTTTGAAAATGGTTTTTTAGAATGGATTCATTATTTCAAAATCATAAAATGTTATATTGTTTTTGCAATGTGGGAATGTTATATTTCCTTTATGCATAACGTATGTGATGTGATTATGTTATGGTTTTGGGCATTGTTTATGAAGACGGGCGGTTCTGTGATAAACTTAGGGTGGGTGAGCCCGATATAGCTCTCCAATGCATTTGGTAATGTGATAGAGTTAAACATTAAGGTTTCTCCGAAGAGATTTGGGGAATATACTGTGATGGGTATTCCAAATGTAACCATGAGGGTTACTCCCTACGTAAGAATGTTATGAATGACTCAAGTTACCTTTATTTCTTATGATTTCTACGAGTTATTCATTAATCTTATGATTTCATGAGGTATGTTAACATGCATTTGTTTTATGAGTAATGTATGATTTCATTGATTCTTATGTATATAGGTACTAATGTTTCCTTTCAGAGTTTTTATATCCCTTACTGAGTTTTTTTTTCTCATCCCATGTTTTTGAAATGTTTTTCACATTTCAAGGGTACGGTACATGATATGATTATAGTGTCAAGGAAGTGTCAAGAAAGAATCCATGTTTTATTTTAAATATGTTTCCGTTGATGGGAAAAAAATCAATACTATCTTTTATGTAACAACATTTTTTAAATGTGGAATGTAAGGAATGAATTATGATCTAATTATCTAAAACTCTGAACCTGAAAAGATCATCAATGTGTATTCTTGAAATAACTCACGATTATGTCGGGTTTAAGGCCAGCTCCTTATAAATATAGTTGTTCCAAATATAATTTAGAGTTATTTAATATTTCTATAGTCATTAAACCAATTATATGTAGTGTATATAGTAGTTTAAGAGTGAAACTAACATTATTTTTAGGTAAATATAGTTATTTTTGTACATCATTGTGTTACATTTCATCTATTTAATGAAATTAAATATACTGTATTCATAAAAATCAACTCTTGTAAGTTAATATTATACTATATGAAAAATAATTAAATTTATTTCATTTAATTAAGCAATTTTCAGATTAATTAATTTATATACATTGTAATTAAATAAAATATATTTTATTTAATTAAATAAATAATATATGAATTAATTAATCATCAAATGTGAGTTAATTGTACCCCAATTGTTTTTGTAATTACACATTATTTTTGAATTTATTACATAAAAAATGTGAATAAATTAAAATCAATATTATAATTTATATTAAATACAATGTATATATATAAATTACATGATTAGTATATGCATTGGAATTCACATTTCATGGATTTAATTCACATTTCGTGGATTTAATTCACATTCTTTAAGTAATAAATAAACATTTCATTATTTACCACCTTCTTTCTACTATGAAAATGCGTAGACAAGATATCATCTACAATAGTTACCAGATATATTCTCATGAAAACAATATGCAACTCAATCCGAGAAAACAAATGGTGATAATTAATTCATTTAACATGAATCAACTACATGGTAACCAATAATTTCAATTTTTCAACTTTTTATAGGTTAATCGACTACACAATGTATATTAACAAGCTACACACTTTATAATCATGTTTTATCACACCAAATCACTTAGAGCCAAATAATTGAATATTTTAATATACTTCATCTATTAAAATAAAATTATTGGTTACATTATTCTTAATGTTGTAGGAGAAGAATTTATTTCATCATATTTTTTAAAAACTGATATATCTATAAATAAAATTTAATCGAAAATGAATTTTATTAATAAAAAAATTATAATTAATCTGTCGTATAGATTTTTTAATAGGACTTAAATAGGCTGGGAAAATTTTTACAAACTATCATGTCATAGAATACTCATATTATTTGTTTTAAACATTGAATAATTCAAGATGAACATGAAGAATATCTAGACCAATGGGATTAATTTGAATAACAATTGATAAAAAATTCAAAAACCAATAAGATAAAAATATGAAAAATAATTTCTAAATATTTTATTTATATAAATAAATATTTTATATTGAATTTCATACATCATTAATGTATAAATAAACAAATAATTAGTTTACACTCATTGTGGTGAGAGGATTAAAATGTAGGAACCCTCCTATAGTGATCCTGAAATGCTCCCCATACTCTAAATATCATCATGAGAATCCATTAATGTAAGCTAAAAATATTCATTTCATTATATCATTCATTGTTATTATAATACAATGCAAATAAGATTGTAGAAATTTCAACATTTCTATATAGAATACACAGGGTAGTGGTGGACAGAAAATGTCCATTAATAAAAGCGTATAGGGAGAGGTGGTCTATAGGGAATGAGAGAATTATTACAATAAATTCCTTATTCACAATAATTAAAAGATATAAAATGACTTAATCACACCTAAATAGGTTATTGGTATGATATATAATAATTTAACATGGGCCCTTATTATTTTTTAAATCAGTAAAAAATATCATTTCTAAATAATAATTATATTATTATTATTTACCTATAATGATACAAACACAATGATAAAATAATTATAACTTTATTGGGTAGTATTATATTCATTCAGATATTATTTAATATGAAATTTTTCATAGGAATATTAAACACAGTCCTTAAATCCTCCTCATTAATTATTTATATATTAATAATTATTACTCATTTAATAAATATATATCAATATATTTACTGAAAACAAAAAAAATAAATATTACAATTACCTAATTAATCAATATATATTTACAAAAAAATTATGAAATCCAATACATTACTATTTTTACCATGAAAAAATAATCTAATAAATATATTATTTACGTTACTAAATAATTTGTTAACCTGAAAAAAAATTTCATTCAAATAAAATATATCATAAAATTCATTCAAAAAACAAATGAATTAATATGTATGATTAAATAAACCTAAATAATTACTAATCCATTTATAGACATAATATTTATTTAATATATTAATTTTTTTTGGAATTTAACTAAGGTTTCAATTATTCCTATTTTGTGAAATTTTAGGCCATTTTCCCATTAGTATTAGGGTTTTACCCATAATATCCAATGTTTGTATCAAGAAAAATTCCCTATAACAAAAATAAATGATTTTAAACTATTAAATGATAATAAAAACATATTAATAATCACTATTTAGTATAATATAGTACACTCAAAATCAACACACAATACAGTTTCATACTATGTTCATCAACATATGTTTTGTAATGTAATTATTTTAATTTATGGGAATGAGAATTATAACAATATTTCATGTTCATAGATATAATCAAGAATATATATTATAATTAAAGGTATTTATATATCAACGTCCACATAATAATGAAGGTATAAATTATTTCTCTCATTTTTACTACTGCAATGTCACACTCGATGCACCCAATGTATCCTACCTATATAATAACATATGTGATAAATTTGTTTTTTCAATACATTAATGAACAAAAATGGTGACATGGAATTATTATAATACTAATGTCTATTAATCATTCCAAATTTATAAAAAAAATATTGATTAAATGAAACAAATCAAATTTATATTTCCTACAATGGGCCACACTCTCAAAATATAATAACTTCCTGATTAAAAATCTATTACACCGTGATAAAAATTCGTATAGTACTATGTGTCTCCACCTTTGATATTCAGTATCATTTGTGTGTATAAAATGATGTATTCTGGCTACAAAATATGTACTATATAATAAATTAATAGACCATCATTTTTCTCTTCATAGTGAGTAAATATAATGAAATTTCAACGAGACTTGTACTATAAGGACATTATCAAATTTATTTTCACAAATATTAAATGTCAATAAATAAAAATATATTAAATAATATTCAACAAAAACAATAATTTTGGAAACATATAATGAGAAAAAACGTTTTTTATAGGGATCCATCTCTAATATATGTTAACTTTAAAACATTATCAAGACTATATGTTATATATGACCAACAATCTAATGGTTATAAGAATATTTAATAAAAAACTAAATATGAGATAAAAATTTTATTATCTTACACAATTGTAATGTAATTTGAGGATAATGAACAAATATGATCTATATAATAACCCCATAAAGAAAAACAACTACTTCTAGATATATACTCTCTAAATAACCCATCACACTCTACTCTATAACATCCAAAAATATATATGATTTCTTCAATTGATCAGTAGAAACATTGTTGTTGGTGTAAATCTAAGAAAAAAATGCAAAATTAATAATTAAAATATGATCTAATTTAAATTTTGGATCATCTAATTTCAAATCAAAACTATGAAATACTCTATTTTCAACATTGACCCTAAAAAACAAAAATCACCATGATAGAAACTCAATTACTAACCGCATCATCCCTGACCACGAAAACTATATCTATTATACCAAAAAATTTATTTATTTAATTAGAATTAATATTAACTATGATCAATAAATATATCTTTAAACCTCCCCATATAGAACCAATGTAATAAACAATTTTAAACTAAAACATGCTCGATATTGAACATCCTCTGACTATCCCATAAAACGACCATCAAGGATGACATTGTTACAATTAATTGTATCTAGTATTTCTTTAAAGTAATGTAATTATCAATAACATGAATTACATACTATACCTAAAAACAATTAACCAAAAAAAATTATGGTAAAACCACTAATAAATCTATAATAAATACTATGATAGTAAATTATAAAATATTTATTAGGAAAATAATTAATATTATTTTATTGAAAACGCTTGTTTTGAATAAAAATTATTTTAATTATATATTGTTTATCCTATTAAACGAATAATTGAAAAAAATGTATTTAAATATTTTAAAATAAACTTAAATTTGTAAATCAATACATAAAAAGTTACATATTATGAATTTTTTATTTATTTCGAAAAATGATAATTCTCAGTCAAAAAATAATAGTTTAGTGAATATTATATTTTTTGTGATTTATTTGTTATATAATATTATCATAAAATATTAAAAAATTTAAAAAATTAAATTTATATTAATTGAAAAAAAATATTCATTTTTAAATATTATTTAAAAGATTAATCTTATATTTAATAATTTTTAAATTAAACTAAAATGATAGAATAATAAGAAATTTTTTCCTCTTCGTGTAATTATTTTATTTCATGGTGAAATGTATTTTTTCTTTCCATGAATACCTATTAAATTATATTTTATTGTACTAACCAAAATATTTTTCATAAAAATATTTATCTAATATAATTTTATCATACTTATAAATTTGATGCATTAAATTTTTTTTTATAAAAACAGTTTTCTATGATATTAAGTGTCTTTATATGTATATTAAAACATAAAAATAGTATAAATTAAATAAGTTAACCATAATTTATAATTTCCCATCATAAGGATCATATAACGTAAAAGGATCCAATATTTATTTCATTTGTTAATTTTTGATACTATGATAAAATATAATTACGACGGAAAATGTTAATATGGGGAATGTTTAAAAGTAACATCATGGCCTTTAATTACACTTACTATAAATAAAATATAACTTATAAGAGGATTTTGAATATTATTTTTAATAATCCCCTTCTTTTCCACTTTTTATACATTAATCCTTGAATAATGACTTTGAAATATTGAAAAATAATGTGTCTTTCCAATTGTAATATTTTTATATCTTTTAAAAGGGTAACACTTACACCATTTAATTTAAAACATAACCATTGAATTTCATCATGGAAATATAATATTTAATTTTTACTCAAACCATATCCCACCATTATAATAATTGGTTCACCTTATGTTTGTTTAACTCCTTTACATCCAATTTGTTTTCCAAGAGAATGCCCATATTTTTTGACATGAGTATTACCTTCTCTTAGTCATTTATTTTATTTAAATCCTTCAGAATATAACATCCAATATTATAAATATAATTTAATCAATATTATTATTATAGACAAATAATATTATATTATTTATAAAAAAATTATTAAATCCATTAAATCTACTATGAATAAAATAACATCAATAGTTTATGTGTGACCTACTGACTCTATGGTGTGATGATGTTATTTCCACAATTTTAAATCATTAATTATATTGAGATTTTTTTCTAATTAAATAAGATTTCTATGTCAAGTATAAAAGTATAAAATGATCATTTTCATATATCATCATTCATACCATTTACAGAAAAAATGATTTCATTAATTAACCATATGTGTAGACTACCACATCCACAAACAAGAAATTTCATATTTCATAACCACTAATCAAGGATAGATCTATTATTGAGTTTAATGAGGACATATAAAACATATTACATGATAAATATACATGAATATTATGAATATCATCATATAATAATTCAACCTTAATTATTCAGCCTTTATAACAAAATTTTATTTTAGTTATTTTCAGTAACTACATGTGTGATATTGTAATTTTTATTTTCTAAATAACAAATAAACGTTTTATTCAGGTTAAAAAATTACTTTATAATTTAATCATGGTTTAAACCTCAATATAGAGAAACAATATTAAAAACTACTAATTTTATTAATATATTACCTTTTATTCTTTAAACACACCAAAATAAATTCACCTATGATGTCATAATCAATAATAATTTAAAAAACATATTAAATGGATTAATATATTTAAAAAATATTTTATAAAATAAGTTATTGTGTAAATTATGATCATGCAGTGATGAACCATGGGATAAGAATAATAAACAACCCCTCTACTAAAAAATTAGTTCAAAATTATCAATATTCTGTTAAACAAATTTTGAAAACAGATGATTATTTACTATTAATTTTTTTAATATATTCAAAATGGAATTTTTGAAAATGTTTTAGATAAAAAATTAGATGATTAAGTTAAGAATTTATATTATATGAGGTCGAAGATCATTCAACATTAAGGCAGTAATGTAAAGGGGTTTTCATGACACAAATATTTCCATTGAGTCATAATCAACTATCTTTTTTTAAAAAAAATATCTTTATTAATGCTTTATATAACCTATAATACTGATTTTTTATTTTTACCCATTATTTTTTAGGAAAATAATATTTCATACCATCTTCATCTACGATGAAGGATTAATAGTTTTTTAAAAGAAATTTTATCAAGAATAATAACCATGTATCCTATTGTAGTTTTTCATTATATCTATGCTTTTAATTACCACATATGTTCCACTTTCACTAATAGAGTATAAAATTATTTTAGTCACCAATTAAAATTTTATTCTAATTTATTTTGAAACCAATGATTTCATAACCCTGTAAAAATTTTGTTGTTTCAATAAATATTTTTTTAATTATTTGAAACGATAATACATTCAATGAGTTTATATTATAAAAATATATATATCACATTTTGACTTATAATCTGTTTCATTTTAAGGTATGAATATTTTAATTTATTTCAATGTTTTTTTATGTAATTTATAACTTTTTTGTTAAAAAAAATTAGAATGTTACTTCAAAATCACATCTTTTATAATGATATTGAGAAAAAACATAGAAAAATATTTCTTATAGTTTCACATTCATTTTCAAAATATTATTTTTCATTTAAGTATTGGTTCATAAATTTCTCGATATATTGAATTTTGGTTTGATCATGTTTTTCAAATCGAATTATTGTTAATTTTTATGTGTTTCTATTTCGAAATGTTATCAATTCAATTTATATTTTCATGTATTTTTTATGATGAGGTGAATGGTTTGGTTTTATTTGAAATGATATATATGTATAAGGATTAATAGGGTCCTATATGTCACTCCAATTTATAGGTTATGGTTATATATCTCTATATATAATGATGTCTGGATGCACTTATATTTATTATTCAAACTAAATTGTGGATATAAATGGATTTTTCATAGAATTAATGGTTTACATTCTTGGTTTTATAAAAAATGTTTTCTGGAGATTAGGTTTTAATTTTTTTCCTTATTTCAAGTCAATTATAAATGTTCATTGTATTCCTTATTAGAAATATATTTTCCATTTATTTTGTTATTTCATTCTATAAATATTAATTTTATGATTCAATAAAAAAAATTAAATCCTTTTTAAGGTATTATGTTCCTTGTCCATGTTACCTAATTTGTTATCATGTTTTATTATTTTCACTTATGATGTAATTATAGTTTTCTAGTATAAAGACCCAAACATCCCTTAATGAAAATTCGTCTTGATATGATTACATGTCTTATTATGTAATATGGTTATATAAAATATGAAATTCTTTGGTTTTATGTTTTGTATTTTAAAAATCCATTTTGAATTGTGACCATTTCTAATATAGTTGTTGAACTGTGATCACATGATTAGTATAAATATTGGGCTTTAACAAATCCAATTACTGAGACCAAGGAAGTGATGACCTCATCAAGTAGCCATGCCCCATATGAATAAAAATTTTCAGAGCTTGAAAAGGAGGAGGGATCATTGGGCTTCCCACTTAACCAAGCCCAAGTAGAACTTGAATTCGTTAATCTAGTGTGGAAGCCCCTACGAGAGATGTAGATGTTGATAGTGGTTACCACTCAGGAGATTTTATCCTAGACACTCCAAAATTTGGCTACCATCGTTCCCCTTATCCTATGGACTTATTCTAGTGTTTTAAGGGGTTATGTAACAATACCCTAGAACTATGACTCTGTAAATTATTTTTTTGTATAAATATTATACATTCATTTTATTATTATTACTTTGTAATGAGTTTTTGAAGAAAAAATAGTAATTTTAGTTAATATTCTACTTAGTAATATAGTTTTATATATTAATTTATTATTGAATTAAATAAAATTTTAATAAAATAAAATTATTAATAAATTAATTTTTATTAAATATAAATGATCATACATTTTTTATTAATACAACTGTAATTTTTTTTAAGGTTTAAAGCGGTTTTTGTCAAATTCCCTGAATTTTTTATAAATATCAGTATTAATCTTAAAAGTAATAAATAAAATTTTTAAAAAATTATATAGATAAAATGAATATTATTTTTGGAATCATAATGTCAAAATTATCCTCCAATTATTTTTTCTTAATTTTCTTAGATAGTCAGATTTTGTGGTAAAAATTAAATATCGTTTAATTAAATAATGTGTTTTATGGCATCCAATGAACAAATAGTGATTTAATAAATTACTATTGACACAAAATTCTACCATTATATGTCTTACTATTAATATAATGTGATTTTAGGTTTATTAGATTTATTTTAAAAATCATTAGTGGAACCTTCAAGACTTATAAAACATTTTATATTTATAAATAATTTTCCTTGAGAGTGTAACGCAACTCTACCTAAGTAAACGTATTATTTTAAGAAGTTCATTCATTTTCCATAGAAATTTTTTTTCTAGTCCTATTTGGAATCAACAATGCAAAAAAACCATGGTCTGTTTTTTTTATTAGTATAATGTGAGGTGTGCCAAACCTAAATAATAAACCAATCCTTCACCATTCCTATATAAACACACTCAATCTACTACTTTATCTTCACTCGAAGCCTTTTTAGTTCATACATCCTCTGCGCCCATCTCTCTATAATCCTCCCAAGGTACCCTGAGATCCCAAGATGTCTCTCTCGAGCCCCTACCAAGACGTTGAGATCAAACTTCCATGGATGGGATTGCATCCTTTCTCAAATTATCCATGTTTCATAATATTTTTATGTCCTTTTATTTTTAATTATAAATGTTGGGTTATGATTTAAAACACATATATAATTAACTATTTATGTTAAATGATGGCAGTCACCTTTCCCTCTAATTAATTCCTTCCATGTACACCCGTTACTAAGCCAAAATTCTGAAAGAATTTCCCTCTCTTTAATTACAGTCAGGAAGTTATTTTGTATTATGAATATAAATTCCATTAGATATTTTGGGACATGTATATATATTACCACCCTTTAAGTCCATTTAATATATATATGATGATACACCCCTTTCTCCCCCATCAACCATTTTTATGAATTCTTACATCACGCTGTTAAAATGCCGAAATGGCACCGAATTTCATAGCCAAGGTCATTGTGTAGTGAATACCTTTCCCATTTCGCAATAAAGGGTATTCAACTTTTTTCATCTTTATTTACATATTATAAGGCTTAGTGTATTTATTCCACATCCCATTACTAGTTAATAAATTATGATGATGGATTCCGATTTGTATGATCCACGTGGCTCACATATGCATGATTTGAAATGTTTAAGAAGGGTGTTCCCAAATAGCTCTACAATGCATTGGGTAATGTATAATATAATGATATGTTATGCTCAATGAGTGTTGAGTCATTAAAATTCATTTACAATGAGTTTTTACACATTATACATGTGCAATTAGGGTTTACTCATGTTACATGTGCAATGATCCTTGCCTCCTGCTAATATCATGTTAAATGTGTTTTTCCACAACTCCATGTTATGATTATCATGATTTATCATTATTTATGTTCGTGTTTGTCTTATGCTTCATTGATATTATTCAAGTTACTACATGTTATTTCCCTTACTAGGATTTTTATATCACACTTTTCTTATGCATGCCATCAGTTTATCCAATACAATGATAAGTATGAGGGAATGCAATTGTTATGTAAAGGATGTTTTCAATAAGATGTTGCGTTTTATGTTTTCAGTTGTTATTTAATGTTCCTAATCCCCAAAGAAACTATACTTCTCATTATTATATGTTTATCAAGTGGTGGTTTTATGTAGAATATTATGTTTATGTGTGTAATAATGATCATTGGTTTATAGTAGGTATTCGAGTATAGGTTTACTTATTTTTTTGACTATGATTAGAAAACACTAGTGAAGCCTTAAGGAATAGACTAAGTGTAAAAAACATCCCTATGTTTTGGTGAGTATTGAGTAAGGGGTTTATCTATAAAACATATCCATGTCCCGACATGACTAGGTAGAGGCGGCTCCGGTACAGATGTACCTATTAGTGAAAACTCTAAAAATGACTTTCTGGAATGACCTGGTGTATCCTGGTACAAAACAATGGGCCTTGCTGCTCTCTTGGTTATGATACTCTTGAGGGATTTGATTTGGAAGATTGACAAGATTTGTATGATCCATTATTAAGGGAATTTAAAAAATGCCTCTAAGAATACATGATAGATAGTAGATCATGGATTACACAGATTGAAGCATATATATTTAAAAGCTAAGGAAATAAAAATAATTTATAAGCCATTATTTTTTTTCCTTGTATTATCTTTTGTGTGTTACCCCTAACATTCCTTTCATTAATGAATAATAAATAGTTAGACCTCAAGTAGTTTAATATCACAAATTTATCATGTCTACAGGGTAACTCAAAATTTAAAATGTTTCATTAGTAGGATAAAGGACAGTTTCAAGATGGAAGGGTAAAAGCCTCATACAACACTCTTATCCCTTCTTGATGACTTACTTGATCTAATTATTGTGAAGTTAGTCTTTCAAAGCCTCAAAACCTCTTCTAATGTCCATCTTTCTGGAAAGACACTCTATGACATATAAAACACTTCCTCCATACCAAATAATCACCAGGGATCATGGTTCACCAAAAATAAAATATTAATCTCCCAAATCTACCACCTTTCAAGATGAGGGAGGTACCATTAAGGTATTTTCAAATATTTCACCCTATCTAGACATTATGATGAACTATTTTATTTTATAATAGCTTTCGAAGAGGTATACCTCCAAGAAGCTATATATATAGTCTTGTCTTCCATTCTTTTTGGAAACATAGAAAATATATTAGAAGATCCATATTTCCAAAATTTCAAAACTAACTTTGTGAAACTATTTTAAAAAATACTTGTACATGGTGATGTTTTGATACTATATGTTAGAAACAATTTTTTCTCAAAAATTATATCATATTATCCATATGAATGATCCATGTTTCACGGACTGTGTCTGGACTAAGGAAGTGGAATACATTGAATGTGCATTAAGGTATTATTGTACTGAGTGAACCCTTGGTCTCTATGATCGAAATTATAATGAGGGTTGGTGAATGCTTAATTTTGGTGGGTAAGTATCCAATTTGTTAGGTTTAAATTTAAAAGATCTTTTTGTATGTAATCAAATTGCGAGGACACAGTTTTTTTAAGGGGGAAGATTGTAACGACCCAAACGTTCATTAATTAAAATTCCTCTTGATCTGATTAAATGGCATATTATGAAAAATTGTTATATAAAATATAAAAATAATTGGTTCTATGTTTTGAATTTTAAAATACCGTTATGAATTGTGACTATAAATAATATAGGGGTTGAACATGGATCACAATTTACGTATAAATACAGGGCATTAACAAATCCAATTTACTCAGATAAAGGAAGTAATAGCCTCATCCAGTAGACATTCCCCATATGATTCCCATTTGATAGATATTGTAAAGGAGGTGGCTTCATTGGGCTTCTTTCTGGATCAAGACCATCCTGATCTTGAATACATTAAATTTGAGCGGAACAACCTACTTGAGAAGTGGATGTTGATAGAGAATACCACTCGAGCAATGTTATTCGAGCCCCCACCCCAAGATATTATAACCATCGTGCACCTTAGCTTAAGCTATTATCTACTTATTTTCAGGGTTTATGTTACAACTACATAGCACTATGACTATGTACATTATTTTTTTATAAATATTATACATTCATTTTATTATTTTTACTTTATACATATTTTTTATGGAAAAATGGTAATTTTAGGTTATATTCAACAAAGTAATCTATTTTAATGAATTAATGTATTTTTGAATTAAATAAAACCTTAATAATATATTGATATTAATAAATTAAAATTTTTTAAATATAAATGATCATACAATTTTTATGAATAAAATTGTAATTTTTATTAAGGTTTGAAAGATGTTTTTGTCAAAACCCCAGATTTCTATATAAATGTCAGTTTTTATATTAAAAGGAAAAATTCACATATTTAGAAAATTATTTAGAAATTGTTATTATTATTTTTATAATCACAAAGTCGAAGTTATCCAATGCATAATTGTTCATAATTTTTTGAGGTAGTCGAATTTTAGGGTTAAAATTAAATACTGTTTAATTATATAATGTGTTTTATGACATAATAATGACCCACTAGTGACGTAATAAAATACTATAAAAACTATTTTCGGACATTATATGTTTTAAAATTACAATAATGTAATTTTAGGTTTATTTTATTTATTTTAAAATGCTTTAGTGGACCCTTCATGACATATAATACAGTTTATCATTTTAAAAAAAATTCTGGAGAGTGTGACTCACCTCCCCCTCAGTAACCCTATTATTTTTTCATAAGTTAGGTAATTGTCCATATAAAATATTCTTTTCCACTTACCTTTGGAATAAAACATGTTCATTAACAAGGATCTGGTTTTTGGTTTTGATTAATTTAATGTGAGGGAATGTTCTGGTCAGTTAAAGGAAGTTTTCAATAATATGTTTCATTTTATATTTTCTATTTTTGGGTAGTTTTCCTAGGACCCAATGATATTATACCTCTAGATATTCTCGGTTGTATTAATTGAAGGTGTTGTTTAATAAACCTTGTTTATGTATTTAATAAAGAGTATGGTTTTTATATATAGTATTTCCCTTATTCTGGACTTCTATAATTATTATGATCAATAAATTTTGAATAATTGATATGATTCCCTTACTAAGTATTTGAGAAGATCCACTATTATGTTTCAATTACAATGTTTGTTAATATGATTATTTCATATGATATTTTAGTAAGATGGTATAAAATACATTTCATATTTAGAAATGTTCATATGTTTTATTGAATATTAATTATCATACATAGTATCTAGGATAATAAACCATTCAGTCCAACGATTATGCGATGATTTATTAAATGTTTCTATTAAAGGACGAAATAAATATACTAAATATGTATAATTATCATTGTTTTCCATACTAATTAACAAATGGTGGTTTAGTTAATTTGGAGATTGGTTTATAGAAAATTATTTATAACTGTAGTAATTATCCTATATATAAGAGAACATCCAATTGATTATATAAAATAGAGTCCATGTTGTCTTTCACTATGAATATATATGACCAAATAGTAAAAACATGATGCCATTATGGCATGCATGAACCTATTTGAAAAAATCTTTATTGTTTTGGTAGATCATCATCTCCATGATTCATGATAAGTTGTCTTATGAATTTTTCATCTCACATGACACTCATGAGAGATACCCATTTGAAATATTAAATTCAATTTATAAATCCTCATGAAAAATTATAATACGTTTTGGTTAGAGATCTTAAAATAAAAAATACCATGGAAAAAATATATTGACTCATAAAGTTATCTATTTATTTATGTGTGCATAATTTATGGGATATTAATTCAAAACAAATACTTATCCTTCATTAAATTTACTAACATATATCCATAAATATTATTTTTTTATGGAATTACTAGAACATGGAGGAGATAATATATTAATGATTTTGATGAACGTTATAGATATTTTAAATATGAATTTCCAAATGGGGTTGGATTCAATGTACAAAACAACATATAAATTATCACGTAGTGGTCCCTAAATATAAATAATATAAAAAAATTCATTTAGCTCCCAAACCTACAAAATACGAATCACATTTTTATTTAATCATTAATTCCTCAATGTCCACCTTCAATACATGGTATATTTTAACACAATAATTATTGATAAATTGATAAATGTAATGGAAATTATATTTTTTCCTCTATTTATCATATCGTGAGAATTTTATTTTAGTTGTATATCATTTATATGGATAGGATGTCCAATAATGTAGTCTAATTATGAATAAAATGGAAAGGAAAAAATGAGACTTCCTAAAATTTAAGGATATCAATAACATAATCTTTTTCATGACCATTACTCAAATTCGTATCACATGGATGATGTTGTAACTCATTTATTTGAAAAAAATGAAGATAAATATGTTGGAAGTTATGAAGAATACCACACAAATCACACAAGTTATGCTTCCTATTATATATTTCAAACATAAAAAATGAAATACCAACCCTCCACTGGATTTAAACCAATTATTCAATGACAATTAGCCATGTGATATATTGGAAGCTATAAAGAGATTTATCAATGTGTTTTAAAGTTGGAAATATAAATTTGGAACTATCATTATTTCAGAGATATTAAGAGATAATTGGGATGACTTAGAGGCTATGATGATGAAAAAAATGGGGAAAAACATCACACTACATATTTGTCATAAATATTAGACAAATGGCTTATGGAACTATTTTATAGTTTAATGGAGAGTTTTAGGTGTGGTATCATTGGAAATATTATACAAAATAGCTGAATTAGTTAAATGTTGATTATTGAAATAAAATATTTGGGGATGTTTATAAACAATGTTCCACCGAAATCCAATTCTTAATGTACAGGTATTTTGGCTATAGTGAAAATAACGATCAAAATTGTAGATCATTTGATGGAAATTACCTAATTAACATACTATATACCAAGTGAAATGGAGATCATGTCTCATATAATCTACTGTGGTGGATCATGATAATAATGTGGGGAATGGTACACTCAATCATCTCTATAGATATGTAAATTTATTATTTAATTCCAATTCTTCCTATTATTTAATATTACACATGTTTTCTAATAAGATATATTTACTACCTAAACACATTAATGATGAAGTATCAATGAAAACCCCTATAAGTAAAATGAAATCACATAAGATATATAACTAATATTCTATATAAGACTGTATGAAGATACTACTAGTGAATATAGTTATTATTCTCTTGGTGAAATTCATGTGAATATTATTTTGATTTGGTTATCATTATATAGACCAGATTAAAATTTTCATGATATTGTTTCCTCATTGAATATCCTCGATCATCCTATGATCAAATATCAATAATATTTCTATTTTTTTCTCCCATAAAATTAAAATTCCATAATAATTGTTATGATAACTTGAAATGGGGGAATCATTAATGAAATTATTAGGTTAACTGTCAAAATTAATGACATTTATATTGTACATTAGAACACTCATATATTTTTTGGATGAACATATTATCCTTTACCCAAAACGTGATGTTGAGTTTAAATTGCACTCAAACATGAATCTCTTAATATTTCAAGGCCTCGGTATAGAATAACCCCCATGATATTGATGAATTACCTAATAATATATAATACAATCAAAATAATAGATTTGTACACCCAAGTGACTCAACTTGGGGTGTACTATTGACTTTTGTTTTTTAATAAATATGGATCAAGGAGAATATTTGTTGAAAATTTTGAGCATAAAAATATCATTATCTTTAAAAAATTATCATCTACCACAAATTCATGGTTCATATCTTAAAATATTCAGATCTTAACAGTATTCCATGATAGACCCTTAATTTTGGTATAATATATTCAATGTATTTAGAAAAGATATACCCATGAAATCATTCTATATAATGTATAGACACTATGAATTTATACTCAATCCATTTTTTTATAACAATGAACTGGTTATCTAAATGGATTTGATTAGTATATTATTTATATATTAAATTGGAAAATTTATAGTACTAATTCTTGATGAAATTATCATATAATCTATGAGATTGAATGAACAATAATATAATTTTAGAAATTTTATATAGTTATAATTGAAGGGGAAATTATACTACATGTTATAAGGATTAGATTTTAGTGGATAAAAGTATCATTATTTGGTACTGTTATCACCTCTACAGATATTTCTACAGACACATAAAATTGTGATGTAATTAAAAAATGTATGATAAAATATTTATGATTGAGATCTAATGTATTTTTATATTAGTCTAATACTATTATAATTTTTTCATAAAATAATAAAATTTATACATTACACTTACAATGATGACATTGAAGGGAGTAAAGTTCATTTGGAAAATTTAATGATACAAAATATTCAAGAAGATAATAAACAGATTGTACATTGTAATTATGATTATAGTACGCCTTAGTGGAAATGGGTTTTTGATATATAGTGATTCTTATTTAAATATTTTGGTAGGTGTTCCTATGTATAATGAGAAGGTAATTTAATTAGCATCATAAGTATTAAGTAATGAAGAAAATCACTACCCACATATTTATTTGGGTATGGTGTATGTTGTATTTTCATTGAAAATATGGATGAATAATGTCTATGGTGAGAACCTACACATTTATGCTGACCATAAAAAGTAAACGTGTATATTCAATCAAAATAATTTCAACATTTAACAAGAGAAATTTTTATAACTAATCAAGGAAAATTACTTCCCCATAAATAACTACACTATTATAGTAATCATTGTTTATGATTCCCTATGTTTGAAAATTCACTATATCTTATCAATGCTGATAAGAAAAAATTATTCAATACCCATATACTTATAGTGAATGATTCCTAAATTTAGAAGATAATAATTAAAATTATTCCACTCCCAAATTAGTGCTCAAACATACATTAAATGGAGGATTAACGAATTTTTTAAATTATTAATCACATGAATAAAAAGATAATTATGTATTAAGGATGTTAGATATTAAAAAATGGATCATTAAGTATTAGAACATGTATATGTGTCCCATGTAAACAATAAATGAAGAAGAAACATTTTTATTTTATTTACTAACCATCCATTTCTATTTATCCACATATCACAACTACGTTTAAATATATAAGACATATCTTCTTTTGATATCAAATGAATAGTAATATAGTGTAATATACATCTCAATGAATTAGTATTCCATGATGTTAACATTTAGTGGAAACTATATAAGGGAATTTTTAAACCATTACCAACAATAATATTAAAATGTGGGAAAATTTCCATTGATGTAATTATGGGACACCACAAAGTATCTACATGTCATATTTATTTTTGTGTTATAGTTGAACATTTTAAAATTATATCAAATTTTATCACCATCCTAAAATATTCCCCTATTAATTCACTCTTTTTCATATTCATAAGAGAGCTAGTAATAATACATGTAGTGTCACTTTCCAATATATATTATTGATAATAGATGACGTCCCAAAAAAAATTATAATCATTATAGAAATTTTTGGGGACATTGTTGATTTTCAACACTTCTTATAACCATCAGACATATTGTTAGTATGATTGGACATTCGAAACATTGAAGGGTGTGATGGGATATTGTTCAATATAATTCCAAAGAAGATAGAATTTCCAAAAAACCTTCTTCTGGTTATCATATAAAAACCTTTTTAATTCTCCCTTCCATATGGATCCATATTTGTATCTATATGGGAAGAGGTGTAGGAATTCAACCTGATTGGATGAAGTTATTGAGAGGAAGTGTATATGTCCAATATTTCAATAACAAATGATGGGGATGGTTCAAACCGTTCCGTTTAATATGAAAGCTCGAAAATGCCAATATAAGAGTTATACAAACAGTAATAGATCAGATTTATATTTAGATGTTAGAACCATTTTATTTCTCTAGATATGTTTGTGGATATAGGATGTGAGGACTGTGCCGAAATAGAATTTTTTCACTTAATATGACTTCCCCTTTATGAATCATGATCTGGTCAGGGCAATAGCTTATCTCTTTGATCTACCACCTAACCCTTTTCAATTACATTAGTTATTTGATAAATAAATTTTTAATTTGTACATACCAGGACCATAAAATATACTAAATTCATGAGTTATCCTTGAGAACCTGATATCCAATTTCAGAAACCACCAATGGTAATTAACGATTGAAATAATAAGGTGTTGTAGAAAAAAACCAGTCATCAATTCAATGTTGTTCAAATGAATCATAAGTTCTAGGAAGATACACGAGAAACTAAGGATTCTCTAAAAGAAAAATACCTTCTTATTTAATCCCCTACATATTAAAATTTCATGTATGATATTCATTTATGGGGTAGAATTTAACACCCCAAAATTTTGGACACTATAAAGCGGATATTATTTTAAATAAAATTTTTTACATGTTTCACCGAATGAAAAAAACATAAATGTATTAATATTAAATTATTAATTATTCTATAATAAATATTATGATTGTAAAATTTTAAATATTTATAATATAGAAAATTAATATTAGTAGATATTGTAACATATTATTGTCAAGATATATTATTTTCATTGTATTATGTATTTTATTATAAACTCTATATTTTTAATTTAAAGAATTTAAATTTTACAAGATAATATAAAATTTTTAAACATTCATATCAAAATTTAATAATATTTATTTTTTAAGAAATTTTTAACTTATTAATATTTATTGGAAAAATAAGGTTTTTCGAAAAAATATTATGATAATTTATAATTAATTAAGATTATTAATCTTTGTTGAAATTTTTTTTATCTAATAACATTATAATTCATTAAATATCATAAATAATTTTTAAATATTATAAGAACTTATGCTCTTCTGTCCAATATTTTTGAGACTAATGTAAAATTTTACATTATATAATATGAATAATTTTTATCCTCTAATTATGGTTTTATATAGTTAAACTAATATATTTTATTTTATAATGTATTCATACATTTTTTGTTGGAATATTTATTTATTTAAAAAAAATAAAACATGTAATATTATATTATATATTCATTTAATAAATAAAACTTTTTTTCTATATTATTTTTTTCTGGACAAATTTGACTTATTTTGAAATTAATATGTCAAAAATTTAATATATTATTTTTTAATATGATATTGAAATTATTAATCATAAATTTTAAATTATGTCAAAGGATCTAATCATAATATTTTTCGATAATGTAAATTACAATGATTAAAAATTAAAAATCATGGTAAATGCTAATTTTAATAAAATGTAAATTGTAAATCACTAAAATAATGTAATCACCGACCCATTGACTAAAAATTAATGGATAATACGATTCATTATCATAGGATGTCAATAACCACCTCCTAGTATAATTTTTATCAATTGACTCTTGAAAAGTTCCTTGTAATTATTGAAAATAAATTGTTCATTTCAAAATATTCAATTTTTATCTATTTTAATGGATACCAATTCCACCCATTCAACGAAAATTTTCAATTGATTTTGTAGCACCACAAAAAATAATTTAAATCAACAATATTTATTGAATTGATAACATGAAACACTAATATTTAAGAGAATTAAGATGTATTGTCAAAATATTTTTATTCGAATGTGACCTTGTCATTTATTTTGTCATGTATTATTATGAATAAGTATATAAAAATATATATAAATATTATTTTTAATAAATACATTGGTATTGAAGAAGTCATAGGATTTATGCACTCTCTATTTAGTGATGTAATTTTTTACATAAGAATTTGTTTTTTACTGGGTTTTACTAAAATTTTTACTACAAATTATATTTCATTTTAGAAAGATTTAAATTTTACATTAAATAATGTATTTTATTTTTTAAATTAAAATATATAAATTATTATATAGTTAATATTTTTCATTTTTATGAAAACATATAGTTTTATTTTTATAGCGAAAAATATCTATTTTTGTAGAAGAGTGTTTTCTATTATTTTAAAAGCCACCTTAGTTGTGAAATATTTTCAATGATTTTTAAAATTCCTCTTCAATTTGATATAATAAATTTAATTACATATTAATAATATTGATACTTGAGTTCAGTATAATTTCATTATTGTGGTAAAAAAAATTTTTATAAGAAGTATTTTTGAATGTTTTTTTCAATTTTATATTAAAATTTATTTATTTTACATTTAGTAATTCAATCCTAGCGATGGGTTCTAAATTTTCATTCATTATTTTCAAATTCTATTAATACCTAACATACATTTTTATCGTTATGAATAGTACCCTGTGTAAATATTTCTTCCTTGATGATTATAAATCAGGTATTTAATGTGAAAAATAATACGCTAAAGACTAAAAAATAAATCTAAACATTTATTTAATCAATCATAGGATTGGTGTTTCTAAAACATCATCCCATATTTAAAATTAATTTACTTTTGCAAATTTTTATTGATGATGATTGTTATACTATTTAAGTAAACATAATGTAAAAATGTCACTAGGTATATTTAAATATCTATAATTTCTTTTTAAAAGTGGAAAACAACATATATATGTTTATAAATGGTTGTTTTAATGGTAAACAATTTTCTATTAGGGGTGTTTTGAAAAATAACAATTAATGATGAAATAAGTGCCTTAAATGCTACTGCATCATCGACTTAATAATATTTCATGTACTTTAAATATAATTTAAATAATTTATAAAAAACTCAAATTTAATATTTTTTGGTTATGTAAAGTGTCATTTATAATAAATTACAAATACAATATATTATATTTGTGATAAAATTTCATATTTTAATTTTGTTACTTTCATGTAGTTTTTCAATGTCATATTATGTGATTAGATCATAAAATGATAATTATAATAATATTTTCTAAAATATATTTTAATAAATTATTTAACAATCATAAAATTCATGGAATATAAAAAATATTATAATAAATGGTTTAGAATATCATTCCTTTTAAATTTTTGATACAATTCAATCTTAATATCAAAAATAATTACCATTTTATATTAAAAAAATCAACATCTCATTTAACATTATAATCAGTTAACATATGGGTAATAAAAAAGATATTGTCTAAACTGATATAAAAAAATTATAGATGACTATATAATGACCATATCCAACTTATCTTTGAATCCATGTAATTATAGAAATATTGTATATGACTTGGATGCATAATATTTTACAATATTTCATGTATTTCCAAAAATGACTTAAATTATAATTTATAACACAAAATAGTTAGTTAAATGATTTAAAATTAACAAAAAAACTATATTCATTAAAGTGAATGGGTCATGTTTAATCATATCAACCATAGTATTTCTATCTATAACATTTCTTTAAGGTAATCATTATT
Source organism: Viscum album (assembly GCA_963277665.1). Taxonomy (NCBI): domain Eukaryota; kingdom Viridiplantae; phylum Streptophyta; class Magnoliopsida; order Santalales; family Viscaceae; genus Viscum; species Viscum album. Next base: position 1,900,585,629 of record OY728130.1, on the reverse strand, counting down.
TACCCTTAAATAATAATGAATATATATTTTTGGTTAATTGTCAAAAATGTTAATTGGGATAGGGATGTTAAAAAAGAGTTTAGGGTAAAAAAAAGACCTGAACTATGCGACATTTTATTTGATGATAGGATGTGGATCAATCCCCATCATATCATTAAAGAATATCAATTTGGAGAATTTTTAAAATAAAAAGTAAATTATGTATATTTATATGTGATGTAATTACATGTGTTCCCCTCTAATCACATATAGAAGGGAACTCCTTGTCCTCTTTTACTAAAACCCTTGGATCAATCTTTCTTGACCAATGTAACATGTCATTTTTTTCATTTTACAATTTTAAATGTTTAAAATAATATTTTTGTATTGAAACACATAGACGGTGTGAGATTCCATGGCTGCTAGTGGCAAAATATTGATATTATATGAATATTATATTTATTAGATTCATCGAAATGTAGTTTTCACAAATAAATTGATAACCCCAATATTAATTCCCAAATTTCTGATATGAGATGTCTATTTTTTTGGAATGTGGTTGTTACCCTTCGCATATCATACAATTTATTCAGCATCAAGAATTATGATAAAGTAAAGTAGTGGGAACAAGTAATAAAATGAATAAATAAATTTAATTTATTATTTATTTTTGATAAAATTATTCTACCCTATCCAATATAAAAAAATAGGTACAATTCATAGGGTTAACTGTATAACCCTGACCAATACGATGATAAACAAGTGGGTTTTGGTGATTAAAAATGAATCGATGATCATTTTTCCATCAAAATTCATGGTTCATACAAATGACTATGATATAGATTCTCTCTTAATCAATGATTGATCTACACCTAAGTAATGATATTATTTTATAGGAATATCATCCATGTCCTATTACCATGTTTAATTTAAACAAATTTTCTAACTATTTTATTTGGGTTTCAATCATTTTAAAGTGTATTTTGGTTTTATCTTCCTAGGTTATGGGAGAAATATATATATATAATCATAGTTCATTTTTTAGAATAATGGAGACAAACTTAAGTTAGATCAAAAAATCGATGAGGTATAATCCACTAGTATTCTAATATTATTTTTTATACTTCACAGGTTAATACGTAGTATTGCTTTGAATTTTGAATTGACGATTATAAGGTAAAAAATCATTGATCAATATATTTTTTTCATAATGGATCTATTTTATGGGTAGTATCAATATCGAAAAAATCATAGTAGTACACAATTATGGAAGAAGATATGTGATAATGTTAGAGTTTCCCTGTTTTTGATTTTGAGGGAGATGACTCCATGATGTTATATGGGTTTTTTATAGGATGTATATGGTGGTTGGAATCCTTCCATTAGTGAGAGATACACACATTTGAGGGAATATCAAAGTTTGGTGGTTATAATTGATTAATGTATAAGTGGTGGAGGTAAAAAATTTGGAAGATTCATGAAGAACCTATATGAGCGGAAAAATTATAATTAAAGGGCATGTACATTATAGAAAACACATAGTGTGGAACCACTAAATATGATATCAGGGTGTATTCAGGAAATAAATTATTTCATACTCTGTGGCATATGTCACTCATCGTGTTACCCAATTCTGTTGTCATGATGTGAACCACAGATTGTACATGGGAATTCAAGTTACCAAGAACAAAGGCATGAGTATAATACACTGTCATTTACATGTACTCTGTCATGGAATGAGAAACTGGATACTACTACATAGAAAATTAGGACTTGTGTACAAGCAAATAACTATAGGTTCATGGGAATGACCATTGGTCCTTGGAAGACCAATGAGAGATGAGACACACCATGTATTGAGAGTATAATGTGTTTAAATTTTCAATGGAAGTGTGAGGCCCTCTGTTTTTTATTAGAAACCATGTTATATTGACTGTGATTATTTTTCCACACTTATAAGGGTACAATATAGGATAATGTCATGTGAAATGTATTGTGATCCCCAATATGGTTTCTTTTAATAATAATGTTTTGAGTGTTTCAATATGTGACCACGGTGTGATCTAAAATAATTACTTCTTCTTCATTAGTTGGATTCAAGGAATTGGTGTGACAATAATGAAATATGTGTTGACCCACTGTACTAGCCATCGATCAAGTTGGTTTTTTGGCATCCCCAAGTGGTCATGTAAGTGGGCCCCAATATTTTTTTTGTGATCTTTTAAGATATATTGTTTACATTTATGGAACAAACTGATGAGAATGACCTCTTATAAGAGTATCTTCTTTTTGATTGAATGGATTGTGGAATGGATTCACCTCGGGGAACATTACCATGAAGACATTTATATAATATTATGGAAGGGAATTAATATACCCCCACATGTATGGTATATACATTCATATTTTCATTTATATGACTAATTAAATGAATTTTGATGGTACCTTAAAAGGACATAGTGTGGGTGGGGTATAATTTTGTTCAAGATCTGGTGTGGTCTGAAATAATGATGGCTGTAATAATAGTCCCATCATGATGAATAAGTTAGATTTTATTCCCAATTGTTTGTGGTTTTGCTATCATCCTTTACGGTATCTAGTACTTTTAATACACTAAGTGTTATATAAAAATATATACATTCATTAGTATTTTATCTACATTATATTCAACATTTTATAAACTTGGTGATGTGTGTGTGGGTACATGTACCATAAGATATGGCCACATATGTATGCGATATCGATTATCAATGCTATTAATTACCCCCTACAATATTGGACGTACTATTGGGATTGTATAACATATTACACTTCAATAAAGGTTCCCCCTTTGGGTCATATTAATATAATGTTTTATCAAATGTGTTGGTTTGATAATAAGACAATATTTTGTAAATTTTATTACTATGAGTATTGGTTTTGGAGCTTTGAAAATTTTTTGGAGTTAGGATATCCAGCTATGGAGACTACAGTCGGTGAGGTAACTGACTTATTCATTAACTAGGACTTTGATAACATGACAATTGAATCAGTTCTTGTATTAATTGGTTATATGTAAATAAATTATCACATGAATCATATAATAATTAACTATGGTTTCAAGTTACATCTTGGTTCATATCCACAAATATACTCATTTATTATGGTTCTCTAATTTAATATTGGAATGCCTCCATAATTATTTCCTACAAGAATTATACTAAAGGATCATAAGGATTATCTTATGGGTGATAAATCTTCATTATAGGGTCTAATATACGATTAAGAACCTTCAAGACAACTTTCATTTATTCCACTACTAAGAGATTACAATTTTTATTGGATATAAAAACAAATATTTTTTTGAATGATCACAATCCAGGATTTTTAAGCCAAGTGACCTCCCATTTTTGGGATATCCATACTCCTAGTCAGTTTAGTACATTCTATAGGAATTTAAATTAGTTTTTTTCATTTCAGTACACATATAGATCATATAGTGTTTATAGTTTCTATTATTATTCAAAGATCTGATGAGATATGGAGGAGTCTGGCGATTTTGTCTTGATATGGGACATATCTCTCCAAGTGATATTTTCAGAATATCATAATGCAATAATTCTATAAATATTCATATTGATCATCATCCATTAATGATATTCTACATTTTTAGTTGGTATTCATAGTCATGTATGTGTTTTCAATGAGGATCACTAATTTCTAATGATGCTATCTAGATATGGTTCATGATTTTTTTTTTCAGAAATCCATATTTTACAAAGGATTATGTTGAGATTTTATAAAATATTGTATACATCATTTCATTAACACATATTATAGGGTCATCATTTGATCTTTAGTGTTATATAGATTTATGGGATAGAATTCAATAACAACTGATGAAAGTACTGGGCATGTTGGTCCCGAGACATCAACATCTAGTAACTGACACCATAAACAAAGATATGGGGAGGATATATTCTTCACGGGGAAATCCCTATATATAGGGATTAAAGTTCAAGGATATGAATATGGTTATTGTAAACATAGATAGATGATGATTATCTTAATATGACCAGGGATGTATTGCTTGGGATTTTATAACCTGAAATACAACTAATGGGGAGTTGAATAATAGACTATTGGGACGGAAAAATTGTAGGAGCATGGGGGGTCTATAGGAAAATGAATGTGGTAGATTATTTTCATGATTTTAATGAGATGAAATGTAATTTGAGAATTTTACACCCCATACCAAGGTGATCTATACCAGGATCAACAATTTGGTGAACATTGAATGGAATAATTGTGGGTAGTATTTTCCAAAAACAAGGAGGATCTAGTGGCTCATTAGTAATATGATCAATTATTTCACTACATGATTATTAGTACTGATAAACATGGGTGAAAGCCACTCATTACAACCCACTTATATAGTTTTTGGAAATATATATATTGGTATTTCTCATATATCAGGCCTTAGATTCAGATATTACTAAATAAGTTGAATCCATGATCAAAAACATCTTCCAATAGTGTGATCCCACTCTTATAGTTAATAAAATATTATGGATTTATTGTGGTTATAGTGTTGAGGTCATATGATATCATCTTATTTATGGACATTCTATCCATTCTTTAAGCCCATATTGATTTTTTTAGGAAGAGGATGTGGTGTTTCTATTATGATGGATGGTGTTTTCCTACTATGGTTATAATGAATCCTTGTTATAGCATGATGGGGGCATACTGAATAGGATATAGATGATTACTCACTGGTTTTATTTATTACCCATAAATAGATTATGTTGTTGGATTTTAGTTTCATGAAATGGTAGAAGAGTTTCTTGAAAACATTCCAATGGATGTTTTGGGATTTACACCCCCAATAGATAGACATATACGTATGCATTCACCCAGAGATGGTTTTGATATCTGCACCGAAATATTGAATAGCTCCAATGAAACTTTATGAGATGAAGCTACTATATGTGGATTTCAAGAGGAAGGGCTTTTTCAATCCTAGTGCATCACCATGGTCATCCCCAGCTTTGTTTTCAAAGAAGGATAACATGGTCAAGACGTTATGTGTTGATTATTAACACTTAAATAATGGTTACAATGAAGTATGTCTTTCCAACACCAAAAATTGATAATCTAATTGATATGTTGTGAATCAAAAAATGGTTCTCTATGATTGACCTCTAATAAGGGCATCACAATCTCTGAGTATAATATTTAAACATATGGAAGACAACACTATAATGTCTCTCTGGTTATTATTATCACATGGTAATTATTTTTGGTTGATTTTTCCCCATTAGTTTTATTCGGACTCATGGACTATATCATTCATACATTCCTAAACTGTTTTTTGTTGGTCTTCATTAATGAAATCCTAGTGTTCTATGTTACCATGTAGGATCAAACACAAAACCTAATGATGTTAACCAACACACTCACAAATTAAAATATATTTGAAAAATAACGTAATATTAATATTTTGAAATATTTTTTTCTAATTAATGGATCATTTCATATCAGTAGAGGGAGTAATAGTTAACCCCACAAAGATTGATGCATTGTTTCCTTTAAGAGACCCATATGTGCCTGATTAAGGTTTCAATATTCCATGTTATGGAACTACATTATAAGATACGAATTCCCAATTTCTCTAGGATATCGGAAACTATAGAGGATTTGAACATGTTGGGGTAGCCATTCCTTTGGATGGATAGGTGCAAGAGAGATTTTCATCAGTATTGTTTGAGGATGAAGAGTTGTCCCATATTGAAATATATATATATGATGTTTTTGAATAAATAGTGTTCTAATATTCCTTAGAGATAAAGTATATATGTGTTATAATGTTGATGTATGAATTGATTTCCTATGGGTCCCGAAAGTTGAGGCCACCTAATAAGAGCTATCTGAACCATGATCTGAAGATGGTCAGTGTAGTATTTTCCCTATATATGTCAATAATACCATATGGGTGACAAATAGTTTGATCTATTATAACCACAAGACACTAAATTACATATTCTATAAGATAGAACAAAACCTGAGACATAGATGATAGATATATATTCTCCATAATTATGACTTATAAAGGGTATAAACTCCAATAAAGGGGAAAATAGTTGAACATAGTCCCATTATGTGATATTGGTAAAAATATTTGGGTATAGATTCCATTAATTTATTCTCATTTCAGTTCCCCTTTTTGATGAAAGTGGGAAAACATACCTCTAGTTGATTTTTAACACATCACATATAAATCGTATTAAAGAGTATTATGCTTAATATAGTAACTATGAGACCTTTTTTACTCAGATAACCACTGAATTTTCTCCTTACTAATATTTATATGAGGGGTATAATATCATCCTTTTAATATGAAGGACAATAGTACCAAATTTTATTTATGAAGAGTTTATAATAATGTTTCATAGATCACCTTTGTGGTACATCCAGGTTTGGGAAATATATACCAATACCTTCAATTTCAGTTTTTATAGTATGATATTAATAAGTATGTAGTAGTGTTTTTATATCAATTTTTCATGTTTCCTTAGGTGAAGGATGAGAATCATAATCGAATGAATAAAAAAACGCTTGAGGTGATATAGTTGAAGTGGGAATGGTATTTCTATAGACATTACGAAGGGGATAGCACAAGTTTCTTGAAGTTAGGATGCTATCAAGATCATTGTAGACTGACTAACCATGTCATTCCAATTATTATCATTTTATGTGTAGATAACTATACAGATATTGGCATTATTATTCATGATTGAGATAGTCTAGATTTATTGAGTTCCATTTATTAATATTTCAGACATGGATTATCCCTTCACATCAAGATTATGTAGATTATTGAAAGAGGCCTTTCAAACTTAGTTAAATTTGAGAATGGATTTTAACCCCATTATAAAAGAAAAATTGATTAGAACATTATGGGGTTTTAGGAAACGGTTCATGATTATGTGGTATCCATTTTTTGAAGTTGGTAAGAAAAGCATAGATTTGTGGAGTTTTTAAATAAAAGAAACTAACATTCTATGATCTGCTTGGAAATATCGAAGTCCCTTAATGGGAGATCATATATGTCCCCAGTATAATGGATTAATCCCATGGATTCTACACTGAAAAGTTTTTTTGTGAGCCATGAATGGTATTTTCAATATAATAAATATCATATATGGATTTTATTGTTCACTATAAATCATTATAAAGGCCAATTACAGAAGAATTTAATTTATAAGGAGGGAGTTCATTATTTTCAGAGTATCTAAACTCAATATAGATTGTGGACACATTTCTACTATGTGAATATTTCTCTAATAATTATTGGATTCATCCAGATATGGTATATTATTTAATAAGTGGCATATCTATTGGCCATACCACTGTAATTATTCCATGTACATGATAACATCCATGTGTTACAACTAAGGAGGTATGTGCATGAACCATCATATAATATCAAATTGGGTGATCATGAAATCAATGATCAAGATATATATATGGACTAATACATGTGGATTGATGTTTAGAAGATGAAGATCCTTCATGGGTGCTATATTCCATTAGTTATTTTATGGTTGAAGAACATGAGCCATATGAATAGAACCTGGATATATCAGTCTCAATTGGGATATCATTACGCGCATATTTTTATGTAATACTTTTCTCCATTAATGAATAAAATTAATATTGTGGGGAGAATGTAACAAAAATATTTTATCCATTTAATGATATCAATTATGCATAATAATATTTTCAAAACCGTGTGGTGAGATGGATTGAGATTCCATGTCTCAGAAAGGCTTGTTATTGATATTATATAAATATTAAATATATTAATATCATCTGTGTGTGGTGTTTGGTGAATAAGGTAATAAATCATGAAAAAGTATCATATTATAAAAATAATACATCAACTGATTCAAAAATGTCAGTTGTATCATAGGTGTTCGATAATCATTGTCAAAATTGTTCATTTTTGTAATATAAAATCATTGTGAAAAATGAAAAAATAAAATTAATTAATTTAATTCATGTTTTTGATGCAGTTACCTAAGACCCTCTTATTTAATCATTGTTATAGTATGTTCAATGTATTATCTATATAAACTTGAAAATCAAGAGGATAACTTATATGGGATTGGTGAACCAAAATGGATTGAGGATCATTTTCGAAAACACATTTTTAGAATATCTCAAATAATGTTTATGAAATTTCATTTTTTATCATCGAAGAACCCAAAAAAATTGTAAAATGTATGATATATAATTATCCCCATTTTTCCCCTTATCTAATGAAAATTCATTCTTTAAATAGTTTGATTCATGGGATGATCTTGTTTTATGGTGTGGGTTTTATCATCCTTTTTTTGGGAATTGATATTTTATTTTATTACTCTTCATTATTTGATATAAATGCAATGAATAAAGGACAAACCAAACAATGAAGGTAATTCATTCCAATGATATTATATTTCTATTTTCTCCCATGTTCTTCAAATCATATTCATCTGTGATACTTAAACTAAAAATTTTATGATTACCCATTAAATAATCCTTACGTAGTCACTTATTGGTGAAATAGATAAATAATATGGTTTTATATCCAGATTTGATGGAATTAATGTAATACCAGACATTGGTAGAGTAGATGTAATTATATTAGTGTTCTCTAGGTCAGAGAGTTTTCGAAGGTGAATAAGTTTTGTAGTACTGTTGTCTTATCTTTCTAATTAGGTGGATGGAAACCAGCCATGGATAGTGAAAATGGTTGAAGGATGCCTTTTCTGATAATGGTGCGTTTGATCGATAGCACAATAAGTGGTTAAAATGATATAATAATATTTATGAAAACCCTAGGAGTTATGTAACATCCCACATTACAAGTCATGTACTTCAAAGAACACAATACTCATTGAGTCCCTATATACCGTTCTTGGGTATACAAATAAAATATTGTATTAATAGTTGTGTGGAATGTGTCATAGACTATGTGATATAGTGAAAGTTCTTCAGAATCTCCCCCAGATGGTACTCAGGCATGGGATTTCTTAGGATCATGATCATTAATAAAAAAACATTGGAATTGTTGTATGTAAGGAAACAACTGGAGTAACTAGACCTATACAGGTATATGGGAATGGACTTATGACATGAGAATAACTATTGTTACATGGTAATGGGCCATTGTACATTTTAGACATGTGGTATTTGAGGCATGTTCTATATTAAAATGGAATGTCCTATAAATATTCTAGGGGAATTTTATTCCCTCTATATATTTATTATAGACAATGTTCATTTGATTTTAATTTCCGGTAACATCCCATGTAATTAATGAATAATATATATTTTTATCTGGGTCTATTTATGAATTATATAATGTTTTAGAGGCCTAAAATGAGAATAAATCCAATTTTAAGCATGGAATACACTAATATTTTTAAAAGATTATTTTACTGACTTTTGATGGGAAACCATTTTTGAAATCAAATTTTGACAATTTTATAAGCTCTCTTTTTCAAAATAAACATATTCTTTATTATTGGTACATTAAAATTTACCTTGTGTTAATTTTTGGTATTTTTCTAAAAATGTTCATTTTTTATTGAATAGTGAAAAATACTGCATTTTACATCAAACTGCTTTTTCATCTAATATAATTTTATGGTTATATTATATTTTTAATTAGTTTTAAAGTTTAAATAGAATATATTTTTACCATGAAATACAATCATGGTCATTGTGATTAATTTCACTTTGGAATTTGGTATAAACAAGTGCCAAACTATTCATAGATATTGTTTCTAAAAAAACCCGCTATTTGTTTTGACAACAAGAATTATTTTTAAATAAATTTTTGAAATTTCTATGTTTGGAATTTGGGAAAATGGATTACATATTCGGAATCATAATTTTGATGTTATGTTATCAATACTCTTTTGTTTTTGGACATTATGAATAGTAATGACGATAATTATCTTTAATTATATTGATTAATTAGTAATCTGGTAGTTAAGGATAATAAAATAATATCATAACAATAAAAAATGACCAAATTTTTTTTCCTAATGCTACTTGTTGTTTCATGGCCGACCATGGGATGCCTTGTGCCAAACTTGGGGACCCCATGGAATCACTATTGTGTGATAATGACTTTTTATTTTTTTATTTTTAATGAAAGTTAAATTTAACAAAGAATGTATCACCTGAGTAAAACATTTTTAATATTGTCTAAATAAATGATATATTGGAATATAAATAGTCATTGGAAATATATAACTATATCATATATCATATTATTTTTTTTTATAATTTTTAGACATTAAATAAATTAAATTATTTAGGACATCATGATGATGCAGTAATTACCTCATTAATGAATGATTTAAATAAAATAAAAAATAATTTAAAATAAAATACTTAAACTTGTCAAAGACCTATTGGATGAGTATTTTTCGAACCCTTATCACCTTATACGAGAAATACATCAATTTCGGACCTTTAAAATCAGAAACACATTTGAAAATAAAGTAACATTTTATACCTTTACAAGAGTGCCCCTCCTCTCCTATTATAAAAGGCCCCCAACTCTACCTCCTTACCCACACTTCTCAAGGATTTGTCTCGACCAAGCCCTGCACATTTTATCTCTCCACATCCCACTCTTCATCCTAGAATCCTTACCATAGGCAGAATGCTCTTCAAGAAACCATTTTGGTTCAAACCAAAAACAGTTACCCGATTTAAAGGTAAAGTCTTCTATAATGTTCTTTTGTTTAATTTTGCTTCCTCATCCCCATAAACTATTTTTATTAAATTACATTGTAACAAATAAGTATCTTATATATACTAGTATGTTGTTATAATAAGGATTCGAGCTACACATACACACACCTTCATCTAATGGTTAAAGAGCATACTGTTTCCGTGGATGGCGAATTTCTGCCTCACGAAACGAGATTGTTCAATATTCATATAACACCTTCAAAGGTGGCCATTAAGATTTCACTATATTTATATATGATATATAATATGGTTATGTTTTCCTTAATATTATTTATTTTTCACTTATGGCATACCTTTATGGCATCCATTATGGGTATACGCGATATCTTCATTTTAGGAAGTGCAGACTACCGACCCCTCATATTGATTTGATTTGTTAATTCCATATGTGGGACGTATAAAAGAATGGAATTAATGATATTATATATGATATTATACTGGAATCATTATATACCTTTATATCATTATTATTCCATTCCATAAAATACGAAATAGAAATGAAAGTAGCGTTCATGCGTACGTACAACTTACCATCTCCATGAACAGTGAATTTCATTTCTTACCTCTAAATGATATTTAATATTCTAAATGAATGTATATACTAGATATATATGACATATATGATAGCTAAATTATGAATATAATTCTGGATATAAAGGATATTTTACCACATGAACAACTTTTAAATATAAAGAGTTTATTTTTGACTCAAGTACCAATGATCGACAAAAAGACCATTATTAACATAAATAATTACATAGTGTTCATAACATGGTAATCAGTGATATAAAAGGAATAATGAACCTGAAAAATTTTCTTACGCAAGTATAAATTAACTCTCGTTTATTATTCAGGACATTAAAGAACGATCGAGTCAAGTCGGACCCGAGGTATGGGACTTCGTCTCAATCTCTTTTCATTGAGGCATATTTTGTTTTATACACAACATTCATTTATACGGTGTATAAAACCTTTTGAATTTTACATTTATTCAAAAGTAATCTTTTTTATACAATGTTTTGACTAAACAACAAAATGGAATGTTTTTATTTGTCGTACTTAGGCGGCGACAATGACTTCTCCGCCGCAGTGACCATTATTTGAGTTTCGGCTTCCTCTACAAGTTATAACCTAACTTTTTTAAATTGAAAAATAAATACCGTGTATTAAATTTCATTTATTTTGGTATTGAAAATGTTTTTTATTATATTAATTTGTTGTATTGATATCTTGTGATTGAAATGTGGAAATGTTATGTTTCCTTTATGCATGTTTTATGTGATACGATTATGTATGGTTCTTGGGAATTGTTATGAACATGGGTTGTTCTGTGATAAACTAAGGGCAGGTGAGCCTGATATAGCTCTCCAATGCATTGGGTAACGCGAAGGGGTTAAATGTTAAGGTTTCTCCAAAGTGATTTAGGGAATATACTCTGACGGGTATTCCAAACGTAACCATGAGGGTTACTCCCTACGTAAGAATGTTATGAATGCCTCAAGTTACCTTAATGTATTATTATTTCTATGATTTATTCATGATTTGATGAGTTATGTTAAAATTATTATGTTTTATGAGTAAAGTATGACTTCATACATGTACTAATGTTTTCATTTCGTACTTTTATATCCCTTACTGAGCTTTTATGCTCATCCCAAGTTTTTGAAATGTTTTTCACAGGTCAAGGGAAAGGTAAATGATGTGATGATTGTTGGGTCGTAGAGGATGGAAAGAGGGGGGGTGAATTGCCTTTTCAAAAATAATTAACAATTTAAAACAATTATCAATGCAGTGAAAATAAAAAAGGCAAGACACAATTTGATAACGAAGTTCGGCTTAATTCCCAAGCCTTCATCTCCGCTCCCAACAAGAACCGTTGAGAGATTTATACGTCAGCTTGCTTTTTAATGGTTGTAGCAAAAAACCCACTAGCCGTTTTAAGGTAGGCTAGAACACCTTCGTACGGCTTGCTTTTTTATTATGGTTGTAGCAAGAAACCCAATTTAATGAAATAATGGAAATGAGAGGTTTGTTTTAATTCAAACCCAATGAAAAACTAAATAAATAAATTAATACAAACACACGGAAGCCTTGAGCGCCAAAAGTGTGAGAGCAGCTGATGGAGAGGGAGCTCATGCTTCAAGGATGGAAATGGATCACAAGAGGCCTTGAAGATTTGTCGTTAGAGCATCAAGACATCAAAATATGATTCGATTGTGTTCCAGGCATCCATGGTTCTCTATTTATAGGAGAAATACCCATAAACACTTCAATATGGCCGTTGGAGGGCTTTCGGAGCCGTTGGGGGTCAAAAGTACAAGTCTGGTCAAAGCCCAACGGCTAGTTTGACTGGGCACACCGGCTGGTCGGTGGTGTCTCACCAGATGGCCAGTGGTCCACCGGCTGGCCGGTGCTGAGCTCCCGGCTGGCCGGTGGTCCTGACAGAGCAGGCTTTATGTCTAGGTTCCACCGGCTGGCTGGTGGTCATCCACCGGTTGGCCGGTGTCACCAGGCAGTGGGCAAGCCTACTGCATGGGTCCTCCGGCTGGCTGGTGGGCAAGAACAGTTTGGCCGGTGCCCATACCGGCTGGCCGGTGCACTAACACCGGTTGACCGGTGGCTCTGGCAGAAAGAAATGCTTCTACCAGAGACCACCGGCTGGCCGGTGGGAATCCACCGGTTGGCCGGTGGACTCAGAGAGTCCACTATTAGCCTTCTTGGGCCAACTCCTGGGCATCCTTTTTTTCTAGAATCAAAACACTTGAAAACAAGTTAGAACATGATGAGAGTGATTGTGATCATTAAAATCCAAGAGATGGGTACAACAATCTCCCCCTATTTTGATGATCACAATCACAAAAGAGAAAGGTTTAAAAAGGATATGCCAATTGAAAAATTAAATAAACAATTTTGGACATGAAAATTTATTAGAGATCATTTCAAGAAAATAAATTGAAGAGATGTACCATTTATTGAAAAAGATCTTAATCTATATAGAATGAGTCATTTTGAAATTGTAAATATAGGTCTTTTTTTTAAAAGGAACAAAATCAATAACCAAATTGAACTTTAAAAAAACACTTTAATCAATTGAAATATGAAACTAGTTTTGAAATTGTAACTATAGGACATTTTTTTTAAAAAGGAACAAAATCAATAACCAAATTGAACTTAAAAAAACACTTTAATCAATTGAAATATGAAACTAGTAAATAGAGAAATTTCTCCCCCTTTGGGATTATCAAAATAGGAGGGAAAAATAAAAAAAATGAGAAGAAATTAGATAAACAACAAAAAAAGTTAAATATTTAATAGTGCTCATTGACGAATCATTCCTAACTCCCCCTGAATAAAATCAAAACGTTCAATCGGGAGTGGTTTGGTAAAAATATCAGCTAATTGGAAATCAGTAGAAATGAAGTCCAAAGTTATATCCCCTTTTTGAAAATGGTCACGAAGGAAATGATGCCTTAAGTCTATATGCTTTGTTCTAGAGTGTTGTATTGGATTCTTAGAAATACTAATGGAACTAGTGTTGTCACACCGAATAGGGACATGATCGTAGGAAAGGCCATAATCCAAGAGAGTGTGCTGCATCCAAATAATATGGGCACAATAATTCCCAGCGGCTACGTACTCGGCCTCGGCAGTAGAAAGAGCAACACGGTTTTGCTTCTTTATACTCCACGATACAAGGGACTTACCTAGCAGATGACAGGTTCCACTAGTACTCTTTTGATCTAATTGACATCCGCCAAAATCAGCATCTAAATATGAAGAAAGTTCGAATGTAGTATTAGAAGGATAAATTAAACCAATGTTTTTTGATCCTCTTAAATACCTAAAAATCATTTTGACCAATTTAAAATGAGATTCTTTGGGATTGGCTTGAAAACGAGCACAAAGGAAAACAATGAACATGATGTCAGGACGGGTCGCATTTAGGTAAAGTAGACTCCCGATCATACTCCTATAAAGATTGTTATCAACCGGTTTCCCGACATCATCTAACGTAAGCTTACATGAAGTACTCATGGGGGTACTAATTTCCTTTACTTGATCCATACCAAAACGACTTAAGAGCTCGTTTGTGTATTTGCCTTGGCTTAGAAAAATACCTTTTGAATTTTGAATGATTTGAAAACCGAGAAAAAATTTCAATTCCCCCATAAAGCTCATTTCAAATTCTTTTCTCATTAAATCTGAAAAATCAGCACAAAGTGATTCTTTGGTAGAACCAAAGATAACATCATCGATGTATATTTGGACCATTAAAAGATCTTTTGAATTGTGTTTTAAAAAGAGGGTAGAATCAGCATGACCCATTTTAATATCATTTACTAAAAGGAATTTTGTTAACCGCTCATACCAAGCCCGAGGGGCTTGCTTTAAGCCATATAGAGCCTTGGTTAATTTAAAAACATGATTTGGAAATTTTGGATCTTCAAAACCGGGAGGTTGTTCAACAAAGATTTTTTCTGAAATAAAACCATTTAAAAAGGCTCTTTTAACATCCATTTGAAAAATTTTGAAATTTAAGTGGGCGGCGAAAGCCAACAAGATCCTAATGGATTCCAATCTAGCAACGGGCGCAAAGGTTTCACTATAATCAATTCCTTCTTCTTGATTATAGCCCTTAGCTACTAGGCGAGCCTTGTTCCGGGTTATATTACCTGGATCATCATGTTTGTTCCTAAAAACCCATTTAGTGCCAATAATTGGATGATCATTGGGTCATTCAACAAGAGTCCAAACATCATTTCTAGAGAATTGATTTAGTTCATCTAGCATTGCAGGATCCCAATTCTCATCATTAATGGAATCATTAATGGTTTGAGGCTCTAGGTGAGAAATGAAGGCTTGATGTTCAACCTCGTTGAGGATTGATCTTCTAGTTCGAGTACCGACTTGAAGATCACCTATAACATTTTCTAATGGATGGTCTCTAGAAGGTTTACAAACCATAGGCAAGGTGGAAGGAAAAGAAGGTGAAGAAGGTTCATGATCATCATCCTCCTTAAGAGGAGAAGAGGAATCATTTAATTCAAGTTTATCAAGCTTATCTTCAACATCTTCAATGACCGGATGGGGTTTTGGAAGATTTTCATCAAACTTTACATGAGATGATTCTTCGATGGTTTTTGAACGTTTGTTGAAGACACGATAGGCTTTGCTTGAGTTGGAGTACCCAAGAGAAATACCTTCATCGGATTTGACATCAAATTTCCCAAGGTTATCTTTTGTGTTAAGGATAAAGCATTTACAACTAAACACTTTAAAATAACCAACTTTGGGAAATTTGCCTTTCCAAAGTTCATAGGGAGTTTTCTTACGAAGGGGTCTTATAAGGACTCTATTGATAGTATAACAAGTAGTGTTAACTGCCTCAGCCCAGAAAAATAGAGGGAGGTTGAATTCACTAAGGAGGGTTCGAGAAATTTCTTGGAGAGTTTGGTTTCTCCTTTCATCCACTCAATTTTGTTGTGGAGTCCTAGGGGAAGAGAAGGTGTGATTGTATCCTTGAGAGGAACACAATTCATCGAATTCGTTGTTCTCGAATTCACCTCCATGGTCACTATGGAGCGATATAATTTTATATCATTTTTCATTTTATACTTTCCTAGATAATTTCAAAAAGGTTCTACAAGAATCATTTTTATGAGCTAAAAAGAAAACCCAAGTGAAATGAGAAAAAACATCTACTAGGACAAAGGTATAGGATTTTCCACCTAGACTTGCTACAGGGGTAGGACAAAAAAGATCAAGATGTAAGAGCTCAAGAGATTTTGAAGTGGACACTTCCTTCTTAGATTTGAAAGAAGACTTGTGTTGCTTGCCAAGTTGGCATGGCTCACAAATCAAATCTTTCTTAAACTTATGTTTAGGAAGGTCACGGATCAGCTTGTTATTATTAAGCTTTAGAAGTGAATGAGAGCTACAATGCCCCAACCATCTATGCCAAAGCCAAGACTCATTGTCAGGGGCACTTAAACATTTAACATTTTGGCTAGATAAAGACTTTAAATAAAAAATGTAAACATTTTGAAAACGGGAAGCAGAAAATTACAATTTGTTTTGAAAATCAAACACATTGCATAAATCATTTTGAAAATTCACCGAAAAACCACTATCACAAAGTTGACTAATTCTAATTAGATTATGTTTTAAACTTTTAACAAATAAAACAACTTTAATTAAAGAGGTGCTACCAAATCCAATGGTACCTATTCCGACGATCTTGCTTTTTGAATTGTCACCAAATGTGACGTATCCTCCATCGAATTCTTCAATGGTGTTGAACTCGGAGGGATCGCCACACATGTGCCTCGAGTATCCGCTGTCGAGATACCACGAGCCTTTCGAAGTCCTACTTATTTGGCGGTTATCCTACAAAATCAAGAGACAATAGATTTTGGTACCCATATAAGTTTGGGTCCGGAATGATTAGCCAAAAGAGACTTTTGAACCCATATTTTTCTAGAGGGTTTCCATCTAAAATACTCATCCGAGTATGTAATGGTTTTGGGGCTTCCATACCTTGCATTTTTACAATCACATTCATAAATCATGTGCCCGATATTTTTACAATAATTACAAAATTTATATTGAGAGCTCCCCCTTACAAAAGTAATGGGTGCTCTAGAAGAAGTGGCTTGTTTTTTAAAGCCAAGTCCATGTGTTGTTCTAGACAAACGCTGAGAACCTAGTAATTTGGTCAAATTTTGTTCACCTTCGGTGAACTTGGCAAGAGACTCCATTAGATCTTTAATGGTTGAATTCAAAGAATCATCATTTGGAATATACTGGATCTTAAGGGTAAGTTCCTCATTCTTTTTGAGAAGTTGTTCTTTTTCAGAAATGAGATTTTTCTTTTTCTTTTTCAAAGCCATAAATTTAGAGGTAAGTTCGTGAAAACCATCCTCTAATTGATCTCTCGCATTTTGGAGATCTTCATAGGACATGTCATTATTGAAAGAGGAAGATGAGGAAGAGGAGTCGGAAGAAGATACCTCATCAAATGCCATTAGGCATTGTTCACCTTCATCGCTTGAGTCGCTTGAAGACATGGAGTCATCACTTGCACTCCATGTGGATGCTTTGAAATCCTTCTTTTTTTTATTTTCTTTTACCCTTTTCTTGAAAATGGAGAACTCAGGTTTGATGTGGCCTTTCTTTCCACATTCAAAGCATGTAACTTCATTCTCCGCTTTGGGCTCTTCCTTTCGTGCCCTTCGAAAGTTCTTCTTTTTCTTCATGAATTTGCTCATTTCCTTGCTAGTTGAGCAATCTCAGATTCACTATCAGCGGATGAGCTTTCTTCCTTTTCTTTGAAAGCAATGTTCTTTTTCTCCTTGAAGGTTTTACCTTCTTTATCGGCTTGCCTCTTCATGGTGATCTCGTAGGTCATGAGTGATCCAATGAGCTCTTCAACTGGCATTTTCTTGACATCTTTTGCTTCTTGAATTGTGGTCACCTTTGGTGCCCATGAGCTTGGTAGGACCCAAAGAATCTTCTTGACCATCATTTCTGCAGAAACATCCTCACCAAGAGATTTTCTTCCATTGCAAACGTCAGTAAAACGAGTAAACATTTCAGTAATTGATTCATGTGGGTGCATGGTGAAACTTTCAAAATCTTGGAGATACATGTCTAATCTAGTGTCTTTGACTTTGTTAGTGCCCTCATGGGTTACTTCTAAAAGTTTCCAAATTTCATAAGAAGAGGAGCAAGTAGAAACACGGTTGAATTCATTATGGTCTAGCCCACAATGAAGAGAATTCATGGCTTTGCCATCAAGCTCAAAATTGGCTATGTCTTAGGGGGTCCATTTGGACTCATCCTTGTTAGATAAAGTACAGCCTTGCATTACAATCCTATAGATAGGATAACCAATGCTTCTAAGAAAAGTAATCATGCGAGTTTTCCAATAAGTGTAATCGGTTCCATCAAAGAATGGAGCCCGAGTCATAGAATACCCTTCGGGAGCATTCGAGGAATTAGCCATCACTAAGGATCTTATGTTTGTAACCGGTTAAGGTATTACACAAATTTTCCCTTTGATACCAAATGTTGGGTCGTAGAGGATGGCGAGAGGGGGGGGTGAATTTCCTTTTCAAAAATAATTAACAATTTAAAACAATTATCAATGCAGCGGAAATAAAAAAGGCAAGACACAATTTGATAACGAATTTCAGCTTAATTCCCAAGCCTACGTCTCTGCTCCCATCAAGAACCGTTGAGAGATTTATACGTCAGCTTTCTTTTTAATGGTTGTAGCAAGAAACCCACTAGCCGTTTTATGGTAGGATAGAACACCTTCGTACAGCTTTCTTTTTTATTATGGTTGTAGCAAGAAACCCAATTGAATGAAAGAATGGAAATGAGAGGTTTGTTTTAATTCAAACCCAATAAAGAACTAAATAAATACAATAATACAAACACACGGAAGCCTTGAGCGCCAAAAGTGTGAGAGCAGCTGATGGAGAGGGAGCTCAAGCTTCAAGGATGGCAATGGATCACAAGAGGCCTTGAAGATTTGTTGTTAGAGCATCAAGACATCAAAATATGATTCGGTTGTGTTCCTGGCATCCATGGTTCTCTATTTATAGGATAAATACCCATAAACACTTCAATATGGCCGTTGGAGGGCTCTCGGAGCCGTTGGGGGTCAAAAGTACAAGTCTGGTCAAAACCCAAAGTCTAGTTTGACTGGGCACACCGGCTGGCCGGTGGTGTCTCACCAGCTGGACGGTGGTCCACCAGCTGGCCGGTGCTGAGCTCCCGGCTGGCCGGTGGTCCAGACAGAGCAGGCTTTCTGTCTGGGTTCCACCGGCTGGCCGGTGGTCATCCACCGGTTGGCCGGTGTCACCAGGCAGTGGGCAAGCCGACTGCCTGGGTCCTCCGGCTGGCTGGTGGGCAAGAACCGGTTGGTCGGTGCCCATACCGGCTGGCCGGTGCACTAACACCGGCTGGCCGGTGGACTCAGAGAGTCCACTATCAGCCTTCTTGGGACAACTCCTGGGCAACCTTTTTTTCTAGCATCAAAACACTTGAAAACAAGTTAGAACACGATGAGAGTGATTGTGATCATTAAAATTCAAGAGAGAGGGGTACAACAATGATAAGTTCAAGGAAGTGTCATGAAAGAATACATGTTTTGTTTTAAATATGTTTCCGTTAATGGGAAAAAATGAATATTATCTTTTATGTAACCACTTTGATTAAATGTGGAATGTAATGCATGATTTATGATCTAATTCTCTAAAACTCTAAACCGGAAAAGATCCTCAATGTGTAATCTTGTAATAATTCAATATTTAGTAATGGATTAGTTCGTGGAATTATAGTTTGTATCAGAGGTATGTTTAGATAACTTTAGTAGTTAGAAATCTATTAAATGATTATCCAAAAATAATTTTTTATGGTAAAATTGAAATGATATAGCATTTGAAGATTACCATGTTGCATCTTCTAAGACATGTTTATCTAGAATTGTTTTCCGTAGAGGAAACAAGGAAGCCGTGCTAGGAAGGCATATATAAGGAAATAAACTTCCGAATCTGCATCCTGAGATAGTCTAAATTGGAACTGAACAGTTTGTTGCAGTAATGACGTAGTTTACTCAAGCGATAAATAGTGGTGGTATCCATGCACAAGATCAGTCGGATCAACTACAGAGGAACATGTCAGTGGTGGAACATTTCATGAGGCAACATCCCCCATCTTTCAGAGGATCATCTGACCTTGTGCAAGCTGAAGGGTGGATTAAAGCACTGGAGACGATTTACATTGTCATGGCGTGTTCAGACAATCAATAGTTAGTCTAGCTATTTACCATTTGGTGGGTGAAGAAGATCAGTGGTGGTCGTTGGTCAAAAATATCAGGGACGCAGATGATATTGATGCTCTCGACTAGGATGAATTCAACGGTATGTTTATTGAGAAGTATTTTCCTATGGCTATTCGACTTAGGGTGGAAAAACAATTCTTTAAATTCAGGTTATAGGAAGACTCAGTGGCTTCCTATGAAGAAAGTTTCACTCGATTGGCAAGGTATGCTCCACATTTTGTCTGAGACCTTGATAATAAAATAAATCATTTTTACTAAGGATTAAAGCCAAAATATCGAAGGGAATTAGCTTCTTACGAGTTCAAGAGTTATAAAAATCTTGTTCGATGTGCTGATAAGGTGCAAATGGAGTTTTCCGATGATCAAGTGTTCTATAACAACGAGCAGAAGAAGAGATCAAGGTTGCAGGAGAAAGGAAAGAATTCTTCAAAAAGGTTTGATGGTAAGAAAACTATGTTTCTAGTATGTGATAAGTGTGGTAAAAGGCATGATGGGGAATGTCTTCTGAATTCTGTAAAGTGCTACCGATGTGGTAAGATGGGACATAAGGCTCGTTATTGCACATAAAAATATTAGGGTGATGGTAAGACCAAATTTTATTTACAGTTATTGAAATGTATTATGTTCAATGAGATGAGTCACTATGAAAATGAGTGTCTGACAAAGAGCTTGAGAAATGGGATGCAGTTAGAGTACATGCAGTTAGAGTACAAGCAGAAAGGGGTGCGGAAATCCTTTGCAACTACTTCAGCAGATGCTGGGAAATCAAATGAAGTAGTATCAGGTACATTGTTTGTTTGTTTAGATTATTCCAGTGTGTTGTTTGATTCCGGTTATACACATTATTTCATCCTTGAAAACATTTCAAGTAAAATAGGAATACCATCTCAAGAAATGACTCCTGAACTTGTGGTAAAAATACCTGGGGGAAATGTTTAGGCAAAAATAATTTATAATAATCTTCTTATCCTTATCCGTTGAAAGAACCTACTTGAAATCCTTATTGTTTTACCTCTAGTAGTGTTTGATGTTATCCTGGGTATGGATTGGCTCTCTCTTTACCATTCTATGATTGATTGTAGAGCTAAAGATGTTTCTTTTCAGAAAGACTTTCAGTTTGTGTGCATGAATGAACCCTTACTGTTGATAACATATCAAGAGGACGCGAAACATATAAAAGATGGAAATTAATGATACCTTTCACATATTGTTGAAAATAAGGGAACTGTTCAGAATAATGATTTTATAGTGGTAAATGAGTATCATGATGTTTTTCCTGATGAGTTTCCTGGAATAATAATAGATCGGGAAGTTAAATTTACCATTGACTTAGTTCCTGATGCTAAGCCAATTTCAAAAACACCTTATCAAATGGCTCAAATTGAACTTTTAGAGTTTATAGAGCAATTTCATGATTTAATAGAGAAAGGTTTCATTCGACCTAGCACATCACCATGGGGTGCTTCTGTTTTATTTGTTAAAAAAAAGTTGGTTCAATGAGACTTTCCATTGATTATAGAGCCTTGAATAACATAACTGTTAAGAACAAATATCCTTTGCCTCGTATCGAAGAATTTTTTGATCAGCTCTAGGGAGCAGAGATTTTTTCAAAGATTTACCTGAGATCGGGGTACTATCAGTTGAAGGTAAAGGAAGTAGATATTCCAAAGATAGCATTTCGTACAAGATATGTCCATGATGAATTTTTAGTAATGCCTTTTTTGGGCTAACCAATGCACCTGTTGTATTCATGGACCTTATGAATAGAATTTTCCAAGAGTTCTAGGATTAGTTTGTGGTTTTTTTCAATGATGATATTTTGGTGTTTTCTAAAATTAAAGAGGATCATGAAAGACATTCAAGGGTTATTTTGCAAACCTTAAATAAAAAAATTGTATGGGAAATTCAGAAAGGGTGAGTTTTTGTTGCAACAAATTTCGTTCCTTGGTCACATTGCTTCTAAATATGGGATAACTGTTGATCCTGCAAAAACAAAGGTGGTGGAAGAATGGCCCATACCCACAAATGTAATCGAGAATCATAGTTTTCTTGGTTTTGAAGGCTATTACCGAAGGATTGTTAGAGATTTTTCACAGTTATCTAGTCCAATGACTAAGCTAACTCGGAAGGGTGTTAAGTTTATATGAACAAAATAATGTGATGATTGTTTTCAGGAATTGAAAATAATATTGGTGAATGCTCCAATTTTGGCACTACCTTACATGAATGGGGAATTTGTTATCTATAGTGATGCTTCATTGAAATGAATTGGCTGCATCCTAATGCAGAATGATCAGGTAATTGCATATTCTTCACGTTAGTTTAAAACTCATGAGGTAAATTACCCTACACATGATTTGGAATTTGCTGCTGTTGTTTTCGCTTTAAAAATTTGGAGGCATCATTTGTATGGAGTGATGTGTAAAATATATACCGATCACAAAAGTTTAAAGTATATATTAACTTAGAAAGAACTGAACATGAGACAGAAGAGATGGCTAGAATTAATCAATGATTATGATTGTACAATTAATTACCATCTGGGAAAAGAAAATAAAGTGGCTGATGCTTTGAGTCGAAAAAGTAATGCTTCATTAAAAATGTTTCATTTGGAATGTGATCATTTGTTTAAGGATTTGATGGATATTTTCACTAATGTTGTTGGTGCATGATGTTCTTCTATTTTGTTTCAGGTATCAGTGAAATCTTCTCTATCAGATAGAATTAAGCAAGCATAGAAGCAAGACTGCGAGTTATAGAAAAAGGTTGAGCGGGTTCAGAAGGGTAAGTTTCCTGAATTCAACATTGATAATGATTTTGTTTCAAGATTCGGGAAGAGATTTTGTGTGTCATGTAATTCAAAGTTGAAGTAAAAGTTGTTATGTGAAGCTCATAGTTCTCCGTTTTCAGTTCATCAAGGCAGTACTAAGATGTATAAAAATCCTCATGAGTATTAATGGTGGGATGGAATGAAAAGAGACAATGCTGATTTTACTGTGAAGTGTTTTTACTTTTCAATAGGTTAAAGTAGAGTGGCAGTTACCGAAAGAGATGCTTCAGCCTTTACCAGTGCCAGAGTGGAAATGGGATAATATATCCATGGACTTGGTTGTGGGATTTCAAAAGACACCTTGAGGTAATAATGCAATCTGAGTTATTGTCGATCGATTGACTAAATCTTCTCATTTCCTTGCTATATGAGATACCTTTTCCCTAGATCAACTTTCCTGTTTGTATCATAATGTGATAGTCAGGTTACATGGTGTTCATCTCCCCATTGTATCTGACCGTGATCCTAGGTTCACTTCTAACTTTTGGAAAGTCGTTCAGAAGTCATTGAGTACTGAATTAAATTTTAGTACATATTTTCATCCTCAATCAGATGGGCAGTCAGAACCAACGATTTAGACATTGGAGGATATGCTACATGCTTGTTAGATGGATTATGAGGGATGTTGGGACCAACATCATTCTTTTGTTGAGTTTTCTTATAATAACATTTTTTATTCCAGTATACAAATGGCACCATTTGAGGCATTATATGGTAAGTAGTGTCAAACTCCAACTTTTTGGGATAAAGTAGGTGAAAGGATGTTGATGGGACCATAATTGGTAGAAGAATTGGAAGAAAAAGTTCAGCTGATACAGAAACACATGATAACAACTCAGAGTAGTTAGAAGAGTTATGCAGACAATAGGAGGAAGGATCTATCTTTTGAGGTAGGTGATCATGTTTTTTTCAAAGTTACACCATGGAAATTTGTAATGGAATTTGGTAAGAAAAGAAAGCTAAATCAAATGTTCATTAGACCATATGAAATTTTGTAGTGAGTTGGATCAGTTTCATACCGACTGGCTTTACCACCGAATTTATCTCAGGTACACAATGTTTTTCATGTTTCAATGTTAAGGAAGTACATGCCAGATATATCTCATGTTTTGAGTCCAGAGGTAGTTCATCTAGAAGAGAATCTAAATTATAAGGAACAACCAGTCCAAATTATTGATCACATGGAGCAAGTGTTGTGGAATAAGGTGATTCATCAAGTAATGGTTTTGTGTAAAAACCACATGTGTGAAGAGGAAACATGGGAATCTGAAAATGTAATGAGGGATAAATACCCCCACTTATTCTTTAAGTAAATAAATTGTGGGGACAAAATTTTCTAAAGGGGGAAGGATGTAACATACCAAGTAAGTAATAAATAATATATATTTTATATATGTCTATTTATGAATTATATAGTATTTTAGAGGCCTAAAATGAGAATAAATCTAATCTTATTCATGGAATACACTAATATTTTTAAAAGATTGTTTTACTGCCTGTTGATGGAAACCCATTTTTTAAATAAAAATTTTGAAAGTTTTATAACCCTTATTTCTCAAAAGAATCATATTCTTTATGATTGGGAAATTGAAATTTAACTTGGGTTAATTTTTCGTATTTTTCCGACAATGTTCATTTTTTA
Source organism: Viscum album (assembly GCA_963277665.1). Classification (NCBI taxonomy): domain Eukaryota; kingdom Viridiplantae; phylum Streptophyta; class Magnoliopsida; order Santalales; family Viscaceae; genus Viscum; species Viscum album. Next base: position 1,900,560,531 of record OY728130.1, on the reverse strand, counting down.
CTGAATAGTGAAAAATACTGCATTTTACATCAAAACTGCTTTTTCATCTAATATAATTATATGGTTAGATTATCTTTTTAATTGGTTTAAAAGTTGAAATATAATATATTTTACCATGTAATCCAATGGCAGTCATTGGGATTAATTTCACTTTGGAATTGGGCATAAACATGTTCCAAACTTTTCATAGATATTGTTTCTAAAAAACCCCTATTTGTTTTGAGAACGAGAATTATTTTTAAATTAATTGTTACAATTTTTGTGTTTGGAATATGTTAAAATGGATAACATATTTGTAATCTGATGTTCCAAATTATGTAATCTAGACTCTTGTTTTTTGGACATTATGAATAGTAATGACGGTTATTATCATTAATTATCTTGATTAATTAGTATTCAGGTAGTTAAGGATAATAAAATAATATCATAATAATACCAAATGTCCCCAAAATGTGTCTTAATTCTACTGGTTGTGTAATGGCCAACCATGGGATGCCTTGTGCTAAACATGGGGACCCCATGGAATCCCTTTTGTGTGATATTGACTTTTTATCTTTTTATTTTTAGAGAAAGATAAATATAACAATAAATGTATCTCCTGAGTAAAAAATCGTTCATTTTGTCTAATTAAATGATCTATTGGACTATAAATATTCATTGGAAAGATAAAAATATTTCATACATCATAGTAATTTTTTTTATTTTTTTAGACATTAAATATATTAAATTATTTAAGACATCATGAAGATGCATCGATTACCTCATTAATGAACGATATAAATAAAATAAAACGATAATGTAAAATCTAAGACTTACACTTGTAAAATACCTATTGGATGAGTATATTTTGATCCCTTATCACCATATCCTAGAAGTAAATCAATATGGGACCTTTAAAATCCGAAACTCATTTGAAAATAAAGTATCATTTTATACCATTCCAAGAGTTCCCATCCTCTACTCTTATAAAAGGCCCCACCTCTACCTCCTTAACCACAATTATCATGAATTTTTCTAGGAAAATACCTACTCATTTTATCTCTCCAAATCCCTATATTCATCCTATAAGACTTACCTTAGGCAGAAAGCTCTTCAAGAAACCATTTTGGTTCAAGCCAATAAGAGTTACCCAAATTAATGGTAAAGTCTCCTCTAATGTTCTTTTGTTTTATTTTTAATCCCCAACACAATAAATTTTTTTATTCATTTATTTTGTAACAAAATAAGTATCTTCAATGCACTAGGATGTTTTTATAATAATTATTCGACCTACACTTACACACACCTTTATCTAATGGTCAAAGAGCATACTGTTTCCGTGGATGGTGAATTTCTGCCTCTTGAAACAATGATTGTTCAATATTCTTCTAACACCTTCAAATGTGTCCATTAAGATGTCAATATATTTATATATGATATATAATATGTTTATGTTTTCCTTAAGCTTATGTATTTTTCATTTATGGAATACATTTATGGCATCCGTAATGGCTATACGCGATATCTTTATTTTTGGATCTGCGGACTACCGCCCCCTCAATGTTATTTGATTCGTTAATGCCATATGTGGGAAGTATAAAGGTTGGAATTAATGATATAATATATGCTATTATACTGGAATTATAATATACCTTTATATCATTATAATTCCATTCCATAAAATATGAAATAGAAATGAAAGTATCATTCATTCGTACGTACGGCTTACTGTCTCCATGAACGGTCCGATTCATTTCTTATCTCTAAATCTTATGTAATATAGTAAATGCATGTATTTAATGGATATATATGACATATATCATATCTAAATCATGAATATAATTCTGGATATAATGGATGTTTTTTCACATGAACAACATGTAATTATATAGAGTTTATTTTTGACTCAAGTACCAATGATCGACAAAACGACCATTATTAACTTAAATAATTACATAGTGTTAATAAAATTGTAATAAGTTCTATAAAAGGAATAATGAACTTGATAAATGTTCTTACAAAATTAGATATTAACTCAAGTTTATTATTCAAGACATTAAATAATGATCGAGTCAAGTCGGACATGAGGTATGGGACTTCGTCTCAATCTCCTTTCATTGGGGCATATTTGGTTTTATACACAACTTTCATTTATATTGTGTATAAACCCCTTTGACTTTTATGTTTATTCAAAAGGAATATTGTTTATACGAAGCATTTACTAAACGACAAAAGGGAATGTTTTTATTTTTCATACATATGCGGCGACAACGACTTCTCCGCCGTCGTGACCATTATTTGAGTTTCAACTTCCTCTACAAGCCATAACCTAACTTTTTATAATATGAAAAATAAATACCATGTATTACATTTCTTTTATTTTTGTATTAAAAATGGTCTTCATTATATGAATTTGTTGTTTGGATAACATGTGATTGAAATGTGGAAATGTTATGTGTCCTTTATGCATGTTTTATGTGATATGATTATGTTATGGTTCTTGAGCAATGTTATGAAGACGGGTGGTTCCATGATAAACTAAGGGTGGGGGAGCCCGATATAGCTCTAATTCATTGGGTAACATGAAGGGGTTCAACGTTAAGGTTTCTCCAAAGAGATTTATGGAATATACTGTGATTGGTATTCCAAACGTAACCATGAGGGTTTTCCCTATGTAAGAATGTTATGAATTCCTCAAGTTACCTTTATGTCTTATGATTTCTATGATTTATTCATGATATTATGAGGTACTTTAAAATCATTATGGTTTATGAGTAATTTATGATATCATACATGGACGAATGTTTGCATTTCGTACTTTTATATCCCTTATTGAGCTTTTTATTCTCATCCCATGTTTTTGAAATGTTTTTCACAGGTCAAGGGAAAGGTACATGATGTGATGATAGGGTTAAGTAAGTGTCATGAATGAATCCATGTTTTGTTTTAAATATGTTTCTGTTGATGGTAAAAATTTAATACAATCTTTTATGTAACCACATTGATTAAATGTGGAATGTAATGCATGATTTATGATCTAATTCTCTAAAACTCTAAACCCGAAACGATCCTCAATGTGTATTCTTGTAATAATTCAAGATTAAGTGATGTTTAAGGCTGGGGCCTTAAATTTTCATTCCCATATTTATAACCAAATGATGTGTCATCACACCATTAAAAAAGTATTGTGATCCCTAATGACGGTTTTTTCGTAAAATGAGTTTGTTGTATCTCCATCCGATATTATAGTGGGAAAAATTATCATTCAGTATTATTTATAGGTAGGGGTTTTGGTATTTGGTTGAAAAATATGAATATTAAATAAATCTCTAATCTTTTTAATTGATCTAGTAGGTTTTAAGAAATCTCATTGTTGTTATTGTTGAGATCCACTATCTGTGTGTTGATAACAGCATAGTTCTATTTTTTTCTTTTTTGGTGGGACCTAATGTGAAAAACCTCTTAGGTTCTCACCATTAGTTATAGAGGTTATCATGGGGTGTTTTATCCTAGATGATCATTACGATAAATCCTCGAGTATAATATAATGGTTAGAAGTGGTTAATATATATTACATACATTGAGTTTTTTTGAGTAAATATAGAATTTATTTTATCATTAAATCTCTGATAATTATATCCATATAAGTGTATTTATGATCCATATAATCTTGATTATTTCTGTTTACTGATTTTTTTGTACACAACATAGTATTGATTTAATCTCTTCTATATGATCTCTTTTTACACATTTATTATCTTATGTATACAACATAACATTTGATAAAGTCATAGAAGGACTAGTAGATGGAATGGAATTGATTTAGGCTATTCATATAGAGGTATCTAACAGTGAATCATTTCATTGTAGTCCCCTCCTTCTATGTAGGTTCGATTATCTTTAATGTATTTAGTGGTCTTATATTTATCCCTCGTGATTTATAGCCCAATTGACTCACCTATTGTGGGATATAGATGAATAAATGAATTATAATCATATATTATATAATTAGATCATATTATGTTCTTGGATATGTGTGTGTGTGCATGTTGTTTCATTAGTCTTATGAATCTTATGTTTCTGATACTTATTATTGGTGATGGTCACTTGCCTCTGGGCAGTTGAATATGTCTTTGTGTTGTCACACTCATCTAACTAAAAATTTGGCAAGCCATGATGGGGAATTTAGGGTTAATAGACCCCGCCAAGTTTACTCCTAAACATCTTTATTAATGATTTTTTGGTTTTGGAATTCATTAAATAGAATATTAAGTGTTTATAACAAGGGATATAATGGAGGTTTACTGAAGAAGAGGTAATAAGAAAATAATTAATATATATTATAATTTTGATATAATTATTATCCCATAATTTTAATGAATTATATACCATCTCTCATTCCAATCATTTTGACAATAATATCGTCTCTCGTGAATATGTGTATACTACCTATACCATATATCATTGTAAACTATTTTTTATTTATTAATTACATGGATCATAAAATAGAAATATTTAAAAATTATATATTATATATATATATTTTATAATAATTATTCTAGAATGGTTAATTATTATCCACTTTTCTTTTTTTCTACAGGTATAAAAAAATAGTGTTAAGGTGAATAAACAACATAATGTATCCATGAACATTGTAATTCATATTTCAATCACATAATTTTCATAATGAATATAAATATACAAATAATTAATATATATGATATTCGATTCATTTTCAACATTCTTTTGATCATGGAACAATGATAAAAGTTCATGAATTTGGTTTATTGAGCAAAAATTATTTAAAAAATGAAATAATTAATGCCATGAAATAATGATTTAATAATTACTATTTAATAACATAATAAAGACATGTTATTATTGGATGAAATGTTATATTATGAACATATTTATTATAATAACATATAATTATAAAAAATACAAATTTATTATACTTGAGGATTGATTTCTTTTGACGAATGGCGAACTTGAGTTAATGGTGTTTGTCTTTTTTTTATATGACAAATATATAATATTATTCACAAATATCACTTTATTAATATTATAATATTTTTTATTATATATGATGAATCTAATTTTTATCATGGCAGATAACTTTTCATTTGAATATATACTTTCAGGGTGTTTATGATTCAAATGTTACCAGAGTGGTAAGTGATTTTTGTGACACCCTGATTATATTTTTGGATTAATCTTGATTATGTTTTAGATTATGAGAATTGAAGAATTATCACTTGGAAATTAAATTAAATTTATTTTCCTTAATTTATTTCATTAGAATAAATGTTTTCAAGTCATTTTTTTAAATTAATTACTCCACAGTTTGAATGTTCACTATTGCAGAAAACAAAAATCATTTCTATCTCTCATCAATTTCAATTTTACCAAAATATTATATTTTCTATAAATATTTTGATAAATATTTTTAATATTATCCTATCATTTTTTATTTCATTTTTACCCATGTCTTACTATTTAAAAAATATTTTTATATGAATATATTTATTAATTTTTATAAAGAGACATATTTGACTATTTATAAAAATTTTGAAAAATATTTATTTCCACACACATGAGCTGAATGAAACTTATTATTATCATGAAAAAAACATTTATCTTTAAATTAAATGTTTTAAAGAATACATTCAAATAAATAATTTATATAAATATTTGGGGAAATTTTAGATTTCAATAAGTACATTAAACATTAAATGGGTAATTTTCAAAAGAAATATACTAATACTTTTAAGGTTTTTTCCATATATGTTATTATATTTTCATTCCAAATCTGTATTAATTGTCATATGATCCAATGATACCATCATAATTATATAGATAGTTGTTTTATGGTTACAATTTTCAAATATTGATGAAACATTTATTCTTTTCGATGGATTATGTTATGATTCATTTTTAATGATCTTTTTTTCATATATATGTTTTGATTTATGATTATTTGATGGGGCCACATAGTTATATATCCCTATATTAAATTGGGTGTAAATTAATTCTCTATGATATTGAAGGGTACATTGGAGGATTTATCAAGCCTAAAAGATTATACACAAGAGTTTATCCCATACCAGAATTGGGAACATGTACATTTAGACCAATAATGAGATGTTATCAATTCCATAGTGGGTAACATTGAAAAAATATTTATTTGAATATAATAATGAAAAAATTCATCACAATCTTAATAAATAATCATATTTCATCATTATTTTATCATGTATCATGTTATTTGATTCATTTATTATTCATGTCTTTGTACTTAGTATATTATTTCCATATCACATTATTATATTCTAAAAATTAATGGTTATTGTTTTCAAAGGTTATTATCATATTCACGTACACATTATGATCATTTAATATTATAATGATCAATGATACCTGTATTTTATCCATATAGTGCATATGATTCCTCCTTTTATTATGATTCCATTTCCCTTGAATATAGAGTAAATTTTTAAGTATGACGTGTTAAAGAAGGATACATATTTTTTGAAGTATGTTGTAGATGATATGGATCTATTTTTAATAGGTCTTTTATTTTTCCCTAAATCTAAAAGACACTCAACCTATAAGGTTCTAGAATGAAACATAATGTTATGAAATGAATATTCATCTATTGAGATTTAATATCTATATATAAAATCATGTGGAATTGTATTTGGTATTAGGGTATGGTATATTAGGTCATGGGATATTCTGATTAATGAGATATATTTAAAACCATAGGGAAACATATTATTAAAGGATAACATACTAATGTTTTGGTAATGAGGTTTTTATGTGATATTCTTGAAACACATTTATAATTGGACACTATAAGTGGTTGTTATTTTTTGATATATTTATCATGGTGTAATAACACTAATAATACTTTTTACTCTATCTCAACCATAATTCTAGTCCATATTTAGGGCCCCCATAATTCACACATAACATTAAACTATTGTGGAAATTTCATAATATAGTACACATAATTATTTTGAGCCATAATAAACCATTTAAATACTTTATGATCATTGCCAAACAAGATTAAACCTATAGTTTCATATATTTAAAAAAAGGTTCCATGTATTAAATATCATATTACCGATTTTTTATAATTATTATTATTATTTCTCATATTATGATTTCATTTATTAGTAAATATTTTCAACAAAGAGGAATGATGTTAGCACAAAATATTATTGGAAATGTCTGTGTTTTTACTATAAAAATTGTATTATTACTAAGAAAAACAATATTATTATTGTGAATATTAATTTCTCATGATATATGATTACCAAAATCCACTTTAAAAACGAAAAAATATATAGAAAATAGATAGATATGTTGTACACTAATAGCATTGTGGTGGGGGGGGGGGTGGACATCATGGATAAAGGAAGGATCAATTTTCATCATGTTAGAAATGTTCATATCAACTAATTGGAGTGCCAAAAAATTCTCACCAAAACCCCACTTTGGTTTGACATGATGGTGCTCTAGTGGTTTGGGATATGTTTTTAATGATGTTCATTGGTTATAGTGTTTTCTCGAATGCCTATATATGTTCTTATAGCCTTTCCGTATGTACTAGACTTCATTTTGGCCTTGTGTAATGGTGTTTATGGAAGTTTTTTGATCGCATTGGTGGTAGAATTTAGCATCAAGGGCATGTATCAGTGGTGCGGCTCTGGTGCTTAGTATTGGCAGTTATATCTCACAATGATTAGAAAATGGGGGAGACTCTGAATGTTTCTTTGTATATCATTTTTCTGTGACGTTATGATGGATTCTAGTGGTGTTTGGCTTGCATGTGTTGTTTGGTGTGGCAGCGACGATGGTGTTGTTTGTGGCAGCTGTGGAAAACTCTGGTGGATTGTTAGAAAAGTTTTTTTTTGTAGAAGGTTGGAACTAGCATGGTGCATGGTGGTTATGGACATCAAAGAAGGTGATGGGGGTATTATGTGATGTGTAGATGTGAAGACTGTTATGGTTGGCTGAAAATATAGGAAAGGGCGGCCATTCTGATGGGTCTGTATCCACATGCAGATGTTTGAATCATGAGTGATGATGAACGTTGATTTAAAATTTTAATTTTATGGTTTTTTGGATTGCGATATTGTTGGTACTCTGGTGGGGTAAATTTGGATTTTGAATTTTCAACTAAGTGTGTTTTTTCATGTGGTTTGTGGAGGGTTTTGTATGGTAATCACTTATCAAAAAGGTGGTTTTTTATAAAAAAAAATAAAATTTATTGTGGATAACTCCTAGGAGAACATCTCAATAGAATGTAAAAATGTATTATATGTGAAAAATAAGGTCATATAAGAATGATTTTTTACAAAAAATGAATTTTTTTAAAGAAGAAAATATATTTCATCTGTGTGATACATCAAAAGTATGTTGTCTTAAATGCTTTGAACATTGTAATTATATATCAATTCCTTATTATAATGTTTATCTCCAATAACAATAATGGAACTATTCCATTGTAATAATTTAAGTGAAAGGATTGAAATGTTTATATATTTATATTTTTGAATTATGTTTTATATGAGATTTTATCAATTGTATTTTAGTTATAACACTGATTAAATATGTAATTTTTTATTTGTTAATATTTAAGTTTTTTTTAGAATAATGGTAATGTTAATGATTACATATGAAATTTATTTAGTGTATATGAAGAAATTTTGAAAACCATATGATTTAAGGAATATTACAATTAATTTGTTCCAATTGTTGTAATAATAGTGATTAGTTTCAAAATAGATATGTTTGATGTTAAGAAATTAAATTGGGAATTATTGGAGAAGTTTGAACTAGTTGCTAATTTTATGAATAAGTTATTGAGTTAATCCTTGATAAATTTTGAGTCATTTTTGGATTTGTATACAAAACCCAATAATCATTTATTTTATTTTACGAATAAGTTTTGTGTTTATTTTTGGATGAATATATGTTTTTATGATGTTTTATGATGTTTTAGGTTGTAAAATGTTTTTAAAGAATATATTCTCAATATATTCACATGATTGAAATTTGAAATTCCGAGTTACATAAGCTTTTGGGGGAACTTTTTAAATTTTATCATGGAAATAAAAAAATGATAAAATATTTCAGATAATTTGTTATTAAATTTTATCAGACTTATTTTTTAGTATTAGTAATATTTAGTATTTATTGAATTGATTATAATGTTCATTGGGCGTTATTAATGTGGTTTTGTATATTAATATATTAATTGGATAAATCATGTAAATCAATTTGTTTTTAATAAATACTAAGGAAAAAATGTATGATTTAACATTATTGAATTGATTAATGGAATTTTCTAAAATTATATTGAATGGATTCCAATAAAATTTAAAGAGAAGGATGAGTCTACTAAAAAGATTTTTAGAAAGGTTAATACATTATAATAAAATTTAAAAATATTTCATTGCTGAAAATAATTTTCATATACATAACATATCAATTAGTATTTAATAATGTGACACAATATTACAAGAGAATGTTGAATTGAAAGATGTTTATGTTGAGAATATGAGAAATTATTATGAAGATAAAATGGAATTACCTTTTTTTCAGAATAATTACCTAAGTATGATATGTAAATTAATGGAAATGAAACTATAAAATATTGAAATGACATATGTTAATTCTTCAAAATTAGAGAAGTATAATTTTTATTCCCCATATTGTTTATTGGAGGACTCGCATGAGAAAAGAACTCCATCAAATTAAATGAACATCATGTAATTAACTAATGAAATCTCTTGATAAACAATGAATAATGTTGTATCACCCATTTCTCAGTGTAATAATTTGGAAAAAAAATATTTCAACAAAAATTACATTTCAACAAACAATATTCAATACAAATATGTGTACTTAGAAATGAATAAGAGCCTTCCACTAAAATTTTATTTAAAATAATAATTTTTAAATTGGGATCATAAAAGGGTGAACTTGGATGAAGAAATTTCCAAAAACCAATTTTCACATTATATAAGAAATTATTGTGAGAATATAAAGGATAAAATATGATCATATTATGTAGTGGCAGTTTGTGTTCTAAAACAGATTCTGGTTTTGAACAATGAATTCTATGTGTAGTCTATTTCATTATTATTTAAAAAAGGATTCATATATTAGGGAAGAGAAATAATTTAATGGCTAAAATATCCCCTAATAATTAGAATATGATTAAATAAAATAGGGTTTATTTTCTCAATGATTCATGTGTACTTAGTAAATATGGTGGTATTAAAAATAATCCATTTGTACTTTATTCATTATTAAGATATAGGTGGAGTAAAAGGCTAAAGAATAAAACTGAATTAGAATTTGGTTGAAGACTAAATATATTTTAAAAATATATTACACCAAAAAATCCAAAGGCATTTTCATACTTGGTGAAAAATATGACTAAAAATTAGATTAAAAATAAGTCCAAAATTATTATCAATAATAGTTATATATCTCCGATTAATGATGGGAAAAAATAATCTAATGGTGTGAAATATAGAAACATTAATAGGGATGAAAAAAATAAAATATATATATATATATAATTTCCATTTGGATATTATATTTGGATAACTAATAAATGTTGAAAGAAAAAAATAAAAAGGATTATTCACAAGTTATAAATAAGATTCTACATGATGAAGATTAACTTCAGTAGAGGCTATCTATAATGAATATTATTTTGTTATTTAAATTTTGTATGGGTGGTGTAAACTAGAATGACACACTCCAATATATCAGTATTATTAATTATATAATTTGAAGTGCTCTAAACTGGATGATTGTTTCACTAGGGAATACAAGTGTAGTTAAAGATCCAAAGAAGAGGAAATAATGACACATAGAAATTAGATAAGTGAAGAAATCTAGGCTACACCGAAAATATTATAAATGGATATTATATGTACATGCATGAATAATTGAGGAAGGGGACCAAATATTAGGATAAACTATAATCATCCAGGATGATCAAATTGAGGAGAATGAAATACACCCTTATACCATTAATCATTAAATATTTCTTTTATACTTAATATATAAGAAATTGATAGTGAATAGTAATATCAAGGTGAGAAAAATATTTGTTTAAAGATGAATATTTTAAAAAAAAATTATATTATACCATTTTATATTTACCTCACAAGTTGTTTTTATTTATAACATTCCCTCAATTAGATCATCCTTAATGATGATGTAGATGTAATCAATATTGTGAATCAAAAATTTGAAGATCTATTATATTTATTCTCTATATTGTTATATATTAACATTAATTCTATGATAATTTCACCATTATAAAGATATTGAGTACTATTTATCATAAGGGGGAGTTATATGAAGAAGTTTCCTAAATTATTTATCTCATGAAAAACTGAAAATTATAGAATGTTATTGCTTAAAAATAACATTGAATTGGTATGGGTTATTAATATATCATTAATTAAAAATATATGATTCTATATCAAGGGGTATAAAATATTTATAATCAATGACATTTAAAATTAATGGATAAATAAGTGTGAAACGATGTATAAATTTAGTCTATTTTTACTTGAATATTTTTAATCAGTTGAATAATTTGAGTATGGGTGATTCATGTTAATATTGTATTTGTATTTAAATTGGTATATATATATATATTTTCTCTTCATTGAAAATAGATATATATATCATAATGAATATTATGAGTTCCAAATTTATTTTTTATCATTCATTTTAATATGAGTAGAATCATTATCAATATCAAACCCTATTTATTTCCACCAAATTAATGGATGGTGTACCCAAGGAGTGGAATTATTTATATCACTTTTAAATGAATAAATTAATTTTATTTTTCTAGAAAAAAATTTATTTCTAGGAAATAATGGTAACATAATGGTAAATAAAAGTATTATAAGGGAAAATGAATGTCAGAACACTTATTGAAATGTAATTATAAGATGGAATTATTTAGGTTATTGATAACAAATACATTGGTTCAGACGATTCAATAATCATTATTTAATTTTTATACATTTTAAATGAATAAGGATTATAAATTAATGATATCATGTTCAACACTATTTTTCAGTCTAAATGAGTTGGTGATGCCTTGGAAATTGTTATAGTTTAATGACATCGAACTGGGTGTCATTCATTTTAAAATTTCTTTTTTTTAATTCTGATTATTACAGAACTGTTTTTAAGATTTAAATAAAAGTGTAAATTGTCATGAGGGATGACACATTTTTTATTATAAAAAAATATTTGAATAGAATGGAATAATTAGTTATTTTATTTACAATTCCATTTAACACCATGAAATAAAAAATTAACTGATCAAGGAATTATGATGGGGGACAAAATTTAAATTTAAAGAGGAAGAAATACATTATACATTATTTATAATTTATATTTGTGATGATTATTAATTTTTTAAGAAGTTAATAATTATAGTAGTCATATTCTGTGTATTTTTAAAATTTCCCAAATATATTTATAAAGATGTCAATAAAAAAATATGTTAATCTGATGGAAAATAAAAAACCCCCAACCATACAATCAACCAAAAATGTAGGACCCAAGGTCCAACCATATGAGGTAAGGTCCACCTAGATACCCCTGTTGAAATATAGGGTTTTTCAATTGCATGGATACATTAACATTCAATCATATGATGTACAAGATATAAGTATTTCATACACATGGGTGATTGAAAAATAACCCATGTGTGTGGAGAAACCCATGCACGAATGTGATTGTATGTCATATATGATTCGACGCTAGTGCAGGTTTTATGGTAATGTGGGATTTAAAAAGTTTATATTTAATTTATCGACCTAATAGATATTTTATGTGGGATATAATCATAGTGCATAATTTCCAATTATTTAAATATTTTTTTAAATAATTAAGGTCATTAAATACATTGAATTTGTACAATCCGCTCATCATCTCCATTCACATTATTTTGTAGGGTCTTTTTTTATTTAAAAATATTCATGCCTATACCATGAAAATTTGAACCTAATTTCTACCACAATCATCAATTATAACCATGAGAAAGAATAAATTTTGATCATCTAGAAACCATATATGAAATATTTATATTTATTTCATGAGATCATTCAATGAATAATCATCCCTTAAATGAATGTGATAATTCAAGAATGCATTTCATTATACTAGGTAAATTGAACTATTTGAGCTTAAAAAAATAATGTGTTGTGGATTTATTATTGAATGAATGTGATGAACCCTCAAAAGATAAGAATAAAATCATGAAAGAGAAGACGCCATGAATCTTGGCATCCTAATATGATAAACTTTTTACCATTATTGATGAATATAATATGGTTATATCATTGGGTATTCAGAATAATTCATTGACACAAAATATTTTAGGTAAATTAAGTCAATGGAACATGTATGTGAGTATTTGGTAATTTTTTTATTAGCACCATAAGTAAATAATGTGATTGAGTTACTACACCTCATTGTTTTTAAAATAACTTATTTTAGTTCACCAAAATATATCATTATAGTGTATCCATATAAATCAAATGAAGATGTATTTATGGCTCACACGATATTTTTTGAATATGAAAAAGTCATATTTCGATCCTCAATCACATATGTGAATGATAATAGATTCTATGAAATATTTAAATATTTCTTGAAAAGATATAAACTATTTACACATGTGTATACACCATAATATTTATATGATTACTGATATGGGTCCACATTAAATAAATTATTAAAATAAAAAATTTTCCATCTAAAATAATTCCAATGATGATAGTCAGTGTCTCATAAATTATTATGTAAAGGAGCTAGAAGATTCTATATACATGTGTGGTGGATAAAATGAATACCTTTTATTATATTATATGACGTTTACCCATATATAATTTTGTTTTTACTTCTCTAATTGTACTGTTGTAAAAAAAATAATTCAATGAAGTTTTATCCATTATTTAAATAGAATAGGAATCCAATTATGTGATATTAATTTATAGAGGATGTATAGAGTACTAGTAAAGTACTTCTTTTTTGAACTAGAAGTTTAATATAAATGATGATCATGAGGATTTTCTAAAAAAAGTTGTATCTAATTATAAATTATTCCATATTCATTTTTGAGAGGTTTAATGATTGTGTACATGAATTGATCAATTTTAGGAAATCAAAAAATATTCATTTCACTTCATGAGGAAGAAGGAAACATGATGTGTTTTGAGGAATATTTTGTTGTTCATTTTTATATAATGATGAGAAATATTGAAAGTGAATGATTCTAACCATATAGACGAATTATATGATCACTTGAATAATATTTTATTGATTATAATCAGTGGTAGTTGAATAATTTTACTGAGAACAATCATATAGAATATTGTAATTACAATTAAGATATCATACACATATAGTTTCTGATAAGTGAAGTTATTCAAGGGTAGTTTTAAGTTTGAGTAATATATGGTAGCATGGACCTGAAACTGATCAAGGATACCATTAAAATTTTTCCAATTAGAAAATGTTCTTGATGGCCTTTTTGTTGGAGGATATTCAAGATCCATTTATGAACTGGTGGTTATAGATTAATAAACACTATTTATCTTTTAAAGGTAAACATATATTATCCATCTATATTATAAAGAACATTGTACTAATATAGTGATCAATAAAATGAATAGTCACTAGAAAATATGTGAATAAACCACTAGCTAATAATGGAATGGAGTATGTTATCACATCAAGACTGAAAAATGTAAAAATCCTTGTGTTTTTTCAGTGTTTTTAATTTTTTTACATGTGTAAAAGGTTATACATAATTGAATAAGTGATCGAGAAATTAAAAAAAAAGATGATGTTTTTAATAAAGTAACATTTTAAAATTTAACATTTCATTCACTAACAAAACTCTATAATATTTTACAATTTATTAGAGCTCTATAACTAGGTATTTTTAGTTTAAAATAATAATAATACCTATATTTTTTTTAACACATAACACCGAGCATTAAGAGAATTGATTTAAACCATAATGATATTATTATTTAAATTTAACATGACTATTAAATTAATTTGTATGAATATGAATAACTACATTGTGAAATATATTTTTTATATTCCTAATTAAATCTAATTTATTGAATTAATATTTAAAAATTTACACTCAATTTTAGTTTAGTAATTTTTTTAATAAAGAATCATTGTTTTAAATATTTATCTTTTTCATTTAATGTCTTAACATTATCATAAATTTCAAAAAAAAATTTAAGAATCAATTTAAGTATTGAAATTATTTTTCTAAATAAATAATTAGATGTTATATTCAGGTTAATGTATTTTATTTTTTATTAAATGATTTATTTTCAATAAAGAAAGGAATTGATAAAAAATAAACTATATTTTCATTTGATATAAAAATTTCATTATATATTTTATATGATATTAAGTTAAAATTTCCCTTTATGTAATTATATATACGCAATTAATTTTGATATGAATCATTATTAAACATGATTCTGGTTTTTGTAAATTTTTGTACTAAAAACATTTTTTTTCAATAATTTATTTCGTTTTATAAATTTATATTAAAATTGATTTATTATAATTCGTTGAATTGAATCTTATAAAATGGATTTTATATTTCAAATAATTTATTTCAAATATGATAACAAATTGTTTTTTAGTAAATAAGAATATTTTCCATAGTAAATATTGTCATCTTAGAATGGGTAAATCTGGTAATGATTTATAAAATTTATAAAAAAAGATTGAAAATAACCTTACCAATTGTATTTAATATTTTGAATGAGTATTGTTCTACATTACATATCCATTAATCTAAATCAACAAAAATTTTCCCATTTTTATTTTAAAATGACTAATAGAATATTTTATGTATATATAAATTCAAAAATTTCACTCTAATTCTTTTAAGATATAATATATTTTGTGACAGGTATAAAAGAAGATATGATTTCTCAAAAATGATAATGTTAAATATTAGTGATTTTTTACTATGGTAATTTTTTTTATTTCATATAAATTAAATAATTAATATATATGCTTTCTCATCATTGAATGAGTGCTATTTCATGTAATTTAAATATCAAGTAAATAATTTTTAATAAACTTTAAATTTAATATATTTTTAATGAGTTAAATTTTATCATGAACTTTAAATTTAAATAAAACATATTATTTATTTGTTAAATTATTATAATAAAATTATATTTTTTTCAGGATTGATTCAAAATTAAATAATTCAAATAGTTCATAAAATGACATTAAAACAATTTTGTATAAAATTAAATTAGATTTAATGATTTAAAAATATTCAAATCATGAAATACAATAATTATTACTATAAATGTTATAAAATACCATCCCTATGAAAAATTTATGAGGAATTTTTCCCTTATATATAAAATAATAATCTTTTAATAATGTAAAATTAATTACCATTATTAAAGAAAAAAATTTGTAATCTAGTTGGTTAATTTAAATGATAATTTATAAATGATATAATAACTTGTTAAATTTGATTCATTAATTATAATAAGATCATATCACATCTTTTAAAAAATACAATTCAATTTGGTAGGATTTTATATAAATTAAATACATAATATACTATAATATTTCAAGCATTTCCAAATATTACATTAATTAAACTTTATAATAAACAATATATTATGAATTTTCATTCAATATTTAAAATATTAAATAGAAAAATTGAACTAAATATGATAAAAACATTAACCAAGTTGCATTAATGGGTAACATGACACATTATGGAAATATTCTTTTTAAATAATCTGTTGAATTATTTTATATTATTTTAATTGTTAACTACATTATCATTTGTTTAAAACAAATATAGAATGGTGAAATAAAAAACTAAAGAGGTCAAAAATTTATCTTTTGGAATATTTATACTGTTAAGAGTCTTATTTTTAAAATATATTAATCTATACCCACATGAACCAAAAAACTAATTTATATTAATATAATAATTTTTGTAATTGATGAATACACCACTCAATACATAAAATGAGAACAACATATCCTCATATATCATACCCAATAGGCTATTTAGACTTCCCAATACACCACCAATTCTCTTTAAAATATAAATTGTAATGATTTATATTATTTTTCATCATAAAATAGTATTCGAAGGGTTCTTAAGAAGATATATGAAGGTAGTATACCAAAGATGTGGTAACAGTATTTAGAGACTCTTCCAAATTTATTTCTACTTTTATTTCCACTAAATCTATAGTTTCCATCATAAATTTATATCTTAGGAATCATCAATATAATGATAATTTATTATGATAATGGTACAAAAATTATCAATAGCTTTTCATCTTTTAAATTTAAAACATCACCGGTGTATACGTATAGTTTACTATCTCCACATAGATCATAAATTTAGTTTTTATCGCCATGATATTTTTTTGTTACAATGATAGAGTTAATAAATAAAGATGATAGTAAGGAATTAATTTTTCATCTGAATTTTTAATATCAAATCTACCTTCTTATATTCCAATTCATTTTAGAATTACAATGTCACTTCTGTGTACGTGTGGGTTATATATCCATGAAGATATGTGATTTGTTTTTCATTTATTATTAATAAAGAATTTTATTAGGATATATGAAGAATATATAGTTACAAAATATAAAATTTAATATATATTAATTGCAAATAAATTATAATTTGCCATTATTTTTTATCGATCAAAGGGTTAAAACATCATTCACGCATATATATGACATTTTTTTAAAAGGTGATGGAAGCATCTTTATTCATGAAAAGAAAAAACATGGAACAGCAAGGGAATGGGGTCAGACATACCATCTCCATGAATAGTGTATGTCATTTTATATATCTCAACATTATATTGATGATGGTAGATATAAACAATGTATATAAATTATATTTATATCATGTTTAATATTATGAATATGAAATATAAATAATAAATTTAAAATTATATGAAGAACAGAACTGGAATTCTCCTGAATGTGGAGACAATTATCACATAAAAGAGATGATTTGAATATGAAATTTTTAAAAAATGTTTTTCAACATGATATAAGTGGGACCTATATGATATTATAAGTAGTGAAAAAATTATAGTATGGAATTATAATAATTTTTAAAATATTACATTTTTTGTTTGAACTATTTCTTATAATCTCTAACAAAAGGTTAGGGTTTATCATATCAAATTATTTTCTTTGGGACATATGTTATGCAATGCACCTATCATCCTTCAAGAGGTGTATAAACATCAATTTAAATTATTTATATTATAAATATCCTTATGATAATCCAATTTAATGATTAATTGTAATTATTATTTCATGGGGATTATGATTAAACATTTACAAAAAAGATAGTATATTTATATTACAATATCATTATTCATCGGGATTGTTTATGTTTATGTATTTTAGAATGGAATTTCATTATAAATATCTGAATAATATAATTAAATTATTTATAATATATTAAATTCTTTTGAATTCATATTTTCATTCAATTTATTTCTCTTTAATCACTAAAATGACCAAAACTATATTATGTAACACTGACATTATTTCAATCATCTGTCAATATTACATATATCTTACACCACTATGTTTTATATAAAAGTTATTAATAATTGTTTTCCTATTCAAATTATTTTTAATGTCATTGTGACCAATTTTATAATTATAAAAACTATTCAAAAATAATCTCCTTGTATTTTTTATTTTTAGAATGAGGCAGTTTTTACTTTTTACATACAATGTGAGAGGAAGCATTTTTTTACATTCAAGACATCATAAGAATTTCATTCCTTCATGAGTAACCAATTTTATGAATCATATGTTACATTTTGTTAAGGATTTTTATATTAATTTTAGTTCATTAGTATTTGTGAAATATTTATAATTGAATATGTGATTTAAAAAATAAAGAGGTTATTTCCATCACGAAATATTCCAATATTATTTTGATGAAATTATTGCATTATTACAACATCATTTATATTAAACATTATTTATTGGCGATATTGTATATTAATAAAAACATTGTCCTTTCTATGAATGTTTTATGGTTATGAATATGATATTTTGATGAACCAAATTTTCATTTTCATAGTTAAAATTATAATGAATTTTTTCATGATGTTATTGAATACCTATATATATTTTAATTATTATATAATAGGTAGGACTAGAATTATTTATAAATACTTTTAAAGAGGTAATGATTAATGTTATATAAGCACTATGGGTACACTAGAGGTCTTCCCAAGCCCTAAAGAGGTTACGTGGGAGGTTTTGTAATGTCTAAAGAGGATTCATGGGAGGTTATACGAGGCTAAAGGAAGGTGGATTGGTGGTTATCCATTTGAAAAATGATATAAATTTTAAACTTTGTAAAATTTTCGTAATATATATATATATATTATAGAAATGATATATTTACCATGAACCCACACTAACAGATCTAGTTATCGAAAATATTAAATACTTTTCTGGCTTTTATAGAGATAAATTTGATTATTATTTTGAAAAAAAACCACAAAAAATAAAAAAGGAAATATTTATTCACATACATTTCAATGTAACATTTAGTTTTAAGGATTTATATAATTTGGGTCAACTCTTAAAAAAACACTTATGTCATTAAGAGTGATTTTATCTCACTAAATATGTCATTTATATTCAATAATATCTCTTCATCATATCTCTTAAAATTTACATAATATAAAACCATTAATGAAATGAATCATTTTAAATCAATATCCATATCCTGGGTAAAATGAATCATAATATGGGCAGGCATCAATGTTTAGAAAGGGTAGACATACGAAATAGTTAATATATGTCATCGATGAGATAAATAAGGGAATATAGATTTTATAAATTAATCATAGTTAATGTTAATAACATAAGTGAAAAAATACCAATTAATTCATGGATTATATATCATGTACCATGGAATAAAACGTTACTATATAATAGGAGAAAAAATAATCAATAATCATGAGTAATGTGATCTAAACATTTTTTAAAAGAATCATTTTTAACTCATATTAAGCATGAATAATACATACCAGTAACTTTTGGTATTATCATTATATACCCAAAAACAATGTATTGAAATTTAAAAAACCATATTAAGAAAATCAAATATAATTTTTAAATTAAAATAATCATTACCCAATTAATTGGACCACTATCTAGATAAATCAAACATAATATATATATTGGGGCACCCATTACAAATAGTAGTGATAAAACTTTTTTCAACGATGTATAGGGATAAACCATGGTCTATAATAGTGCTCAAACGTTCACAATTAACTTCCAAGTATTGTATCATGAATAAAACAATGGAAAACTCTGTTAAACCATTGTAAAAAACATTTATATATCAAAATACAATTTATATTTAAGAAAATATATCATCCAATATGACATAATGGGGGTTCTTTTATGCTAATAATTATGAATTATAATAACAAAATATAAACATCAAATAAATGTTGTGGTGGTTGTAAAATTTGTTTCCTCTATTTAGCTTAAAATGGATAATTTATTTCATAACATGATTATCCCATGAAAATTAAATTTTTTACCTAAAATTATATTTTAAAACATAATAATACATCTAGGGAATAATTTGGATATAATGATTAAAAAATATAACTTCTAGATAATATGTTACATAAGGGGTGGTCGGCATTGATGAATGGAAATATTATTAAAATATAATTTTATGAAATCCTGTGGAAAATATAATTTTAAATAATAAAAATAACATTTAAAAACTAGGGATTTACAAAAAATTGTGAATCCCATTTTAATGAAAATAACTAATAGTTTTTTTAAAGATAACCTCAATGAGAATAATGGTCAATAAATTATGAAAATTTGTACATATTTTAGACGTAAAAAATATTATTTTAAAGCATTTTCTAGATGGAGCTAAAAGTGACCCATTAGAAAAAATATTAAAAATTATTGAGTTTATCAAATCATATCGAATAAATTAATAAATCATTTAAAATTCATTTATAAAATCATTTATTTTTACGAATTTTAATTTTGGAAAACAATATTGAGTTAATATATATGGAAGGAAAATATTTCGTATCTAAATAAGACTCATTATTAGTATCAATTAAAGACGAATTTTGTGATGGTTGTACAATAAATAATTTTTTTAATTAATAATATAATACACATTCATAAATAGAGAAGAATCGACGAGATATAGTTCATTAAAAAAGATCTTATGGTGTATCCTCTATGTATCCTAGAATATAATACATCTGGAAATTAAAATAGATTGCAACCATATAACTTTTCCCATTTAGTAACACTTATTTGAATAGGTCAATATAGAATAACAAGAAATGAAACATAAAATATCACTATAATAAGGGTATTCATGATATATCATGTATATAGGAAATTTTTTTATGCATTATAATATGATTTAAGTTCACATTATAATCATATTCCCCAAGAAAAACAATTTTTTTACGTATAATACATAAAATGATAATAACATTGAATTTGAGAATAATAAAATATTGATTTGATTTGTGAAAAATATAAATCCAAAAATAACAACTAGAAATGAATAATAAGAAAATTTGTAGATTTATTCATGTGTAATAATTTCATAAAAATTTTAATGAAGATTATTTATAATAAAATATATTAAAATATAATTAACAAATCATATACCACTTGTTCTCTCTATAGTAAAATAAAATTTGAAAAATTATCTCAAATTGAACTAAAAATATCATGAATTTTAATTCATTATGATATAATAAAGAAAATGTAATTATATACCCCATATAAATCAAATTATTTGGACAATAATAAAGTAGTCCATGATGAAAGAAAATTAGTGACAAAACCCATTACATCGACTCCAGACATTATATAAATATCTTTAAACACATATAAAATAGGCTCCTAAAAATATGTAACTGAATTATATAATTACAATTTATTTATAATTTATCATTATAATAATTTTTTTTTACATTGACCAATTTAATTAATTAATCAGTGAAGTCTGCGTCGGGTATTTTGAGGATGTTCATCCGATAATTTGTAGCCTTTTTCGAATATTGAACATGGTCAAATTATTAGTTGTTAAATAATATAGATAATAATATCAATGCAATTATTTTAATTTTCATTGGAATATTATTATTTTAAATACTATAGTTATATATTGGTATGAAAAATGAATTATGTTACATTCAGGGAGAGTGTAAGTCATATGTACACATGATTAATGTTTCCAATTTTCCACAATCAGTATGGAAAGCAGGTACATATAATATTATAAATAATGAATTTCTATAAAATTAGAAAAATAATATTACTTCTAAAACTATAATTATATTTATCATCTATGTGTTTTGGTTTTGATAAACAAATCACACCACCTAAGGGCGGATGTTGTCCACATGTACGCATGAACGACAATTTCATTTTCTAGTGAATAGAAATGTAAAATGTAAAATGAGATATTATCATTTAAGAATAATAGATATATATTCTTTTTTTCTAATACATAATCATAAATTCCATCATCATAATTCATTTATGATATATAGTGGTAGAAAAATAATTATATTGCTTTGTGAGACAACAGTCCACTATTAACCGGAATGATGGTTTTGTTTCCCTTTTTTGGATGAGGATGTAGTAATCTATTAATGCATATAAATATTATAATATATATTTATATAAATATTTTTTTATCACATTGTCTAATTTTATTGGGAAATATTATTTTATTTATACTAAAAATGAAATAAAACAAAAATAATCAAGAAGTAATGAATCATTTTCAATTCAAATTCAATAGATGTTTATACCAAAACCTTCCCAAGGTTGTTTCGTAATCAAAACAAGTACCATTTTATATTAGGAGAAATATATAGTAATTATATATTTTTGTAATTTATAAAGTAATTTCTTCATGAAGTGTGATGTATATATAATTGGAGATGATTTATGATAGTATTATATTAATTTATGAATTTATCTAAATTGATTTATTTCGAATATACAATCACTATGGCTATAAATAATCTCATAATATAATATGTAGAAATGTTTTTTCTTAGTTTTTACCCTTACCTTTTGGTTTTCACCCCTTGTTAAACCTCTTCAATCATATCGTACCAACAATGCTTTTTACACATTTCTAGACAAGATAGATACAAAAAATGGAAAATGGCACAGAAATATAAGATAATTAAAATAATAATTCATATCATCATCTATTATAGAAATATAATATTAGTTTTAATTTTTTATAAATTAATTAAATTAAATTATTTATAAAAAATTATTGATGTCAATTTTAATAACTATTAATTATGGTTTCTTTAATAAGATCAATAAATAACATAAAATTAACCAAATATTTTCTTGGATCCCTAAACAATTATTTTCATATATAAATTTCATTTATCACATTAATTAACTAATTTTATAATACAAATAAAATTAATTATTATAATTTAATAGATTATTACATTAATTAAATAATTAATCTATCATCTTTTTATTGTCATTTAAGGTAATTATTTCATCAACATAAAATTTAAATTAATTATATTGATGAATAAAAATTATTTATATTTTATAATAATAATTATACATGAACATATATTATGTATATCCAGAGCGTAAAATTTTTATATTTACTAGAAATTAGAGAGTGACAATTATGAATTTTCATTACATAATATATTACAAAGGACTTAATAACA
The DNA here is from genome assembly GCA_963277665.1 of Viscum album. Classification (NCBI taxonomy): domain Eukaryota; kingdom Viridiplantae; phylum Streptophyta; class Magnoliopsida; order Santalales; family Viscaceae; genus Viscum; species Viscum album. The sequence continues at coordinate 1,900,536,679 of OY728130.1, read as the reverse complement.
CCCAAATAGGAAAAAATAGAAACAACCAAATATTGGATTATTGTGTAAATGCTTGAATAATTTAAAACAAATATGTGTTTGTTTAATATAATAGCCCTTATCGTATTATTTTTCACCCATAATTACTGGATTTACCATTTATCGCGGTAAAAAAAATATCCCTTGTTATTAAAATTGGCAAAAATATGAGGGAAATATAATAAAAATTTTGTGCTAGTTTAATTAAAATTTAAATTGAGAAAATGAAATTATATTTATTTTCTCATTAAATTAAATTTTCTGTATAAAATATCTTTTTCCTAAATTCGAGTATATAATTCATTAAAACAACCATAATTAGATTATTTGAAATAAGAATGAAATAATTAAACTTTAAAAATAATCCTTAATATATTTTTACTTTTATGTAAATTAAATGTAAGTAATTGTTTCTGTTAAAATATTTATTTTTAACAATCCATCGAAAAATCAAATTTTTTTAAAATTAATAAAATTTCACCATAAAACAATTTTTATATGTTGGTTATACAAATGATAAATATTTTTTATAATTCCATATAAAATGATTCGAGAAATTAATTTTGTAAATTTCCCATATAAATAATTAAAAATTATTGTTTATGAAGAAATGTCATTGAATAATAAAATGGTTCTACTAAAAATAGAGTGGTTATTTCCTTAGAATTAATCAATACCATTATATTTGTTAACATAATTATAAATACTTATATTTCAGAAATTATTTATTTATACTCATACCATCCAATGTAATGTCTGGGTTATGACTATCTCAGCTTTAAAATAATATTTTTTGGTTCGATTATACTTAGTGTTTCATATTTTGAATGATATATAACATAATATTTATTTTAAAATAAAGGTATTTTATTTTCATCCCATTTAAGAAAATCCTACATTGTAATTCTAAAATTATTCTCAGTATTCATAGTATAAATTTTTTAATATTCCTTTTCCAAAATTCCATATCAAATGATGTGTTAATATAATATTACTTTTAATAAAGATAATGGGATGTTCAAAGACCATATAATCTGACCCAAAACAATGTTTCACAAAAGGAAAATAGTAGTTTGAAGAGAAAATATTGATAGTTAAAACATAATAATGTGATAATAATTATTTGGAATAATAGATATCATTGATCACATGAAATTTAATAATCACTAAATGATCTATGATTAAAATACTATAATCCAATGAGGCTAGAAAATTGTGATCCATTCATTGGAATATAAATTAAATAGATAAAATATTTTTATGATCTTTTTTCCATTATATGTTTAATTACTACCATCTAAAAATAAACCCAAAAAATACAGTTACATGAATTTTAAAATTTCATCTTTTATTCAGTTTCAATCACAATATCAACTTTTCTTTTAAATGATGAGTAATCATGATTTCATTTATATCAAAATTTTCCATGTCATATACATCCTATTATTTAGAAATAGAAAAAAATCTTATGAATACAATTTTACCAAAACCAAAATGGCAGGATAAATATAATAAATTTCCCTAAATGAACAAATCATCATATGAAGAAATAATAATTCAATCTATAAAATAATATTATAACACATAATTATAAAAAAAATACCCAAAAAGTTTGATTTATTTGATCATGAATTCATCATTGATAATATTTAAATTTATCAAAATATAATATAAATCATATTAATAGTGTTCTACCAAAAATTCCTATTTCATTATCACATTATCTCATCGAAATTATAATAATTTCTATACCTAAATAATGTTATATTCAAATGAAATTTATTACTTTGAAATGTTATATCATATCTTTCATATTTCATTCTGAATTGTGTAAAACAAATATGAAATAAAAAATCATTGTTAACATAAGGGATCTATATACCATATAATAATAAAACTCTTCCTAAAATATCATTTTCTCAATAAAATTAAATCACATAAAACCATAAATGGGGAGTAAATGAAATTGAAATTATGAAAAACCTTAAAATTATAAACCAATTATTGTATCTATAACTATGAAGATATCCTCATTTAAAAACAACATAATCCTATAAAATATCTAAATATTGATCTGACACCATATATTGTATATAAGGTACCATACTTAAACATTACATAATCTTGAATTAAATGAATAATTCACATTTTGGCTCTTTTCAGTTTTAATGTTTTAGAGAATTAGGCCATTACTATTAAATTACATATAAAAATTTAAAAGGTAGAAAAATCTACTTAGTTATAAATTTTTTTATAAAATAAAACTCTTTAAAATAATAGTCATCCCTAGTCCCATGTTTTATACAGCATGAATTTATCTAGATACCTTCCATGAACCTATTCCACTTTAGGTCTCGTGAAAAACATTTCAAAAACATGGGATCCGAATAAAAAGATTAGTAAGTGTTATGAAACAAAGAATAAAAACATTAGTTCATCAAGGGATACATAACATAAGCTCTTTAACCCACCAAATGAAATCATAAGATTTATGAATAACACATAGAAAATATAAATCATAAAGGTAATTTGTGGCATCCATATCATACTTACGTTGTAACTATCATAGCTAAGTAGGGAGTTACATTTTGAATAACCATCATAGTATATTTCCTAAATCTTTTAGGAGAAACATTAACTTTACCTTTTTCACATTACCCAATTCATTGTAGAGCTATCTCAGGATCACATTCCCAAGGATAATCACTGAACCACCCGTGTATGTTAACAATGCCCAAGAAACCTAACATATTGATTACACACAAAACATATATAAATAAATGATTAAATTTCATCATTTAAATAAAAATATATCAATTAAATATATTGAAATATAAAATCCATTATCAAAACCATTTTTAATACCAAAATACATAAAAGAGTATATGGTATTTATTTTCCTTTTAAAAATATTACGGCTTGTTATGAATGCCAAAGATCAAATAATACTCATTGTAGAAGAAAGGTCATTGTCACCACGTACATCAAAAATAAACATTATTTTTTTAGTTGAACACTTTTTATAAAAACAATCCTTTTGAATGAAAAGAAAATTAAATGTTTTTTATACATCATTTAGAATAAAATCGTGTATTAAAAAAATATGCCTTAATGATAGAAGATTGAGATGAAGTCCCCTACCTTGTGTCCGACATGTCCCGTTCATTATTTAATCTATTGAATAATAAACTAAAGTCCATTTATTCTAGATTAATAACATTTTTCAAGTTTATTATTCCTTTTATATCAAATATTACCATGTTATAAACATTATGTAAGAATTTATGTTAATAATGGTAGTTTTGTCGATATTTGTTACCTGAGTCAAAAATGGACTTCTTATAATTACAAGTTATTCACATGGTCCAATGATAATTATATCCCGAATGATATTCATGATTTATATATCACATATATCATATATATATAAATTATATACATTTATTTATAATAGTACATAACATTTGGAGGAAGGAAATGAAATACACTGTTCATGGAGACGGTAAGTTGTACATACGCATGAACGCAACTTTCATTTTTATTTCTTATTTTAATGGAATTAAAACATAATTATACATAGGTATATTATAATTACAATATAATATCATATATAATATCATTAACCCCATATTTTATACATCCCAGATATGTCTTGAACAAGTCATACCACATTGAGGGGGCGGTAGTCCGCACTTCCTAAAATTAAATTATCGCTATTTCACTTAATTGAAACCATAAAGGTATGATATAAATGAAAAATAAATAAGCATAAATAAAACATATAAATAATATATATCATATATAAATAAATTTCCCCCTTATCAGAAAACATGACAGGTAGTAGGAGATAATTTATCATTCATCATTTCGTGAGGCATTAGTTTTTCTTAAAGAGAACATTTTGTTCTTTATCCATTAAAGAGAGGTGCATGTAAGTGTAGTTTGAATAATTCTAATACAAATTTCCTAGAATATTGAGGATAACTGTTTTTTATGAAATAAATGAATAAAAAGAGTTTAGGGGTTGGATATTTAAAATAAATGAAATGAATTTACGAGAAACCTTTACCATTAATTTGGGTAACTCCCTTTGGTTTGAATAAAAAGGACTTCTTGAAGTGCCTTCTGCTTATGTTAAGGCGTCTAGGTACTAGGGAGGGATATTAACATCTTATTTGGGTAGGTTTTGGGCAAGACAAGGGTCTTGAGAGGAGTGTGGAATGGGTTAGAAGTGGTTTCCTTTTATAAGGGGGGAGGAGCTCTTTAGAAAAGTGTGAAAATATTTTTTTATTATATAATAATTTTTAGTTTTAAAAGGTCAAAAAAATATTACAGTCGAAGATAATAAGATTCATGGTTGAAATAAAATCATCTTATGAGAATGGAACAAATTTTGGATATAATTTTAATTATTATAATATTATTTGTTTAAATCATTTATTAATGAGGTAAACACTGCATTATTATTGTGTCATTAACAATTTTATTTATTTGATGACTAAAAATAATAATAATAATCCATAATGATGGAAATATTTTTATATTTATAATTAATATTTATATTCTAAATTATATCTTATATATCCCCTTATAAAAATTAATTTACTAAAAGATATTTTTTATGTCATTTTTTTCTTTACTTTATGATAATTAAAATAATGTCTCATTATCACTCTTAACCGAACCCATGGGGTCCGAAAATAGACCCAAGGAAGTCCATGGTTGGGAATTACTCATCCAGTAAGGTTATAACATTGCTTATGGTAATTGTGTATTATTATGATTTTCTTTTTACCATGATTTACCCTATTTAACATTAACCAAGGTAAATAAAAGTCAAAAGATACTATTCACCAAAAACTATTTTCATCTTATTGAACCACATATTACTTAATAATAACAAAAATTTATGTCGGATTTTCATAATTAAATTCATAGAAGTAGTAAAATTACATTAAAATGAAAAAGTCAGTTTTTAACTACTCTTTAGTGGTTTCACTATTCATAAAAAATTGTTGTTTTACAGAAAAGATCCAAAAATTCAGTATAATCTATATTTGATATTCTGAATTCAAAAATGATGGCTATTTTACCAAACTCATAACATACAAATTGTATTAATCATTTTAAAATTAATTCCCATTGTCAATACAAAAAAACGCGTTTTTTAAGAAATATTAACTATCAAAGATTGACACATGTTTACGACCAATTTCAAATAAAATTTACATCCAATGAACAAAATTAGATTAAATGGAAAAAATATAATCTAATTATACATTAAAACCAATTAAGAATATAACATAACCATATAAATAAATTAGACTAAAATTCATTTTTGAAATAAAATACCGGTATTTTCCACTATTGATCAAAAATTGATTTTTATCTAAAAAATTAAAAAAATTACCCAAATTTAATTTTGGTGTCCTTATTATAAATAAGAAATATAATTTTTCAAAAAGAATATATAAAAGTGAATGAAACTAGATTTATTGAGGGTTCGCTATCAAAAGGTGGTAAATTGATCTTTTATTTAATATTAGAGTCTTTATGATTAAAATTATATTAATTCACATTTTAAGCCTCTAAAATTTATTTGTCAAATGTAAAAAAATTTAAAAAACTAGAATAATAATATTATAGTCAGTTCTATTCATTATCACAAATACAACGACTAGGAATTAACTACATTTGAAATAATATTATTATGTTATTAGTGTGAAACGTATGATTTCCATGTATATCATTGTTGTGTATCGAGTAAGACCTAAAACAAACCCACCCCTATAATGTAAAATTTTAATTTAATTCAAAAATATGAGTAAATATGAAACAGTATTATTTTTTTATTTTCCAAGATATTACATCCTTCACCCCTTTTAAAAATTATGTCCTCGTAATTTTATTCACTTATCAAATAAATGGGGGTATTTATCCCTCATAGCAGTTTTAGATTCCCACATTTCCTCTTCGACCATATGGTTCTTTCACAAAACCATTACCTAGTGAATTAATTTATTCCACAACACTTGCTCTCTTCAGTCATGAACTTGGACCGATAGTTCCTCAAAGGAGAGATTCTATTCCAACTGAACTACCTATGGACATAAAACTTGAGATGGATAAGGCATATACTTTCTCAACATTAATACAAGAAAAACATTGTTTACTTTGGATAAACAGAAAGGTAATTCCACTCTGTAAGCAACTGATCCAAATTTATCTAGGATTATATTGTGTCCAATGAACCTCAGACTCAAATTTCCTTCCTTACTAAAACACGTCACAATTTTCGATGGGAAATCATTGAGAAAGACATGTTCACCTACCTCAAAAGAAAGATCCTTCCTCTATTTATTTACATAACTTTTCTTCCTGATCTGATTTGTTCTCATTTTCTATTGAATCAAAAAAAATTCCATCTTTTCTACCAATTCTAGTCCCATCAAATTCATTTCACCTACTTCATCCCAAATGATGGAGTTCAACACCTATTTCCATATAATGCCTCAAATGTGGCTATATGTATTCTGGAATGAAAACTGTTATTATAATAAAATTCAACCAAAGAACGATATTGGTCCCAATATTCCCTGGTATACCATTGAGAAAGCACATAACATGTCCTCCAAGCTCTGAATTCTTTGATCTTATTTCCCATCAGATTACAGATGAAAAGTTGAATTAAATTATAATTCAGCACCCCAAGACATCTGAAGGCCTTTCCAAAAGTTAGAAGTAAACCAGGGATCATGATCAGATACAATGAAAAGGGGAACCTAATTCAACCTGACTATCTAATTAACATTCAACCCATAATGTTGATCTATAGAGAAAGTATCTTGAATAGAATGGAAATGAGTAGATGTATCCAACTGATCAAAAATATCCCAGATTGCATTATTACCTTGAGATGCCTTCGGTAATCCTACAAAGAAGTCTATGGATATATTGTCTTATTTCTACACTGGGACCGATAAATACTGAATCATACCTTTCGATAACTGCCTCTCTATTTTGACATGCTAACTAGTCAGACACTTCACTGTAAAATCCTTAATATTTTTTAATTCCACCCCTCCAGTATTACTCCCGATGATCACTGTATATCTTAGTACTTCGTGGATGAACTGAAAACAGAGAACTATGAGATTCATATGACAATGAATTATTCAACTATGAATCACAAGGAACACATAATCTCCTCCCAAACCTCAAAACACAATCATTATCAATGTTAAATTTAGTCAATGTACCCTTTTGAACCAACTCTACCTTTTTCTGAAACTCATTGTCTTCCTGGTGCGATATATTAATTCTGTCTAATATAGATTATTTCAATGACACCTTAAAGAAAATAGAATAATTTCATGTACTAACAACATCTATGCCAATGTTTAACAAACCAAAAACAAAAGGATCTCATTCCAAATGTGTCACGGTCGATGAAGAATTATTTTTTCGACTCAAAGCACCATCCACTTTATTTTCCATTCCTCAGTGATAATGAATTATCAAATAATAATCCTTGATTAATTCCAACCATATCCTTTGTCTAAGGTTCTATTATTTCTTAGTGAATATATAATTTAAACATTTGTGGTCCGTATATACATCACCTTTTACTCCATACAAATGATGCCACCAAATTTATTATGCAAAAACACCAGAATATAATTTCAAATCATGTGTAGGGTAATTTAACTCATGTGGTTTCAACTAATGTGAAATAAAACCAATTACCTGATCATTTCGCATAAGGACACAACCAAGTCCCTTCAATGAAGAATCATTATACAGAACAAACTCACCATTTCTAGAAGGTAGTGAAAAAACTAGATCATTGATAGTTATTCTTTTCCATTCCTGAAAAAAAAATAATCAAATTCACTTTTCCAAATTAACTTTACACCTTTTTGAGTTAACATAGTCGTTAGAAAAGATAACCGTGAAAAATATACAACAAACCTTTTTTAATTACCATCCAAAAAAAGAAAACTACAAATATCGGTTATATTTATTGGTCTTGGCCATTCTTTAACAACATTTGTTTTAGCAGGATCAAAAGTTATGCCATTTTTCAAAACAATTTGACCATGGAATGAAATTTTTTGTACCCAAAACTCACACATGCTAAATTTCTAAAATAGGTTCGTTTCTATTAAGGTTTTCAAGACAAACCTTAAATGAATTTAATGCTCATCATTAATTTTATAATAAACCCAAATATAATTAATGAACGCATCCACATGCATATCCAAGAACTCACAAGAAAATTCTATTCATATGATTCATGAATACCAAAGGTGTATTGGTAAAACCAAATGGCATAACTACATATTCAAAATAGTCATATCAAGTACGAAACATAATCTTTGGAATGTCTTCTTCTTATACTTTTAACTAATTGTACACCGAACTCATGTCAATCTTCGTAAAATACTCATCTCCCTGGAGCGGATCAAATATATCATCAATTTGAGGAAAATTATATTTGTTCTTAACATTGATGTTATTTAATGCTCTATAATCAATGAAAAGTGTTATTAAACCATCATTCTTTTTAACAAACATGAAATGATCAACCCATGGTGATGTTCTAGGTCGAATGATACCTTTATCTAATAACTCCTGTAATTTCTTCATTAAGTTGAAAAGTTCAATTTGATCCATTCGATAGGAGGGTTTTGTAATTGGCATAGCATTAAGAACTAATTCAACCATAAATTAGACATTGTGTTCATGTATAATACCCAGAAACTCCTTAGAAAAAACATTAAGGTACTCATTTACAAATGGTACATCGTTAATATGAATAGTTCCATTGTTTTCGACAATATGATCAATGTAACATTCATTTTCATATTTTACTAGTTTCTGAGCTTCCTGATATGTTATCAAATGTAAGAGCTCTTTGTTTTACCCAAACAAAAAATCATCTTGAAAAGATACCTCTTTAGCACTGTACTCAATCATAGTAGGATAAATAGAAAGCCAATCCATCCCTAAAATAACATCAAACTCTACAATTGAAAAAAAAATAAGGGTTTGAGGAAGATTCTTTCCGTACACATTTACATGAAGGTTCTTATAATTTCTTTTCTTTTATATATTTCCTTTATATGTTTTTACCATATGTTCAAGATTGATATATTTATATGGAATTCCCAATTTACTTGAAAACTTCTCTAAAATGAATAAATGTGTAGACCATGAATCAAAAAACACATTGGAATTATCTGAACCAATATACAATGTACTTGATAATACATCATTTGAGGTGTCAACAACTACTAAATAAGTTTCAAAGGACTTAATCACCCCATTCTGGTTGTAGTTTAGTTTCTTTCCCTCTATTGAGTTCTTCATTGGACACTCATTTGCATAGTGACCCATTTCATTTCACTTAAAACATCTTACATATTATATATCATATTTTTTCATACCATTACCCTAATATTTTTCAGTGCAATTATGAGCCTTATATCCTATTTTACCACATCAATATCACATACCAAAATTAAGAAGATATTCCACATCATGTTTTTGACAACATTTTTAACAAATTGTAAACTAATGTTTCTTTGAATCATTATTTTTTGAATAATTATCCCTTTACCCGACCACATTATACTCTTATTCTGTAGTTTTTCAAAGATCACATGATCACTAGAAAATTCCATTTCCACCTTCTCCTCACATCGAACATGTTTCCCATAACTTTTGAACTCATGAAAAAATAGGGCCCTTCGATGCATTGGATTTAATCATGAGTACAAATGGTTGAATTTATTATCAAGATCCCATATAAAATTTTGTGCATACCATGCCAGTCAAGTGAATTGTTCACCATAGGTAGCCATTGAGTCATCCTCCTACCTCAATTCTAGGAAATTTTGTTCCATCCTAAGAAAAACCACCATTGGAAAATATTTCATAATATACATACCATTGAATTTAACCAAATCAAGAGCATCAATCACTTTACTATCCCTGATATTTTTCACCATCGACAACCACATATTAGCTCCACCTTCAAAAAGGTAAACATTGAGACTATCCTTTTGATGTTCTGAACACCCCATGACATCAAATTTTTTTTCTAGTGCCTTAATCCACCCTTCAGCTAGCACAGGGTTAGTGGATCCCATGAATGATGGGGGATATTGCCTCATGAAATTCTTGACTACTAACATGTTCCTCTAGGGTTGATCTGGATGATCTCATGCATGGGTACTACCACCATTTATAGCCTTAGTCAATTGTTCCATCACTACAACAAATAGTTCAGTTCTAATTATGACCATCTCGGTTTGCTTATTTGGAAGGTTGTTTTAATCCTTATGTCATCCAAAAATATTTTTCTAGTTTACACTATGAAAAACCATTTTTATCACAGATATATGTTAAGCGAAGAAACATGGTAATCTATAAATTTAATATAATTTCAATATTAACATAACATAATTTATGGATATTAATTTAACAATACCCTAACCCTTAAAGTTTTTTAAAAAGTCCTATGATACCAACTATAATGGCTCGGCCATAAACATTACGTAACCATGAATTAAATTAATAATTAACATTGAATATCTTTTCAGGTTTTTTGTTTTATAGAATTAGGCCATAACTATTGCATTACATATGAAAAATTACATGGTAGACACTTTAACTCAGGTTCATTTTTTTCATAAAATAAAACAGTTTAAAAAAAGAGTCATGTATAGTCCCATGTTTTAGAAAGCATGACTTTTCTATGATCCCATCGTTGACCCTATTTGTATTTAGGTCCAGTTAATAACATTCCTAAACATGGGATGAGAATAAAAATAACTGTAAGGGATATGAAAGAAACAAAGAAAACATTAGTCCATCCTTTCATAAATAACATAATTTTTTTTACACACCTCATAAAATCATAAGATTTATGAATAACACATAGAAATTATAAATCATAAATGTAACTTGCGACATCTATATCATACATACATTGTAGCTATCACAACTACATAGAGAGTTAAATTTGGAATATCCATCACCGTATATTCCTTAAATCTCATAGAAGAATCATTAATGTTTAGCTCCATTATGTTACCCAATATATTGGAGATATATCTCATTCACCCACCATAATTTTATCATGGAACCACCCGTATACGTAAAAAATTCCCACGAAACATAAAATATTCGGACCACACGAACCAAATATAATGTAATGATACCATTTCCATATTTCAATCGTAATATATCATTTAAATATATTGAAATAAAAAATACACTACAAATACAATTTTAATTTCCAAAATATTTAAAAGATTATATGGTATTTATATTTCTTTTAAAAACATTACATCTTGTTAAGGAAGGAAAAAAATCAAATAATACTCACGACGGCGGAAAGGTTGCTGTCACTGGGGATGTTAAAATGAGACATTCTTTTTTCATTTAGTAGAACTCTTCATTGAAAAGGATTCCCTTTTATTGAAATAAAAATTCAAAGGTGTTTATATAGAATATAAAATAAAATCATGTATTAAAATAAAATATGCCTCAATGAATGAAGATTGAGACGAAGTCCCTTAACCCATGTACGACATCACCCATTCATTCTTTAATCTTCTGAATAATAAACTAAAGTTAATTTATACATTATTAAGAACATTTTTATTTTTATTATTCCTATTATATCACTCATTATCATGTTTTAAACATTATTTAATCATTTAATTTAATATTGGTCGTTTTGTCGATATTTGGTACTTTAGTCAAAAAAGGACTACTGAATATTACATGTTTCTCACATGGTCAAATTTTCATTATATCCCGAATGATATTCAGGATTTATATATCATATATATCAAATATATCTTGTATATACATATATTTATAATAGTATATATCATTTTGAGGAATGAAATGAAATGCACCGTTTATGGAGACATTAAGTCGTACGTATGCATTATCGCTACTTTCATTTCTATTTCTTATTTTTATGGAATTAAAACATAATGATACAAAGTTATATTATAATTACATTATAATAACTTATATAAAACCATTAACTCCATACTTTATACGTCCCACATATGTCATTAATGAGTTATATAACATTTAGGGGGCGGTAGTCCGCACTTCCTCAAATTAAATTATCTTCTTTACCCATAACAGAAACCATAATGGTAATCTATAAATAAAAAATTCAGATTCAAAAAGAAAACATTAACATAATATATATCATATATAAATAATATTCCATCTTAATGGCCCCCATGAGAGGTGGTAGAAGATAATTGACAAATCCTCATTTTGTGAGGCGTTAGTTTTATATCCACATAAACAGAATCTTATTTATCCATTATATGGTGTTGTGGGTAAATTTAGTTAGAATAAATCTCATAAAAACATACTAGTATGTTGAGTAAAATTGTGTTGTTATAAAATAAATGAAAAAAATAGGTTAGGTCTTGGAGAATTAAATTAAAGGAAATGAATTTAAAAGAAACCATTACCTTTAATTTGGGTAACCCCCATTGGGATGGAATCAAAATGACTTCTTGAAGTTCCCTTTTCACATTTTAAGTCTTATAGGTGTAAGATATTGGTTTTTAGAGATTATTTCGGTAGGGTTTGTTGATCCAAGGGTATTGAGAGGTGTGATTAATGGGTTTGAAGTGGTTTTATTTTATAAGGTGAAGGAGGGACTCTTTAGGGAAATGTGAAAATATTATTTTATCATATAATTATATTATATTTCTAAAGGTCCAAAACAATTTATATTTGAATATAATAAGACTCATGTTTGAAATTAAATCATCCACTATGAATTGGACATGTATTGAATATTATTTTAATAATTATAATATTATTTATTTAAATCATATATTAATTAGGTAAACACTACATCATTATTATGTCATAAATATTTTAACTTCATTGATATGTAAACCTTATAAAAAATACCATGACGTAGGAAATTTTATTATACTACCCAATAATATTTATATTCAAAAGGATAACTTATATAACCCCGTTTAAATAATAATTTACTAATATATATTTGTTTGTGACAATTTTTTCTTTACATTAAGTTAATTAAAATAACGTGTCATTATCACTAATAAGTGGCTCCATATGGTCAAAAATAGACCCATGGATTCCCATGGATGGAGATGACTTATCTCATGTGGTTAGGACAAGTGTTAAGTTAATTTTTTATTATTATGATATTATTTTTACCTTGAATTACCCTATTTATCTTTTACTGCTGTAAATAAAAGTCAAAAGTTAGTATTCAACAAAATTTAATTTCTTCTTATTCAACAAAATTTTACTTACTAATAATAACCATGTATGTTGGATATTCATAATTAAATTCACAATAGAGGAAAATTTTCATTTAAATGAAAAAAATCAGTTTTTAACTACTACATAATGGTTTCACTATTCATAAAAAATTAATGATTTTCAGAAAACATCATAAAAATAATACTAAGATATATTTGATATTACAAATTAAAAAATTAGGTCTATTTTAACAAATAATAACATATAACTAGAACTAATCAATTAAAAATGATTTTTTCATTGTCAAAACAATAAGCGTGTTTTTTATGAAATATTAACTTTCTAAAGATTCACACTTGATTATGTCCAACATCAATGTAAAATTTCATCCAATGACCAAAATTGGACTAATAATTTAAAATATAATATAATTACACATTAAAACCAATTACAATTATAATATAACCATATAAATAAATTCAATTAAATAGAAGTTTTGAATTAAAATACAGTATTTTCCAATATTCATAAAAAAATGAATTTTATCAGAAAACTAGAAACAAAAAATTCAAAAGTGAATTTTGATGTCCTTATATTGAATGATAATTTTATTTTTTCAAAAATAACATATTGAAGTGACCAAAAATATATTTTATGAGGGTTATCAATCAAAAGGTGGTAAATTTACCTTTTAAAGAATATTAGAGTTTTTATGCTTACAATGAGATTAATTCACATTTTAAGCCTCTAACATTTATTGGATAATTGTAAAAACACATAACAAAAATGAATAATAATATTGTAGTTAATCTTATTCATTCGATCCAATACAATGGCTAGGCATTAAATACATTTAAAATAATATTGATACATTAGAAGTGTGCAACGTACGATTACAATGAAACCTATTGTTGCATTTCAAGTACGTCATCAATCATATCTAGCCCTTTTATGTAAAATTATTTTTGAATTCACAAATATGAATAATTATGAATATTTATTATTTCTTTATTTACCTGGGATGTGACAGTATATCCATGAACCCTCACTCCTGAATTAAGTGGTAAAAAGTAAACATTAAATTTTTTATTTGGATTCAAATTAACAGAACCAAATTTTTTAACATCTGAACATTTAAATATAAGAACAAAATATTTGATCAATAATATACCCATGGACATTTTGGTTTTATAGTCCTATAAAATTATGGCTAGATCAAATATATTCCAAACTAATGACTACTAAATAGTATATATCCCACTGTACCCAACATTTCATATTCTATATTTTGTCTTCAATTTTTCATAAAAACAGACACATATATATATAATTCCATATACCTCTCCAGTCCATTCCATTGCAGAAATTTGGTGTTTTGAGGTGTTTTGGGAGGTCAAGGTGACTTATCCCCAAAAAATTTCAAAATTTTCAGTTTTGTGAACAATGGTTCTAGTTTATTGAATATTGCCATCAATGAGTCATTTGGTGTAAAAATTTTAATTTGAACAATTGATGTCATCATGTTATTTCGTAATGTTTGTTTCAGCATGAAATTTTGAACTATCAGTGTTGGCATGTCGTTTTGATCTATCTGTGTCGATGAATCATCTTAAACTATTAGTGTCGGTGTGTCATTTTGAACTATAAGTATCTTCATTTAATTTAACACCTATCAGTGTCAGAATGTCATCTAGAAATGTCGGTGTCGGCATGTTATTTTGATATGTCAGTGCCAATGTGTCATCTTTTTCTATATGTGTTTTTGATTCATTTTCATCTATCGACGTCCAAGTGACATTTGTGCAAAGTCTATCCAGTATCCTACTGTTTTCTCCTTTGACATTTTCATTGTCATAAAATGAATTCAAGGACTTATTTAATGGAATTTAAATCTGATTTAAATCCATTTAATCCTATCGTAATATTCATATGTGTCTGTGTGCATTTACATGGTGAAATCATATAGTCTTTATGAGGTGAACATTTAATGAAAAATATCAAATAAATCAAAACTGATGATCCATTTATATTTTCAAAGGCCCCATATATCTTTCACCATTATTCTTCTATCTTGTTCTTCCATGTAATGAGAAGGAATGAGTTCTTTCTACATTAGGAGTCATTTGATAGAACTATGATGACTATATCATTTTTCTTAGAGTTCTTCCTACTATGTTTACACACCCAGTTTTGGTGGAAGTAAGATTTTCCTATCTATCTACAATATAAGGTATTTTATACCATGGTTCTTCTCAATTCCTCTCCTTCTACTTCTCCTTTCCATGTTATGTCATATTATCTAAATGTTTTTAATAGAATTTTCATATATGATAGTGGGTGTGGTTTTGTCTCTGCATCCACATATGTATACTGTCTTCTAGGATATGTTTTCATGATCTGTTGTGTGGGACCATAAACTTTCAATGAACGTTGAAGGACTTTTGACTTAGGGGATTCCATTCTTTTATTTTGATTATGTGAAATCGTAGTTCAATAATGGTTTAACCAACTATATCATAATGGAATTGACTTAATCAATATTTTAATTAGATTATAGAATTGGTATCAATTGATTCAAAATGTTATTGCCTCTTTATTTCCTAGATCATGTGATATTTATGCATTTTTTTAGAATGCCTTTATTAATAGAAATCGGTAAAGAACGCAAACTGGAGTTAATTTTTAATCGAATGTGCCAAAGATAATGTGGCATTAAAATGAATTTGGTTGTTGTTGTAATTTTATGATGACCAAGTCGATATACTAATACTGATAAATGGTATTTATTCATAAACATGATGCATGATGATTCTTGATGATTAATGTAATGTTATATTTCATTGATAAATTGATTTTTGATATCTATGAATTCTCCTTAGTTAGATTTCCCATTATTGGAATACACTAAGAATGAATCATTTAATGCAATATGAACTAATGAACTAGTTGTTTGACAAAATGATATTTTCGAATAGGGTTATTAGTTACCCAATTTTGTTTAAGGATGACTGCATTGATCTTTGGAGCCATGAGATCTCATTTCATGTGAATAAAGAATGCCTTGTATTGGGCCAAGATCCAAATTTCCTCATTTTATACTGCTGCTTGTGTTGTGTTGTGAGCCTAGATGGATTTTTTGAGATGTGGTGGTAGGTTGGACTTGTGGTTGTGGTAGCATTTGATTCCTACAGTGTGGATATGCATCAGTTTATGCATGTGGGTCTTAGGGAAGACACCATAGGTGGTGAAACAGGATGAGTTTGGGATTACCCACTATTGTGAATGTAGGATGCTTGGGGAATATTTTGTGTTTTTATCTTCTTTACACTCCCCACAACATAAGGTATCTATTCATGCTTACCCTCATTCCAAAAGAGGAGAAGACACACGATGAATGCCACACAAATTTCATGTTTATCTACTTGAGGATGGATGGGTCTATGCTCTTACAATTTCTAGCAATGACTTGATGGGTAGTCCATCTACTCACTATGTTGATTTCTGTGTGTTTGATAGCTTAGTTGTGATTTTATAGAATTCATTGAATTATGAAATTTAATAATTTGTTTAAATATTTATTGATTAAATGTTGTTGAATACATGGGGTTTGAGTTGGCTGGGATGAAATGCAGAGGATGTAACTATTAAGAACTTTTGATTTGGTTTGGTTATTCCTAGAGGGAATGGAACGTGTTGAGATGCTATTGAAATGTGATGCATAGTTGATAATGGTTAATTGTTGGTTAAATAATTAAATATCATAAATTAGAACTAATAAAAGGTAATTATTTAATACAATAATTGTCCTTTAATGGTAGTTTCCTTATACAATGTCTAGTCTTATTAGTGGCAGCCAGGAGTCCGAGAGACGTTATGTATTGTTCTGACTGTGAAAAGGTTTCCCCATAGTGTGGTTGTGAACTATATTATATCATGTACATTTTTGTTTCTATTTGATACCCAAACATTAGGTTAGGGTGACTGACACCCAAGGGATTATGATCCATGGGGGTCTTTTCCTCATCAAATCGGTCAGAGGATGGATGGATGAATTATCCATTTAGCCTCTCCCTCTTTAATTTGTAGTTACATGTGCTAGTATATACAACCATTATTTTTACACATATATGTGTTCATAGGGATATAATGTCTTGAAGTTGTTTCACATACATATATTTTTCATAGAGTTTTTTATGTGATACTATATGTATGATGTGTATCAGTTTTGATGGAATGAGGATCCTTACTCAGTGTATGTGATGTAATGGCATGAGGCATTATTCCAAATGTATGATTCATGTTATGAAAAATGTGGTGGCTCTTGGAAACTATCCATTATTTTTGGTTGTGTGTATGGTCTTTTTCTACAACCATTTGCATTCTGGAAATCCTTATGTGGCATGATCTGTAGGTTTTAGTGATCACACTAGTGTCTTTGTGCCACCATTTGTTTAGAGAGATTACATAGGACATTCGAGGTTGGGGAAATTAGAAAACTAGTGGGGAAGTGGGAGTTGGGTACCCTTTATATTCATTACTATATTACATATTATTGTATGTGATACGTGGTGAGAGTATAAATGGTATGGTTGGGAACATAGTATGCTTATTTAGATGATGAGTTAGTTCACTTTTTGATCGCATTAATTTAAAATTATATCATTAATTTAGCATGACAGGCTACAGGGAGGATCCTAACGAGTATACTATTAAACTCACCTTATGTTATATAATAAATTATTTAGGTCGCATGGAGTAGGAGAGATATCTTGATGGTTACTATATTCTTGGGGTTTACAAGAGTTGTTCCAGATTCATGGTCTCTATTTCTATACTTTAATTGGGTACATGTTGTTTTCCCTTTCAGTTTTATTAGCTCTTGCATGAAATTACATGTGTTCTTGGGATTCATTTAATATTGTACATTAATTTGGTGTTAGTTGGAGTGTATCTGGTGATTATTATTTTCACTTGATCTCTACGTGGTTAATGCCTCTCATTTGTGTGTTTACTATACCCTATGTGCTAGTGGCTATCTCGGGGCATCCAAAAGGTGGGAATAGTGTTTCACTATCTCCCTTCTCAAATTACCAGCCCCGGAGGGGTACACATTGTAGAGACCCAAACCTTGACGAACATGGACATTACATTACTTTTGTGGAATACTTAATACCTAACAAAATCCAACACAAAAGGACCGTAATAGTTTTGTGTTTTTGGAAACTGAGAAAAATAATCTTATAATTATGGTGAATGATCATAGACATCTCCCATAAAGATATTCCCCTTTTTTCTTACCTAAAACCTTTCTTTATATCCTAGGAAAAATAAAACATAAAAAGGGCGAGCTCAAATGCTCAGTAAGGGTAATCATATATAATATAAATCAATCCATAAACATTTGAATGCCAAAACATGAACATAAAACCTAAACATAAAAATATTGTGCTATGACATAAATCATGGAAGTATGTAATGCATATATCATAAAGTAACATCAATCATGATAAATTAGCATTGGAATAAAACATGTAATTATGGAAAACCATTAAGCACATGATAAGATTTCCATTTTATCCAAGATATTGCTACCAAGACCATCTTATTGGACAAAGTCCCTTTCTAAATCGAGTTCACTCCTCGTTCCAGTCCTGTAACACTAAAATAGATTACGTTACCATTCTAGCCATGTCTATATTAGGAGATATAAATATTTAACCAATAAATTTGATGTAGATATAGGTCCCACCCATCTCATAATGAAATTATTCTTACTTTTTCCACATAATAAAATTAAACCATTCATCATAACGCAATGTATAAAATGGGTTTCATAAACATCATCCCATAATAACATAAACCATATAAAACAAGTGGATATCATTTCATCGTAATAATAAACAAACAATTTAAATAATAGATACATTATACTTGAAAAATAAACCTTCTGAATAATGTCATCTTATATGGAAAATATTTTTGATAAAACACGTGAAATGAATTTCTGAGGAAAATATCCTTTCTTCTTCAAAATAATTTTATTTTCACGAAATGCCATGAAATTTTAAAATAAAAGGATTTTTTTAAAAATAGTCATGAATTTTTGTATAGTAAACTTTATTAATAGAGGCATTATGAAATCGTAAAAATCCTTTCATTCCATATGAGTTAAAAAAACATTCTTCTCGTACTTATTCTGGAAAAGTCAAAAAGTACATCGTATGGTAAACAAATTTAAGATTACTTACATACAATGTAGTAAAAGTAAAAAATGGGTAAAAAGGACTTCAAACATACATGAAATAATTATTTTAGAAAAAAGGAACATGGATGATAAATATAGCACCAGTAAATACTTACGAATAAGCAATCTCGGATAAAAACACAATTGGACAAGTTATCCCTTACCTTTGTTATGATATGCTTCGTACGTATCCGAACCACCTGTATAATGATCTAAATAATGTCATTGACTTACTAAATAATCATATTCATTGTTTTGATATCATATATGGATCAGTTATGACTTTATATTACCCATTCTATTGTAAATTCCATGATCAAGCATTATTTTGGGTAAAAAATCATTTTATTTATCGTACGTGTTTGAACTTGTTGTTCTTGATATTATTATTTCTTATGTCCTGATTTAATTACTTCCATAATGTAAATCATGATTTATATATCATATATATTCAGTATATATATATATATATATAAAATATATAGGTAAATGAAATGAAATACACCGTTCATGGAGACGGTAGGCCGTACGTATACATGAACTCTGTTTTATTTTCATTATTGACTTGAATGGAAGTAGATGATATATATATATATTTCTGTGTGTGTGTGTGTGTGTGTGTGTGTGTATACATAAATCCAGTAGCTTAATTATTTCTTATATTTCATTATTATTCATTATATATAATTTCTAATCATTCTTGAATGGTTAATCATGGATAACGAATCTCATCGCATTTGTGGAGACGATAGTTCGTACGTACGCACGAGCGATGATATTATTCCCATGATTATTGAATCGAATTGTAGTGGATGATATAATATCTCATAAATAGTATGATGTTATAATAACAATATATAGTTATTCTTTACACCATTATACATATCCACGTAAGGTGGTGGTGGAAAAACAGATTACACCACGGCGTATAGACCGTATTCCATACGTACGCACACGTGGTGATTTTGTTTTTCGTAGGATGGATAGAAGGTCAAATAGAGTTGTTTCATATATATAATAACATATCAGTATATATTTAATAATTATATTATTACTTTATAATGAAACAACTAAATAATAGGATGTAGAAGAAGAAATAAACGTGAAAGAGTCCGGAGAAGAGATTGCCTCTTCCTCGATGCACCTCTTTTAAACGTCTTATTAGAGCACTATAGTAGGTATTTTGAAAATACCAGAACATATATGATATAACTAGAGAGTTTGAGAAGATGAATTTTCAGTGGTTGGAAAAGCATCAAGGCTCAAAAGAGTGTGATGAGAAGAGGGAAGGGGTTCCCTTTTTATAAGGGAGGACAGGGGCACCTTTGGAAAAACTTAAAATATTACTTTATAATAAAGTCATATTCGGTTTATAACGTCTCAAACATTACTTATTTCAATGTTAAAGTGGATATGGATCAAAATCCGTTCATCCAATTGGTTTTAGACAAGTTTTGGTTACTATTATAACCTTATAATATCGATATAACTCTAAGTTAAATAGCTTTTACTTTTACCATGTCTTATTGTTTTCATACAATATATGGTCAACAAAATTACTATAACAAGAAAAAATAACCACAAGTGGTTCATTATTAATATATATAACCTTATCTATGTCATTTATTTGAATCTCGGTTTTTTAGGAATTAAATAACAATTAATAATATAAAATTTGTTTTAAAAACTATTTTATGTGAATTTTGACAGTATTTGGTACATGAATTTTTTGAAAATAAAAATATCGTGATTAGTTCGAAAAAAGATAATTAAATAAATACTAACATGTCATATTAACCTATAAAATTAGTGTAATTCATAAAAATTCTAAAATTACATTTATTTGTGTATTTATAACATCAATTGTGCTAATATTTCATTAATTAAGTAATTACTGCATCATCATTGTGTCATAAATAAATTAAAATATATATTGTCTAAAAATAATAAATAAAATACATTTTGGTAGGAAATATTTTATCTTTATATGTAATATTTATTATTGAATTTATCTTATGGATAACCCTCTATGAAAAATGTTTTAGTTATTAAATTTTGATTTAAACTATTTTAACTATTCTTTAAATAAAATAATAATAAATGTTATATTCTAATTCATGTGGACATAAATGATAATATTATATGCCTAAGGTTTTTTTGGTCGAATTATACTTATCTAATAGAATTATGACAAGTGTTCGGATAATAATAATATCATTTTTATCCTTAATTACCCTATTTACTTTTAACCGTGGTAAATAAAAGTAAAAAGTTACTATTCACAAAAAATTATTTTTATCTTATTGAGCCACATTTTACTTGATGATGTTTACCATGTCTCTCAAATTTTAAAAATTCCACTCACATAAGTGGTAATATTATGTTTTTTTTTCAAATTTTCCAAATCTCTTAGGAGGTGGGTACAAGATAGTGAACTGTTCAATAAAATTTTTATATATCTAAAATTATTATAAAATGACTCAAATGAATTAAATTGAAAGTATATAGGTATTATGTATCAATTTTGACTTAAAATAAATTTAAAAATTAAATAATTATTTATTTATATAAAAAAGTTGGTTTTTAAATAGTAACCCAGTGTTTTCACAATTCATCAAAAATTTAATATTTTCAGAAAAATACAAAATATTCACCCTAGGCTAATTTCAATATTTCAAATCCAAAAATTATGTCCATTTAGAAAAATAAAATTTTAGAAAGTGGGTATTACTATTCATAACGGCTAGTTTATATAATATTTTAATAACATATCATTGCTTAGTGAAACTCGGTATTGCGTACAACACGCACTATCATGGAAGGTCTCGATTGCGTGTAATTCAAGGCAAGTCAGGGTTACCTGTAATGAAAGATTAATTTGTTGTTGTGTATAATAGAATCCAACTGTATTTAATTTATATATTTAATATATATATATATACACACAAAATATTGCGTAGAATAACTTCTATCAAATGAGCTTGAAATTTTGTGTAACAAGATCCAAGAATAGTGATGCGTATACTGCTAGCTAATACGGTGTTGCGTATACCACAAGATAATCATGGTGTAGCATACAACACAAGACATCAAATAATATAAAAATAATACTTCTCATAAAATATCAGGGTGTTACATTCTACCCCCCTTTAAATGAATTTTTCCCTCGAAATTCGTTGGGGTTATAAATGGTTTTCTACTTGAAAGTTTATTTAATAGAAACCCACATCGTAAAAAAGAATACCAAAATTGAACTTTAAAAACAAAATTATGAAACTTAACTGTAACACCCGAGATTTTTATGAGTAATATTTTTTTTATTTATCATCAAAGGAATATTTCACTACACACTTGCTTGGCTTACTTTACACGCAATCACGACCTTCCTCGATAGCTTGCGTCGTACGCAATACCGAGTTTTACTAAACAACGATATGCTATTAAAATATTATTAAAACTAGCCATTATGAATAGTAATAACCACTTTTTGAAATTTTATAAATTTTATTTTTCAAAATGGACTTCATTTTTGGATTCAGAATACCGAAATTAGCCTAGGGTGAAATTTTGGTATTTTTCTGAAAACTTTCAATTTTTGATGAATAGTGAAACCACTAAGTGGTAGGTTAAAAACTGAATTTTGCATATTACATAATTTTACCGCTTCTGTGAATGGAATTTCGAAAATCCGACAGACACAGTTGATATCAGTAAGTAAAATGTGGTTCAATGAGATAAAAATAATTTTTTTGGTGAATAGTAACTTTTTACTTTTTTTACCGTGGTTAATAATAAATAGGGTAACTAACGGTAAAAATGATATTACTATTACCCTAACACATGTCCTAATTCTATTAGATATGTTTAATTCGACCAAAAACAAACATAGGAACAAAATATGACCATTTAGGTCCACTTGGGTTAGATTAGGACATTTATTATTAATTTATTTAAAGAAGGGTTAAAATAGTTAAAATCAATGTTTAATAAGTAAATCATTTTTAATATGGGGTTATACATAAGATAAATTAGACTATAAATTTTCATTAGAAAGATAAAAAGATTTCCTACATAATGGTATTTTATTTGTAATTTTTAGACATTAAATAATTTTATTTATTTATGACATAATGATGATGCAGTAATTATTTTATTAATGAAATATTGACATAATTGATGTTATAAACACCAAAATAAATGTAATTTGAGACTTTTATGAATTCCACTAATTTTCTAGGTTACTATGATATATTATTTTTGATTTAATCAACTTGTTTATAACATATAATTATGTTATGACTTTCACAAAAATCATATATCAAATAGTGTCAAAATTGACACAAAATTGTTTTTAAATCAAATATTATATTACTAATTGTTATTTTATTCCTAAAAATCTAAGGTTCGGCCGAATGACTTAGATAAGGATATATATATTAATAATAAACAATTTGGGGTTCGTTTGGCATGTTATAGTAGGTTTATTAACCATGTAGTGAAAGAAAACAAAAAGACACGGTAAAAGTTAAATTATTTAACATAGAGTTAAATCTAATTGATAAGGTTAAAATAATACCCTAAACTTGTCTGAATATTATTGGTTGATAGAATTTCGACCCATTCCCACTTTAGCTTCGATATAAGACCCTTTGGAACCATTATAAACCGATTTTGACTTTAATATGAAATAATATTTTGAGATATTCCTAAGGTGCCCCTCTCCTCCCTTATAAAAGGGCACCTCCTACTCCTCCTCCTCACACCAATTTGAGCACTCATGCTCGGCCAACCCCTGCCATTTTCTCCTCTCCACTTCCCTAGAATAATCCTAGAGGTCGTGGTCTTCTTCAAAGACCAATCTTAGTTCCCTAAGTGGAGGATTCAAAGAGCCGTTCCAAAGAAGAGGAGCTTCGGACACGTACAAAGCAAATCGGACCTAAGGTAAGGGAAATATCACAATCTCATTTTTATCCGAGATTGTTTATACTTTGGTATTTTCTGGGGTGTATTTTATCATCCACATCCATGTTCCCTCAATATGTAATATTGTTTCCATCCACTTACAATAGTTTAAATCCAATTTTACCCTTCGGTGATTTTTTAGTAAAGAATATGAAAGGAATCTTTTGTCGTTTTTTCGTACGAGGTACTTGTTGACTTTTCCGACAAAAGTACGAAGATTGTTTTTTTTAACTTATACGGCATGAATGGATTTTTAAAACATTATTTCCAAGAAGTTTCCTTAAAAAGTTTTGAAGTTTATTTTTAATCAACTTCTTTTAGTTTATAATTGTATGACATGTTAAGAAAAGAAAAGTGTTTTTGAAGAAGAAAGGATATTTTCCTCAAGAATGGAGTTCAAGTGTTTTATCAAAATTATTTTCCATCTAAGATAATAAATGGTTCTATTTTTATCCTTTTTATTACATTTATTTGATTATGTTGTGAGGGAATTATTTTTATGAAGTCATTAACCTTATATGATTTGTTTTATGATATCATGATGTTTCATGAATCCCATTTTTATTACATGGGTTATGCAATGATGTATGATTTATGATTTTGTGGCACACATAAGAATGGTTTCATTATGATATGGGTGGGACCTATATCTCCCTCCAATGCATTGGGTAATGATTTTATATCTCATGAGATAGACATGGCTGGAATAATAGGTTATACCGGTTCAGTGAAATAGGACTGGAACGAGGGTAACTCGGTTTAGAAAGGGACTCTTTCCACTAAGATAGTCTTGGGATTGAGTCATGACTAACAAGAAATGATGTTCCATGATTATGTGGGCATGCCACAAAGTTTCAAGTTTCATGTTATGATTATGGGGATCTCATTTTCACTTCTATGATTTATTCCATGTTAAGATATTATGATCTCTTTTACAGGTTATGATTTTCAAAAAGATATGATATGATTTTTATTTCCTTTATTTTTCCTTGCTGAGTATTTTAGCTCACCCTTTTATGTTTTCTTTTCCCCAGGTTAGGAAGATGGATATTAAGTAGAATATGCTAAAAGGGACCCTAGATATGATGAAATAAATGAGAGACACTGTAGAAGATTTACGAACCAGTTGTTTATGTTTCCCAGTTTCTAAAGACACTATACCTATACGGTCCTTTGTGGTTTAGTCATATGTTGTAATAAGTGTGCTTTAATTTTAAAGTATTAACAATGTATGTAATGTATGGGTCGTTATAGTTGGTATTAGAGGAAAGGAATAGTCAACCTTTGGAAACTAGGATGTGAAAGCCTTAGTAAGAACCCTAAGGATAAGTCTATGAATAGAACACAATCTTAGTGTTTTAGAAATGGCCATGAATAACCTAGGATAAGACCTTAAGCATGAATATTTTATTCTTGAATTTTGTGGTTTTCCTATTATAGTTAGTGTTTCTCACACTATTCTTCTTGGTTTTAGTCAATGGCTGGAACCCGAAGGAACCGTGTTAATGCGGAATGCGATGGGCAATGCAATGATTGTCCCCCTGAGCAACCAAACGATATGGGAGCTGGAATGAAAAATCTTGTAGCCATGCTCACACAACTTTCTCAAGCTTTGAATCATGCAGGACTTCCAAACGAGCAAATGAAGGAGCAACATTCTGTTGAATCCTTCATGAGGCAGCGTCCACCTTCTTTCAGCAGGTCTACTGATCCATTAGTTGCTGAACAATGGATTAGTACTACTGAAAATATATTTTCAGTTATTCAATGTTCTGAACATGATAAAGTCATCCTAGCAGTGTATCGTTTGGAAGGAGATGCTGATCAATGGTGGAATCTTATTAAGAATATGAGGCAAAGGGATGAAAGTGAGTCTATGGAATGGGACGAGTACAAGACCTTATTTTTCAAAAAGTACTTCCCTCGTATTCTCCGAACAAAGATTGAGAAAGTGTTTCTTGAACTGAAGCAAAGGGATGATGAATCTGTTGGTATCTATGAAGGAAATTTTACAGGACTTTCAAGGTACGCTTCTGGTATTATTATCCAACATGAGAGTAAGATCGATCGATTCTTTAGTGGATTAAAACCAAGTCTTCGAAGGGAGTTATCCATAAGGGACTTCAATAGCTACGAGGAAATCGTTCGATGTGCTCTCAAAGTCGAGATGGAGATTGGAGTAACCCATCAGTCACATGGGTTTGATAAGAAGAGGAAGATGGAATTCAAAGGAAAATCGAAAGAGCACACTGAAAAGAAGATGAGCTTTCCCTTATGCTCAAAGTGTGGAAAGAGAAATGGAGGGAGTTGTCTTAAAGGGACAAGTAAATGTTTTAAATGTAGAAAAGAAGGTCATCAGGCATTTGAATGCCGCGATAATGGGAAGAAGATGTCTAATGATGAAAACAAAGGAAGGGATACACAGAATGAACCTAATACACTTCAATGTTTTAAGTGCAAGGAGATGGGGCATTATGCCAATCAATGCCCAAATCCAAGGGTTGATGATTATGGTCGACGTCAACAAAATCTTAAGGCTAAAGACAAAGGAAAGTCACATGCAATTTCTATCAGTGATGTGGAGTATGATAACGAAGTCGTGAAAGGTACACTTACCATCCACTCTAAAGTAGCAAATGTTTTATTTGATTCTGGATCCACCCACTCTTTTATTTCTGAAAAATTTTCTAAGGGTATCATCGTACTACCTCAACAATTAGATGTTGAGTTAGCTGTGACAACACCTAATGGCAGAACAGTCGCATCAAATGTTTATAATTCTTCTCCGATAGAAGTTTGTGGGAAAGTTCTTCCTACAAATCTTGTGATCCTTCCTTTAGTGGAATTTGATGTGATTCTTGGAATGGATTGACTTTCTCTACATGGAGCTCATATCAATTGCCAAAGAAGGGAAGTCACATTTCATATTCCAGATCAATCTACGATCGTCTATCAATGCAAGGATGAACATAACCTTCCAGTGGAAATTTCTTCCATCTTATGGGTATTGATTCCACTAAATGAAGGTTATTTATCTCAAATGGTTTGTGAGAAACTCATGATTAAGAATATTCCCATTGTACGTGAGATTGATGATGTCTTTCCGGAGGAATTACTAGGTCTTCCACCAAATCGTGAAGTTGAGTTTTCAATAGAACTCATACCGGGTGCTTTGCCAATTTCAAAGACACCATATAGAATGGCCCCAATTGAGTTGCTGGAATTGAAGAAGCAACTCCAAGAGAATCTTGATAAGGGATTCATACGCAATAGTGTGTCACCTTGGGGAGCACCTGTTCTATTTGTTAAGAAGAAATATGGATCAATGAGACTCTGCATTGATTATCGAGTACTTAACAAGATCACTATCAAGAACAAATATCCTCTCCCACGCATTGATGACTTATTTGACCCAATACGTGGAGCTCAATACTTTTCCAAGATTGATATTAGTTTAGGGTATCATCAATTAAGGGTCAAAAGGGAGGATATACCAAAGACGGCTTTCCGTACAAGGTATGGACACTATGAATTTATAGTGATGCCATTTGGTCTTATTAATGCCCCTGCTATCTTCATGGAACTAATGAATAGAGTCTTTAGAGACTATCTTGATCAATTTGTGGTAGTATTTATAGACGATATTCTTGTCTATTCAAAGATCAAGGAAGAGCATGAAGATCACTTGAGAATTATATTGAAGACACTGATAAAGGAGAAGCTTTATGCCAAATTTACCAAGTGTGAATTTTGGCTTCAAAAAGATGCATTTTTGGGTCACATAATCTCAAAAGAGGGGATATCTGTGGATCCAGCAAAAACAGAGGTTATCAAAAGATGGTCAAGACCAACAAAAGTAACTGAGATCCGAAGTTTTCTTGGTTTGGCTGGATATTATCGACGTTTTGTAAAAGATTTTTCAGGATTATCTAATCCACTCACCAAGTTGACTCGGAAAGGAGTTAAGTTTGTCTAGACAGAGGAATGTGAAGAGAATTTCAAGGAGTTCGAAAGAAGGTTATCCAGTGCACCTGTGCTCACACTGCCTTGTAGTGGAGAAAGGTTTGTGATCTACAGTGAATCATCCAAGAAGGGATTTGGGTGTGTTCTTATGCAAAATGATATGGTGATAGCTTATGCCTCACGACAGTTGAAAATCCATGAGCAAAATTACCCAACACATGATTTGGAGTTGCATGCAGTAATCTTTGCATTAATGATTTGGAGGCATTACCTTTATGGTGAAAGGTGTGATATTTATACTGATCATAAAAGTTTAAAGTATATTTTCACACAAAAGGAGTTGAATATGCGTCAAAGAAGATGGTTGGAGCAGATTAAGGATTACGACTGCTCAATCCATTACCACCTTGGGAAAGCAAACAAGGTGGCAGATGCATTAAGTCGACAAGACCATGCTAGTTTATCCATGATGAGGATCACAAAAGATCCAATATTTATGGATTTACAGAGGATGGATCTTGGAATTATAATGGATGGGGAAAAATCTTATCTTTCTCAAATGAATGTTCAACCATCTATACATGTGAAGATTAAAGAGGCACAAAAAGAAGATGTCGAGTTACAAAAGAAGGTGAGAAATGTTCCTGAATTCAACCTTGATTGTGATGGGATAATAAAGTTCGGGAATCGGGTTTGTGTTCCTCCCATCCCCGAATTAAAGAAGGAGCTGGTGGATGAGGCTCATAGTTCATCATTCTCTATTCATCCTGGAAGCACGAAGATGTATAGGGACCTGAAAGAGTACTTTTGGTGGGATGGCATGAAAAGAGATGTTGTTGAATATGTCTCTCGATGCTTGGTTTGTCAACAAGTTAAAGCTGAGAGACAGAATTCTAAGGGGATGTTACAACAATTACCCATACCCGAATGGAAATGGGAAAACATCACTATGGACTTTGTCACAGGACTTCCTAAAACATCCATTGGAAATAATCCTATCTGGTTCATAGTTGATCGTCATACAAAGTCTGCACACTTCATTGCTATTAGATAAGATTTCTCTCTAGATCAGCTTGCCAGGATATATGTAAAGGAAGTGGTAAGATTGCATGGAGTACCACTTTCTATTATATCTGATCGGGATCCGAGATTTACCTCGAAGTTCTGGCGAAGTCTTCAGCATACTCTGGATACAGAGTTGAGTTTCATCACTGCTTATCATCCCCAGACAGACGGTCAGTCTGAGAGAACAATTCAAACCCTAGAAGATATGTTGAGAGCTTGCTCTATGGATTTCAAAGGAGGTTGGGATCAACACCTACCTTTGGTGGAATTTTCTTATAATAAAAGCTTTCACACCAGTATTCAGATGGATCCTTATGAAGCTCTCTATGGAATGAAATGCAGGACTCCAACTAGCTGGGATGAAGTTGGGGAACGAAAGCTATTAGGACATGATCTCGTTGATGAAATGGCAGAAAAGGTCAGATCTATTCAACAACACATAAGAGCAGCTCAGAGTCGACAGAAAAGTTATGCCGGCAACCGAAGAAAAGACCTAGAGTTTTAAGTGGGTGATAAAGTGTTCTTACAAATATCTCCCTGGAAGAGGGTTATGAGATTTGGAAAGAAGGGGAAGTTGAGCCCTAGATATATCGGTTCTTTCGAAATACTGGATCGTGTTGGGAAGGTAGCTTACCGATTGGCGCTTCCACCGAATCTCTCTCAAGTTCACGATGTGTTCCATGTAACTATCCTGAGAAAGTACATACCAGATCCTTCACATGTACTCAGCTCAGAAGTTGTACCACTGGAGCAAGATCTTTCTTATGAAGAACAGCCGATAGAGATTTTGGATCGTAGAGAAAAAGCCCTACGAAACAAGACCACTCGCTTGGTGAATGTTTTATGGAGGATCCACAAACTTGAAGAAGCTACATGGGAGCTTGAGGATATGATGAGGGAGAATTATCATCAACTGTTTGTTACAAAGTGTCGAATTTCGAGGGCGAAATTCTTTTTAAGGGGGGTAGAATGTAACACCCGCGATTTTTATGAGTAATATTTTGTTTTTATATATCATCAAAGGAATATTTCACTACACACTTGCTTGGCTTACATTACACGCAATCACGACCTTCCTCGATAGCTTGCGTCGTACGCAATACCGAGTTTCACTAAACAACGATATGCTATTAAAATATTATTAAAACTAGCCGTTATGAATAGTAATAACCACTTTTTGAAATTTTATAAATTTTATTTTTCCAAATGGACTTCATTTTTGGATTCGGAATACCGAAATTATCCTAGGGTGAAATTTTGGTATTTTTCTGAAAACATTCAATTTTTGATGAATAGTGAAACCACTAAGTGAAAGGTTAAAAACTGAATTTTGCATAAAACTTAATTTTACCACTTCTGTGAATGGAATTTCGAAAATCTGACAGACACGGTTGATATCAGTAAGTAAAATTTGGTTCAATGAGAGAAAAATAATTTTTTGGTGAATAGTAACTTTTTACTTTTTTTACCGCGGTTGATAATAAATAGGGTTACTAAGGGTAAAAATGATATTACTATTACCCTAACACATGTACTAATTCTATTGGATAGGTTTAATTCGACCAAAAAAAACTTAGGAATGAAATATGACCATTTAGGCCCACTTGGGTTAGATTAGGACATTTATTATTAATTTATTTAAAGAAGGGTAAAAATAGTTAAAATCAATGTTTAATAAGTAAATCATTTTTATTATGGGGTTATACATAAGATAAATTTGACTATAAATATTCATTAGAAATCTAATAAGATTTCCTACATAATGGTATTTTATTTGTAATTTTTAGACATTAAATAATTTAATTTATTTATGACACAATGATGATGCAGTAATTATCTTATTGATGAAATATTGACATAATTGATGTTATAAACACCAAAATAAATGTAATTTGAGACTTTTATGAATTCCACTAATTTTCTAGGTTACTATGATATATTAGTGTTGATTTAAGCAACTTGGTTCGGACATATAATTCTATTATGACTCTCACAAAAATCATATATCAAATAGTGTCAAAATTGACACAAAATAGTTTTTAAATCAAATATTATATTACTAATTGTTATTTTATTCCTAAAAATCTAGTGTTCGTCCAAATGAATTAGATAAGGATATATATATTAATAATAAACAATTTTGGGTTCGTTTGGCATGTTATAGTAAGTTTATTAACCATATAGTAAAAGTAAACAAAAAGACACGGTAAAAGTTAAATTATTTAACTTAGAGTTAAATCTAATTGATAAGGTTAAAATAATACCCTAAACATGTCTAAATCCTATTGGTTGATAGTATTTAGACCCATTCCCACTTTAGATTCTAAATAATACCCTTTGGAACCATTATAAACCGATTTTGACTTTAATATAAAATAATATTTTGAGATATTCCTAAGGTGCCCCTCTCCTCCCTTATAAAAGGTCACCTCCTCCCCCTCCTCATCACACCAATTGGGCACTCAAGCTTGGCCAACCCCTGCCATTTTCTCCTCTCCACTTCACTAGAATAATCCTAGATGTCATGGTCTTCTTCAAAGACCAATCTTAGTTCCCTAAGTGGAGTATTCAAAGAGGCGTTCCAAAGAAGAGGAGCTTCGGTCACGTACAAAGCAAATCGGACCTAAGGTAAGGGAAATATCACAATCTCATTTTTATCCGAGATTGTTTATACTTTGGTATTTACTGGGGTGTATTTTATCATCCACATCCATGTTCCCTCAATATGTAATATTTTTTCCATCCACTTACAATAGTTTAAATCCAATTTTACCCTTCGATGATTTTTTAGTAAAGAATATGAAAGGAATCTTTTGTCGTTTTTTTGTACGAGGTACTTTTTGACTTTTCCGAAAAAAGTACGAAGAATGTTTTTTTAACTTATACAGCATGAATGGATTTTTAAAACATTATTTCCAAGAAGCTTCCTTTAAAAGTTTTCAAGTTTGTTTTTAATCAACTTCTTTTAGTTTATAATTGTATGACATGTTATGAAAAGAAAAGTGTTTTTGAAGAAGAAAGGATATTTTCCTCAAGACTGGAGTTCAAGTGTTTTATCAAATTTATTTTCCATATATGATAATAAATGGTTCTGTTTTTATCCCTATTATTACATTGATTTGATTATGTTGTGAGGGAATTATTTTTATAAAGTCATTTACCTTATATTATTTGTTTTATGATATCATGATGTTTCAAGAATCCAATTTTTATTACATGTGTTATGCAATGATGTATGATTTATGATTTTGTGGCACACATAAGAATGGTTTCATTATGAGATAGGTGGGACCTATATCTCCCTCCAATGCATTGGGTAAAGATTTTATATCTCATGAGATAGACATGGCTAGAACGGTAGGTTATACCGGTTCAGTGAAATAGGACTGGAACGAGGGTGACTCGGTTCAAAAAGGGACTCTGTCCACTAAGATAGTCTTGGAAATGAGTCATGACTAACAAGAAATGATGTTCCATGATTATGTGTACATGCCACAAAGTTTCAAGTTTCATGTTATGATTATGGGGATCTCATTTTCACTTCTATGATTTATTCCATGTTAAGATATTATGATCTCTTTTGCAGGTTATGATTTTCAAAAAGATATGATATGATTTTTATTTCCATTATTTTCCCTTGCTGAGCATTTGAGCTCACCCTTTTATGTTTTCTTCTCCCCAGGTCAGGAAGATGGATATTAAGTAGAATATGCTAAAAGGGACCCTTGATATGATGAAATAAATGGGAGACACTGTAGAAGATTTATGAACCAATTGTTTATGTTTCCCAGTTTTTAAAGACACTATACCTATACAGTCCTTTGTGGTTTAGTCATATGTTGTAATAAGTGTGCTTCAATTTTGATGTATTAACAATGTATGTAAAGTATTGGTCGTTATATTAACGGTTATCCAAATTAACTAATCACTTGGTTTCCACAAAGGAGAACATAGGTAAAAATATGGTTATGGAAGATAAATCTAACCATCATGTTTTGATGGAGAGTGGCAGAGAACATGGATATGAAAAAGCCATCAATCACAAAGCCATAAATTTGTGATGACCTAAGGTGCCATCTGATTTATCGGGTATGAGTGTACTAGGACAACGTATTTAGATTTCAAGGTCATTCCCCTAATGCTGAAGAATTGTTGAATTAAAAGAAATACTTACTTAATTTTGTTAAAATCACACCTTTGTTCGTTCCTTGAACAATTTCCACTTTATCTCTTAAAGAAATGAAGATGAATTTGTCATTCTTGAAGTGTTAGCAGATAATGAGATAGAATGATAGGTCAGCCCATTTGTTTCTATCGCGAAAAGTTTACCAAAATTTAATAAATATACATAAGTCCATATATCGTGAGATTAATCATGTATGGTTACTAAAATTGACTTATACATAATCTATCATAGTACTTAATAAAATAAAACTAGTTTCTACTTACCAGGGACATCCTGTATGCCAGTGGTATGTGATAAAGGCATGTCGTACATTAGTTGTTGGTTCGATTCCCAACGTCCTGTCTGACATGATGGGTTGTCGCTCATCCTATGGGTTTTCCTTTTTTAAAACTATACTATTATAAAATTCCAGAAATAATATCTAAAAACAAGTTCTATCCTTTAATAATATTATTTTATGTCCAACATAATCCATTCCAATCTTTAGGTTTATCCAAAATACTTATGTCCAATTTCATAGTATAAGGAAAATTATTACTAGAGAGGTTACATACCAAGCATTTGAATAACATCATTTATCTCCCATATATCATAAGATATATCTTGTTGGTCATATTCCAAACATGTGATTACATTAATCATGTATTCTTTTGAAACATGAATTACTATAGAACCATAGCGAAAATAGGAATGATGTGAAAAGTTAACACTTTCCACATACCAAAATCCCATAATTTCTATATACTCAAACCATGATATCACTTGGTCCATATATCAGTCATGAGCTGATGAATACTATTAAGTATTTCATTTTCTCCTTATCCCATCATTATGCGCATATCATCTTCTTTCCAAAAATATCAGAATAACCGTTTATGGTTACAAGTACCATTCAACATATAATTTAAATACTTAAAAAACAATAGTGTAACAATCCTTAGATGTTTGTTTATTCCATAGTACCGTTATATTTCCTATACAACATAACTCTTGATAAACATACAACCATTCCACTACCTTCTTAAACCATTGAACAAGCTTCAACACTTATTTCATCTAATATATTATTTTTAGTCTCCTCATCATCATCCATATAAATATTACCCATATGACCATGATGATTCTCTTCATGAGATTTTTCCTTATGGAATTGGTTTTCATAATGAACATACATTCCACATTTAAAACATGTAATCATTTTTAATTTCATAGATATACTATTATCCTTCTCCATGGTGTTAACTGAAACTTTTCCAATGCACTTACTGGATTTGTGTCCTTATTTTCTGCACCCAACACATATTCCAGTTCCTTTGAATCATTCTCCGTGATTCCTCTTCCCAGATGATTTACATGAGAGAAATTTAACTTTCTTTCTTATATGATCATCATGAAACTCCATCTTTCTCTTATTAGCTGAGATAGGAAACTTACCAATGTTGAGATTATTGATCATATTATGAGATAGCTAATTAGGAATAATAACGATGTTTGCACTTCCATATCCCGTTTCATTTGGTTTCTCATGACGAATATCATTCCATTATCCCACATATCCTCCATTATCGTGAATCTTACTATTTCCAGCCATTTTCTAAAACCCAAAAAGAATAGTGTGAGGGAAAAAAATCATTCTAGGGAAGAAAACATAATAAAGGGGAGTAACATCATCTTAGGGTTAATTCTAAGATCGTTATTGTAATTCTATGACTATAACCTATACTTATATGTAACCATTGGGACATCCCTAGACATACCTTTGAAATATCTCTAGGGATCTCACTAAAGTTTTCGCATCCTAGTTTCTAAAGGTTAACTAATCCTTTCCTATAATACCAACTGTAGAGACCCAAAGAATGACGTACATGAACATTACATTACTTTTGAGGATTAATTAATACATAAAAAAACAAACACACAAGGACCGTAATAGTTTAGTGTCTTTGGAAACTCTAAAAAATAATCTTCTAATCATGGTGAAAGATTTTCAACATCTCCCATAAAGATCTTACCAATTTGTTTTCTTACCAAAAACATTATTTATATCATGGGGAAAAGAAAACATAAAAAGTGTGAGCTCAAATGCTCAGTAAGGGTAAAAATATAGAACAAATAAAAATCCATAAACATTTGAATGAAAAAACTTCAACATAAAATATAAACAACAAAATCTTGAGCACAGACATAAATCCTGGAAGTACGTAAGGCATATATCATAAAGGAACATAAATCGTGATAAAATATCATGGGAATAAAACATGTAATTGTGGAAAACCATTATGATAATGATATTATTTCCACAGTATCCAAGGAATTGTTTCCAAGACCATCTTAGTGGACAAAGTCCATTTCTGAATCAAGTTCACTCCTCGTTCTAGTCCTATAACCCTGAAACGGCTTAACATACCATTTCAGCCATGTCTATTTCATGAGATATAAATCATTACCCAATGCATTGGATGGAGAAATAGGTCCCACACATATCTTAATGAAATCATTTTTACTTGTGCCAAAAAATAATCCTAAATCATTCATCATAACCCAAAGAATAAAATGAGTTTCAAAAACATCATCCCATCATAACATAATCCATATATAACACATGGATATCATTTCATCATAATAATAATAAAACCATTTTAGCAACAGATACATTATACTTGAAACATAAATATACTGAATAATTTCATCTTAGATGGAAAATAGTTTTCATAAAACACATGAAATTAATTCTTGAGGAAAATAGGCTTTCTTATTCAAAATAAAATTCTTTTCACAAAATTCCATTAAATTTTAAAAGAAATGGATTTTGATTCAAATAGTAATGAAATCTTGTAGAGTAAGATTTATTAATAAAGGAGTTATTAAACAGTAAAAATCTATTCATGTTGTATTAGTTAAAAAACATTCGTCTCATACATTTTACGAAAAAGTCAAAAAGTACGTCATATCATAAACAAAAGAAAGATTACTTACATACCTTTTAGTAAAAGAGATAAATGGGTAAAAAGGACTTTAAACATACATGAAATCTTTTTTTTATAAAACAGGTACATGGATGATAAATATAACCCCAGTAAATACTTACGAATAAACAATCTCAGATAATAATGAGATAGGAAAAGTTATCCCTTACCAAAGGGCTGATATGCTTCATACATATCTAAACATCCTGTATAATGATTTAAGTAATTTAATATACTAATTATATAATCATATTAATTGTTATGATATCATATATGGTTCACTTATGACTTTATGTTACCCATTCTTTTGTAAAATCCATTTTAAAGTACTGTTTTGGGTAAAATAAATCGTTTTATTTATCATACGTGTTTGGGCATGTTGTTCATGATATTATTATTCATTATATCATTATTTAATTGCTTCAAGAATGTAAATATTTATTTATATATCATATATATTCAGCATATATATATAATATAGTTAAATGAAATGAAATACACTGTTCATGGAGACAATAGGCTGTACGTACGCATGAATGTTGTTTTCTTTTCCTTATTAAATTGAATGTGAGTAAGTAGATGAAATATATATATATATATATATATATATATATATATATCCAGTGTCTTAATTATTTAATAAATTTAAATATTATTCCTTATATATACTTTATAGTCATTCTTGAATGGTTAATCAGGGAAAATGAATCTCATCGCGTTTGTGGATACGGTAGTCCGTACATACGCACGAGCGATGATATCATTCTCATGATTATTGAATTGAAATGGAGTGGATGAAATAATATCTCAGAATCAGCATGATGTAATAATAACTATATATAGTTATTCTTTACACCATTATACCCATCCAAGTAAGGTGGGGGTGGAAAAACAGATTACACCACGGCTTCGAGAAGGTATTTCGTATGTACGCACGCGTGGTGATTTCATTTTTCGTAGGATAGATAGAAGTTGAAATAGGGTTGTTTCATATTTATAATAACATATCAGTATATAATTAATACTGAGGATATTACATTATAATGAAACAACTAACGAAGAGAAAGTAGAAGAAGAATGAAACTGGAAAGTGTCGGTAGAAGAGATTACCTTTTCCTCGACGAACCTCTTTAAACATCATCTTAGGGAACTAGAGTTGTTATTTTGAGAAAACCAGAACATATATGATATAACTATAGAGGATCAGAAGAGTAATTTTTAGGGTTTGGACGAGCTTCAATGCTTAAAAGTGTGTGAAGAGAAGAGGGAAGGGGTGCCCTTTTTATAAGGGAGGAGAGGGGCACCTTTGTAAAAACATAAAATATTGTTTTATAATAAAGTAATTATTGGTTTATAATGGCTCCAAAGTGACTTTTTTTCGAAGATTAAGTGGGGATGGGGCGAAATCCTTTTAAAAAATAGGTTTTAGACAAGTTTAGTTCACTATTTTAACCTTATCATTTTGATTTAACTCTAAGTTATATAGCTTTAACTTTTACCGTGTCTTCTTGTTTTACTACACTATATGGTAAATAATCATTCTCTAACAATCCAAACGAACCCCATTTGGTTAATTATTAATAATTATAACCCCACATATGTTATTTGGCCAAACTATAGATTTTTAGGAATATAATAACAATTAATAATATAATATTTGTTTTAAAAACTATTTAATGTCAATTTTGACACTATTTGGTACATGATTTTTGTGAAAATCATAACGTAATTATTAGTTAGCAAAAAGTAAATTTAATCATTAATAACTTGTAATATTAACCTATAAAATTAGTTTAATTCATAAAAAGGCTCAAATTACATTTATTTGATTATTTATAACATCAATTATGTAAATATTTCATTAATAAGGTAATTACTACATCACCATTGTGTCATAAATAAATTAAATTATATAATGTATAAAAATTATAAATAAAATACCAATAGGTATGAAATATTTTTTTCTTTATAATGAATATTTATAGTCTAATTTATCTATTATATAACCCTATATTAAAAATGTTTTGGTTATTAATCATTGATTTTAACCATTTTAACTCTTCTTTAAATAAAATAATAATAAATGACCTAATCTAATCCAAGTGTAAATAAATGATAATATTATATTCATAAGGTTGTTTTTGGTCGAATTATACTTATCCAATAGAATTAGTACATGTGTTAGGGTCATAATAATATCATTTTTACCCTTAATTACCCTAATTACTTTTAACCAAGGTAAATAAAACGAAAAAGTTTCTATTCACCAAAATTTATTTTTATCTTATTGAACAACATTTCACTCCTTTATGTTAACTGTTTCTCTCAAATTTTTGAAATTCCACTCATAGAAGCAGTAAAGTTATGTTTTCTCTAAATTTTCAAATTCTCCTAGGAGGTGGGTAAAAGACGGTGAAAAGTTCAATAAAATTTTTATATATCTAAAATTGTTATAAAATGAATCAAATGAATTACATTGAACTTATATAGAGATTATGTATAAATGTTAACCTAAAATCAATTTAAATAAAATAAATAATTATTTAAATAAAAATTCGGTTTTTAAATAGTAACCCAATATGTTCACTATTCATAAAAAATTGAATATTTTCAGAAAAATACCCAAAATTCAGCCTAGGATAATTTCGATATTCCGAATCCAAAAATGAAGTCCATTTAAAAAATTTTAAAAAAATGTGTATTACTATTCATATTTCCTAGTTTATATAATATTTTAATAACATATGGTTGTTTAGTGAAACTTGGTATTGCGTACAACACACGCTATCGTGGAAGGTCACGATTGCGTGTAAAGAAATCCAAGTCAGGGTTAAGTGTATTGCAAGATTACTTTGTTTTTGTGTATTATAGAATCCAAACATATTTCATTTATTCATTGAATATATAAATATATATACATTCAATGTTCCATAGAATAAATTCTATCAAATGAACTTGAAATTTTGTGTAACACGATCTAAGAATAGTGTTGGGTATTCTGCATGCAAATAAGGTGTTGCGTATAGAGCAATATAATATTGTTGTAGCATACAACACAGGACATCAAATAATTTAAAAAGAATACTTCTCATAAAATCTCGAGGTATTACACACATTGTGGGTGGGTTCATTACAGAGTCATATGAACTGTTAGGTTGAAGGATATGATTGAATTTGGAGATAGTCACAGGTGAGGTTTCATGGGTTGTTAGGGAAATGGTGTTATATTTGCACAGAAAGTGCTGTAAACACTGTAGACTAGATGAGACAAAGGTATTTGGGGACCCTTATGATAAGATTCATGGAAGATTATGTTTATTTTGAATACTAAAAAATTGATGTTGGTTATAGCGTATGGACCTAGGGAAGGAAAATGAATCATTATTTTTTCACCTGTGTTTGAATTAGTTAGACCTTGCGATAGGTTCAACTAAAGTGAAAAAAATTAATTACTGTTATAGTCTACCATAGTATTGGTT
This sequence comes from Viscum album, assembly GCA_963277665.1. Taxonomy (NCBI): domain Eukaryota; kingdom Viridiplantae; phylum Streptophyta; class Magnoliopsida; order Santalales; family Viscaceae; genus Viscum; species Viscum album. Next base: position 1,900,496,506 of record OY728130.1, on the reverse strand, counting down.
TAGAAGCTTTAATTGTTCGTTATTTTGTAGGTATTGATCCAGGTCAACATCCTTGTTTAATTCACACAAAATATATTCAGCAGGATACTCCTGCAGGTCAACGTAGAGTAGTGGTTGAAGACAACGCAACTTGGAGGAGGATAAAATGAGATATTTAGTTCCATAGTCTGAAAAAAATAATGATGGATCCTTTTCAATATAGTCATATAATAATTTTAGGAAGTGGATGATCTAACATTCAATTTGATCCGTGTAGGGAAGGATCACTGACTATCATTGGTTGTGATGATACAAGGTGGGGTGGCGAGTTAGAAGTGGTTCTTTTCACTTAGAGATCATGACGAGTCATCAATATCATTGTATGAGTTCTAAGAAAATTTTAGAGTTGAGTTTATCTCATTTACCCGCAAGGCATCTAGTTCCTATGTGATTCTTCTTTAAATAAGGGAGATCTAGTTTCTAAGGTTTATAAATATGTTTTATGTACCATTTATGATATTATTCGGAACTATTTCCAGATAAAAAAGCATTGCTAATGAATTTTGAGGATAATTTTTTCCATAGATCTAGTGCCAGGTCACCTAGTTTTTGTGGAATAAATATCTTGAGATACTGGTAATGGTATAGGTCATTGAGAGGACATTAGAATGAATCTTAAATTCATGAGAAGAGACTCATCAGGATTCTATATTTGGTATATCTATGGTCAGGAGTTCCTAGTTTTTTGGGTAGAAGTGTTTTTGTTAAGAGGGGTGTAGTTCACAACCCTCCGCATCTCATTTCACCATGGGTGGCGTCTCCCCAGCCAATGGAAAGGGACCATGTTCTTGTTTTTTAGTGAGATTGAGGACATCAGTAGCGAGGGTGACCAACATTCCAGAGAGATCCTAATGCACCTGGTGTTCCACTCTCGATTCATCTGTTGAGGTAGTTCCTACTGAAGCAGCAGCAACTGCTTCCACCATCTTTTGACCATTAGAGAAAAGATGGAGTAGGTAGAGGATTACCCTATGACACTCCCCATACTAAGAGTGTAAAGAATTTATATGGTTTTAATCATCATCAGGGTCATAGAGGTTTTGGAGTATGTCATGGTCACCTTCATGCTTTAGCATTTCTTATGCCAGGGGAGCCCTCCATCATTTGAGGTACCATTTGCTTATTTTACACATGGGTGTATTCCTTGTTTGACTCAAGGGTAACACAGTACTTCATATCTCCTACCCTTTTCCATGGGTTTGAACATGAGGTAGAGAGGATTTCAATGTCATTTTCGTCGACTACACCTCTAAGAGGTCGATCTGACTTGTTTGAAGTAAGTAGTGGCTGCAATTTATATGTGGGGTTGCACCACTATTTGGGATATTTCTTATTTTTATCAATAAAATAATAATATTTCATCCTCATCATGGATTGGTTGTATTTGGTGTAGGAAATTGTGGATTGAATCTAGAGGAAATTGGTGGTTTTTTATGGTTATGTAGAGTCAGCTGTGTTTATTGGAAATAAAGACACATAAATGGGTTAGAGTCATGTTCCTTGTTTTTCATCAATGACAGTTGCGATGATGTTGAATTTGATCGAGGATCAGTAGTAAATGTATCTCATGTTCATGGAAGAATACTATCTTTTATTCCAAAATAGTATATAGCCTTACCCCCACGACGAGAGATTGAGTTTGGGATCAAGCTACATCTAGGCGTGTATCCTTTCTCGATGTCTTTGAATAGGATGTATCCTTCTGAGTTACTGGAGCTATTTATATAGTTCGATAGTCTATTATAGTGAAATTTTGTGCTATTGAGTGTGTCATCATGGGGCGCAATAGTATTTTTCATGAATAATTTTGAAGGAAGTTTTCATTTTTGTATTTATTATCATCTCTTAAACAACATGATGGTGAAGAATCACTATCCTCTTCTACATATTAATGATATATTTGATCAATAGAATGGTTAAATTTGGACCCCAAATGTCGGTTTATGGTATGTGTTTCACCAAATTCATGTTTAAGATTCTTATATTTCAAAGACATGTTTCCATTTTTATTTTGGGAATTATGAGTTATTGGTGATGTCATTAGATGAGGGAAATACTCCAGATGTGTTCATGGGGTTGATGAACATTGTTTTGTGTGAGTTCTTGAATAACTTCATGGTGGTTCTAAATATAAAAATACTTTTGTATTCTGTATATGAGGGGAGCATGTAAAGCATTTGTATACCGTTTTATGAGTTTCTCGTCAACAACATTTATTTGGGATGTTGTCGAAGTGTGAGTTTTGGGCTCGAGAAGTCAGTTTCATTTAGCATGTTGTATCCCAACAGGGATTAACTAAAGATCTGTCAAAGATAGAAGTCTGTTTGTCTTGGGAAGACCCATATTTAGTAGTAGAGGTGAAAGGTTTCCTTTGTGTCACATGTTATTATAAGAGGATCATATCCAATATATCTCGGATTGCTACACCTATGATAGAATTGACTAGGATGGATCAGGCATTCATGTGGACTAGTCATCGTTAGGCACATTTCTAGTATCTAAAAGAGATGGTGGTCATTTCTATGGTTACTTAACTTTTTTGGTATAGAGTTTAATTTGATGTTTTCTACATTTTTTCATGTCTAGGGTTAGGTTGTGTTCTAATGATGTAGAGATTGTTGGTTTCTTATGGGTATCAGCTGTTTCATACCAAAAAATGTTACTCTTCCACCTAGGATCTCTTGTTGGTGGTAGTGGGGATTTCTGTGACGTATTGGAGAAATTACCTCATTAGAGAGGATTTTTTAGATATCACTGATCATAAGAGCCTGAGGTATGTCTTATACCATTGTTAAATTATCTTTTGGTGGTATTGGTGTATGTTGTATTTATAGGATTACGACATAAAATTATCTTGTACACCAGGAAAGGGGTATGTTATAGATGAAGAACTATTTCAGAAGTCACGTAGTGATGCAGTGCATGAGTCAAGTAATTCATAGAGAGTGATTGAAGAACCATTAGTGATACATATGGTTATGGGATATTTTTGGGGGAAGAGGTTTTCTTTTCCAGATGATGAGTTATTTATCTCTACTGTAGTCGGTAGGAGAGTCCCCGTACGGGGATCATGATGTGGAGTTCTAGAGAGACCGAGTTGTTTGTGGTGAGGCCCATGAAGATTGCTATGATAATTAACAAAATCATGTGTTGTTTTAACAAATAATTTTTGTTCCATTTTCATCATGTTAGGTGGATCTCAGAGAGTTCCATAGTTTTACTTTTTTGGTGCATCCAATCATTAAAAAGATGTATTGAGCCTTGAGTAGTTAGTTTTCGTGGCCATGGATAAAGCATGCATTTGGAGATTTATTGTCATGATGTTTGGTTTTCCATAATGTGATGGTTTAGCACCATGTATTCGGTGGTTTTATCCAACTATTATATGTTCCTCAATGAAAGTGGGAAGACATCTTGATGGAATTCATTACCAGTCTTCCTCGAACTCATGGATGCTATGATGCTATAAGGGTGTTAGTGGATCATTTGTTGAAATCAGTCCACTTTATATCAATGAAGGTGTCGATATCAGTAATATTTCTATCGAGGTTTTATCTGTAAGAGGTAGTGAGACTCCATGAAGTCCTTAGGGAGATCATTTTTGATTGAGACCCCCAATTATACCTCTAGGGTGTGGAGATTTCTATAACATGCTTTTAGTTCTCAACTATTCCTTAACACACATTTCCATCCTTAGACGGATGTCCATACATTGCAGACCATCCAGACACTTGAAGATATGTTGCACTTTTATGTCCTATATATTGTAGGTTCAAGGATATGGCACATACCCTTGTAATAGTTATCATACAATAGTAGTTTTCACTCCACCATTGGTATGGATCCATTTGAAATATTTTATGGATGACCTTTTGATTCTATTTTGTGCTGGAATGGGGTCGTAGAATTTGCAATTCCTGGGCCAGAACAGTTACAGAATACAACTGAGATGGTTTAAGTGATTCGAGAGAGGATGAAGGAAGCCGAATATTGTAAGAATTCATATGAATATCCTAGGGTGATACCTCTATAATTCGATGTTGGTGATCACTAGTTTCGAAAGGCGAATCCCCATTTTCGATAGTGAAGAATAGGTCGTGGTGGTAAGTTTAATCACTAGTTTTTTGGGCCTTTCAAGGTTTCGTAACATGTTGGAACTGTGTCATATCACATAGACCATCTCCCGCAGATGAGCCAGAGACATGATGTTTTTCATGGATCACAGCTCTTCCATTATCATCATGATGACTGTCACATCATCGATGGGGGTGAGATCAATATTTATGATGATGCGATCTACGAAGAGAAGCCAATAGAGATCCAGGACCGAAAGGGGAAGGTGTTGTCCATGCATTCTATGATCTTGGTTCATGTCTTATGATAGATTTTTGGCATGGATGAATGTAAAGATGAATGTGATTCAAAGATACACGTTCAGTACTGCGAGAACTTTGATGTTTAGATCTTTTCATGTAATTATTTTTTATTATACTTGTAGACCTTTCTTATTTTCTAGATAGATTTACATTTTTTGTCAATTTGTCCCATTGGGTGGTATCTCACCTAGTAGAGTGTTTAGGAGATATTTATGGTGGTCTTTTGGGGTCACATCTCCCCTATTAAAGTAGTTGAATAACTTTTTTTTCTAGATCCATGATAGGTGTCTCGAAGGGTGGTTGTGAGGATCCCTTTTCTATACCATATGTAGTTAGTTTTAAATTTCATGGGATGAGAATTATTTGAGAGGCATCTGATGTAATGTTCCAGACCTATTTTGTCCATTCCATTTCTGAAATTTGTTGTATGAGTTGTTCGGGGAGACCAAGGTGTCTATCCACAATACTATTTTCCAAATTTTCAGTTATTTAAATAGTGTTTCCATTTTTTTGAATAGTACTATCAGTAAATCCATTATACTTTCAGTAATTCAATTTGTGAACAGTAATTTCAGTGATTGTTCTGATGTTTTGGTGTCGGTGTGTCATTTTTTACTATTACTGTCAGTATGTAATTAAAATGATCACATCAGTGATTCAATTTGAACTATCGGTGTCAGTGGAACATTTTGAACTGTGGGTGTTAGCATGTCATTTACAACAGTTAGTGTCAGCATGTAATTTTGAACTTTACGTGTCGGCATGTGATTTAAACTGTAAGTGTCCTCATTTCAATTTTAAATTTTGTTGTTAGCATGTAATTTTGACCTTCCGGTGTCAGGGAGTCATATTCAACTGTCGATGTCGATGCATTATTTTGTACTTATGGTGTCAGTATATTATTTTGAACTATCGATTTTGGCATGTCAATTTGAACTATCAGTGTCGAAATGTTAATTTTAATTGTTAGTTTTCTTCTATTATTTTGGATTTTTAGCATCAATGATTCATATTAAACTTTTGATGTTTGTGAGTCATCATCATTTGTCTTTGTCGATGAGACATTTTAGAACAATATTTCCACCTTCCTATAGTTTCAGACCATTTATGTTTTCATTGACCTAATTAAAACTCAAGGACTTGTTTTAATGTATTTTCGCCCTATTCAATGACCATAACTCCTATATTAATATTCCTATGTGTTACAATTCCTTTAGTTTAGAAACTTTCATAGAAATTAAATTATCCTCTTTTAATAGAAAATATAAACTCTTTCAAACCTGATAATATATTTAGATTTTGATAGGGCTGAGATATCTTCTTCCCATGTTCGTCCATTTTTTATTCCTTAGTACAATTTGTCGAGATTTATTTATCCCATAGGGTTCCTTTGATCGATCTGTTATCCTTGGATCATTTCCCTTGGAGTTTTTCCTATGTGGGTACTCCTCCTATTTCGGTGCAATGAGAAATTATTGATAGGTATCTAATATACAGTATGTAATAGAACCATATTTTTTTGTATACCCTAATTTGGTTTGTATTTTCCATGTAATGAAATGTTATCTTAATTATTAAAATGGAGTTTTCTTCATTATTGTTTGGGGAGGTGGTGACTCTACATCCTCTAATGGATGAATTCATCAAAAAGAGGTTATCATGATATATTATGTTGGACCTATCTCATGTAAAAAATGATAAAAACGTTTTGAGGTAGGGGATTCATTGCTTCTTTTTTATGTGCAATCATAATGCTAGAATGGTTTATCCCACTAGATCATAGTAGAAATTATATAATAAATTTGTGAACTGGAATAAATAATTGGTATCAATTTATCATGATGTTATTTGTAGAGACCCAAATCCAGATTTACATAGATATTACATTACTTTTGCGGAATATCTAATACATAACAAAAACAGACACCAAATGATCGTAATAGTTCAATGTCTCTGGAAACTCGGAATATAATCTTCTAATATTTGTGAACGTTCTTAATCATCCCCCATAAATATAATCTTCTTTTTTCTTAACTCAAACCTTTATTTATATCCTGGGGAAATGAAAACATAAAAAGGGTGACCATAAATGCTCATTAAGGGTATCCATGGAGAAAAGAATATAAACCATATACATTTGAACTTCAAAACATGAACATAGTATTTAACCATTTAAATCTTCAAAAATGACATAAAACATGGCAATACGTAAGGCATAGATCATAATGGATCATCAATCATGATAAATAGCATAGGAATAAAACATGTAATTATGGAAAACCATTTATCACATTATTTGATTTTCATAGAAGCTAGGGCATTGCTTCCAATAACATCTTAGTGGACAATGTCACTTTCTAAATCTAGTTCACTACTTGTTCTAGTCTTGTATCACTGAATGAGGTTAACGTACCATTCCAGCATTGTCAATCTCATAATCTATAAATCATTACCCAATTCATTGTAGATAGATATAGGTCTCAGCAATCTCAAAATGAAATCATTCTTACATGTGTCACAAAATAAACATAAAACATTAATCATAACCCAAAGAATAAAATGGGTGTCAAAAACATCATCCCATCATCATATAATCCATATAAAACAAATTTATATCATTTAAACTTAAGAAAAATTACACCATATAAATAATAGGAACATTATAATTGAAATATAAACATGCTAAATAATGTCATCTTAGATGGAAAATAGTTATGATAAAACAAATGAAATGAATTCATGAGGAAAATATCCTTTCTTCTTCAAAATCATTTTCTTTTCAAAAAATTCCATTCAATTTTATAATAAAGTGATATTTTTTAAAATAGTCATGAAATTGTGTAGAGTAAGCTTCATGAAAATAAGGAATTATAAAATTGTAAAATCCATCTATGTCGTATAAGTTAAAAAACATTATTCTCTTACTTTTTCCAGAAAAGACAAAAAGTACCTCGTATGGTAAACAAAAGAAATATTCTTTAAATACCATGTATTAAAAGTCAAAATTTTCTAAAAAGGACAGTAAACATACACGAAACCATTTTTAGAAAATAGGGACATGGATGATAAATATAACCCCAGTAAATACTTACGAATAAACAATCTTGGATAAAAACGTGATTAGAAAGGTTGTCCTTTTCAAAGATATTTTTGTAACTAAAATAGACCCCTTATGTGTATTCACTATAATTTCACATAAAGATTGTATATATACATGATAATAAATAAAAATTTATTTCTCACATAATCAAATAACGACATAAACAAGAAAGAGAAGATCAACCCAAAGAACGTAAATTGGGTTAAGAAGATACCTTACCTCATGTCTGACTTGAATCGATCGTTCTTTATTCTGCTGAATAATAAACCAAAGTTAATAACATTTTAAATTTTATTATTCCTTTTATGCCACTTTTTACCATTTTATAATCATTATGTAACCATTTAAGTTAGTAACGTTCGTTTTGTTGATATTTGGTACTTGAGTCAAAAATGGGCTTCTTATAAGTACATGTTGTTTATGTGTTCAAAGATTTATTATATGCTGAATTATATTCATTATTTATTTATCATATATATCATATATATCCATCATATACATGTATTTATAATAGTGCATAAAAATGGAGGTAAGAAATGAAATTCACCGTTCATAGAGATAGCAATCCGTACGTACGCATGAATGATAATTTCATTTCAATTTCATATTTTAATGGAATTTAAAAACAATGATACATAGGTATATTATAATTCCAGTATAATAACATATATAATATTATTAACTACACCCTTTATACATTCCACATAAGGCATTAACAAATCACATCACTTTGAGGGGGCGGCAGTCCGCACTTCCTCAAAATAGATTATCGTATTTACCCACTATGGAAACAATAAAGTCTTGATATAATTGGGAATTAAAGAAGAATAAAGAAATCATATACATAATATATATCATATATAAATATAGTTCCATCAAAATGGCCACCATGAGAGGTGGTAGGAGAAAATCGAACTGTCATCATTTCGTGAGGCGTTAGTTTTCCATCAACAGAAACATTATGTTCTTCATCCATTAGATTATGGTGTGTGTAATTTTATATAAAATAATTCTCATAAAAACATCCTAGTATATTTATGATAGTTTTTTTGTTACAATAAATATGATTTAAAAGAGTTTAGGGGTGGGATATGTAGAATAAAAGAAAACAATTTCAGAGAAACTGTTACCTTTAATTTGGGTAACTTCCTTTGGTTTGAACCAAAAGGACTTCTTGATGTGACTTCTGCCTAAGGTAAGTCTTCTATTATGAGGATAGGGATGTAGGGATACTAATTGGAAAGATTTTATATGAGACAAATGTCTTGAGATGTGTGAGGAAATGGATTGAAACGGTCTTTTTTTATAAGGGGGGAGGGGCTCTTTTGAAATGTTTGAAACTTTTATTTTATTATAAACTTATCTTAGGTTTAAAAAGGTCAAAAAATAATTAATGATGATGATAATATGGCTCATGGTCGAAACAAAATCAACCAATCAGAATTGGAAATGTTTTGGATAATATTTTAATCATTATAATCTTATCTATTTAAATCATTTATTAATGAGGTAAATTCTGCATCATTAGTGTGTCATAAATAATTTAATTTATTTGATGCCTCAAAATTATTAAACAAATACCATAATATAGGAAATCTATTTATCTTTTAGTATATATTTATAATCGAAAAGATAATTTATATAACCTCTTATAAAAATTAATTAATATAAGATTTTTGTTAAAGTCAATTTTGTAATTACATTCAATTAATTAATACAACTTGTCATTATCACTACCAAGTGGATCAATGGGTCCCAAAATATACCCAAGGATGGCCATGGTCGGACACTACACATCGAAAAAGGTTAAGACATGTGTTAAGGTAATTTTGAATTATTATAATATTCTTTTATATTGAATTACCCTATTTATCTTTAACAGCAGTAACTAAAAGTCAAAAGTTACTATTCACCAAAAAAATATTTTAATCTTATTGAACCACATTTTACCTCTTGATAACAACCATGTATGTTAGATTTTTTAAATTCAGTTCATAGATGTGGTAAATTTTCATTTAAATGTAAGAGTCAGTTTTTTTAGCTACCTCAAAATTGGTTTAAGTATTCATCAAAAATTGATGTTTCTCAAAAAAATACCATAAATTCAGCCTAAGATATATTTGATATTCGGAATTAAAAAATTATTTCTATTTTTCCAAATTTATAACATAAATGTGGCATTAATTAATTTTAAAATTAATTCCTGATATCAAAACAAATAATATGTTTTTAAGAAGGAATAACTTTCAAAATATCGACATTTGTTTATGTCCAATTTCAATGTGAAATTAATTCCAATGAAAATTATTGGATTAAATGGTAAAAATATATTCTAATTACAATTTAAAACCAATTAATAATATATTCTAACCATATAAATTATTGCGATTAAAAAAGTTGTTTGTATTTAAAATATAGCGTGTTTTTACAATTCAGTAAAATATAAAAGTTATTAGATTAATTTTAAAAATTTATCCAATTTAAATTTTTATATCCTGATTACATGGAAGAATTTTATTTTGTCAAATTTAACTTATAAAATTGTCAAAAATTATATTTAATGTTGGTGTGCCATCAAAAGGTTGCAAAACTGTATTTTTTTAAAAATACTTATTTTACACGAAAAAATTATTCTGTTCATATACCATGTTTTATAAAAAGTGTAAAATGAATAAAAATATTATGAAATTCATAATTTAGTTAATAGTATTGATAAAGGCTAGTTCATAATAATATTATATCAATATATCATTGTTTAGTGAAACCAGGTATTGCATACTACGCACGCTATCAAGGAATGTCGTGAGTGCGTGTAACGTAATCCATGAATAGTGTATGCATATAATATAAGATAATATGGTGTTTCATATAGAACATGATAATTTTGGTGTAACATATAACACTAGACATAAATTAATTTAAAAATAATATATCTCATAAAATCTTGGGGTGTTACATTCTACCCCCCTTAAAAGGAATTTCACCCTCAAAATTCGTCAGGGTTATAAATGGTTTACTACATGAAATTTTCTTTCATAGACACCCACATCGTAAAAAGAAATTCTAAAACATCATTTTAAAAAGTTATTTTATAATCATAACAGTCACCAAAATAACTCAACACTAGGATTCAACATAGGATAACATAGGTGAAAATATGGATATGGAAGAGAAATATAACCATCAACTTCTGATGAAAAGTTGTAGAGGAAATGGCTATGAATAATCCAACAATCACAAAGCCATAAATTTTTGATGATCTAAGGTACCATATAATTCATCAGATATAAGGTCACTAGGACACCATTTTTGATTTTCAAGATCATTTCCCTAATGTTGAATAAATTGGAATTCAAAGACATACTTTTTTGATTTTGGTACAATCTCACTGTTGGTCGTTCCATGGTTAATTAAAACTTCATATCATAAATAAATGATGTTGAATTTTTCATTCATGAAGTGTTATCAGATCATGTGATAAAATGATGGATCGTTCCATCTGTCTTATACAAAATTTTATAAAAAGTTATCAAAAATACATAAGTTAATCTATAGTGAGATTAATCATATATGGTTCATAAAATGGACTTATACATCAAATATCATACTGCTTAATATAATATAACTAGTTTCTACTAACCAAGGACTTCTTGTAGTCCAGTGGTAGGTGATAAAGGCCTATCACACTTCGTTTGTGGGTTTAATTCCCACAACCTTGTCTGATGCGATGGGTTGTCGCCCGCCCTACATGTTGTCCTTCATCTAAAACTACATTATTATAACATTCCATAAATAATATTCAAAAAATATATAGCCTTAAAAATTACTTACTTATGTCCTACATAATCTAGTCTAATCATTAGGCTTATCAAAAATACTTATGTCCATGCTCATAGAATAAAGAAAAAAATTAAAAGAAATGTCATCTGTTGAGCATGTGAATACCATCAGTTATCCTCCATATATCATAATATATATCTTGTTGGTCAAATTAAAATCATGTGAATACCTTAATCATGTATTCTCATGAAAAATTAATATCCATTGACCCTTAGTGAAAACATGATTGGTGTCAAAAGTTTACACTTTCCACATACCAAAATCCCAAAATTAATATATACTCAAACCATGATATAACTTTGTCCATATATCAGTCATGAGATCATTTCATTTTTTCTTTATCACTTCATTATGCTCATATCATCTAATTTCCAAAAATATTTCAATCACTTTTCATGGATTCCAGTACCATATAATTATTGAAAACCAATACATAGATATTCCAAAATTCCACGATGCCATAAATGAGATTCCATGATACTATTTTGAAATCCCATTACATAAAAACATAATCATTACACAACATCATTTCCATACTCAACATCACAAATTGTGATCACATGTGACTTATCTTTATCCTTTTCCTTAAGAGGTTTCTCACGTTTATCATCAATAACCCTTGGATTAGGGTATTTATTATCATAATGCCCCATTTCCTTTCACTTGAAGTATTGAAGTGTTGGTGGTGCGTTCTCTGCAGTCTTTTCTTTATTCACATCATTAGAAACCCTTTTTCCATTACTTCGACACTCAAATGCTCGATGACCTTCTTTTCAATACTTAAAACAATTTCTAGTCCCTTAAAGAATATCTTCACCATGATTCTTTCCACACTTTTATCATAAATATACATTCATCTTCTTTCCACCATTATTCTGAGATTTATCCTTGAAATCCATCTTTCGTTTCTTGTCAAAACCATGAGATGGATATGTAATACCAACTTACATTTATAACTTGATAGCACAACACACAATTTCTTCATAGCTACTGAATTCTCTTATAGCTAATACCCTTCTAAGACTAAGATTTAAGACACTAAAGAATCAATTAACTTTACTTTCATGTTAGATGATAAAGCTAGATGCATACCGTGCAAGCCTTGTAAAATTATCTTTGTATATACCAATAGATTCATCATCTTTTTGCTTAATCTAAAGGAAATCCTTTTCCAACCTTTTTCAAAGAATACAGGGGATGTATTTATTGAAAAAAAATGTTCTTTAAGACATCTCATTCCATGGATTCAATTTCATCTCGGTGCCTTGTATTCTTAATTAGAGTCCACCATTGATCCACTTCACCATATAAACGGTAAATAGCCAGAATGACTTTTTCATGTTCTGAACAACGAAGTATGGAAAATATCTTTTCAAGGGTTCTGATCGATTGTTCAGCAACAAGTGGATCAGAATACCCAATGAATGAAGGTAGATGTTTCTTCATTAAGTACTCAATAGAATATTTTTCCCTTATCTGCTCATTTGGAATTCCAGAATGATTCATAACTTGTGTAAGTATAACAATAAGATTTTTCAATCCATCTCCCATAAAATTGGTTTGTTCAAGAGGAAAATAATTGCATTGTCCATTACATTGATCAACAAGGTTCCTTCAGGTTCCATCCATCATCTAAAACCCAAAAAGAATAGTTTGAGAGGCAAAAATCATGATAGGGAAAAAAACATAATAAAGGGGGAGTACCTTCAATATATAACATCTTAGGGTTAATTCTAAGATTTTTACCATAATTCTAGGAATATAACCTATACTTATACTTAACCTTTGGGACATCACTAGACATACCTTATAAATATCTCTGGGGATCTCACTAAATTTTTCACATCCTAGATTCCAAATGCCAACTATTCCTTTCCTTTGATACCAACTGTAGAGACACAAAGCTTGACTTATATAGACATTACATTACTTTTTCGAAATAACTAATATATAACAAATACATACACCAAAGGACCATAATAGTTTAGTTTCTTTGGAAACTGAGAATATAATCTTCTAATCTTGGTGAAAGATCTTCAACATATCCCATAACGATCATCTTTTTTTTCTTACCTAAAACAATTCTTTATATCATGGGGAAAAGAAAACATATAAAGGGTGAGATCAAATTCTCATTAAGGGTATTCATGGAGAAAATAAAAAAACCATATATATTTGAACTTCAAAACATGAACATAATATTTAAACATCAAAATCTTGAGCAATGACATAAAATATGGTAGTACGTAAGTCATAGATCACAATGGATAATCAATAATGATAAAATAGCACGGGAATAAATCATGTAATTGTGGAAAAACATTTATCACATGACGTGATTTTCATAGTATCAAAGGGATTGCTGCCAAGACCATCTTAGTGGAAAAATTCCCTTTCTGAATCGAGTTCACTCCTCGTTCCAGTCCTGTATCACTGAATCAGATTAACATACCGTTCCATCCATGTCAATATCATGAGATGTAATTCATTACCCAATGCATTGGGGGGAGATATAGGTCCCACCCATCTCATAATTAAATAATCCCTAATTGTGCCACAAAATAAACATAAATCATTCATCATAACCCAATGAATAAAATGGGTGTCATAAAAAACATCTCATCATCACATAATACATATAAAACAAATTGATATCATTTTACCATAAGAAAAATTAAGACATGTAAATAATAGATACATTATACATGAAACATAAACATGGTAAATAATTTCATCTTAGATGGAAAATAGTTTTGATAAAAAAACATGAAATGAATTCTTGAGGAAAATATCCTTTCTTCTTTAAAATCATTTTATTTTCAAAAAATGACATGTGATTTTAAAATAAATGTATTTTAATGAAAATTGTCATGAAATATTGTAGAGTAAGATTCATGAAAATAAGGCAATATAAAATCATAAAAATACATTCATGCTGTATAATTTAAAAAACATTATTCTCATACTTTTGCTGGATAAGTTAACAAGTACCTCGTATGTTAAAAAAATAATGATTTCATAAATACAATGTATTAAAGGACTAAAATGGGTAAAAAGTGCATTAAACATACATGAAACCATTTTTATAAAACTGGGACTTGGATGATAAATATAACCCCCGTAAATAATTATGAATAAGCAATCTCAGATGAAAATTAGATTGGAAAGGTTATCCCTTACAAAGATATTTTTCTAAATAAAATAGATCAGTTATGTGTATTCCTTATAATGTCACATATAAAAAGTATAAATACATGATAATATATAAAAAATTTATTTCTCACATAATCAAAGAACGACATAAACAAGATAGAGAAGATCAACCCAAAGAACGAAAATTGGGTTAGGAATTTCCCTTTCCTCGTGTCAGAATATATTCAATCGTTCTTTAATCTCCTGAATAATAAACAAATGTTACGAACCATTTTCTTGTTTATTATTCCTTTTATATCACTTATTACAATTTTATAAACATTATGTGACCATTTAAGTAATTAAAGCTCGTTTTGTCGATATTTGGTACTTGAGTCATAAATGGACTTCTTATAATTACATGTTGTTCATGTGGTCAAATGTTAATTATATCCAGAATTATATTAATTATTTATATATCATATATATACTATATATCCAGCATATACATGTATTTATAATAGTACATAACATATGGAGGTATGAAATGAAATTCACCATTCATGGAGACGGTAAGTCGTACGTACGCATGAACGCTACTTTCATTTCTCTTTCTTATTTTAATGGAATGTTAACATAATAATATATAGTTATATTATAATTCCAGTATAATATCATATATAATATCATTAACTCTATCCTTTACACATCCCACATAAGGCATTAACGAATCACATCACTTTGAGGGGGTGGTAGTCCGCACTTCATCATATTATATTATCATTTTTACCCACTATGGAAACCATACAGGCTTGATATAATTGGGAAGTAATTAAGAATAATAAATCATAAACATAATTTATATCATATATAAATATATTTCCATCATAATGGCCACCATGGGAGGCGGTAGGAGAAAATCGAACAATCAGTGTTTCATGAGGCGTTAGTTTTCCATCCACAGAAACATTATGTTCTTCATCCATTATATGGAGGTGTGTGTAAGTGTAGTTGGAATAATTCTCATAAAATAATCCTATTATATTTAGGATACAGTTTTTGTTACAAAATAATGTATTAAAAAGAGTCTAGGGGATAGATATGTAGAATAAAAAACAATTTTAGAGAAACTGTTACCTTTAATTTGGGTAACTTCCTTGGATTTGAACCAAAAAGAATTCTTGAAGTGCCTTCTGCCTATGGTAAGGCTTCTAGTGGGAGTAGGGGGATGTATATAGATTAATTGGGTAGAGTTTGGACGATCCAAATGGCTTCAGAGGTGTGAGGAATTGGATTGAAATGGTCTCCTTTAATAAGGGGGACGAGGGGCTCTTTTGGAAACTGTGAAAATATTATTTTATTATAAACTTATCTTCTGTTTAAAAATGTAAAAAAAATCATTAAAGATGAAGATAAGATGAACCATTGTCAAAATAAAAGCATCCAATCAGAATTGGACATGTTATGGATAATATTTTAATATTTATAATCTTATTTATTTAAATAATTTTTTAAAGAAGTAAATGATGCAGCATTATTATGTCATAAATAATTTAATTTATTTTATGTATAAAAATTATAAAAAATACCATCATGTAGGAAATAGACTTAGATTTCAAATGAATATTTATAGTTGAAATGATAATTTATATAACCCATTATAATAATTAATTATTATAACATTTTTGTTAATATCAATTTTGTCTTTAAATTAAATTAATTAATCCAAATTGTCATTATCACTACCAATTGGCTTAATGGGGTACCATAATAGACTCAAAGATTCCCATGGTCGGACACTACTTATCCAATAAGGTTAGGAAATGTTTTATGGTCATTTTGAATTATTATAATATTCTTTTAACCATGAATTACACAATTTACCTTTAACCGCAATAAATCAAATGCAAAAGATATTATTCACCAAAAATTATTTTCATCTTATTTAACCACATTTTATTTCTTCATAAAAACCATGTATTTAAGATTTTTTAAATTCAATTCACAGAAGTGGTAAATTTTCATTTAAATGAAAGCGTCATTTTTTTAACTACCACGAAGTGGTTTCACTATTCATTAAAAATTGATGTTTTTTATAAAAATACCAATGATAAAGTCGTAGAAATATTTGATATTCCGAATTCATGAATGATGTCTATTTTTCCAAATTCAAAACATAGAAGAGGTATTAATTAATTTTAAAATTAATTCCCTTTATCAAAATAAATAGCTTTTTTTTAAGAAACAATAACAATAAAAATATTGAAATTTGTTTATGTCCAATTTCAATGTGAAATTAATTCAAATGGACAACATTGGATTAAATGGTAATAATATATTCTAATTATAGTTTAAAACAATTTTAAAAGATATTCTATCCATATAAATTATTGTGATTAAAAAGGTTTTTTAATTAAAATATAGCGTGTTTTTACTCTTCATTAAAATATGAAAGTTATCAGATGAATATGAAAAATTTATCCAAAATAAATTTTTATAACCTAGTACTAAGGAATAATATTATTTAGTTAAATTGATCATATATAAATTTCAATAACTTGATTTAACGTAGTTCCGCCATCAAAAGGTTCCAAAACAACATTTTTTTTAAAAATACTTATTTTACCCAGAAAATTTATTTTGTTCACATACAATGTTTTAGAAAATTTGTAAGATGAATAATAATGTTATAAAAATCATGATGTAGTTATTACTATTCATAATAGCTAGTTCATTATAATATTATAACAATATATCGTTGTTTAGTGAAACCTGGTTTTTCTTACTACACATGCTATCGAGGAAGGTCGTGATTGCGTGTAACGCAAGCCAAGAATCGTGTTTGTGTGTAATATAAGCTAATACGTTTTTGTGTATAGTAAAAGCTAATTTTGGTGTAACCTACAACACAAGAAATCAAAGAAATTAAAAATGTTATATCTCATAAAATCTCGGGATGTTACATTCTTGCCTGTTGATTTTCTTGATAGGGTGATATGTAAATTCATTGGATGATTATCATTTAATTCATAAATGAAATTATTAATGAATGTAAATTGTTGTTAATATTAAATGGTAAAAATGTATAAGGGAATGTAAAAGAATCTTGTTGTTATTGTAATTTGAGGATGACCAAATTGATGCAGTAAACATGATTATTGGAAATGATTGATAAACATGAAGCATTGTGATTCTTGTCACATTAAGATATATTATAATTTATATTTAAATTAATTATTTATAACTATGATTTCTTTTTTTATGTATCCCATTGTTGGAACCTACAAATAATGAATCGTTTAATGCAATATGGACTAAAGAACCAATTGTTTGAAAAAATATAATGTCTAAAGGGTTATGAGTTTACCTCTTTCTTGTATAGATGCATGACTTGTACTTCAAAAAACAGATAGCTTATTTATTATGAAGGAAGAAAACATTGTTTATGGTCAAGATCCTAATTTCCATTTTTTACTACTTCATATGATGTGTTGTGAGCACGGATGGCTGTAGTGAGATGTGGGGGCAGGGAGGCCCAGTGGTTTTGGAATCATTTGATGCCTAGAGCTAAAAGATGCATTAGTCTAAACATGTGGGTTCCATGGAGGACACTCAAGGTTATGAAATATTTTTAACATGGTCTTACCCACTACTCTTATTACTGGGTTCATGTTGAATCTATAGTGTGTTTGTCTTCTTTACATTTCTCACTACACAATCCAACTTCTCTTGCTTACCCTCCTTCCAAAAGAGCTAATGACATGTGGCGTATTCCATTTTCATTCTATTTTTATCTTCTCAAGGATGGATGGGTATATGCATCTTCTATTTTTGTAAAATACTCTATTGGCCATCCATCAACTCACCCTATTAATCACATTGGGTTGGGTAGCTTAGTTATGATTTTCTAGAGTTCCAAGTATTATGGAAGGAAAATAATGTTTTTAATAAGTTGTTGAATAAATTATGTTTAATTCACAAGGATGGATATTTCTAGGATGAAATGCTAAGGATATGACTATGAGGAACTATGGAACCATATTTTTTATGCATATAGCGAATGAAACTTCTTGTTATTCTTATGAATCATAATGTCGAGTTGATAGTACTTAATTATAGGTTAATGAATAAATTACCATAAATTGAAACAAATAAAAATCGAATGAAGTTACAAAATAAAGCACCTTAATATGTTGTGTTATTATAGCATATCAAGTCTCTATAATGCTTGTTGGGAGTCTGAGATACATTAGATATAGTTGTGTCTGGGAGGAGGTTTTCCCATATTGTGGTTATGAGTTATATTATATCATCTAACTTTTGTGTATATATATGATACCCCACCCTATCAGTTAGGGATACTGACACCTCGAGGGTTATGATCCATGTGGGTGGATGGAGGTGTTTTCCCCAACATCCTGGTGAGAGGATGGATTGCCGACATCCCCCTATGGCCCCTATCTCTTCTATTGGTATTTACTTGTACGATTATGAACAAGGGTTATTTATTACCATATATGTGTGTATGGGGTGTAATGACTTGTAGTTATTTCAAACCCATATATTATGGATATATATTCCTATTTTCTACTATAGTTATAATTTGTATAGGCTCTAATGGAATGACGAACCTTACTCAGTATATGGGCTGTAATGGATTGAGTCATAATACCCGATGTATGATACACGTGATGTAGGCTATGGTGGATCTCAAAAACTACTTTGTTACTCCATGTTGTGTGTAAGGTTTTTTTATTAGCCAATCTATCTACAGGAAAAGCATTATGTGGAACAAGGTGCATGTTTTGGTACTCTCCAAGGTGTCTCAGGGCCGATCTTTTTAGAGAGATATAGATTGGGACATATGATGTTGGGGAAAAGTGACAATCTAGTGGGGAAGTGGTAGTGGGGTACCCTTGATATTAACCAATCAAGCATGGGAGCCGACGAAAGTCGGACCCATAAAAATATATAAAAAAAAAGAGAAAAATAGAGCCAGAGTTACATGGGCTTATAACATATCCGAGAGTGAATCACACCACACATATCAGCATTAAACCTTACTTCACACCAATTAGGAATTGTAAAAGACCAAAATGTACTCATCTCACTGACATCCTTCTTGGACATCACATTTGAAACGTTATTTTCTTCTCGATATGTGTGGGAGACTTCCAAATTGAGATGATCGCTGTTGTTGAGACACTCAACCCAAAGAGGTCTAGTTTTCCATGGTACATCTCGCGTCCTTGTCTTAAAATATTTCACAGCAACCTCAATGTTAGATTAAAGCCACAATAGTGTCCAGTTGTTCTGAGCATCATAATCAATTCCATATATCATGGCCAATAACTCAGCCTCATATGCCATTTTAATTCTAGTGGAGTGATAAAAACACCAATTAATGAATCCACGATGAGTATGAAAGACTCCTCCACGTCCCAGGGGAAGGGCATTCCTATCGCGGCCCTACCTACATTAACATTTAACCTTGATGCAATTTGAAGAATCCACCGAATGTATTTCACCATTACTATTTTCCTCGGTCGACCTGAAACACTCAACATTCTAAGAAAGTTCAACTCCCGGATCATGTTAGACAAACCTCCAGGTTTCACAACTGATGCGGCATAGACCTCCTTGTGTAGCACCATCATCCCAGCATAAATAGAAGGCTTCATTTCATTGACCAACATCTGATTGTGGGAATTCCAGATGTGAGATACCACCACCACAACTACTGCAAGTAGTAGGTGGAAAACCTGTTCACTGTAATTGGGCATACAAAGTGACATCATGCACTCTTCAAAAGGGTTGTTCCTGTCAAATTAAATATCAAAAAACATACCAATATATTCTTAATGTGTACACGCAAAGTTACATGCAATGAACGAATGATTTATGCCTTCTTCAGCATGTTGGTAGAGACAGAAAATGGAGGGCATATTAAATGCAGCCTTCTTAAGCCGATCCTTAGTGGCCATCCTTCTTTTCCAAATTTTTCTGAGCAACAGAAACCTTTAAGGTTGATTGAAAGATTTATTAAACAACATTATCCACACTGGTGGTTGGGTAGCAGCACCACATTCATGTTTGTAAAACACTTTTGAATTAAAATTCCCCTGCTGATTGGGCTTCCATATGATAATATCACAGTCCATAAAGTTATAATTCTGAATGTCCAAACTGATCTGATGAGGAATGGTGTCAAACCTAGAAATCTGTGATAGTAGGCTTGCAATTGACATGTGAGTGTCTTCTATAAGGACATCAATAACATCCTACAATGGTGCATCTAGCCAAACTGTAGTCCAGCAGTTTAGTTGTAAGTCCCTACTCACAATACCCATGGGGTCATGTGTGATTTTAATGAAGGAATACATTAGATATATCTATACAGAGGATGTGAGGTGATATCTGTATCCATTGATGAGACACCCCTTGAATCTATTCAGGATGAACTCAAGAGAATTGTCACTCGATATAAGATTCCTAATGAATTTCACAATCAATCCATCATTAAAAATCCTGAGAAAATTTATTCCAAGGCCTTCCATTTCGATGGTTTTAATTCACTCAGACCATGCAATAGTGACCAGATTCCTCTAATGAACATAGCCTGTCCATATAAAATTTCTGATCATTCCTTGAATCTCCTTCACAAGATCTCTAGGCCATTTATAGAGTGAGAAAGAGTAGACAAACATAGAAGTGATCACAGAGTTATCCAGACACTCCCTTTAAGCATGGGACATGGATTTTCCTTTTCATTAGGCCATTTTATTGATAATGACTATTCATATGATTTCAAGGTATTGCCTCTTTACGTTGCCGTAAAATAAAGGCACTCCAAGATAATTAAAAGGGTGTGAGGACCTCTTAATGACAAGCCTCCTGGTTATCCTTTTTTTTGTTGATGCTCACAACATCACCAAAGAAAATGGAGGATTTATCCCAATTTATGACCTGCCCAGCAACATACTCATAATAAGAAAATAGCCCCTTGATAATAGTAAAGGTCATTTTGAGGCATGACCAAACAAGAGTATATCATCCACATACAAAATATGTGAAGGGACCAGATTGTACCATCCATCTTGGATTTCTATGTGCAGTCCATGTTGAGCCAGATCATTGATACATTTTCTCATGTAATCTTCAGCAATGGAAAATTGAAGCCCTGACATAGTAACACCCTACCTCACACCCCTGGTGCACTAAAAAACCTCTAGGTTCCCCATTAATAACAATGGGTAGTCGGGATGATTCAAGAATGGAATTGATAATCTTGAT
This sequence comes from Viscum album, assembly GCA_963277665.1. Lineage (NCBI taxonomy): Eukaryota > Viridiplantae > Streptophyta > Magnoliopsida > Santalales > Viscaceae > Viscum > Viscum album. The sequence goes on along the minus strand of OY728130.1, from coordinate 1,900,474,726 downwards.
GACTTCCTTCGAGAAACCATACCTTCAAAGGATCTCAAAACGAAATCCCTAATTCAGTGTATCAAAAGATTTTGATATGTCAACTTGGAAGGAAAATTTTCCATCTTTCATTAGTCTCCTCATCATGTTTAATCCTTTTGATGTTGTGTACAAATAATTTTGAATGCTTCACCAAGAGATGAAACCAAATTGGTTCATTGATATATGTTCCTTCATAATCTCACTTATCTTATTCATAAGGATCTTGCTAATGACTTTAGGAATTTTTTCCTCAAGAGCCACTGGTCTGTAGTCATTGATGTCAAACACATTCTCCTTCGTTCGTATCAAGGAAATGAAGTTGGCATTTTCTACATGTGCCATTTAGAAGTGAATAAAGAACTCCCTATTAGCTTGAGTCAACTCCTCTTGCAAAATTTCCAAACATAACATGAGAAACTTGTTGGTGAAGCCATTGGTGCTAGGTGCACTTTCCAGGTTAATAGAGAAGAGGGTATCCCTGATTTCCTCCTTGGATGGGGCCATAAATATGTTGCAGTTATTGTGTTCCTATATAGAAGTTCTTATGTTGGAAATTATTTCTTGAGTTCTGTCCACTCCATTATCAGAAAAATTCTATTGATTGTATTCTACAGCTTCTTGTGCAATCTCATATTCAGAGGTGAAAATGTTTCCATTTTGTTTTTTAACGTTAATCCCCCCATTTCCTTTATTTTGGAAATCTATGAAACAATTTGGAGTTTCTGTCTCCCTTCTTTAGCCATTTCACATTCAATTGTGCTCTCTCTAGCCACTGATTCATAATAAGAAGTTCATCATGTTTATTGTGTTCTTGTATTTCTTACCTAGATGATGTGACCTTCTATCGGCTATCTGCCTGAGTATGGGCAAGGAAATCATATATATTTTTAATGTCACTAACCAATCTATAGAAAGACTTTTTACTCCTTTTTTAGCATCCCTTTATGATTCTTTAAATTCACAACAATCCTGTAAAAGGGACAACCAATGGGCATCAACTTCCTTGCTTCCAACATTGTCTCCCTGCATCCAGGTATCACAAGCCACCCATTATTGAAATATAAAGGAAGAGGAACTGACCTTGATGGATGCATGCATAGGTCCACAATGATATGATTGTGGTTAGAGTGATGGATTTGGGAAAAAATCCCAACATTCCAATTAGAACAGTCCTATCATCCATTTGGGTAAAACACATATCCATCATACTGGCTTGCCTCTCGTGCATCATATATCAACTCCACATGAAGTTTGTACCCGAAATAGGTACCTCAACAATGCTGGAAGAGTCTATATACGAGGATAATTCAAAGGAGGATATGCGATTGAAATTTTCACCAGTTTTTTCTTCATGCCTTAAAATAGTGTTAAAATCCCCAATAACCAACCATTTTCCATACATGTTTTTTGTACTAGAATGGATCTCTTTCCATAGTTCCCTCCTCTTAATATATGATGTAGCTTCATATATAAAAGATACTAGCAATTCACATCCTAAAATGCTGCAAGAGACTGTGACACACTAAGCACTTTGGATGAAGGAGTTAATGTGAATAGTCTCTTGTCCTAACACCCAATGTTGATCAATATTGGAGGTTTGAGAATTCTAAGAGATGAAGGTATATCCAATATATTTCCATTTAAATCACTTCCAATTTATAAACAATAATCTGGGTTTAATAATTCCAATTAGTGCAGGTTTGTGGACCATGATAAAGTGTCAAAGGGCCCTGGTCATGTGGTTATTCCCTTGCCCTTGACAGTTCCAATAAAAGATCTTCATTTTCTAGTGATCGTGCCCCATGTCTGAGGGCCTGCATTCTGGGTCACATCCTTTGGATTTTTGTTTCCTTTCACTTTCCCTTTCCCTTTTCTCTCATTCCCCTCTACTTTTCTCTCCTCTTCCCATCCAAGTGTATTTCCATATATGTCATCACCTTCATTTAGAGGGTGAACATCCGGCTCATTGTTATGCATCTATTTATCATTCATTTGTACCTAAAATGGGGGTTCCTCAGCCCAATGGATCACAGTCATAGGTGTGAACATATTTATAGAGTGTGTAGATTCCTGAAATCCCCTTAGTGTGCTTCTCTTGGCTGCTTTAGATGGCGGAACATGTGAGAATCACTCATCATCAGCACCACATTCACCTTCCCCATCCTTAACTAACAGATTCCCCTTATCTCCATCATATGATGTCTTTGAAAATTTCAAGCCATCAGTTTCTAGTGCATTTTGAATATGTGATCCATGAATGCCCAGATTTTTCTCAGACCCTCAACAATAACAAGAGCATCATCTTGACCTCCCCTTTGGACATCGATGCATTCCTTAGGAATCACCTCAATATTGCTGACACTTATATCAGCAGTGACATTGCCCCCATTAGAAACGTCCCAGGGCTACTTGGTCCAGATGTTTCCCCCACAAGCATGCCTATATCATCATCAGCTACTGCAGGTTTCATGAGTGCATCCTTCCCTTTTTTTCTACAGGCACATACATCATGCCCTCTTCTTTTAGATAAGTCGCATTCTCTCTCCCTTTTAGATTCAGTGAGGAGATGCGCAAAGAGATTACACTTCATACAGAATTTTGGCTTACCTACATATTGAATACCAATTCTAATTTTATAATCCCAAATTGTGAGAACCACCTTCTCAACCAAAGTACTGGCCATGTCAACCTCCACAAGAATACAGGCAATGTGGCCAAAATGTGGGTTCTCAGAATTCTTGTCCATTATAATGGGGTTTCCAACAAAGGATGCAATGTCCCATAAAATATTAGGGTGTTAATAAATACGATTAAGTTTGATTCAGATCCATACCTTAGCACAGGATTTCAGAACATTAATAGGTTAGAGATGAGGCTGGTTATTACCAGCTTGTTGTGTATAGGAGCTATTCTGGATTCATGGTAGTCACCAATATACATTCTTTTTGTACTTTCACTTTTTCCTTTCATTTGTATTAATTATTTTATAACATTACATATATGTAAATTGGTTTTATTTTATATTGAAATATGATTTGGAGTTTGTTCGAAGATATCTTATCCCTCTCTTTCAAATGTGTTATTTTAGAGGGTAATGCTCTTTATTGGTTTGTTTACTATACCCTTTCAGCTAGTTGCTAACATTGGGCACTGAAGGTTTGTCTCAGGAATCAGTATTTCCCTTCTAAAATTGCCGACCTAGAAGTGTTAAACATCATGGTGAGTGGGTCCAGACATTATCCATATATGAACCTTTTATTAAAATGAATCATATACATTCATTATTCATATTTTAGAAAAATAAAACCTAATATGGGGGAGTTCAAATCCTAAGTAAGGGTAAAAATATGAAATAAAAGTTGAATTACATTAGTGGTAATAAGACCAGAATAACAGAATGACAAAATTATCAATGTGTATGAGAATAAAAAAAGAAAATTCATAACAATAAATACTTGAATCATCAATTATGAACCATGGATTATATATTTAACTTATTCAATGAATCATATTAATTAATGATCATTCACAATGTGATATTATTTTCTATAAATATAAATATTTATGACACAAAAAATGCATAAAAAATTGGAACATTCGGAAAAAACCATTCTAGAACCATTATATAAACCTCTATATTTAAATAACTATATGTACTACATGAAATAAAATTCCCAAAATAACAAAATCCTTTCCCAATGCATTTCTGTTCTCTCTTGGAACCCCTATAACATAAGATATATTGGGCCCTTATATGAGCTATAATGGGGATCAAACCAATCTATAAGACACATCAGGTTCAACTATGTGCTATTACGGGGCTCCACCCATTTAAATAATTTCCAAGGTTCCTATCAATAATAAATAAATTGAAAAAATATATTAGACCCATGTGATAAACACTTTAAAATATCAAAATTCCCAATTATTTAAATACAACATTTTGAAAATTGAAATCACCTAAAATGAGAGATGGGGAATTTTTATTGAATGTAAAAATGAATTCTGATATCGGAATCAAAAAATTTAATAATGGTTATGATAGTGGGAAAATTCATTTACTCATTATATGTTATAATATATAACTGATTTCAAAACATTATTAACACATTGAAATGAAAAACATTCCATGCAAATTTATTTTTCAGAAATAATAATCCATCCCTAGGGAAAATTATAATAGTATCATTACAAAATATTCCTATTGTATCTTAACTAAAATAATGGTTATTGAAATTGATAGATGTAAAAACCATTAATAGATCATCAAAAACATTTTGATGTAAAAGATTATTTTATCATTCAAAACCTATTTAAATTTTTTTTTAATTTATAATATGTTCTAAAATACCATTTAATTGAAAATAAACCTAATCAAATATATATTCATATTTGAGGAAAAGAAGAGTCAAGATGGCAGAAAAATCAATTAATGATGTTGATGAAAAAACAAATAGTCTTTAAAAACATTTTGTAAATGTTAAAAAAAGTATACCATTTGAGGAAAAATTTAAAAATTTAACATTATAAAACTAATTAAAAAAAATTCATAGATAAGTTTATATATTATTATGGAGTCATTTATTGTTATAAAATTAAAGTTTTAATTCATTTTTTTTAATTTATTCACATGAAAGAGAATGAATCATGATTTAAAAAAGATGAAAGGTCAAAATCACTTATAGACGAATTTCATGATTTTAATTTAATCAATAAAGAAGAAATGTAAATTAAAATATCAATCCAAATTGAAACAAATAAGTTGCATTTATGAGTTTTGGTTGAAAAATATAATAACTTATGAATTTCCACCCCCCCACACACAACCTGTAAACCTTGGACACAAATAATCACAAAAATAAAATAGATTGTAACATAAATCCTTTTCACATTGAGAACTCTTATATATGAATTCCATTAATGAATAAAATAAAATGAGTCCTTAAATATCAAGAAAATAAATATATTCATGATAAATTATTTCAAAACACATGTATATACACCTCATTAAATAGATGTGCACATATCATATACATTTTTACCAAGGAAAGTGAATTGAAGATGAATAACCCTTAAAAAGAACTTATCAATGAATTGAGATTAAATATATTGGGATATTAAATTAAAAAAATGTAAACCCCAAAACAATATTGTGATAATGAATAAAACATATTATAGATATATTGACACATAATAATGGAATGTAAATTTCAATGATTAAGTGTTATAACCCAATATAAATAAATTGAGTTAAGAAACAACTAAAAATTAATGACATTCATGATAAATACCCTTGAGTCAAATAATTCAAATTTAATTGTAATATATCATGACATATGAATTGTAAATTATATAAAATTTAAAAAGGAATTATATACCCCATATAAATTAAATTATGTTCATAATAATAAAGTATTTCTCAAGGAAATAAAGAATAGAAAAAATCTATTACATTTTGTCCACCACCTGAAAAACTGAATAATATAAATATTTTGATATGTAAATAACTATATAAAACATAAATAAATTATGTATAAAAAATTTTCATTTATAAAAATGCCCTTGTAATTTACATAGTTATTTAAATCCACGATAGTTGTTTTCATGATGTCTGGTCCATAATTTTAAAACAGATTTACTGTGTTGATCATTCTCAAAAAGTTCATTATTCAAAAAAAGGCATAATAATAATAATGAAATAATTATAATTTTTTTAATAAATTGTATTTTTAAATCTTAACATTAGTTTTTGGTATGAAAAATTTTCTACGTCACAATCATTCATACGAAATTCCAATCCTACACATGAGTAGTGTCTTCATTTTTCAATGATCATTATTGAAACAATGTTATCATTATTTCATCATTATTTATTGACGATAATATAATAAATTTTATAATATATCATTAAATATACTGTTATTTGATACCAATTCTATTTGGATGTAAAAAATTAGATTTCATTGTAGAAGGTCTAGTCCAAACATAAAAACACATGATGTTTTCAATTTTCAATAAATGAAAATGTAATAAGGTAAATAATATATTATTGAAAAATATATATACATATGACAGGAATTTCTTATATAATAATTAATTACATAATTTTAATATATCAATAATACATGGTTATGGATGATGAATTTCATTGGTTCATGAGGCAATAGTCTACCGTACACACATACGATGGTTTCAGGTGCCATTTTATGGAAAAATTTATGAATATATTATAGATAATAAATATAATAACATATAGGTATATTTTAGATAATTAATTTATTTTATTTTACGTGTTTAAGTATGTAGTAGATAAAAACAAATAGTAACACATGCAACCTCTTTTTCAGAAAACCCCTTACGGTTTACAACAAAAGCATCACTATGTTACTTTTTCTAATTATAAAATGTCTAAAAATGTATGAGGATAGAATTTAAAATTTTATTTGGTTATTTGTTTTAGGGATAAATCTGATTAATAAGTTTTACAAAAAGATGATAAAAGATCCCCATTTATAAGATATGGTATGACCATTCTTAGAATTTATCAAAATATTAAAAAAATATAAATGTATTATCGATTTAAAATTTCTACAATCATATTAATTTAAATATATTATTATGATGGGTTGAAAATATATTATAAAATAAGAATTCAACATTTTTTACAATTTTTACAATTTTTTGCCCTTATTTTTTCACCCATTTGTAACCCTTTTCGACCATACCATAACATAAATGATTTTTACTCATTGAGGTATAAGATAATTACAATAAATGGAAAATACAGCACATAAATGTTTCATTTATGATATTATTAACCATATAACAGTACGTAGAAAAATATTCAATTTTTAGAAATTTTAAAAAATTTATTTCATTATTATTTATAATAAAATATTTTTATTTTTAAATTTTGGGACAATTCATTACATTGAAATTAATAACATGATAATAAAAATTGCAATCTAAACCAAATATTTTATTAAATACCGAACATATTATATTAATCTAAAATTATAATTTATAAAATTATTTATATCAATATATATTACATGTAATTTTTTAATATCATATATATAATTTTCCCATTAATTGTATAATTACTCCATAACCACTATGTAATAAATTAATGTCATTTCCCTTAATTAAAAATAAAAAAAATTACCATTATTATTATATTTCATAAATATTTAAAAATAATATTTATAATTATGATATCTTCTATTTATTGATGTATGGAAAAATTATATTTATTAAAAATAAGGATGCGTCATTTGTGACTATTCATTATAAAAAAAATTATAAAGTTTAAAACCACACATAAATAGACTAGAAAGGTCATATAATAAATCTAAGGAGTGTATTGATGATATGGACATGATAAATAAAAATACATTTGGTTTTAGGGTCAATTTATAGAACATATAATAAGAGTAATCACAATAAATTACTCAATTTACCTGTTATAATGATAAAAAAATTAAATTGGTTATTGTTCATATTGATAAAAAATAAAAGTGACCTATATAAAAAATATTTTATAAATTATTTTAAATATATAATAATTTTGTTTTTAATATTAAAATTTATATTTTGACTAATTCAATTTAATATTAAATAATTTAAATGAGATAACAAAAATTTCTTCATAAAAATGCATTTTCAATTATAAAAAAGTTTAATGTTAAATTAATGTATAAAATTATTTTAAAAATCAATAATTACATAATTATAAATAAAAATAATATTTAATTTTCAATATTAATCCATAATTTTATTTTACTATTTAAATACATTATATAATAATATAGTGTTTTATAAAAAATAATATTTATCACAATTCAAAATATAAATCAAATTTTTTAATAACTCAAAATTTCAATATATAGGAATAATAATATTATTATTATTTTCAAATGACAGATATTTTATCCAAAATAATTTATAAAATTTCCAAAATTTAATTGTACAATTTCTCAAAAAAATTAATACAAATCATTTGTAAACGAGAAATATTTTTGATGAATAACATGTATTTACAAAAAACTTGGTGCTCATTTACTAATAAATGATGGATAATTTGTTTTGATTATAACGAGTATAAATATATTAATTTTTTTAAATATATTTCTTCCAATTCAAGATCATTAATTTGATGTATATGATTAGAATGTTATATTTAAATTAAATTACTTTTATGTCTGATTATGGAATGTGTTCCATATTTTGTATAGTATATAACATATTTAATTATTTTAAAATGATATAAAATAACGTTATACCCACCATTGAATTGAATCCTTTATATTTTTAAATTAATCATTGTAATCAAATTTATATATTTTAAATTAGAAATTTTTAAATCTTGTGTCATAAAGGTGGTTTAAAAAAATATGTAAAAGATATAATAATAAGTTTAAAGGTTATATAGAGTAAAACATAACTATGTTTCTTGATTAGAAAATACTTTTGGGAATAAAAATAAGGAAATGAAATAAAATAATATTGCCAAAATTAGATTGGTGAGTGATATAGATCATCACTACCAAGAATTTTAAGGATCATGAGTATGTCAATTCATGAATACATAAACTAATGGGTTCTAAAAAACCATCAATTCATTTGAAGAGTATGTAATAGGAAAAAATTTTAGTAATAATTTCCTGTTTTTATTAGTTGTGTAATTCAATTAAATTTAGACTATGAACATTATAAAATATTTCTACTCTATAAGTATAATTTCTTATAATAATAAATTCCAGTCACAAAATCATATATTTATCCAAAATATGTATATTAAAGATAGTTCTAAACAACGTCTATCAGATCATATACTCATAAAAAAGGATAAAAACCTATTTATCAAATATTTATCTAATAATAAAAACCAAAATTGAAAGATAATTAGAGAATAATTCTAAAAATGAGTTAAACATTATACGAATAAATAATACCAGAATCTGTAATACTCCATAATGACAAAAAATATAAAAAAAATCAACAAAAATTAGTGTACTTTTATCATGTTTTCTTTAATAATAAGAATAAAATGTAATAGAGATAAAATAAATATTTTCAAAACACATTAACCAATAATTTTTTTCCCTCATAACAAAATCTACAAGATATGACAATCATTTAAATAGAAATTTCACTTTGAATATAAATTAATGATTTACCCAAAAAATTTATGTCACACATTTTTTATTACATTCTTAAAAGTGTTATATTATTTTTTAAAATGACAAATCAAGTCAGACCTAAGGGTTACATAGACATTAAAAAAATAAGGTTTCGCAAAGTTTCATTAGTAGACTTAATATTATACCACAAAATCACCATAGTCTTTTATATGAGTTTTAAATTGTGATCAACCATAAACACAATGATATATAATGGTATCAATAACAGTAAAGATATCATTTTATAAAAACATATTAAATTAAAATTTTATTTTAACCCAAAAATGATACCTACTATAATAGCCACAAGAAAAAAATCCTTAATCTGATGCAAAAAAACATTATATTTAAATTTAAGGATTTGATATCGATAAATGTGACCCAATGAGTTTCCATACAAACCATATAACTTCAAAATGAAATATTGTTAATCATAGATTCCAAATTACCTTTTAGGATTAATGTGTAATGGAATAAGGAAAAACAATACATAAAAATCATGAAATTAATCAAGTATTTATCCCACCATACCTATATTTTTATATTCCATATTATGTCTTCATCATGTACCAAAAAAATATCATCATATTAAATAATTGTATATAGAATAATTTTTTCATCATTATTCATATCCTAATGAAAAGGAAACAAATAAAGTGTGAGATCAAATTCCAAATCCGGGTAAACATAACCATGAACAATTCCATGTTATGAATTAGAGTAAAATGATGGTAAGGGTTTGATGACATTATCAAATTGCATGATAATATTATAATATAATTAATAAAAATAAATATATGGATCATAAATTGTGAAATATGGATTAAATACTTACCATATGAAATGAATCATAATAATAAATAATCATGAGAAAAATTATTTTTACATAGATCAAAAGAATCACTTATTACCCATATAAATAATAATGAAAATGTAGTTATACCTTGGTAAGTCCTCATCATAAAAACCTATCAAACCCCTTAAAAATGGAATGACCATATAGATTATCAAATTAAATTACCCAAATAGCATAATAATTATTAATTTTTTTGAGAACTATCTAGGTGATCCCAGTGTATACTCATCCTTGATCTCACCCATGACATATAAGGTGTTCATGTCTTTTTATAAGCTTTATCGAAATCACCGGTGGTACATAATTTGGTTCAGTGATTCGTAGACAATGTCCATGGATCATATCAGAAATTAAACCCTAGAAAATAAATTTTAAACCCATAATAAAACAACATAAAAAATACACTTTTCATTTCAAAAGTCATTTTCATAAACTAAAATCACCAAATCCAAGGTAAGGGTTTACATTTAATGAAAAAATAAAATATTATAAGAGAATTCTAACATTATATAATGGTTATAGGGGTGATAAAATTCATTATTTCTTTATATATTTAAATAATGCATTCTTTTCATAACATGATTATCCCATGACAAATAAATGGGTCCCATTCAAATATATTTTAAACAGTAATAATCTATCCATTAAATTAAAATGGATTTTGTAATTATAAAATATTACTATTGTATCATAAGTAACATGAACAGTTGTTGGAAATGATTAATATAAATACCATTAATTGATCATTAAAACATTTTTGAGGAAATTATTGATCAAATGTTGATTTATATTAAAAAAATAATAATTTACTGAATATTATTAAAAAATATACTTTCAAAATAATTATGGTAACATATATAAGATGATTTAAATAAAAGAAATATCATGATAGTAGGAATATATATTAATGTTGTGGATTTAAAAAATAAAAATACTTCCTAAACATTTTTTAAAGGGATTCAACGGTAACACATATCGAAAGAAATTACGAAATATAAATTTTAAAAACATATTATAATAATTTCAAATTTCTTGTGATTCATTTTGAAGTAATAATTTATTTTTAAAAAATAATTTCTTTAAAAAATTATATGAAAACATGGAAATAGAAATGATATAATAAAAATCAATAGATGATACAATATCTATTTCAATTATAAATGAATTTCTTGATGTGTCTTTAATCGATTAGGGATGAAATGGAAATGAAGTATGAATAAAAAATTTTATTCCAAAAGAGTGTAAAATAGTTGATGTTCGGAAAAATAATTTAATTTGAATTATATAAACAACCCATTATATAATGGGACAATAAAAATATTGAAAAAATTATATTCATGATATATTGGGTTATGAGGATTAGATATACACCACATAAAAGAATATTTGTTGTCATTATAAAAACTATTCCAAAAGAAATAAATTTGATATGAATAACCCATAGAAGAATCACGTCATAGATATTTGAATTAATAAATGGGTTGATTATATATAAAAAATTTAAATCCATAAAAATTCATAAATAATTAATATTAAAATTATATATCAATTCACATATAATAATGGAATTACAATTAAAATGATGTATAATTATAACCCAATAAAATGAAATTGATCTAGAAGTCATATACAAATTAGAATATTTCATTTATAATATCCATGGATAAAATTATTCAAATAGAAATGTAAAATACCATGAATAATGACATGTTAATGGTATAATAAAAAAATTTCAATATAAAATCAATATAAACGATATGTGGGAAATAATAATGTATTTTTAAATAATTGAAAATTTAGGCAAAATTTTGTACCATAAGTTCGGACTTTCTACATGAACAAAAACACCATAAAAATAGTTACATATAGATTATTATATTTCTTGGTATGTTTATATTTTTTTAACATAACATTATACCATTTTTTCCTTTATTATAGTAATATACATAATTACTTACTAATTTAAGCCCATGTCAGCTTTTTTATGACATTAAATCAATAATTTCAAAATGAATTTTGTATGATGGTCATGGTCAAAGTGGTAATAATTTCACAAAACAATGAATAATTATCCTGAAATATTTATTATTTTAGTAAATAAATTATTTAGATATATATATCAACTAAATATTGTTATGAAAAAAATTGTGTAACAATCATAGAGATGGATGACCATATATATGAATGATAAATGTTTCCATTTTTTCAATAAATATTATAGAAATATAGTAAGTATAATTTTAGAATTTAAAATTTATCATAATATCATAAATATTGTATTATTTTTTTTAATATATATATATATATCATATATTTAATGACATAAATAAAAACATATCATATAACTTCATGGAGATGTTATTATGTACGAACGACATTATCATTTCCATGTGAATGGAATGATAATAAGATAACTAATATATTATCTTCATATAATGAAAAATATGTCATGAATATCATATATAAATCTCAATTACATCCTTATTATCCTTTTGTGGTAGATGTTGCTGGAAAATCAAATAATCAGTTGGTAATACTGTAGTCTGATGTATACACAAGTGATGGTTTCATTACCATTTGATAAAATTGTATATAGATATGGGTTATAAAATTAAAAAAATATCAATGTATTGTATATAATTATGTTATTTTATATGCATAGTTAATGAAAAATTAAGTGAACTGTAAGAAAATATAAATCAAAAAACTGGCAATGAATGATACCATTTATTTTTGGGAACTTCATAACATTTACAAAAAAATATTCTCCACGATTTTCTTAAGATAAATCAAAGGATAGTAAGATATATTGGTGGATTTAGTTAATATTTTTTTTCCAATTTATGGATGAAAAAATTGATTATTACGTAATATGAAACAGAATAATAGATTATAATTTAAATTAGTGTAATGGGTGGCTCTTTGAATTTAAAAAAATATTAAATAATCATAAGTTACATTTAAAGTATGATTTTATCAAAAATAATTTATTTAGATGAAATTACGTTGATGGGTCAAAATAATTTCATCTAAAAAATTTTATAAATAATTTTATGTTTTTACCTTAATCATTTTTTTCACCCCTCATTAATCCATTTCACACATACAATGAAAAAAAAGATGTTAAATTATTTATGGCCATTATTACTACACTAAATGGGTATACATCCCATAAATGGAGCATGGTTGATATGTTCATCAATATAATAAAACATGTCAAGATACAGTATTTATAGAAATTTTATATCATATAATAAAATAAATTTTATTATTAAATACCATTAATGTAAATTTTGAGAAATATTCATTACATTAATATTAATAACATCATGAAAAAAATTAAAATTTGAAAAAAAATATTTAGATATACCTATATAATATTATATGAAATATTGAAATACATAGATAAAACTAATTATAATAGATTATATTACTTCTAATATTTTTAATATCATTCGTTTTCTTTTCCATTAATTGAATAAATATTGAATCAACATTCTAAAAGAATGTTATGTAATAACTTTTTTGAAATTATTAATAATTAATTATCATGATTCCTATAATTAATTTATATTTTTGATTAATATTTTTAATTTAAAATAATTTCTTATTATCCCCATTCTAGGAAATATATATTTATTAAAAATAACAGTCACATGTTTTTTTACTTTGAATTACCGAAAATATAACAATGATCATTATCACAAGTAAATGCCAAAATATATCATATAACTGGATATTTTATGTGTATATATTATATGAAATCATTAAATAAAATTAATTAAAGATAAAGAATAATATTATATATGTTGTCATATTATTATTTACTCTAAATTACATGATTTTCCATATTACATTCTATAAAATAATTAATTATGTTACAATTCACATTGACCAAAAATAAATGGGCCATATTAAAAAAATTGGAACCACAAATTACAAATATGAAATCCATTATTAAAAATTAATAACACACAACATTCTGTATATAATTAAAAATTAAATTTACCAAACAGGATGAAATAAATTATCTTGTAAAAATGTATTTTTAGGTATAAAATATTTTTATACTATATACACATATAATATTTTTAAAAACTATAAAAATTTTATAAAAAAATTATCTAATTAATATTTAAAAAAAATCCACAATATAAATCTATCTTATAAATACATAAAATGAATTTTTTCAATAATGAAATGTACTTGTCAAAGTTCACCAATAAATGAATGATTTCAGAAAAATATCAACATTTTACCATATAATAATTCTAATATACTAATTTAAAATATTAAATTGAGTTGAAAAATTCAAAATTCACAATGATCCAAAAAGATGATATATCATTTTCTAATGAAAATAAATAAAATTATACTACATAATAATATAAGTGTTTGAATTATAAAATAGAACTATAAAAAATTAGATCTTATTTAAAAAATAATAATCAAAAATTTGGTCGTGATTATTTAGATTATATATATATATATATATCATAAATAATTAATCATATTTAAAAAAACTATTTTAATATCTCTGTAATAATAGTCTTATCTAAATAATAATATTTCATAGTTCATTTATTCATGGTGTTTCATAATTTTACTCTATCAAACTATATTTTTATTTTAACATCATGTGATATTAAACCTAATCCACAAAATTATTAGATTATCTTACATTAATTTTGATTTCTCATGATTCAAGTTCATTGATTCAATTATGATATATTTCTAATGAACATCCAATATTTCTACTAAGACATATATTTATGATCTAATAATTAATTGGAATGATTTAAAAATGTTAATCTCATGTAATACTACCCTTTATTCACATTTAATGTTTAAATTATCAATGATATCTCAGATATTCCCATAATAATATTGTTTTATATCCATCTAATATTTTTTCCATCCCTTGTTTGTGAGGATAAATTTCAAGTATTATTTTTGTAAAAATTATTTTATTTATGGATAAATAAGTGTGAGATTATGTATATCTATTACAAGTAATGTTATTTATTTATTCATGTTTCCGAATAAAATAATAATCTATAGTTCTTTAGTGGTTCATAATGTAATGTAATGAATATTTATCTTTTATGATTTAATTTCTATGTATAAAATAATTTTACCTAAAATAATTCCACTTTGGAAACCCATCCATTATATTCTCATTGTAACCCTCACCCACTTACATATGATTATGATCAAATTAAATTTTCTTATGGCCTTCACATCAAAGAATATTCTACATGAAAAGTCATTGTTACGACCTGATTATTACCAAATTTTATTGTTAAATTTAATAATACAACTTTCATTCAATAATTTGAAATCTTTTTAATATTATGAAATAAATATAATTATTCAATAGATATTCCATTATTATAATTTCATGAAAAAATCAATCATTTCCATCCACTAAAAAACCAAAATAACCCCGATTGTCTGAACAAGTGATCTTCCACCTCCACAATGTAAAACTGGATTTTTTTATTATAATACATCATGAATTTTTAAAATGATACATTAAATTAATTTTTTTATGATACAAATAAAATTATAAAATGATCACATTTCATATAGAAATATTCTCCAAATTCATTGAGAAATGGGATTTTTTATCTTGGATTCATGTAGACTACCAGATCCATGAATTTTGAATTTCATTTTTTTTATAATGACCCATAATGGATGGTTCTATGAATGATTTTAATAACGATTTAAAATTTCCAATATTTAGTAATATTTTTTTAACAATAAATAAAATATAGTTCTCCAACACGTTCAATAAGAATAATATACTCATATTTTGGTCATTTTATACAACTACATGAGTGTTCCGAAAATATATATGTTTTGAATTATAATGTAATGTTATATTATAAAAAAACATAAAATAATAATTTATTTAAGATTTACTAATGAATCAATAGTCATAAAATTTTTATCTAATGATTTTATTCACATAAGACATTTTATCCATTAAAGTTACTTAAATTATATATTCATCAATTTTAAAAAATTAAAAGTTCTAATAAGACATATGAACTTGAATTTAAAATATTTAATTTTTTTTATAAAAAATGATACAATACATAGTGTGATATACTAATGATAAAATTTGTGATAATAATAAATAACAACATTACCATTGTAAAACTAGTTTTGAATGATTATGATTTTTGACCATTACTTTTCAAAGTAGATAAATACTAACTAATAAATATAAATATAATATTTTTAATGTAATTGAATCATTTATTATAGAAATGAATAATGATGAAAATAGGTGATAGATATTTTTTTATACATAATGTTAGAGTGTATTCTAGATAAAAAGAGTAAATTCAAGTGGTTTTTATGATTCCAATACTTCTATTAGGACATAATCACTTTCGTTTTTCAAAACAAAATCATGTATGATCATATGTGACCTATGATAATGTTGTACTATATTTATATATTATTTTTAGGGGAAATAATTTTTCAGACCAATGCCTTTTATAAGGATGAATTTATTATTTTGTGGAAATGAAAACTTGTTATAAATAATTCCGATCTCTTTTAACAGATTATTCCTCCATGTCCATGATCATGCATCCTATCAATTTTAAATATACTATAATGGGAAATAATTTTGTTCTCTAATTACCAATAAATTACCGTTTTTTTAAAATTAATGTGTTTATATACATTAATTTATAAAGGTTTTTCCATAATAGTGTTTTCAAATATGTCAAATGTGTTTCCCTCTAATGATCATATATTTATACATTCTACATCATATTTTTCATATTATTTATTATATTTCATAGTTTCATTATGGATTTTTTTTAATAAAATGTTTCAATATGACAACTCAAAAATTTAAAAAAAATATTTTATGGAATATCCCTATGAAATAATATTGACCCTAAATTTTCATACATTAAAATTACATCGGTTTTTAATAATACTTAATACATTACATAAAAAATGGACCAAAAGCATATTAGTTTAGTTCTATTAGACTCTAAGAAACATAAACACTAAAAATTATGTGAGATGAATTATTTCAAATGTGGTTATTCATGTCTACCACACTTCATACAAACATCATACAAAAAATATATCTTCACAACCTGGGGGTAGGAAACATAAATGTGATGATCTCATATGGTAGGTACCGTTAGACGGGAGATCTGTAAGTTTAATTTTGAAAATGATGGTATTGAAAGGTTATCATGACACTATAATATCATATCATTAAAATCAAATATCATAATCAAGAATCATGTAATAAATTTTGGTAGTTCATAAGAGATGAATCATAAGGGAATTAAGAGTACAATCTATAAAAGATAAATATAGGAACTAAAGTATAGAAGACAAAAAACTTTTAATATTAATTCTTATAAGAAAAGATTAATTTATAGAACATAAAATATAAATTCATGGGAACTATGTCAAATTGGAATGAAAAATCACCATCCCTAGTAATAGTACATTCATTCTAGGGTTCTGGCCTCCCCATCTTACCATAGTTAATCTTATATCCTTGTATTCCTTAGTGGATCAGGTTTCTTGATATTACTATAGTGGATCAGGGTTACCTATATTCCCATTATTGTGAAAGACCATAAACATCATTCTCCAAAT
The DNA here is from genome assembly GCA_963277665.1 of Viscum album. Classification (NCBI taxonomy): domain Eukaryota; kingdom Viridiplantae; phylum Streptophyta; class Magnoliopsida; order Santalales; family Viscaceae; genus Viscum; species Viscum album. The sequence continues at coordinate 1,900,457,020 of OY728130.1, read as the reverse complement.
TATAAAATGATATATAAGTCCATATATACTACATTTGATGGATATATAAGTCCCGCCCATATCATAATTAAATTATACATACAGTTTCTCAAAGATCATAAACACTCATATCATAACTTATGAAATGAAATCAGTTTGATAAACATGTAATCCCCTCATAAATGATGGAAAATAGATAAGATACATACTAATTTCATCAAATAATTACTCGTGAAAACAATCAATATTTATAATCATATAACATGTGTAATTGAAATGGGTTTCAAAAAAAATCATACTATAAAACCATAATTCATCCATAGAAAGAATATGAAATTAATAATTAGAACATTTACACCATAAAATAATCCCCACATCAATGGATGGTATCTTAGTTGGAAAATATTTTTGAAGGCATTGTAAAAATATTCCATGAAGAATATAACCTTTATGGATTTAAAAACACTTTAAAAAAACAAAAAAAAATTGAAAACCATTTTCATTTGAAAATTCATCAAAAACTACGAAAGGATCATTAATACTTAATAATAATTTTTAAAATACATGTACAATGAAAATTATATTCCTATAAAATGAATAAAATAATTTTTTAAACATGCTTATTGAAATTAATTTCCTCCAACGGGCCGAAGTCCTTCATTTTATATTGATTTTTGATAATCCATCTTTCAAGGGGTGAGGTGGAACCCTTACAAGTCCCATAGGCATAAGCATTACATGGCCCAATGGCCCTATTAGAATTCATTATTCATAGACTTCAAACATTACATACAACCCAAACTATCTACTTGGAACTGCTCCACCCCAGCATCTTCATCGTGAAATCCGCTCTCCACCTTTTCCATGGCTGGTCGGCTAGGATTTCCCATGCATGCAAATTTTTTCCCGATGGTAGATTCCATACCCTCTCATTCATGCAATCCATTTAGCTTCTTCTATGGTTAACGCTCCTTTATCCTCCTTTTTCTGATATTTGTTCCTTGTAGATTGTCTGGCTTAAATTACACATTAAGGTGGCCCGAAGGCCTTGAGGTGGCCCGAAGGCCTTACTTTTACAAAGTCCTGAGTGGCCCGAAGGCCTTAATGGACTCAGGGATCAAATCGGTGTCCTGAAGACACAAATGGGGGCATATTCTCAGTTGCTATAATGCTAAACAACACCTGCTACAGTTCCTGCTATAATACCTGCTACAGCTCTACACAATTCCTGCTACAGTACCTTCTAAAGTACTGCTACAGTAGTCCGTAAATTATCTCCCACCTGGATTTGATCTCGGGTCTCTTGAAATTCATGTCATGTGTCTGAATGAATGAAATTTGAGAAAAAAACTACCTTACCAATTTGGATATTTTTGAAATATAAAACCCATGAATGTGATATAATTAAATAGATATTTAAATACCCATATAATTTTGGATTATAAACATATAAAATATTCATTTAAATTATACCCACAACAAGAATTTAATGGAGTTATAAATAATGCATAGGTATCATAAAAATGAAATTGAGACTAGAAGTCCTCGTTACTTATGTCTTAACATTCATCATACTTTCATAGAAATATTTTAAAATAAATAAAATTATAATATAAATAAAAAATATTATAATATTATAATATCTAATATAATACATGGATTTGTATAACCCATTTATGAACACTACAATGTTAAGATTAAGTTTTAGGTAATATCCTCTTTGTTTTTCCTATGGGTAATAATTTAATATATCTATGTTCTTTATAAATATAAAATGATTTAATGAATTTAAAACATTATATAAATATCATTTATATTCATTATATAGATATTTATAAGTATACATGAATGATTAATATATGATATTTAATACATCGTTCATTGTGATGTTAGGCCATATGTAATCATGAACATTATATCTCATTAATAATCATATTGGAAGAATCGATATAGATAAAAAATATGTGTATATATATAATAATTATAATATATTTATTTTTATCATATATATAATATTCATTTACTGATCCCATTCTTAATACATTTCATATATTTTGTTAAAAAATTACCCCTCATTGGGGAGGTGGAAGTCCACAATTCCCCTTGTGAAATTATCATATTTACAAAAAATTGAAATCCTAAAGGTATTCATTATATATTATTTATATAAAAAATAATAAATAATAAATATGATATATATCATATTAAAAAATATTATATACCATTATTCACAACAATTTTTTTGGTAATGGAAAAAAATTACTACATTGCTTCATGAGTCAGTTATTCTCCGTACCAAAGAATAGTATGTTTGTTACCCATTTCATCGAATTGTGTGCATATTTAAGTCGTATACCAAGAATAAAAAATGTTTATATATTGAGGATAAAAATTTCATTATTTAATCATGTAATTTGAATATTAGAGGTGGCGGATAAAAAACAATGGAATGGATCTTGAGAAAGGATATTACCACTTATTTGTGTAAGTCAATATTGATTGAACTAATGGGAATAATGGTTGGATTTCTATGAAAAGGAAAGAATCTAACTTGAAGGGGGAGATCATGGAATGTTAATTGTGTATATTGTTTTAAATATAATCAATTTTAGAGGTGAATCGAAGGGGGAGAGTTAGAGGACTTTTATATGTGGCGGATAAGATAGACATTGAATTTTCAAAACCAATCTCAGTGTACCAACATTTTAAAAAAAATTCCTTTTAAAATCATTTTCAATAATTGAAGTTCTAGGGTACAAATATATATTTTCAATGGATTTTAAAAGTTTAAATATCATTTTGTCTCTTATGTTTTAGGTTTAATTCATCATTTAGGTTAGTTATTTCTTATTATTTAAAAATATTTTTAATCAATATACAAAATATTTTTAGAAAAATACTATATTTATATTCATAGATTCTAAGTATTATATAGTTTACAAATAAATTATACTTTTCTTTAAAATTCGATTAATATAAAAGGATAAATCAGGTTCGATGTTAATCTAATTAACATGGAATTAAAGTGTCTTTTTAATGTGGGAATGTTCAACATTTCGTTAATATTTTATATCAAAATTAAATACAAAAAATATTTCAATGAACTATATTTGATTAAAAAATACATAATTTATCTATTGTGACTTTAGATCCAAATTAAATTCTAATTTTTCTACATAAATAAACAAGATGAAAAAATAGTTCTGAATAAAAATTCATTATTTAACATTATTTTATCTAGAATGATGTTTCATTGAAAAAAAATAACCACATAAGATAATTTGGACATTAAGAATTAAAAATGATGTATATTTTTTCATATTCACTTTCCATGAGATTCTTAAATTATATTAATTATTGTTCATAGAAGGATGTAAAAAAATTTCATTTGAGAATGTATTATTTTCAAAGATAATTTTTTTAAAAAAAATATTATAGTATTTTTTATTAATATGATTTATTTATATTAACTTTTATCAATGTATTTGTTAATATAAATATTACAATTTTTAACAACTAGGTTATAACTATTTAATTTATATAATTATAATAATAATATGTTGTTTTATAGAAACTCATTATTGTTTGTAAGGAAAGCCATGTCATTGTTGCGTGTATAGAAATATTAACATAGCATAAAATATAAGTTATGTTTTATAAGGCCTAGTGTGAAATGAATGTCAATATACAAATAAAATATATTCACGAAAAAATAGGTAAAAAAACTAGGGTATTACATTCTATTCCCTTAAAACTATTATCTCCCAAAAAATTAGATATTTAAATTAAAAAATGATTATACATATTTCTCATTATATCCTTATGTTCCCACATTGATTTTTTACAAGTGATTTATACCCAAAAAAATGACCAGGTTCTTTTTATATTTATAGAACATTATTTCTATGATCCATAATTTCAACTTGTTGTTCCCTGATAGAATGTTTCTTCTCCAATGGTATAACCTCTATGTTTCGTACATGTGAATGGTTGGGTATGTAATTCCTAACGAGAGATAGTGGAACACTTAATGGACTTGTGTGATATTTTTTAGAAGTTCCATGGGATAGGCTACCTTTCCAATATGATCATGAGTCTCAATGGGACCAATATACTAAAGGATTAGATTCCCTTTCATATTGAACATAATAGCCTTATTAAATGAAGAAATTCAGAGAAAAACAATATCAATAAAATAATATTCAGGTCGCACTGCTAGTTATTTTTATAACCTTTCAACTAACACGGAGCCACCTGGATATGCTGATAAATGTTTAGAACCATCTTTTCCATTTCTTTGGATATATAATGTACCAATATCTTTCATTATCCATCTTCATCCATCGATTTTGAGATCTAATTTTCATCCCAAATAATTATTCACATTGATCCATCTGAATGATTTATTGAAAAAAAAATTTGTAAGAAAACTCGATTAGATAACATTTTTTATTTTGAACATATTTGAAATAAAATGAACATGATATTAAAATTACATCTATGGTTCAAATTTTTATTTCTTATTCTCCATCTATCTGACATAGATTGTAGTGTTTAAACTAAGTTCTATATCATGTTCTTGCTGAATAATTAACCAAATAATTGAGGTGAACCTCATATCCTAAGAGGATATAATATAAAGTTGAACTCTATGGACCCTTACCACTTCTCCAGTGTATATGCAAGGATGCTAATATTGTGGTAAGACTTCTCTAATAACAATGATTTTCATAGACATTTTAAAGTGAATGTCTCCCCCTGATAGGGAATTATACCCTTTAGATATTTTTTGGGAGTCCATCCATAAAATCCATAATGTTTTTATCCAATTTATATTCTTGTATGGATACTAGATGCAACAACCCATTATATTTATTCATTTGTCCATAATTTTCATTAATTTCAATGAAGGTGATATAGAATCTACAATATCCATCTTCATTCCATTCCACTAGAGTAATCCTTTAAATCTATATACATATTTTTAAATTCATTACGAATAGATATTTGAGAACTATGAGCTTCCTCTAACAGATCATTCATAACATCAGGAATGGAAGGAATCCATCAATTGTTCATTAACCATGAAATTTCACCGTGATCATGGTTAAAATGAGAAACATTTATAACCATGGTTTATATCTCCACAACTTTCTTCTTCACGTCATTAAGATTCACATGGTTAGAGGGTTGAACATTCAATTGAGAAAGATAATATTTCCCCAATACATCTAGATTCCAACAACCATCCTATAGATATAAACAATTAATGTCTCTTTGGTGATCCTCATCATAGATAAGCAAATATGATCCTTTTGACTCAATGCATTGACCACTAAGTTCTTGTTCTGATGGTGGTAATATTTTAAGATGTTATAATACTATATCAATTCAATCCATATTATATGGAGCATGATCAACTCTGTCTATGTTAATATAAATTTTCTAAATTTATGATCAGTATATATGTCAAAAAAATTTACTCAGTTAATTCTTCCATATCTCTAATATAAAATTTACCATAGTATTCCCTAAATCCTGAGTTGGGAAATATTCCTTTTTCATATTCAACATTCACGATGCTTAAAAGGTAACCATGATATTATGTACAAAAATACACCTAAATCACTTCCTAGATGAATAAATATATAATAAAAACCCTTCTCAACTCTAGGATAATATAAAAATAGGTGGTTGATGATTCTTCTCTAGTGGATGGGAGATTCCCTACAGGTGGTGGAGGATTTGGTTCCTCTACCTACATCATGGGAGGGGTCTAAACTTATGGCTCATGATTCCATATATTAGGTTATTTAGGTTTGGGGATATTACTTCATTCTATTTTCATTATTCGATATCCTTCCAAAATTTCCCAGCATCAATGTTTTTCTAAAGGTTCTAGTGGTCGTTCATGTCCCAATAAGTGGTTATGATTTACCTCTATGAGTTCACCGAAGCTTCTTTGTTTCTCTCTTCATATCTAGTGGTAATTTTCACTCAGCAGCATCTTCATATTGATATTTTTTATAGTTATGTGAATGATGAATGGGGTATAAGTTATCAAGTGTTAGTTGGGATCCTAGTGTTGTGACAGATCCTTATTCTCTTTGTAGATGGGGATGATATGGTGCGAGCTCTGTCCAATACGAGTATATCTGTTAATGGAATCCATATTCATATCCTTCATCAGACATTCGATCTTCACATGAATAGGGATCCATCCACATTGGCTATTTTTCTTCAACTTCCCAGTCTACTACATCCCATTCCAAACCTTACAGTCCTTCAGTTTATAAGAAACTCCATCTATCACATCCTAAGTGCTAATCTGAGGACCTATACATTGATTTATTCTATTATAGTTCACAAATGTGCTGAAATGGAACTCTCATGGTCCCAACCAGATATTTTGTGGATCCTGATCGAGGGATAGTATAAGTATTTATGTCATATTGTTTTCTAATATTGGATGAATTTCTACTTAATCTGTAACAGGTAGGGCCACCATCACCTTGACTATCCTGAAAAAGATATAGGTGGTTATTTAGTTGAACCCAGCCTCTTAAGGGCCTAAGAATCCATTTTGGATGGTTTGATGTAAAGACTGCTATGTATAAGATACTATTTCAGATAATGCTTAGATGGTGTGCAGTGATGTTAATGGAGGATTATGAATCCCCCTTTCACAGCCCTCCCCTATTAGAGTGACCTCGATTTTCCCTGATAGGGAGGACCCTAAATCATTGGGTGAGGATAAGTCTTGGAAAGGCTTTACCACTAAAGGGATAATTTGGGAATGATGATGTGGTTTTATTCTATCGTACTGGAAGGATATAATCCCAAGGATTCTAGGACATGTGGTTTATAAGTATTTTCTATTTTGATACACGGTATTGGGGTTATCCACTTATCAACAATCCTAGAGAAGATATGCCAATGTTTAAGGTTGGGAATGAGGTGAGAACCCCCCCCCCCCCGAGGATAATTCATCCATGTAGAAAAGCCTAAACAATACTAACGTAGAAGTCATTGTGAAAATGGAAGTTTAAACTGCCACATAAGATGGCATGATTTCTCAATGTTCAGATTGGGAAGACACAAATAAGCAACCCAACTATATTTTTCGTAGAATGCTTCTACATAGATGTTCTAATATGCCTGAGTAGGTCCTATAGTCTATATGATCCTACAACGATATGATCAATTACTTCGGATTGACTACACATTCCCATAATCAACTCATAGGGTTGGTAAAATAAGTGTGTTATGTGATTTAGGAGGGGGATGAAGAGGAGGCTACTTATGGTGAGAACCCCCCATATATAGAGGGTTCACAATAGGATGTAGATTCTGATTTGAAATTACCTATCATGTATAAGTATGTGTGACTTGTAAATTACTATATCATATTCTCTTCACAGGATTGGATGAACACCACCATTGACTCGGACAGGTTTATAAAGCACTCATAGAGGCCATGAAAGAGAAAATATTATTCTTTAATTCCAATATTTCCTGTTACGTGATCCTCAAAAAAATTTAAGTATCCTTAGATTATTCCAAAGTATGGGGAGACAAATTCTTTTAAGGATCTTTATCCACCAGTAGGGGTATCATCTGTCATTGACCTGGAGAATTCTAAAATGATCGCCAGATCAGAAAAGAATTGATGGAGTGTGAAGAGTGGGAATCTATAATAGATTTTAATAAAGAATTATCACACCTGGGATTTGAGATTATCACTATGTTTTAGGAGTATGATAGGTCATTTTGGAGGTTTATTTAGGAATGACTTACCGAAGAGTTGGTTTTTGAGGACCAAAAAACCATGGAATTCTATCACATGGATTAAATAGGATAAAGCATGATATTGGAGATCTCATTGAATAATGGGACAAGGTGGTTTACAATTTTTAATACTTATTTATTGATTATATGGACCATATGGTAAACATTACACAATGGATACTCCTTTTATGTAATGTATATAAAGGATTAAATTTGATCTCATAGATTTAGCTCTTTCGTATCAGGTTGATTTTTTAAATTTTGTTTACTAGATGGTTTATTTACTTTTCTGTAAAATATAATTCTTAATAAAAATATATAGACTTATAGTGTTGGTGCATAGACCAACCATTTCCTTAGTTCCTTGAAATTTTCCTCAGATTCATCTATCTAGTGGAATATTTAACACTTATATGTTAACATATATAGATGATTTTATAGTCATGATAATGTTTCAAAATCTGATAATAATATCAATTTAAAAAATGAAAACTATTGATTTCAGTCATCAATGTTAGTCGATGAAAATATTAAATAGACTTTCCCATTGACTGATCTACTCCAATATCATCACATGAGATTATGTGACCCAAAAAATGAATCCTTTCGAAGTAAAAAAATCAATCCTTTTAAATATTTAATTATATTCTTTTTTACTTAAGGACATTATTACAATTCTTATGTGGTCTTAATGGTATTCCTTCCACATTCTATAAATTATAATATAGTCATTAAATAATACCACAAACTAATCATGGAAATCACTAAACATTATTTTTATCTAAAATATTAGGATTCTAGTAGAATTAGAAAGACTAAAAAAGATATATTTATATTAATAGTGATTGTATCTTTTGCAGAATGTTTTATTCGGTATATCCCCCATCTTGATCAACACTTAATGATATCCATAATTAGGTTAAATCATGTAAAAGCATTGGATTTCGGGATTTTGATCAATAAAAACATCAATATGTTGAAGAGTGTACTTTTTCTTGATCATGATCTTGTTTAACTCTTAATAATCAATATAGACTCACATGATGCATCTTCCATTTTCATCAAAGGAACACCTTCTCCCCAAGGTTAAACACTTGTACAATGAATACCTTATAAATGTTTTTATGGATATTATTCATTAATTCCTAATACTAAATTAAGTCCATTATATATGAAGTATTAAAAATTTTGTAGAACCATGTATGAGTTATTTTTAGAACTCAACATCACATTTTGGTTCAGGACTAGGGAAATCATCCATAGACACATCCAAAAAATCCAATATAATAGGAATATGATTAATGTATAGTTTTTTACCAACAATTTGATAAAATCATAACCATTAAATGTTAATCATAGGCTTTAGAATAAATTAGTGATCCATTTAGTTTTTGAACTAAAAATTCCCAATATAATCATTTTGGGGAAATATTAATTTTGTTTTAAAATACTTCATATATGAAATAGACAGTAGATATAGAATAAAAAATATATAATATGTTCTAGATTTTTTGGTAATTACACCTTTCACAACATCATTATTGATACCCTCTTCGAATATGATGATCACAAGACATTTCCACATGTCCCTCAGTTTAAAAGGATTCTAATGACGATAAAAAACACCAACCCTTGGCTTTGTTAATGGGTTAGAATAATTCACATCCTCCTTACACTTGAATTCTTGGAATTTCAGGAGGTTCATTCTATCTATATTTCCCCCTATTTCATTATTGACAACATTTTCAATTATTCTTGTATTAAATTTCTAAAGGACATTCCCTCCTAAAGTGAAAATATTTATTAGACCCCATAAGACAATTTACATCAACATTCATTTGACACATAGAGGATAAAATGGGGATCATCTTATTATCATCATGGGATTTAGATTTTTCACTGTACTTCATATTATTTTTCTTATTAAAAGTATGAGGTTGATATGTAACTCCATCCTCCAATTCAAATATGATTTCACAATGCACAATATCTTTATATCTAATAATGTTACTTATGTCCAAAACCATTATGAGACATGTCCTTCAGCCATTGAAGAATACTTCATCTTTACATTTATTTTGGATGATAATTCAAGATGTTAGCCTCAAAAGCCGAGGGAAATTATCCTCTTAGTTACTGTAGAATTCATCATCCTTTTGCTTCAACTCAAGAAACTCATTTTCTATATTCGTATGAAGCACATAAGAACTGTAATTATTGAAGAATACGTTATTGAACAGATCCCAATCCAATGATTCAATTTCATATATCTTAATCATATTCATGATTAGATTCCACCACTTAGTTACTTCAATTTCTAACCGATAGACAACAATAATGACTTCATATTTCATTGTACAATGGAGACTGATGAATATATTTTCCGTGGTACTGATCAAATGTATTGTAACGACTAAAAATGAACACCCACGTAAGGAAGGTGTACGATGCCTCATGATGTACTCAATAGAATGAAATTTCCGTAATTTAATATATAGAGTCCCCTCATGATTCAAAGCTTGATAAAACTCTATGATCATATAAATGAGTTTTTTCATACTAGCTCTCATAGCATTCAGATTCTCAAGATAAAAATAATGTTTCATTCCATTATAGTAACTATTAGCATGATTAATTTAGTCCCATCCATATAATAAAACCAAAAATCATATAGTAATAATCTATTTTTGTAGTTAAGAACCACATGATCATGAAAAAAAATTACAAATGAATAAATTTTGATTACCTAATTAATCATTGACATAGTAGGTTTGTCTTGGTTTATTCATATACAACTTATTTTTGAAAACATTATATGGTTCTTGAATATGTTATTATTCACAAAGATCATCCCCTAGAAGTGTGTAAACCAGTGTACAATAAGGCCCACTGTTGTGAACCTGGTTACATTTAAGTCAAAACCAACACACCTTGTTGGAGTTGTCACTCTGAGGTACATCTATTCTTGAACCACATCCATTATTAATATCTAGACATGGATTTATTACTCAAAAACCACTCTATCTATATTTTAGAAAACTTATAAAATATTTTCCATTACATTTACATATACATTCACTTATCAATGGACATGTACTTAATGTTTTCTCTAATGTTTCATAATCCTATTTAACTAAAGGATAACTAAACATTTTCTCTGATTCCAAATATTGTGACACTACATTTTAAAAAAAACATTAAATAACATTGAATAATATATAATATAATACACAAATTTATTCCGAAGATTCATAATATTTTAGTCCCCAAGGAAACATTGAAATATTATCAATAGAACATAAATGATCTATATTATCTCCCTCTAGGTTCTCCATGACTATCACCCTTATTAGACACATAATATATAAAATATATTATCATAATACAGGGGAAGGAAACATAAAAATGGGTGATCTAAGATACTCTGAATGGGTAAAAATGGGGATATGTAATCATAAACATGAGAATAAGGGTATGAGAATATGATTATGATTTTGGAAGATCAAAAACATCATATCAAAGATAATATACTCGAATCATGATATAATTATTGTTAATTCATAATACATGAATCATATTGTATTCCATATCATAATATATTTTTGAACAACATAAGAATTTAATTGTTGGAGACAGATAAATAAGTAATATCAGTCCATATAAGTTAGAAAACCATATAATAACTTATTAGGGAAAATCATGGTGACTACACATTCTAGAAGGTACACAACACCTACCATAGTAATAGTACATTCCATGTAAGGGATCAGGCATTCCCATCTTTCCATAGTGAATTGGGTTTCCCCATCTTCCCATAGTGAATTGGGGTTACCCATACTTCCATAGAGGATTAGGGTTCTCCATATTCCCATAGTGGGTCAATCCCTTCATCTTGATTCCCATAATTATCTCATTAGATATAAATCAATACCTAATGCATTTGAGGGAGATATAGGTCCCAACCATCTTAAAATGAAATCATACAAACATGTTCCATAAGATCATAAACAATCATATCATAAACCATGAATTGAAATTGGTGACATAATCATCTAATAATATAATAATTTATGGGAAATGGATTGGTTTAATAATCATTTCTTCAAATCATAACCCATGAAAAGAAGAGGGTTTTATAAGAATATAACATATGCAAGATAATGAATTTTAAAAAAACAATTCCATTAAAACAAAAATAATTCAAATAAGTAATATGAATAAATTCTTTGAATCATTTCCCCATAAAAAATGAGTAAAAACCAGGGATTTATTCTTAGATTTAAAATAATTTTGGAAAGTCGTTTAAACATATTTCAAGAGGAATAAATCTTTTCTCTATTGATAAAGGAATTTTAATATAGAAAACATTTATGATTTTTTTTTAAATAAATTTGAAAACATATAACAGAAAATGGGTATATTTTAAAATTAAATATTTCATAAAAATGATATTAAAATATCATGTTTAAAAAATATTTCCCAAAAATATTAAATCATTTTTGAAAATATGGTTTAAATATTCATCGTATGTGTATCAAAGATGGAAAATTTTGAAAACCCCACTTTACCAATTTGATAACTTTTGAAACATAATCCCCATAATAGGGAGGCATGAAACAAATATTTAAATAAAAATAAATTTAAGGATAATAATCATAGAGTATATTAAGGATAGTTATATACAGAAAAAAATAAAAAGTGCTTTGAGTAAGGCATAAAGCACATTAGAATAAATTTTTGACTAGAAATCCCCTTACCTTATATATTTATTATCTTCATACACACTCAATCCACCTGTATAATAAATTTTATTTTTTTATCCATCTACCAAATAAAGATATTTTCTATCTAAAATTATATATGTATATATATTACCCACATATTATAATTTCCATGTAGATGTCATGTTTCGGGTAATGTCTTCTTTTCTTTTCACAAGATTCATGATTTATTATATATTTAGTCATCATAAATAAATCATAATTTTAATAATTAAAACCATGATATTAATTAATTTCATATTTATAATATATTTAGTTATAATAATCTATTAAATATAGAAATATTAAATGAAATAAACTATTTTTGGAAAGAATAGGTCGTACATACACATGAAGGTTTTTACTATTTAATTTTCATATTAAATGAAATTATTTAAATGAATATATATATATATATAATAATATTTTCATGATAATCTCATATATATCATATAATTCCACTAAACTCATACATCAAACATTCCATGTAGAGTGTGAATGAATCACATTACATTGAGGAGGTCGTTTCAACACTTCTCGAAACCACATTTACATATTTACAAAAAATAGAAATAAATTTTTTTTTCTGTTATATAAAAATTAATAAGTAACAAATAAATAATAATTATTACATACATCATATAAAAACATATTTTCCTCTATAATGACCATTGAAGATAGTTGGAAATGTAAAAAAACAATGTAATTTTGTGAGGTTGTAGTTCTCCACACTCAAGAATGATAGGTTCATTACCAATTTGATGGAAGTGTTTGAAAGTGTAGATAGAACACCTAGAATAAATCTTTTCTTAATCTAAAAAACTGATTTTACTAAATATTCAGTGATTATGATGTTTTTTGCAGGTTGAGAATGAGAATAAAGGAAATGATCATTAGAAAGGAAGTTACCTCTTTTTTGGATAACTCCCATTGGTACACACCAAAGCGAACCCTTGGTTGGATTCTACTCAAATTGATGATTCAAGGAGGAAGAAAGGGAATATGGGAATTGAATTTGGTATATATGTTTTGATCATATGTGGTTTGATATGTGTGAATAACGTGTAGAGGTGGTGTCTTTTTATAAGGGAGGTAGAGGATATACTTTTTTATTTTTTTAAAACAAGTTAGTTGTAACCACATTTTTACCTAACAAAATTCATAAAAAAAACACAAAAATATAAGGCTTATAAGATAAATAATTCCATAAATTTTATTTAGACATGTTTATATTTCATTTTACTTCTTAACATTACGTTTTAGTCGCCTATTAATGTTAATTAAAGCTTAATCATTTAAAAAAAATTTAATCACATTTACCAATAATTTTGGTCAAACAATAATTTCAACATATTAGAATATAAATATTATAATTATCAAAAAAAATTATTTCCATTTTTATAAATTCAATTCAATGAAAAGGAAAAATTATTCTTTATTCTATTCTCACAAACATAGAGAGAAATTTGTGCTTTAATGTGAGAATGTTCAAATGTTCATTAACACTTTATATCTGAATTCATTATAGAAATTATTATAATGAACTAAATTGTATTAATATATGTGTAATTTATCCACATTTACGTTAAAAAAAGAAGAATATAATTTATCTATATAAATGTTATAAATGAAAAATAAATTTTTAATCAAAATTCATCAGTATTCACAATTAACCAAAAAATGAAGTTTCTCATAAAAAAATATCTCTACGACAATTTTTAAATTCATAATTAAAATATTTTTAACATTATATAAATCAAAATTTGTTATATTTTTTATAATTTATTTTATTATTTTTTACAGAATGTCACAAAAATAAAATCATGTGAGAAAATACTATTTTCAAACATTAAAGTACATTACAAAAAAAATTATTAAAATTATTAATTTATATAAATAAATTATATATAATATTTAAATATAATTTATCTCATTAATATAATATTTTTAAAAGATTATTTATAATTATATCCTTTTATAATGATAAAAATATGTTTTCAAGGATACTCACTGTTACATATAATGCATGCCAAGTCGGTGTTACATGCTGTGTAAGCATAACATGGTAAAACATATAAATAAGGTTTTACATATTATAGAATTAAATAGAAGATATGAAGGAAAATTTAAAAATTCTAGTGAGTAAAAAGGCTCATAAAAACTCATTGTGTTAAAAAAATCACATATTCTTAATATTAAATGAGAAATGTTTTTTAAGAATTTTTTTATTTCTATTTCATTGTAAAATAAATTACTCACAAATATTGTAATGGTTGAAGTAATACCCAATATATATTATCTCATTATGTGATCGTTTTTTTGGTATCTAAAGATTAAATTTTTTTGTGACGCAATATGGAAATGTTATAAATCCCATTTTTCATTCTATGGCTTATTTAAAAAAAGATGAATTATTTGATTATATGATTAATTAATATGGATGTGTTATGATGGGTTTGGTCTAATATTTCCCTAAAATTATTTTTTATGGTTTTATATCACCATAGGTAATTATGTGTGGATATACATGGATTCATTCAAATAAATATTTGGTGTACATTATTGGATTACCCATAAAAATTAAAGGTTTAATATTCATGGGATTGGTTATAGTTTTTTTAATACTTATGTTTGTTCCACCACTTCTATATAATGTGAATTATTTAAAAGCTATGAATTTTTTTTAATGAAACTCTATGTTATATATATATATACTATTTCAATGAATTACGATGTAATTTTAATATATTTTCATTATATTCTTCTATTTAATGTTTTCATAACTTTTATAAGCTCTTATATTCCACTTCTGTAATATATACTACTCAATGAAGTTATATTATATTCAATTATGGTGTCATAATTATTTTACCTTCTATTTAACACATTCTCAGTTTTTAATCGATGTTTATAATCTAACTATACTGACCACCGGATTAGTTGTCCTTTTTTAGAAATCATATCTTTAATTATAATGTTTACATTACATGGGTTATGAAGGTGGTTATAAGAAATAAGTTTTCTATAATAAGTTTTATATAATAATGGTAATTTGGAAATGATTATAATTGTTTTTTTTTAAATTATTTTTTCCGAACTACTCTTCATGACACTGAACATTTCATTCTTTGGATTGTGACAATATTTGTGGAATAAATTAATTAAGACATTAAATGTAACATCCGAGGTAAATAAAGAATACAACATTTTCATATTTAATAATATTTTTGAATTAAATATTTATTTCACTTTAAATTGGATTCTATGTTCGCTAGGGTACTCAACACGCATCAATAGGTATCATTGAAATCTTAATTTTCAGACAACATAGAGTTATATTGAATAATAAAATAATAATATTATCATTTTAAATGGTAATTACCACATAATATTTGTATAGGCGGTGATTAATAGAACTAACTAAAATATGATTATTCATGTATCTTAAATTTCTTTACATCTATCCAATATATTTTTGAGGTCTAAAATAAGAATGAATTTGATTATAAGCATGAAATACTCTAATATTCATTAAAATATATATTTGATTCCATTTGATAAAGAACCCCTTTTAAAAACAGTTTCTTCCAATTGTATATGTTATATATGACAAAAAATAATTATTATTTACAAGAGGATAGTCAAAATTTACTTTGGGTGAAATTGGGGTATTATTCTGATAAAGTTCATTTTTTATGAACAGTGGAAAATACCACATTTTAATTCATAATTGACTTTTTATCTAAGGTATTTATATAGTAATATTATACATATAATTGGTTTTAATGTGTAATTAGATTATATATTTAGCATTTAATCCATTTTTAAACATTGGATGTAATTTAACCATTAAATTGGACACAAACAAATGGAAGTCATTTGGTAGTTATTATTTCATAAAAATACACCTTGTGGTTTTGACAATGGGAAACAATTTTTAATTAATTTCGGAAATATTTGTGTTTTGAATTTAGAAAAATTTATTCCTTATTTGGAATTAGGAGGTCCATATTTTGTAAATATGAAGTTTTTATTTTTATACATTATGAATAGTAACTTCAGTAAATATTTTATTTACCATTGTTAAAGGGTATATCTGGTAATTAAGGGTTACAAATAATATTAAAATAATATTAAATTTACCCTATCATGTGTCCCAATCCTATTGAATGAGATATTTCTAACAATGTGAATTCATGTGTCGGTTTTAGGACACCATGGAGAAACATGTGTGTTAAAAAAACATTGAATTATTTTTAATCTAAAGTTAAGGAAAATATAACAAAAATTTTTATCTTTTAATAGGATGATTTTTATTTTGGTTTATGTAAGTGATCTCGTCGACTATAAATAGTTATTAGAGAGTTAAAAATATTGTGTACTTCCTGGTAATTTATTTATAATTTTGAGACATCATATAAATAAATATAATTATTACACAATGATGATGTTGTGATTATGTTATTAATAAACGATTTAAGTAAATGAGATTACAAATATTAAAATAAATGTTTTTTGAAAATTTTTTATGATATAAAAAAAATTTAGGGCTAATAATGACTTTTTATCTTTTAATTAATGAATCTTGTTTTAAATAATCATGTTACTATGGATTTGTTTAAAAGTCATAGTATGAATAGTATATAAATTGACATAAATGAGTTTTTAAAACAAATACGATTTTATTAAAAGATAAAATATCCCTAAAAACTATGATTCAGAAAAATGACATAGATAAGGTTTAGAATATCATTAATGAACAACTTGACCTTATATTGTAATTTTATGTTATCTATATTAACCATATAGTATAAATATACATGACGACACGGTAAGAGTCAAATAAGTTAACTATCGGTTAATGATAAATGATGTGGTTAAAATTCTAATTTGACGAGTTTTTGAACTTATTAAAATCGAAATTTATATTATTATAAAATAATATTTCAAACTATCATAAAGTACCCATCCTCCCTCTTATAAAAGGATAACACATATAACCTTTACTCACACCTCTCAATACCCCTCATATCATCCAACACTACCCAAATAATCTCAAAACTTCCCCATATTCCATCTAGAATCCTTACATTAGGAATAAGTCAATTCAGGAAACCCTTTTTGTAAAATCCAAAAGGAGTTACCTTATTTAAAGGGAGATAAAGAACGAAGAAGACAAGTCTCACACAATGTAATGGACTTCGTCTCTATTTCCATTCATTAAGGTATATTTTGGTTTAAACATGGTCTACCTTTTTTATTGTTTATATTTATACCCATTTTTATTTTAAATAAATTTAATGGTTTTGAAAGGTTATATTTTTTTTCTACCTAGCGTTTTGTTAACAGACAAAAAGAATGCTTCTTTTTAAAGTATGCGACGAAACCGACCCTTCCATCACCATGAAAAATATTAAATATTTTGCATCCATAACCATATTTAATTTTTTTAAAAGGTAAATAAATATCATTTAATCATCTTAGGTATTTTGGTATAAATTTTTTTTTATAATAGATTTATTATGTCAATATATTGAAATGATATATTGTGATTGAAGTTTGGAAATGTTGTCTTTCTTTTATCGTTCTGTTATGTGTTATGTTGTTGTTAAGGTTCTTCGGAATTTTTTACATATACAATTGTATTTGTGATAAACCTATGTCATGCTAGTCTGAGATAGACCACAATGCTTTGGGAAACATGACAGAGGTAAACATTAATGTTTCTCTTAAGAGATTTAGGGAATATAATATAATTGATATCCTAAAAGTAACTCCCTTTACAGCTGTGAAAGCTACAATGTATGTGTGTTTTGGAATCCACATGTTATCATTAAAATTTATGATTTCAATGTGTATTTCATAAATATTTTTATTTTGTGATGTATGATAAAGAGATTATGTTTTTTGAGTTAAAAATATGATTTTATTGATTTGTATATATTGATGGTAAAATGTTTTAGTTATTTATATTATAACCCTTTCTGAGATTTTAATGATCATTCAATGTTTTTTAAATTTTTTAACATGTTAAAAGGTTGGGTAAAAGAAAAGAATAATTAAAGACTATTTATATCAAGAAAATAATTCCGGATTTATTTAAGATGTTTTATAATAGTAAAAATAATATGTTAGAGTAGAAGAATCTACATTGTAATATTTGATATGTATTGTAATAGTTATGGAATAATTATCAAAAACACTAAATTTGAAAATATATTCAATGTCTATTTATTGAATAAACTCTTGATTATGAAATGTTTAAGGTTAGGACCTTATAGATGTTATTGTAGGTCAGTTTAGACAAATTTAGGAGTTACGATATTGCTATATTAATATCCATAAATTAATTTATGGTAATATTGAATGTATATAGCATTTCTAGATAACCATATTGCATCACCTAAGATATTTATGAGTTTATAATGATTATTTGTCATGGAAAAATGATATCTATGATGGGAAGACATCAATAGGAAAACATTATTTCAAATCAACAACCTGAGGTGGTTGGAATTAGAATTGATCATTTTTTTCATTATTGGGACAATTGACTCAAAAAATAAATAGTGTTTGTATCCATTCCTGGAATCAGACATATCGCCAAAAAGGAACATGTACATTGTAGATAAATTCATGATGCGACATACACTATCATTAAGAGTATCATCTAACTATGTTCTAGGTGATGTCTGGATTAAAGAACTGGAAAATATTATTGATGTCATGGGGTGTTCAGAACATCAAAAGGATATTCTTGTTGTTTATTAATTTTATGGTAAATCTGACCAGTGGTGGTCCATGGATAAAAATATCAGGGATAGTTATGAGATTGGATCTCTTGATTGAGATGAATTCAATGTTATATTTCTTGAGAAATATTTTCCTAATGCGGTTTGACATAAGAAGGAAAAACAATTCATTGGATTGAGGCAGGAGGATGACTCAATGGCTACATATGAAGGAAAATTCACTCTACTAGAAATTTATGTTTAAAATTTCTTACAAGGTATTGATTGTAAAATTTATAATTATTACTCAGTATTAAATCCAATGTGTCAAATTGATTTAGTTTTGCGTTAGTTCAAAAGATATAAAAACATGTTTGACATGTAGAGAAAGTGGAAATGGAGTTTGGTGATGACCTGGTGCTCTTAAAAAATCAACCTAATAAAAGGTCTATGTGGAAAATGAAAGAGAAGACCTTTTCGAAAAATTCTAATTGTAAGAAACATAAGATTATAGTTTCTAAAAAATCTTGTAAAAACGCACATGGGAATTCCTTTTGAATAATTTAATGTGATTCTGATGTGAAAAAATGGGACATAATGATCATTATTTCATAGAAAATGATTAGGGAAATAGTATGAAAAAATATCATTTAAATTTATTAAAATGTTTTAAGAGTAATTAAATGGATCATTATGCATAATAGTGTCCAATAAAGACCTGAAATGATGGAAACAATCCAAACTATAAACAGAATGGGGGGTGATATTCTTTGCAACTACTTCAACAGATGTTGGGCCATCAAATGAAGTATTTTTAGGTACACTGTCTGTTTATTTATATTATTCCAATGAGATGGTTGATTCATGTTATAGAAATTTATTCATTTTTTAGAATTTTTTTGGTAAATTGGTAATTACATCTTAGGATGTTGAATCCTGAACTAATGGTAATAATAGTGGGAGAAAATGTTGAGAAAAAAATAAATTATAATAACCATTTATTACATGTTTTTGGAAGGAATATACCATGAAAACTTATCATTTTTCCTCTAGTATAGTATTATGATATCTTTTATATGGATTGGATTTCTGTTTTTAATTCTATAATTGTCTGCATAGTGAAAATGTATCTTTTAAAAAATAATTTCAGTTTGTGTACAAGAATGAACAATTACATTTGATAACATATCAGTATGCTGACAAACTATTAAAATATTAAATTGAATATTACCCTTGAATTTTTTGGGATACCAATGAACTATTCAGATTAATTTGGTTTATGCGGTAAATTAGTACCTTGATGTTTTTAATGATGAGATTTCTGGTATAATACATGATAGGGAAGTTGAATTTATATTTGACTTAGTACTGGATTCTAATACAATTTCAAAACCCCTTATTGAATGGATTTAATAGAATATTTACAGTTAAAAAAGAAATTTATAATGTTATTAGATAAAGGTTACATTCAACCTAGTACATCACCATGGTGTTCTCCTATCATTTTTTGTTAAAAAGAAATATGTTTTAATAATACATTGCATTATTTTACATGCTTGAATAACTTCATAATTAAGAACAAGTATCCTTTTCATTATATTGAGGATTTGTTTGATCAGCTCTACGGTGCTAAGTATTGTTCAACAATTGTCATGAGTTCAGGGTACCATCAGTTGAAATTAATAGAAATAGACATTCTAAAGACCATGTTTTATACTAGATAGAACCATTATGAATTTGTAGTAATTCCATTTGGGATAATTAATGTACCTATTGTATTCATTAATCATATGAATAATATATTCCGTGAGTTCATGGATAAGTATTTATTTGTGTTTATTAATTCTATATTGGTTTATTCTAAAAGAATATAGAATAATGAAATTCATATGATTATAGTCATGAAAACATTAAATGAAAAATAACTATATGGGAAAATCAGCAAGTGTGACTTTTAGTTACAAAAAAATGTCATTCCTTGGTCACATTGTTTCTTAAGATGGAATAACTATTGATTCTACGGATGAAAATGTTATTATCGAATGGCCAAGACCATCAAATAAAACTGATATTAGTATATTTATGGGTTTATAAGGTTATTACAGGTGATTTTTTGAAAAACATTCACCATTCTCTAGACCATTAACTAAGTTATCTCTAAAATGTGTGATGTTCATCAGGGAAAAATAATATGATGAATGTTTTCAGGAATTGAAAACATGATTGGTGAATGCTACAGTTTTGGAACTGCCTCATAGAAATGGTATTTTTTTATCTATAATGATTCTTTATTGAAAGAGATTTATTGTGTCCTAAATTTGAAATGATCAGGTAATTGTTATGTTTCACGTTAGTTGAAACATCATGAGTTAAATTACCGTAAAAATGATTTGTAATAAGATGAAGTATTTTTTCATTAAAAATTTGGAGGCATTGTTAGTATGGAGAAAACTATGAAATATATAATGATCACAAAAGTTTTGAGAATATATTAAATCAAAAATAATTTAACATGGGACATATGATATGGCTAGAATTCATAGAAGATTATGATTTCATGAAACATTAACATCTAGGAAAAGGAAATAAGGTGGCTTATGATTTTAGTCAGAAAATTATATCCACATTTACTATTCTAAGTTTGGAATGTGATCCTTTGATTTTTTTTTGATTAATTTTGGATTAGATGTTGTTGTTCCAAGGAATTGAATTGTTTTTTTTTGGTTTCAGTAATACCATCCCTAGAATACTAAATAAAAAAAGCATAGAATGATGATCAGGAGTTGCTGAAAATTGTATAACTGGTTTAGAAGGGTATGTGATCTGAGTTTAACATTGATAAGGACTATTTTTTGTGGTTTGGAAATATTTTATGTGTGCCTTGTGATTCACATGTCAAAAAATATTTATTATATGAGGCTCATAGTTCCCCATTATGAGTTCATCATAGCAGTACAAATATGTACAAGGATATTCATTAGTGTTTCTGGCGGGATGGAATGCAAATAGAAATTGTAGTCTTTACCCTGAGATGTTTGATTATTCAACTGGTTAATGTAGAGCGGTAGTAATTGAAAGGTATGCATCAGCCTTTTCTTGTGCCAGAGTGAAAATGGTAAAATGTGTCCATGTATTTCATAGTGGTATTACTGAAAACCACTCAAGGTAGTAATGTAATTTAGGTTATTGTTTATCAATTGACTAAATCTACTCATTTTTTTCCTATTTGATATACTCTATTTGTAGTGAATCTTTTTTTTATTATATATAAAAGCGATATTCAGGTTACATGGAGTTCCCTTGTCCATTGTATTTGATGGTGATCCTAGGTTATCTTCTAACTTGTGAAGTTGCATTCAGAAGTCATTGGTTACTAAATTTAATTTTATTATATCCCTTCATCTGCTATAAAATGGGTAGTCAAAACCAACAATTCAGACATCAAAAGATATTAAATGGTCTTGTTCAATGGATTACAAGGGATGTTGGGACAAACATCTCACTTTGGTTGAGTTTAAGTATAATAACATTTTTCATTCCAGTATTCAGAGTGTATAATTTGAGGAATTATATGGAATGCGTTGTAAAACTCAATATGTTTGTGATGAAGTAGGTTAAAGGAAGTTTATTGGACTAGAATTTGTAGAAGAGATGGCAGAAATAAATTAGTTGATTCAAAAACACATTAGAACAACTTAGAGAGGATAGAAAAGTTATATGGATAACCAAACAATTGATAATTATTTCTTGGTAGGTGATCATTCCATTCTCAAAGTTTCCTCATAGAAATTTGTGTTGCATATTTTAAATCAGGGAAAGTTGAGTCCATGGTTCATTGGACCCTATGAAATCTTGGAGAATGTTGGATCAGATTCCAACAATGTGGCTTTACCTTCAATGTTATTCCATGTACCAATTTTTTTTCATGATTCAATGCAGAGAAAGTATATGTTATATCCATCTAATGTTTTCGGTCTAGATGTCATATATTTGAAAGAAATTATTTCTTTTGGAGAACAACCAATCTAGATTCCTGCCCGAAGAGAGAAAGTGTTGCTAAATAATGTAATTCTACAGTTTAAGGTTTTGTGGAAAAATAATATAATTGATGAGGAAACAAGGGAATTCGAAAATTCGATGAGGGATAAATACCCATACTTATTTGATATGTAAACAAAATTGTAAGGACACAACTCTCCATAACTGGGGATGGATGTATCATCCCCGGAAAATTTAAAATATGAAAATTTCATTTTTATTAATATTTATGAGTTAAATATTAATTTTACTTAAATGGGGATATTATGACTGATTGTGTACTCACCACACAACAACGTGTTTCTATGAAATCCTATGTTGCACACAATGTTGAGTTACACAAAAAAATAGAATAATAATATGAATATTTTATTTTTAAGTTAAAGAATGGTTGTTTTATTTGTGAGAATGAATAAAACTAAGTTATGATTATACATGTTTTTCAAATTTCATTAAATTTATACAATAAATTTTAGTGGCTTCAAATAATAATAAATATGATTTTAAAAATGATATACTCTAACATTCTTTAAAATGTCAATTTAACGCCTTTAAATGGGAAATCATTTTAAAAACATGTTTTTTTCACCTTTATATGTTATATTTAAAAAAAATAAAATTCATCTTTAGAAGCATATCCTCAAAATCTACTTCTGATTAAATATTGGTATTTTTATTATAGAGTTCATTTTTTTAATGAACAGTGAAAATACGACACATTAATTCAAATAATATTTTACATATAATTAATTTATATAGTTAGATTTTACATATAATTGGTTTTATAGTTTAATTATATTATATTTTAATAATTTATTCTAATGTTTTCCATTTAATGTAAATTGACGATTAAATTGGATATAAACACATGTCATTCTTTTAGTAGTATTTATTTCTTAAAAACATGCCTTTTGGTTTTGACAATAAAATTTAATTTTAAATTAATTTTTTAAATTCATTTAATATGAATTTAAAAAAAAAATATTTTATTTCGAATAAAGAGGTCCAAATTCTGTAAATATGTTCCTTTTATTTTTATACAATATGAATAGTAACATTAGTAAATATTTTATTCACTATGGATAAAAGGTAGATCTAGTAAATAAGGGAAACAAATAATATTATAATAATAGTAAATTACCCTAAGACATTCCATAATCCTATTGTATAATATATTTCTGAACATGGGAATCCATGGGTCGATTTTAAGACCCCATAGAGCCACTTGTGTTTGAAAAACACAATCCATGACCTTTATTTTAATGTTAGGTAAAATATAACCTAAAAATGTATCTTTTACTAAAAAAATTCATGTGGGGTTATGTAAGTGATCACTTAATCTATAAATAGTAATTATAAATATAAGAATATTTTCTATATCATTGAATTTTTCTTATAATTTTTAAATATAAAATAAATAAATATATTTATTGTAACAACCCGATATTTTATGATAAGTATTCTCTTTAATTTATTTGATATCATTTGTTTTATGCTACCACAACATTATCTTGTGCTATACGCCACACTGTATTAGCTTGAAGTATACACAACACTATTCTTAGATTGTGTTACACACAATTTCAAGTACATTTTATAATAGTCATTCTACGCAACATTGAGTGTATATATATTTATATATTCAATGTATAAATGAAATATGGTTGGATTCTGTTATACCAAACAATGAAGGATTCTTTCACCACACGCAACCCTGACTTGGCTTGCATTACACGCAATCACGACTTTCCTCGATAGCATGTGTCGTACACAATATCAGGTTTCAATAAACAATGATATATAGTTGTAATATTATTATGAACTATACTTTATGAATACTATTATGTAAATTTATAATGTTATAACATTATTATTTCATTTTAATTATTTTCCAGAACATGGTATGTGAAGAAAATAATTTTTTCGGGTAAAATAAGTATTTTTTTAAAAAATGCATTTTTGTCGCCTTTTGATGGCGCACCCACTTTAAATCTAGTTTTTGACATGATAATAAGTTAAATTTTACAAAATAAACTTCTCCTTTTGAATCAGGATATAAAAATTTACATTGGACAATGTTTTTATATTTTTCTGATAAGTTTCATATTTTAATGAATAGTAAAAACACACTATATTTTAATTAAAAACAACTTTTTTCATCGTAATATTTTATATTGTGAAATTATAATTTCTAATGGTTTTAAAGTATAAATTGAATATATTATTACCATTTAATATACTTTATGTCATTATCATTGATTTTACATTGAATTCGTAGGTTAAATCAATTCAATCTTTTGCAATGTTTTAAACAAAAACCCATTTTCTTTCGACAACGAGATTAATTTTAATTTAATTTCTGCAACTTTTGTGTATTGAATTTGGAAAAATGGATTCCATATATGGAATCAGTGGGTCCAAATTATGTTAAAAAGCTTCTTTTTATTTTTGGTCATTATGAATAGTAACTACGGTAAATTTTATTTACCTTAATTAAAGGTAAATCGGGTAATTAAGGGTAAATATAAGATTATAAAATTACCCTAACACCTGTAAAAATCCTATTGGATAACTAAAAGTTGGCCCATATCACATAAGGGTCAGATTGAAAACATTTAATGGACTTTTTTCCATGAAAATAATTTAATTATTATTAAAACCAATGAATGTGACAACATGTCACTCTCTTAAATGATATAAGTATATTAATTTTAATTTATTGATAAACATAATAAAACATCGAACATGAATAATGTACAGAAAGGTAATGAAATTATCTACATCATATGAATTTATTTAGTATTTTTAGGGATTACATTATTATTATTAATTGTGACACAATAGTGATGTAGAAATTGTTTATCTAGTGAAAAAATCAAGAATAAGGTTTTTATTAAACTAATATTGACCATAATAGGCACAAAACCCTGATCAAAACATATTGGTCATGTAAATTTAAACAATAATCTTCCAATGGTCGAATATTTGACCATTTGGAGCCTTATAAAAGCGATTATGACACTTATATTATTTTACTTAAAATGATGCCAAAGTTGTCACCTTCATAATTTAATACATATAACAATTTGAATATTGTGATTTTAAGATAATAAATTCGAGTAAAAGTATTATTGTTAAATCTAATATATTTATATTCATCATAGAATTTTTTTTAATTTTTATTCAACAAATAAATATATTAAATAATTATACAAAAAAAACATGATGTATTAGTTATTTTATTAAGAGATAAACCAAATAAATGGTTTTAAAAATAATAAAATAAATATTATATTAACTATTTAATGTGATCCACTAATTTTATAGATCCATATGACCTTGTATGAATCTATCAAATATTTTAGTTCAAATATATCTTCTGTATATATTTTATTTAAATTCATGTAAATGAATAGTGATGCAATTGACACTATTGTTATTTTATAAAAATAACATATTATAATATTGTTTAAAAATCAAAAAAAAATTTAAAAATTATAAATTTAAATTTATAGGGTCTAGAATATTATAAATTATCCATTTATGGACAATTCACAACAAATAAGTAATTATTTGTTTGAATTAAATTTTAGAAATTTATTCCCCCAAATAAAATTAAATTGATTAAATAAGGATAAATCAAGTTGATAATGTTTAAAATAAATTCCTAAAATGTCTAAATTTTATTGGTTGATGTGATTACAACACTATATCATCTAATAATCGGATATGAGTCATTTTTTATGTTTTTAAATGGGGTTGGAATTTAATATAAACTAATATCTCTTATATTTTCAAAGGTGCCCCTTTCCTCCCTTATAATAGGGCACCTCCACCCTCTCTTCCTCACACCACATTGAGCCTTCAAGCTCGTCCACCCCTGCCAAATTCTCTTCTCCACTTCCCTAGAAACATTTTAGGGGTCTTGGTCTTCTTTAAAGACAAATTTTAGTGCCCTAAAAGGAGGTCTCAAAGAGGCGCTTCAAAGAAGAGGTAATGTCCATTAACGATTCTGTCAACTTTATTTCTTCTTCCACTTATTATTCTTTAGTTGTTTCATTATGAAATAATAACATTTGTATCACTCATATACTGATATGTTATTATAAGTATAAAACAAACCTATTTCACAATCTATCCATCCTACGGAAAACAAAATCACCGCGCGTGCGTACGTACGGAATACCGTCTCCACGCCTTGGTGTAATTTATTTTCTGCCAACACCTTACATGGATGGGTAGAACGGTGTAAATAAATAACTATATATGGTTATTGTAAAGTGATATTTATTATTTAATATTATACATACACTTCAATACAATTCCAAGATCATGGGAATGATATCATCGCTCGTGCGTACGTACGGACTACCGTCTCCACGAATGCGATGAGATTCATTTTCCATGATTAACCATTCAAGAATGATTATAAAGTATATATAATGAATAATAATTAAATATATGACATAATTAATCTAATGGATTTCTGTATACATATATATATACATATATATATATATTTCATCTACTTAATTTCATTCAATTCAATAAGGAAACAAAAACAGCGTTCATGCGTACGTACGGACTACCGTCTCCATGAATGGTGTATTTCATTCTTTTATCGATCTATAATATATATATATGATGAATATATATTATATATAAATCATGTTTTACATCCTGTAATTATGTAAATCAGGATATATGTAATAATATCAAGAACGACAAGTCGAAACACATAAGATAAATTAAATGATTTTACCCAAAACGATGCTTTAACATGTAATTTACAAAAGAAAGGGTAATATAAAGTCACAAGTGAAACATATATGATATCATAACAATGTATATGATTATGTAATAAGTCAATGAAATTATTTAAATCAATATATAGGTGGTTTGGATCCATACGGAGCATATCGGACCTATGGTAAGGGATAATTTTGCAAATCTCATTTTTATCTGAGATTGCTTATTCGTAATTAATTACTAAGGTTATTTTAATCATGCATGTACATTTTTTATTAGAGTGTTTTTATGTATGTTTAAAGTCCTTTTTACCCATTTTTAACTTTTACTACATGCTATGTATGGAATCTTTCTTTTACGAGGTACTTTTTGACTTTTCTTCCAAATGTACGAGAAGAATGTATTTTTTACTTATAAGGAATGAAAGGATGTTTAGGATTTTATAAAGCCTTATTTTCATGAATATTCCTCCAAAATATTTCATAACTATTTTCAACAAAATCTCTTTCTTTTAAAATTTCAAGGCATTTTGTGAAAAGAAAATGATTTTCAAGAAGATATTATTTTTTCCTCAAGAATTCATTTCAAGTGCTTTATCAAAACAATTTTCCATCTATGATGACATTATTTCATATGTGAATGTTTCAAGTATAATGTCTCTATGATTTACATGGTTTCACATTTCTTATTATGAAATTATATCCATTTCTTTTATATGGATTATGTGATGATGGAATGATGTTTTTGAAACCCATTTTATTCATTGTGTTGTGATGAATAATTTATGTTTATGTTGTGGAATAGGTACGAATGATTTCATTATGAGATGGGTGGGAATTATATCTCCTTCCAATGCATTGGGTAAAGATTTATATCTCATGAGATAGACATGGTTGGAATGGCAATTTAAACCAGTTCAGTAATACAGGACTGGAATGAGGAGTGAACTCGATTCAGAAAGGGGCTTTGTCCACTAATATGGTCTTGGAAACAATGCCTTGGTTACTATGGAAATCCTATCATGTGCTTAATGGTTGCCACAATTACATGTTTTATTCCCATGCTAATTTATCATGATTAATTTTTTTTCATGATCTATGCCTTACGTACTTCCATGTTTTATGTCATTGCTCAAGATTTTGATGTTTATATTTTATGCTCATTTTTTTTACAATAAAATGCATAAGGATTGTTTTATGTTATATATTCTTACCCTTACTAAGAATTTGAGCACACCCTTTATATGTTTTTTCCCCTGGATTTAATGAAAGGTTTTAGGTAAGAAAAAAAAGTGGAATATCATTAATGGAGATGTTGAAATCTTTCACCATGATTAGAAGATTATATTCCGAGTTTCCAAAGACACTAAAATATTAAGATCCTTTTGTGAATATTTTTTTTATGTATTAAGTATTCTTCAAAAGTAATGTAATGTCCATGTACGTCAATATTCGGGTCACTACATTTATGAGACGATGGTGATGTAGTGATTACCTTATTAATGAATGATTTAATTAAATCGGAATATAAATATTAAAATAATTCTTTTTGAATCTTTTTATGACATCAAAAAATATTAGAGGTAATTATGACACTATATCTTGGAATTTATTATGGTTTTTAATATGATAATGTTTTTTATGTTTTTTAAAATTCATGATATTAATAGTGTGTAAATTAACGCAAATGAGTTTTTTTTAAAACACTACTATTTTATTAAATTATATAATTTTCCTAAAAACTAATATTAAAAAAATTAAAAATAAAATGTTGATCATGTAATTAATGAACCACTTTAGGTTTATATGGAATTTTATAGAAACTATATTAACCATATAGTATGAATATACAAGATGGAACAGTGAGAGTAAAATTCGTCAACTAAGTTTTAAAGATAAATCATAAAGTCAAATTTGAAACCAAAACATGTCTAAAAAACTATTCATTGAAGGGATTTAAAAATATCCTTATCCAATATTGTAATTTAATGAGTTTTTGACCTTTGAAAAAGAAAAATACAGTTTATAATAAAATAATCACTCCAACATTAATAAAGTATACCTCGCCCTCTTATATAAGGCCACCACCTCTAACCCTAAATCAGAACCCTCAATCCCCCTTGGATCATCCAAACTCTTCCCAAGTAGGATGTCATTATCCATATCTTCCTCCTATAATCCTCACCCAAGGCATAAGAAAATTCAATAATTAATTTCTGTTCAAACCAACAATAGTTAGACGATTTAATGCTATCTAAAGAACATACTAGACAAGTAAGACCCAAGGTAAGAGACTTTGTCTTAATATCTATTTGTTGTGGCAATTTTTTGTCTGTACATGAACTAATTTTATAAATTGTATAATTATACCTATTAGTATTTTAACTTAATATAACAGCTTACACACCAAAAATTGTTTTTTCTAAGAATTAATTTACAAAATGAAAAAATGAATGTTTCTTTTTTACATACGCGATGACAACGAAATTTCTTATACAACGGGCCTTATTTAATATTTGGAATCCATAGCAAGCCATAATGTTTTTAAAGTGATAATAAATTCCATATATCTTATAATTTATTTTAGTAATGAAATTGTTTTGAGAATTTATTGATTATATCAATATATTGAAATGATATATTGTGATTTCAATGTGGAAATGTTATCATTCCATTATGTTGGTGTTATGTTTTATTATTATGTTTTGGTTCATGGCATTGTTTACATATATAAATGGTTTTGTGATAAATATAGGGTGGGTGAGCACATGATAGCTCTCCAATGCGTTGGGTAATGTGATAAAGGTAAATGGTAATGTTTCTACAAATTGATTTATGGAATATAATGTGATGAATAATCCAAATTCAACTCCCTATATAGGAATGATTGATAAAATGTAAGTATGTTATGGATTCAACAAGTTACCTTAATGATTTACTATTTTAATGTTTTATTCCTAAATGTTTTGATTTTTTATGAAGGATAATGATATTATGTTTTAGGATTGAAAAGTATGATTTTATTTATTTGTATGTATTGATCAACAAATGTTTTCTTTACTTGTCTTATAACCCTTACTAAGAATTTGGTGCTAGTCCCGTGTTTTTGAAATATTTTTCCCAGGGTATAAGGAAGGGTAAGAGAAAATATGTATTAATTAATATTAATATAAGGAAAATAATTATTATTTTATTTATGTTGATTTATTGTTTAATAAAATCTTGTAATAGTAGAACAATCTAATTTGTAATATTTGAGTTGTAATGTAATTGTTATGGAGGGATTATATAAAAATATAAAACTGAAGAGATATTCTATGTAAATTCTTCAATTAATGCAATATTATATAATGATTAATGGTGAATCCATATATGAAATCAATGAATAATTTATCTATGATTATAGTAAATATCTATATAAATGATATCCTTATACCTCTATCATTTAATCTCTAAACTAATAAAATACCCATGATGAAACTACAACGAATATATTGTTGTTTGATACTATAAATCATGATTGATGAAATAATATATATCTTTATGTATGTATGAAAATAATCTATAATATTTCATATGTCTATATCCTCTCAAGAGTCATCCCCAGGTGAAAATATACTACGCACATCAGTAACCACAGTACCAATACATTGTGAACGGATGATAATCAATAAAAAATCTTGTACAATGTCTATCCACGTCCATTGATGCAGATTCATATACAATTATGATATGAGATATGAAAACAATTATTATTCCCAATGAATTAAAATAACTATCAAATAATTTACTTCCACCACAAAATAAATGAAAAATATAATTACATAAATCACAAAATCATAGTTCATACTATTATATTTTAATTAATTCAAATATTGGGATTTTTATCATTTCACCGTCATATACTAAATCCATGTACAACCGTTAATATAATAAATCATCCATTAATAAATATTCCATCAGATAGTCCTATGACATATTATATTAAATGAAATGAAATTATATCATATATATCTAGAACCCAGATAGGGATTCATAAGATGATCTTTTATAATGACTACCATAGAAACCTTAACAAACTGAATTTGATCCTCCTCAGATAAATAATACACAATATTGGATTCAATGACACGTACCTAAAATGATCCAAGAACTCATAAAACATTGTTTTCATATTTTACATGAATATAGTTGGGGAATCTAGTGAAAAAAACGGTATAAACACAATATTAAATGGGTAAAATAGTACTCATAGCATGAGTTCATGATATATTCCTTATTTGACATTATTTGATGATACTCAGAGGGGAAATCCTATTTTATAACAATATAAATCAATATAATCTTCCAAAATAATTAGTAATATATAAATTTGGATATAATTTCATCAGCATAAATCAATTAAATGTTTTGCAATTGGTTCAAAACTGTATTCTACCATCCACCTTGATTGGAAACTACATCATTACTCAAACTGGGTACAAATTGTGTTAGATTGAAACAGTCTACAATATATAATCGATATGAAATTGAGACTATAATTAAAAAAAGGGAAACATTATATAAGGAAAAATAGACATTACAATGATGTCATGTGGTAATTTTATCAAAAACTAAATTTCACATTTAGGGTGTATTATCCCATTGTATTATAGAAAAATTATATAAAATCCACCAACAAATCATAAAAATAAATCCTAATGACCAATAATCATTCAGATATCCACAATTTTTTGCAGTGAGAACACTTATGAAAACAATTGAAATATCAATTTGAATAAGACTCTTTTTAAATTTATTTATGTTTTTTAAAGGTAGGGGCCAAAGCCTCATTTATTATTTAATGCAAAAAAAGTCTTCTTTTAACTGGGTAGAGGGAGACCCATTACATATCCGGAAGGCCCAGTAGGGATTTATCCCTTTACATGGCCTGTAGGCCCAATTTTTTGGCCCAAGGCACATTCTGTGAACAGTATTGCTATAGTACTCCACCTGCTATAGTGCTGCATAGTATATGCCGCTGCTACAATACCCTGCCGCCACTACAGTGACCTTCCACCACTAAATTTTTCATCGTTACTACAATGACTCACTATTACATTATACTACAGTACTATAATAGTACCCTACTCCCAATTGATTTTGATCCTCCATTTTTCATGTAGTTTTATGGGGTGCTCACCACTAAGCCAGACCACAACTACAAAAATTTATTTATGTTCACCTTCCTTATTAATGAATATAAATAACCTATGTAATAAAAATAATAAAATCATGCACTTAGTACAATAAATATGTTCAAATATTGCATACATTGATTATATTTCCAATTATATTAACTCCCCAATAAACTAATTTTTCCCATCCTTATATCACCTCTCTATGAAACCAAACAAAATTAAAAATAATCCCCATCCCACACAATCCATAACATTCTTGAAATTCATTAAAAAATTAATCTCTAATATAATGCCATGGAATTTGTGATGATGGATTGTGATGATCCTTAATAATTTATTATATTCTACATGTTTTATGATAATCCAATGGTACACCAAACAATATAGAGTGGACCTAAAACATCAATATCTATAGTACAAATATGACTATTTATTTATCCTTTTCTCGAATCACCCTAGTGATATATACCTTTGTTAAAATTCTCTATCCAATGACATTATAAATGTGGATCATCATAGGGAAATAATAAATGACATTAATATTCCCCTATATTTCCAAAATTTTTAATAATCATACAAATTATAAAAATACAAAATAGAAATCTTATTCACAATGTAAATATGGATCCTACCACTTATACAATATATAATAAAAATAAGGGTATCAAACTAAGACTATTAATGTTTTCAACCTCAGAATGAAAATATAAAACCATCATTTTTCTAGATAGAGTACCTGGAGTAGAAGTCACTTAAGAAACATCAAGAATAATCTAGATAAAAATTACCCACCGACTGAAACATTTTCTATCAATAAAAATTGAATTCAATTTTAAAATCTATACTCATCTGAATAATTTGATGGATATGTTTTATAAATTAACTATAATATGAAAATATATTATCTATAACCTCACACATCACCATAAACTCATTAAACAACTTCAATAATAGATAACTGACCAGTCACTAGGTATATTGATTTAAATCCTCTTCAATAACTTATTATATAGCCTACTTGTTGAGAAAGTGGCTATGAAAGATGAAATGAGATAATTGAAATAAGTTCCATGAAATTTTGAACTCTTTATCCTTTTTAAAACATAAATAAAACCCATCTTCTACGTTTTATATAATATCATAAAGATTAAACTTCCACAACAATGTAAATAAACCATATCCTAAGATATCTATGACTCCCGATGATATCCATGAAATAAAAAATTACACAAAATATATTCCCATCTTAATCGTCTAGAAACAAAAATAAATACCATCCATGAATGAATCTGAGTAAATTATAATTAATTATCTTAAAATCATATCTTATTTTATTATTTTGGTATAATATAATTATATATGAATATTACTAAACACAAAAAGACATATTGGTACTTTTTTCAAGAATTCATATCATCTACATCATCCCTCTTTGATAAAATATCTTCTTTTGTTGTACCACCCTCACTTGAACAACAAGAGGATTCATTCAACCATAAATTATTAAAAATGTAAGAAGATATCCTAAGATCAATTTAAATAATTCATCAATTGTATTTAAAAAGGCATATAATTTCATATTTATCAAAATCAACACAATATTAAACTAAAACATATATTTTGACCCATACAGCATTCCTAAATTTATAATCATCAATCAGTATTGACTCACATTAGTATCCTAAATAATCATAAGGTCTAAACATCAAATCACAAAGGCAAAAAATATCTTTTTTCAAGATAGTATCCATTTCATACATGTAAAACAATGTCTGATTAATATTTTTCTTTAATATATCAAAAAACTCCCTCACATTCTCCAAATTAAAAACACTATCCAAACTCTAAAATATATCTCTTATTACAATTTTTATGATATTACCTAATTGAAACACATCATTTGAAAGATTAAAATATATATGTTTCCCATGAAACCATATTACCAATATTCCATTATTGGGTGACTCAAAAAATAATATAGAAAAATCATATTGGATGATATTACTATCATAAATCATAATAACACAAGATTAAAACAACTAACAAAGTCCATAAAATAATATAATTTAAAGCAACTATAATGTAATGAATGTAATTTAATCATAAAAAATATCTATAAAAACAATTACCAAGATAAAAACCCTGTAGTAGATACTAATCTCTCAGATTCAACACATAATTAGATCAATGTTTCTAGTTCAGTAATAAAAATTATCCTAAATATTTGTAAACATTTGATATAGAATATTAGGGTGAGAAAAAAACAAAATTAGAATATTTCTGAAAAAACATATCCGGAAAAAAATTCAGTACTATACTAATTCCTCTATGAATAAATAGAGAAATCTAACTAATATCTAACTAGGATAAATTCCTCACTAGCTCTTCAAATAGAAATGACTAAAAATAATTAAAATATAGTTATATAATAAAAAAATAATAACACCTGATTGTACAATTCATTTTATTCCCCTAAACTAGTTATCATAATCCACTAATGGATTATATATAAGTGATATGATCATATAAATATCAATAAAACAAACTTACAGAAAAACTAAAAGTCTATATAACTAAAACATAGAAACAACTATATAAGTGGTACCTCATATAATATAAAATAACTTCATTTAAAATGCCAATGAAATATACTATGTTGTAACTAAGATGTGTAATAATGGTCTTCAAAAACTCTTTTTCCATACAATTAAAAAAATTAAATGTAAATATACATGAAAATTTCATCATTATAAGTGAAAAAATCAATAAAATATATGATAGATTATATCTAATGGGACATTATGTAGTACATATAATTAAGGAATACATATCTCCTACATCCTTATTATAGGGGGTGACTATTACATAGAACCTCATATGGGAATCACTATGTTCATTACTCGGGACATAGTTTATATGAATGAAATGGCATATAATAAAACATTAATTGATAGATCATCGTATTAATGTTAAAAATAACACACACAAAAACTATATCTACTAACTATTTCCATTACAATGATACTAATAATTCTTTCCACCTCTACCCACACAATAAACTAAGTCATCTACAATAAGATTAAATCACGTATTCAAAATAATTAGTCATTATCCACTAAAATATTTCCTAATTTATCAAAATTTATCTTATTACAATATAATATTTATAATTTCATTAAAAATATAATTTATTTAAAAATATCAATTACATAATACATCATTTACACTATATAACTATACATCGTTTCTTCAAAACTAATCACACCTTTTTAAGGTAAATTCAAAATATAACCCTATATAAATCTATATCCTTGTCAAACAACAACAAAAACCATTTCATACAATTTATCTTAATGGACTAACCTTCATTCAATAAATCAGCAATGTAACATCAACCACTTCCACAAAAACGACCACACTATCTACTAGAATCTACATCAAGATACCACCATATCATAATTTTTTTTCATATATGATGATATGATGGACATAAAAAACCCTCACAAAAAAGAAAACAATAACAAATAATAAAAATATAATTAGATAATTAAAAAAATAAATATTTAAACATCATTACATATTTAATAATTTTTAGATTAAAAAATGACATAAATTTATATAGATCGGCAGCCTCTATTTATTACCATATTAATGTTATAAAATTTATTAAAAAATGACACATCATTATAATAATGATAATGTACTGTAAAAATTTCCTACCATAACAATAATAAATCAATTGTAATTCAATGATAACATGGGAATGTGTAAAACAATCATTATTAATTTCAAAACGATCAAGAATTGACAAAATAATCCTAAAGACATTATAACTTAGTAAAAATTTCACATTGGGTACAAATAAAGGTAATATTTATTCAAATAATCTATCAAACTAATAAAATATTAAATTCAAGCTCAATTGAGTAAAATAGTGACATTATAATCTTTAATATGGTGAACTGGTGGTTTCCAGTGAATATACTTGTGCGAACTCCAAAAATCTAAAAGTAAATTTAAATTAAATGAAAAATGATATCATGAGGACACTTGTTTCATTGGTCAAGAACATGATTTAATTACCCAAATCCCATCATTGAATTTTATAACATCATACCCAATATTGAAAAATAAAATCATGTACGAAAAAAAATTATTCCCCAATGGTCTTCCTGGGAAAACATAGTAGATGAAGAAATAAAAAACTATTTTAAACTCTAGAACATGATGATTCAAACATGTTATAACTGTGATAAACACTTGAACCCACTGTTTCATCAAAAATATTCTACTCTACCTCTACTATCTATGTAATCATAATGAAATTCAATTATTAAATGAGGGATTCATTATTATAACTTATATTTAATATAGAATTTCACTTATTCTATTCCATAGCTCCCCAAACTCAGATTAAAACACCATACTCTAAAATGAGAAAAAACAAAAAGGCTTGAAGAAATTTTGGCCTCTATAATTATTTAAATTATATAAGGATAACTAATTTTTCAAAAAAATAATTCACATGAGAACAATATGTTATTAGGAATATATATAAAGAAGAAGAACGTTAATTTTAATTAGAAAACCATTTTTTATTTTAATTAATCACAAAATTTCATTAGTCATAACATATTTTATATAATTTATTAAATTTATAACATTGAATAATAAATATTATGGTATTTTTGTATATAAAAATGTATATATCACTATAGAAAATTTGGTATTGTTTAATGAATTGAGATCTTAGGTATAGGGAATTGGTGGTTATCCATACCAATTATTATATAGTGACATGTAAGGTATCCAATTCATAAGTGGTTATCAAATTTCATGACCTGATATTACTACGACTCCTCTTTTTCTAACAACATGATTATATAAAACAACCCAAACATATATTTAATATACTATTGTATGTGAATAAAAAATTGGATAATTCTCTCAAATGGGAACTATTTTCAAATAACTAAAAATATAAAAACATAAAAACCAAAGTGCGACCTAAATTTGTATATATCAATAAGAATAAAATATCATATAGTATAATAATTCACAATCCTTTATATTAGAAAACTGAATATCAAAACATAAGTATATGTCAAATGAATGTTAAATGTTGTGGGATTATATATCATGAATATAATTAATGCTTGATATAGAATCACTAGAAAAATCCTTAAGTATAGAACTTATAATAATAAACCAAATACATTTCAATTATTAATATTAAAATTCTCATAATTAATCAAAATTATAATAGTATATCATTTACAATTATCCTATTTTATCAATCATTTAAATTTGATCTAAAATAAAAATATACAAATTTTAACTAAAAAGAATATTTTTAATTGGGGTTAATGGTTTCTTACTCTATTGGAATTATGTCTTAGAAGAATCTCAATACCATACTTGTAATAGATTATGGGATGAAATTATAAAAATCTGTGGGAATGTGACTCCAACTATTGTTGAATGAAATCGTGGATATATATCTTAAAATTAAAACAATATGACCTAGAAAATTTTCAAATCTAGAATAGATACCCATAGTTATAGTTAGAAACATACCCACCATGTAAATTAGGATGACCCCCTAATATTTCCAAAGTAGAATATTATTTGTAGGATATCTCATTAACAAAGGTAAAAAATGATTATTTGGATCACACATAACTCCCTAGGTCCGTGAAACCCTATAAACCATATACTATATTGTTGAATTCTATATAATAGAAAAATATAAAATTGTATTTTTAATTATATGAAATTATACATTTAATTAAATTGAATGTGTTTTTTTAATGGTTATCAATAAAATTTATAGAATAATTATAAATACATTTAAATTTTACATTATTTCTAATTATAGAATAAAAATAATTCATTATACATGTAATAGATTATCTTATATGATAAAATCCCAAATAATAACACACCTTATTTCTAATAAATATAAAATTTTAACATTTTAAATCTGTATGTTTATCCACATTATAATTTTCAATCTCACCACTACGAAAAAATATAAAAAAAATATAAATGTGGAACAAAATGATCTTTTTAGTACATAGAACATGTTCCATATGATTTAATTATAACATATTTCATGTAGATATTTATTTCTCATTTTTTATCATCTATTCAACAATGTTAATGCCCACCATATAATAATTAAAAAAAGAATATTTGAATTATTTGATGAGAGGATTTATAATCTATTATAAATTTCTTGTAACATAATCCCTTTATATTGATTAAGGATTATATATCATAAAAACATAATTTAAATTTCCTCAAAAAAATAACAACCATCTCTATTAATGATTATAATTTAGCCTTTTACAAACAATATTCAAATTGAACATTTCTTCCACAATCTAAAAAACACAAAAAACTATTTTACATTTAAAATATTCATGTCCAATCATTGTCAAAATTTCCAAATAATTTAAATAATTAATAATTTACGTTAAATAATATATATATTATAACATAAACCTTCTAATGTTTTACAAAAATGTCATCCCATAGTAATTCCCAATATAATAACACATTTATGAAAACACATCAATCTAATGGGATTGATATACACAAAATAAAAATTAATAGTTATAATATTACTAGTTTACCCTTATATATAAATTAATAAAGATATATTTAATAAAATTTCATCCGAATAAAATATGAATTATGGGCCTCTACATCCTCCCTATCATTACTCACCAACATTAATATCCCTATCCAAATAGATGTAATGTTGATAGTGACACCACCTCCCCAGTCTCACATCTCATATTCCATTATTCGAAATACAACCCAGATTTTATGAAAAATATAATAAGGGATAAATTATAAACAATATATATTAAAAATAATGATAAAAAACTAAATATAAACAAAATTATATAAATATATAACCGTATCAGTACATGAAATTTCAATGAAATTTGAAAAAAAATTAAACAGACCATAGAAAATTCTTAGATAGTGTCCAAAAATACAAGTTGCTCTGAATAATCTACTACTAGTTTGTAAAACCCATATCGGTCATCAAAAATATATGACAAATAATAAATGTTAATTATATATATATATGGATGGAATAAAAGTATAGTCAATATGATCTTTAATAAAAATCCTCATTAAAATGTTAATGAAAAATGTTAATGAAAAGTATTATAAGAATGGAAATAAAAAGGATTTCTAAATCTAGTGAAATAATATTGAACCTCACCATATCTCACTGAAAATATCACTCAAAAAACTATTTAACATAATGTCAAAAGAATATATAGATTTCAAATGTACACCACATCCATTTTACCAATGTTTTTCATTATCCTTCCCTGAAATTTCTTTATTATTCTTTAATGTATTATATATTCATGAAACCAGACCAAGAATATATGTATATATATAATGTAACATGGGGTGTTGTTTGAAACTCAACCCAGATTATCCCAACATAATTCATGGTCTAATTTTCTAATTAGAATTTTTTTATGATAGGATTAAAAAAATTAGAACCACATCTATATTCTATCACATCCGATAACCATGTAGTAAGACAAAATCCATCAGAAACCCATTAATTAAAATCAATTATATAAAACATTTCATTCCATGCATAATTAAACCTATAAAATCCATATATATTATATCCAATAGACATGTATAATTTATATTGTAACACAACTAAATACCATATATTTATATATGGTAAAATTAGGAGTTATCGCCACCCATACGAGGGAAAATAATATTCCCTAAGCTATTAAAACCTAAATATTCCTCCACAACATTCCTTTTATGATATAATAGTGGGATGTAAGAGTATCATACTATCCATTCCATTAGAAATATTTATATTTCATAAATGATCCATAAAATAATACATTATATTGGTGGATGGATCTATCATTACTTGGGGATAATTGGAAATAATATAACATATTAACATTATCAAAAAAATTATTCTAATGAAATATATGATACCATATATTCAAATACCAGTGAATGTCCATTAAGAAGACAAAAATTATATCTCTATGTCCATAAATACAAATCTAATATTAGAATATAAATATCAACTTTCCTCATAATTAATCATTTAGCAATATGAAAATTTCCAATTAAATTATTACATCTCTTTCAATTCTTATTTAACTGTTAACATGGAAAACCAAACACAATTATTTAATTATAATTCCAATTTGAAATAAAATATTAAATACATGAACATAGATCATTCATCTAGACTAATTTATGGTTTATAATTAATGATTCATTTCTATCATTAACAACCATTCTAATTAAGTCATTGATTATTCCATTACAATTTTACAATTCTATGTATTTTATGGACCAAATACATAACCATAAGGAATATTCGTTGATTATTTCATGGAAACACAATAGAAAGAATACAATTAATCATAAAACACAACCGAACTGAAAAATATCCACCAAGAAACAAAAAAAATAAAATACTAGCATTGGAAAATAAAAATCGTCATAGTTTCATCCCAAAATCCTTTACATAGTATCCATTACATTCCAATATGACCGATGTCAATAAAATTCTATGAATTGTAATAAAAACCCATCTAATAGAAATTAAAATATCAATGAAATTTTATAAATATAAAACACAAAAAGGGATCTATAATACTCAGTTGTAATCATTAAATACAATCATTTCCATTTCCAAAAAAGAAATTATTTGGATTAAAATGAAAAACGTTAATCCTGTAGGACTATAAAAAAAGTTATGGGAATGAAACATCCTTAAACATTGAAATCGTGGAAAAAAATATTCCATTACACACTTGCCAAAACTTATTTATTATTATTGGGTTTTATTAATATGAATAACAAAAATAATCAGCAAATAATAGCCCCAATAACCACATACATTATCAAGAAAACATTTCTAAGGATAATTTTTTATGAGAAGGTGTGATATAATATTTTATTATTCTTCATTATTTACATTATCATCTTACCATCAAAAAATGAAATCCTAAGTTTATGAAAGATAAATTTTTAAAGGATAAAAAATAATCAATACGTTGATAAATAAAAATATTTATTTAATAAAATGAGGAGAACATCATTGTAAAACTGTATTTTTATTCAGGTGAAACCACAAAAGGATTTATAATATCATTACACTCTTTTATTATAGAATATTATATTTATTATTAAAATTAAACCATTTATTCAAAAAATCGTGATTAAAATTCATAAATACACAGGAAAAGTTGTTTCACTAATATATACTTTTACCTTAATATGATGCTTCATGGAACAATATACTATATTTGAGTTACAAGGAATAAATAATAATTATAATCTATATAGAAAACTCTATAATGTGAAAAAAAGAAAATAATATGATCAAAAACATGATATAAATTAATGAACCTCACAATTATATATAAAAATCATTCTTCTGAATAAGAAGAATAAAAGGAAATCTAGCCTAGTATATGAATAACATGGATTGATAGAAAAATTGATCCCCAAAACCCTAATTAAGTATTAACTAGAAGATGTATAAAAGTATACAAATTGATTTTTTGGTATTCATTGGTTAAAAAGAATGATGTATAATTATAACCATCCAAAACGTATTACTCTATTAGAGGAAATGAGACATATGGAATTTAGAAATAAATAGTAATAAACCATAATCATATTGTTTTTTTTGGTCTAATCCGGATATTGGAAACCAATACAATAAAATATTTATCTCATACATCTATTAGCTAACAATTATCCAGTTTATAAAATTATCTTCCTTTTGAACAATTTATTGCTTCCCAAAATGCATAATGTGTCTTTTACCATAGTTCCCTTCAATATACCCCCAGAAAAAAAGGATGATTTCCTCTAAAATTTCATATCAATAATTGAAAACAATAATTCCTTATAAAATAAAATAAACACAAATACCGAAAATCCATGACATCCATTTCCATTTCCCTAATTTCAATTATCTAGGAACCAATCCACTGATAATGGATACCATTATGCATGGTTCTCCAAGCACTAGAAAGTAATAATACTCTTGACATCAGGTGACACCATAGCCTAGAATATAGATTCAGATCACTTACCCATGGTATAAAAGAACATTCATTACAAATCATACCATATAAAATTTGTGTTTCAACTCCCATGCTCACTATGAACCAATACCATAGGCACTCATGGACACAGTTCCAAAAATTGTTAGACCAGAACCTCCATCATGCCTAAGACCATAAGTATTTTTCAACCCATTGAGTTATATGACTACTCCCCTTATCAATAACACAATTAAATTGCATATAAATATATATAAAACAGGGAAAACATGAGTGAATCAAAAATACATTCTATAAAAATCACCAATATAAAAAAATATCATTACAACTCTTAAAGAAAATAATTTAAAATAAATAATCATTCGATATTTTTTTAAAGAAAATTATAACATATAAATATTGATTATAACCTCACATTAATGTAAAATAACTTCCTATTGGAACTCTGGGAATTTAAATTTCATATGATAAACTTATTCATTTGTATATTCTTCAATTATATAGTTTTTCTGTAAAACTATTTCCAAATGAGTAGATCTTCAATTGAAAACAATCTTCTAAAAGATTAAAATATCAAAAATATATTACATATTTTTATCATTGTACTCTATGATAGTCTATTTCTAAAAAATAATATGAGAATGGTTGTGAATACACTGCAAACATGGAAATATAATGAATGAAAATTAATGTGGCTCATCTATAAAAGAATCATTATAAGATATATAACCTCTCTTGTAACATATCACTATCACATGATATTGACATTTGTGTGAAATTCTACATGGCCTTGGTTACGCTCCATATTTAAAACTTAGCTAAAAATTTATTTATTTTAAATAAGCACCATAATCTAAATATTATCATTGAAAAATTTAACACACTATACCATTGACGAAACTTTTGTGTCTTGGA
This sequence comes from Viscum album, assembly GCA_963277665.1. NCBI lineage: Eukaryota > Viridiplantae > Streptophyta > Magnoliopsida > Santalales > Viscaceae > Viscum > Viscum album. The sequence goes on along the minus strand of OY728130.1, from coordinate 1,900,412,781 downwards.
TGACTAGTTACCCACACACAATATCACTATCTACATTGATAGTAAACCATATCTTATTAACTAGAAGGTTTTATAGGACCTCAATAAGCAATCATCCTTTTATACGAATTCCATATTCAAATCATTTAATATCCATTCATATAAAAAACAAAAAAATAAAATGTGTTTCATTAAACAATAAATGTGATAAAATAATATCATGAATATGATATTTTTACAGAAAAAAATTGATCACCCAAAATAATCTAATAATAAAAGAAAAAAATGTTGAAACATGAAAAATAACTCCATTAGAGGTAAAATGTAACAACTATAAATTTTATCAATGGAATTTATCTTTTTATGATTATCTCATATAGTATATTGAAAATAAAAAAGATAGATAACCCCAAATAACATTTCTCTCATATATTAAGAAATATAATTTTGTTAGTAAACAAACAAATAATATTTCCTAATATTACACCTCAGTAGTAAATAGATAATAAGATAAGAATAATATGAAAATATAGATTTCTCGATCCACCAGAATGATCACACACATTGAAAATGTTGTATAATTATAACACAAGATCAAAAAAAATTCATTATGAGGTTGAAATTATTAATAATTGTGATACAAAAAATAAGTGAATGAATAATGGATTAGACTATAGGTATTTATTGAAATAAAGGAATTTATATTACCTTTATAAATCTGAAAATTAAAACATTAATCTTACCATTAGGTATAGTAATATAGTCATTAGAGTATTAAACTCACCTGAAATACCACAATAATTCATTATATTTATCTTCTAAAATATATTTTCTTTAAAAACATTTGTTTCACACAACACCAATATAAAATGATCAATGATATAGAATTTAAAAATATTATGTTAAATTGGATATTATATAATATCCATGAAATTGGTGGGAATGAATTTTATTAACCAATTTATGAAATTTTTATATTATATATTTAATGAAGTGTTTTGATTTTTATCGAAATTATTCAATTATAATAAAATTGAGAATAAATTTTGTTCTACACATTAATATGATATATTTTCCTAAAGGAAATTTAATAACCTTTTAATGGGGATTTTTTTAAATCTAAATAAATTATATTGAACAAATTAAATATCTTTTTAAAAATATGAATGCCAAAATTGTCATTTGCCGGCCTATAGGTATATTTAAAATGTATTTATATTCAACATAATAGTGACAAATAATTATTTTTATCAAAATATCATATTTATTATATTAATATTATAAAAAAAAATTGAATGGTAACCTCACATATAAACTAACAAATTACATTTCGGCCTCATAGAAGTAAAAAATAAGAAATATTAACATCATGTAATAACTAAATTTATATTGTATATGTGATAAATTAACTATTGGTGTTTTTATAAAAAATAAATGATTCATTAAAAAATTATATGTAATATGAAAAAATAAAAAAAAATTCAAAATTATAGATTCCCAAATTAATATCTTTTCATATTTATATAAGTTAATTTCAGGAGTCCTTAACTCATATTTGATCATTTTATAAAATATTTTATGATTTTAAAATCAGTAAATCCCAAATAAATGTTGATTTTTTTGAATAATAATTTTTCATATATAGAAATATATTTTCAAAAATAGATCCCATTTTTTAATTATACACATTAAAAAATGGTTACTTGTTTTTTGGGGACTTTTTTAATGTAGTTGAATATTTTGTGAATATTGAAATAATATAATTTACTAAATTATCTAGATGCATGAGTTATTCTGTCTTGTATGATTTAGAGATGATTTAGAAATCAATAGTTAGAAATAACTTGTACATGTAAAATTAGTTTTTCATAATAATGAATAATATTCATAAATATGATCCCAAATAATAATCTATTGAAGACAATAATCCCACAACACCCATATTCTCCACTATAAAATAAACCCCTCACAAAATATTCATCTCACATATCCAAATCATCATACCCTTATATATTATAGCCATTTAATCTTCAAAATATATCCCCCATATTCTCGTCAATCTGGTGTCACCAAAGACCATTTCTATGTCCCTTAATTAGGTTTTCTACGAGGTCACACTAAGGTGGAAAATTCTTCTCTATCTCTATCTCTCTTTCAATTTCATATATTTCATTATCCATTCATTACCTATTATATCAAAAAATGAATTTTAAATATAGTATTTATATATACTGGTACATTATTATTTAAAATTCATATTCATCATCAAATCCCATCTCCTATCCCTATTGTTTTCAAATATGAATGCATCATGCGTGATGTGCCGATTCCCCAACATCGTTGAATATGGTTGACCATTATCTAATATCGCCTTCAAAGATGGTGATAAAACTCTTGTAATGGATAAAAAACACTGGAAAATTTATATTAAAACATTATTAGTTTTTTCAACCTGTATTTTTTGATAATATTAATTAATAAATCTAAACTAGAGTGTGATGATTGAAAAAATTCTAAAATAATCTAAATGATTATCTTAACTCTTTATCTAATGAATCATCCATGAATAGATGAACAATTCCTTATAAGACAATAAAATCTATTATATGTTCATTCATATAATATAATTTCAATTTGGGATAACTATTTCTATTATATATGATCTTTATTACATGCATACAAATGAACCAATCATGAAATCCAACGAAACGAACACCCATGAATGTCAAAATTGAAAATTAAAACTCATAAAAATAATAATAAATGATCTTAAAAATTTATACGAAATTAAAAACACCATATAAATGGTTTGAATTAATTTTTTATTAAATATAATTTAATTTTATAGGACATTTAGTACAAGTATTGAACACTTTTAGGCAAACGGTAAGGGATTTCTCATCCCACATTTATTTTAATGTGATGTGACATATTCACCACTATTTATTATGTTTGGGGTATGCATTCTTCTATTTTATTTATAAAATCTTGAATCTAATTATATTTATTGAAAATTATGTTTCATTTTATTATAATTAGTTTTCTTGGACATTAGGTTTGATAGTTTACATTGTTGTAAGGGATTATCCTTGAACGACAACTTTTCATTTGGGGTATGCTCTATCTCTATTTACCCTATAGAAATTTCCAATATTTTTAAATAAATATTCTAAATTATTTATATTCTCTCGATAGTCAAATATCTTTATTATCTTAATTTTTTTTGGGGAAATACATGTTAATTAATTTTCCCCTCTTGATTCTACCAAATAAGAATGCCTGATTAAAGGGTATTTCCGAATTTCATACCCATTTTCAGGTACCACCAATAATATATTTTATTCCACCATTATTTTAAAAAATTCGCACATTTTATCATAAAATTATATCATTAATCATTTTTGGTATTATTAAAAAAAATATTCATTTCCATTATAAATTCCCTTTAATATATCTCTTAAAGAAAAATAAAATTTTCTATATATAACATTTCTTAAAAACTCATATTAGATATTTATAACTTCATTTAAATATAATTTCTTCCTTCAAAATAATTTCATTTTATATCCATATTATTTTAAAGGATATAAATGATTACAATACCAATTTATGAAATATAAAAATTATTTTCCAAAATACCTCTTCTTTCCCAAATATTTATTTCTCTAAATAATTCCCCAGTGATTTTATAAGTTAATTTACTTATAATTCAACACTATATGTTTTATTTTACAATTTATTGAAATTGAAATCTCAATTTACCATTTTATTTTTTTATTAAATATTTTATGATTATATTTATATGGGATGTACTGTCTTGGTATCATTTTACATATTACTATGGATAGTTTTTTATTATGTTTACCGATATGTAATTATTTTTAAATTCATATGCTATTCTAAATATGAATGTATATAGGGATTATATTTCCTCGAATTCATGTGCGGAATGAATTGGATGTATTATGTGACATGTGGGGCTTACTATAGCCCCACGATGCATCGTTTAGAGACCCAATGATTGACATACATGGAAGTTACATTAATTTTGTAGAATACGTAATACATAACAAAAAAAAGTCACCCAAGGACCGTAATAGTTTAATATCTTTTGAAACTCAGAACATATTCTTCAAATATTGGTGACAGATCATCACCATCTCCAATAAAGATCGTCCCCTTTTATTTTCATACCTAATATCATTCCTTCTATCCTAGGGAAATGAAAACATATAAAGATTGTCTCAAATTATCAGTAAAGGTAAGCATCTATAAAATAAAACCAACCACATACTTTTGATCTTAAAAACATGAACAAAAATTTTAAACATCAAAATCATATGTTGTGAAAAAAACCTAGTCAGTATGAAAGGAAAGGATAAAAATAGAAAATCAATAATGATAAAATTGAATTGGAATAAAACATATAACTGTGTAAAACCATTAATCACATGACATGATTTCTAAAGTATCCAGGGCATTGCTACTAAGACCATCATAGTGGATAAAGTCTGTCACTGAACAAGGTTTACATGTCATTATAACCATATATTACTAAACTGGATTTACATTCCATTTCAGCCATGTCTATGTAATGATATATAAATCATTACCTAATGAATTGGAGGTAGATATTGGCCCCAACCAATTCATATTAAAATCTTTCTTACATGTGCCACAAAATAAACATAAATCATTCATCATAACCCAAAGAATGAAATGGATTTCATAAATATCCTACCATATTAACATAATCCATATAAAAGAAATAGATATCATTTAATCATAATAAAAATAAAACCATTCATATAGTAGATACATTATACTTAAAACATAATCATTCTAAATAATGTCCTCTTATATGGGAAATAGTTTTCATAAAACACTTAAAATGAATTATTGAAGAAAATATCATTTCTTCTTTAAAATCATTTTCTTTTCAAAAAATGCCATATAATTTTTAAAGAATATGATTTTGTTTAAAATTATCATGAAATCATGTATAATAATCATCATGAAAATATGGAGTTATGAAACTGTAACAATCCATTCATCCCGTATAAGTTAAAAAACATTCTCCTTGTACTTTTGCCAGAAAAAGTAATAAAGTACCTTGTATGGTAAACAAAATAATGATTCCTTCCATAGAATGTGGTAAAAGACAACAAAGGATAAAAATGACATAAAAAATTCATGGAATAATATTAAACACATTATGAAAACATTTTTATAATACATGGACATTAATTATAAATTTAACACCAGTAAATACTTAAGTATAAACCATCTCAGATAAAATTGATATTACAAGATTTTCACTTTTCTTAGATCTGATATGATCTGTACGTATCTGAACCTCGTTTATAATGATTTAAATAAGGTCATTGACTTCTTCCAGAATCATATACATAGATATCATATCATATATGGTCATATTCTTATCTCTTTATTGGTAATATTTCATTGCTACTTGTTATTCGGGTGTTCATTGCATTATGTCCTTATGCATGTTTTATCAAATAAATTATTATTAATCTTTTTAGGTTATATGTAAATCATTTATATAATGACATCAGTATAATATATATCATATTTATTCAATCAATTTGTCTATATAATCATGGTTTCATAAGGATCATGTAGAACAAATCACCTCGCACTGGGGAGATGGAAAGCTATGCATACGGACGAGCAACAATATCGTTCCCATAATTATTGAATGGAATTAGAGTGGATGATATAATATCTAAGAGTTATTATAATATTATAATAATTATATATATTTATCTGTTACACCGTTATACCCATCCTAGTACGTTGGTGGTGGAAAATAGATTACACCACAGAGTGGATATGATATTTCATACATACGCAAGCGCAATTATTTTGTTTTCAGTAGGATGGATAGAAGGTGAAATAGGGTTGTTTCCTATTTATAATATCATATCATAATATGATTGATATTGAAGTTAGAAATTTATAATGAATCAAATCAATAATAGGAAGTTAAAGAACGAATAAATTTGAATGAATCGTTAAAGGATATTACCCCTTCTTTGACGTGCCTCGTCTTAACGTCCTCTTAAAGCACTAATGTTGGACTTTTTAGAAGACCAGGAACTCTAGTAGTTACATAGAAAAGTGGAGAAGTAAAATTTTAAGGTTTTCGACGAATTCTAATGCTCAAAATGGTGTTAGGTAGAGAGGGAGAAGGTTCCCTTTTATAAGGGAGGATATGTCCATCATTGGAAACCTAAAAATATTAACCTATAATAAATTCAAAAACCACATACAAACCTAACAAAATAACTCAATTAGAATATGATATGATATAGGGTTTTAATATAATCTTCCAAAAAAATTATACATGTTTTATGATTATTTTATACCTTATCATTTTGATTTATCCTAATTTAGTCTATTTAATTTTATTTTTTGTAATTATATTCTAAATTTTAAATTATTATAAATATATACATATGTGTTATAAATTTCCTATAATCAGATAAATTATTACCTTATCAAACATATAATATTTAATTTTTAAATTTTAAATATTTTATTGATTTTTAAATAATTTTTTATTATGTTTTTTTAAATATCAATACACTCAATTTTAAGACTATTGAATTATTTGAATTTAATGAAAATACACAGAAAGAATATATTTAAACCAAATTGTTTTATAGTTTCCTAACATTCCATATTCATCTATAATATTTGTGGAGCATATTATTTAGTTCATATAATATTTATTTTAATATTTTCAAAACCATTTTTTTGATATTTCTCTTAATAAAATAAGTACTACAACATTTATGTAAAATTATTTAATATACATATATTGATGAATAAAAATTAAAAATAAAATACTATGAGGAATATTAATCTATTAAAGATCATAATAATACTTTTAGTTGAATTTATCATCTAAAATAACCATCTTTTAAAATGTTATGTTTATTAAATTATGAAGGTGACAACATTGACATCATTTAAAATAAAATAATATAAGCATCATAAAAACTTTTATAAGTAACCAAAAGGTAAAAAAATTCCATTGTATGATTTTAGATTATATGTACACGACCAATAAGTTTTAGTCAGGTTTTTTTCCTTTATGTGTATTATTACTTTAATAAAAACAATATTATTGATTTTTCACTAAATAAATAATTTATGCTTTATTAATGTATATGATATTAAATTACTTATATATTTATTAAATATTAGCAATAAATTAACATGATAAAGAAAATAATTGTAGATTTTTAATGTTTATTTATAACCGGATTGATATTCTGCATAACCTTATATTAAAAATAATTTAATTATTAATGTTTGAGTGAGACATATTTTGATTTCATTTAAATAAAATAAATTAATGTTATTACTCACTGAAAAGTGAGTTCTAATATATACCATTTTGACCCAAGTATATTTTAGGATGAAATATAATCATCCAATTATATTAAGAAATGTTTTAGGGTAATTTTATAATATTATTTTTACCAATAGTTTTATAATTTATCTTTAACTATGGTAAATAAAATTTACCGTGGTTACTATTCCTATTTCCCAAAAATAAAAACAAGCCTATTAAGATAATATTATCCTACTGATTCCAAATATGGAATGAATTTTTCCAAATTAGAAACACATAAGTTAAAGTAATTAATTTAAAATTAATCTCGTTGTCGAAAAATATGAGTTTTTGATTAAAACATTGCAAAAGATTTAATTGGTTTTCTCTACGAATTCTATGTAAAATAAATTAAATGAAATACAATACATTAAAAGATAAAAATTTATTATTTTTATACTTTAAAACAATTTATTATTATAATTTAACTATATAATCTATCTCGATGAAAAATTTGTTTTTAATTAAAATTTAACGTGTTTTTAATATTCATCAAAATATGAACTTTATCTGAAAAATATCAAAACATTATCCAATGTAAATTTTTATATCCAAGTTCATAAGAATATTTTTATTTTGTAAAATTGAACTTATAAACATGTTAATAATTATATTTTTAATGGGTTCTCCCTTAAAAGGCTGCAAAACTGCATTTTTTTAAAAAATAATAATAATTTTACCCGAAAAAATTATGTTGTTCTCATACCAAGATCCAGAAAATGTGTAAGATGAATTATAATGTTATTATATTAAAAATTCTGTTAATAATATTCATAACGACTTGTTCATAATAATACCATACTAATATCTGGTTTACTGAAACTCGGTATTGCGTACAACACACTCTATTGAGGAAGGTCGCTTTTGCATGTAATGAAAGCCATGTTCGGGTTGTGTGTAGTGAAATAATCATTTTGTGTTTCATATAATGTAATAAAAACATAATTAATTTATACATTAATCAAAATCTATACTCAGTGTTGAGTAAAATGAATTTTATTCGAAAAAACATGAAATTGTGTGCAACACAATCCAAGAATAGTGTTTCCTATACTACAAGCTAATACAGGGTTGCGTATAGCGCAATATAATCCTAGTGTAGCGTACAATATAAGGCATAAATGAAATTAAAAAGTATATTTCTCATAAAATATTAGGGTGTTACATTCTACCCCCCATGAAATGAATTTCTCCATCACAATTCTCCGGAGTTATAAATCATTTACTACTTGTAAGTATCTTTTATAAAAATCCAAATCATACAAAATAATACTAAAAAATAATTTAAAAAAGGAATGAAAAACACATAATGGTCACCCAAATTAACTCAGCACTGGGTTTCCACATAAGAGAATATAGGAGAAAATATGGATATGGAAGATAAATCTAACCATCATGTTATGATGGAGAGTGGTAGAGAGCATGGCTATGAAAAAGACAACAATAACGAAGCTACAAATTTGGGATGAGCTAATGTACCATCTAATTCATCAGATATGAGGGTAATAAGACAAATTTTTTGGTTATCATGATCATTTCCCTAATGTTGATGAATTCTTTCATATTGATATATACTTACATGATTTTAGTGTAATATCATATGTGGTCATTCGATGAACAATATCTACTTCATATTTTATTTTAAGTAATGAAGTTGAATTTTTCCTTCATGAAATGTTAGCAAATCTTGCGATAAAATGATGTGTCATTCCACTTATCTCATACAAAAGGATAAAAAAAGTTATCAAATATACATAAGTCCATATATGGTGATATTAGTAATATATAGTTCGAAAAATGCACTTATACTTCATCTATCATACCACTTAATAAAATAAAACTAATTTCTACTAACCAAGGACTTTTTATAGGCCATTGATAGTCGATAAATGCCTATTGCACTTCAGATGTGGGTTTGGTTTCCACATCCTTCTCCAATGCGATGGGTTGACGCTCGTCCTATGGGTTTTCCTAAAACTACACTATTATAGCATTCCATAAATAAAATCGAAAAAAATGTTCTAGCCATAAACAATACAATTTGATGTCTAACTTAATACATTCAAATTATTAGGCTTATACTAAATAATTCCGTACAATCTTATAGTATAATGAAAAATATTGCTAGTGTGGTCATTAACAGGATTGTGAATAATACCATTTATCCCCAATATATCATAAGATATATCTTGATGGTCATATTTAAAAAATTTGTATAACTTAATTATTTTCTCTATTGAAACATGAATTTCTATAAAACCTTATTGAAAACATGAATGCTGTCAAAAGTTAATTATTTCCACATACAAAAATTCCAAAATTTCTATATACTCATACCATGATATCACATTTTCCTTTTATCAATCAATAGCTCAACACTACTATCAAATATATCATTATCTTTTAATCTATTCATTTTTCACATATCATCTGCATTCCAAAAATAATTCAATCACTTTTCATGGTTATCAGTACCATTCAACAAATACATTCAAATTATCAAATAAAAACAATAGTGTAAAAATCATTATATTTTAATTTATTCCATAGTACAATACATTATTGTTGATAAACAGGTAATCATTACACTACCTTCTTAAACCATTGATTGAGATTAATCATTTTATTCTTCAACACTTCTTTCATCTCATATATCATTTGTAGTCTCCCCATCATCATCGAAATATATACTACCCATATGACCATGCTGATTCTCTTCATGATATTTTCCCTTAGTGAATTGGTTTTCATAATTCCCATACATTACAAAATTAAAACATTTAACCATTTTTTATGTCTAAGAAATACCATTATCCTTGTCCATTGTGTTAATTTAACATTTTCCTTTGAAATTACTATCTTTGTGACCTACTTTTCCTCACCCAAAACATCATCCAATTCCTTTAAAACATTATCTTTGATACTTCTTCCTGCATGATTTACATGAGTTAAATTGAACTTTCTTTCCTCTATGATCACTATGAAACTCCATCTTTCTCAAATTATATGAGTCAGGAAAATTACCAATGTTTGGATTATTGATCATGTTATGAGATTTTTGATTAGGAATAATAACAAATTTTCACCTTCCAAATCATGTTTCATTTGGTTTCTCATGAATAATATCATCCCATTGTACATCATATTCTCTATTAACATGAATCTTCTTGTTTCCATCGATTTTTTAAATCACAAAGAAGAATAGTGCGAGAGCCAAAAATCATTCTAGGAAAACAACATAATAAAGGGTGAGTATGTTCAATCTCTAACATATTAGGTTTAATCCTAGGTTATTCAATATCATTATCATAATTCATTGATTTTAACCTATATTTATACTTACCCTTAGGAACATCCCTAAAAATACCTTACAAATATCGATAGGCATCTCATTAATGTTTTCACATCATAGTTTCAAAAGGTTAATTAAACCTTTCCTCTTGATACCAACGGTATAGTCCCAAAGCATGACATACATGGAAATTAAATTAATTTTTTGGAACACATAATAAATCCCCAAAACATAAACCCAAGTACCTTAATAGTATAGTGTCTTTAGAAACTCAGAACATAATCTTCTAATCACGGTGAAAGATCTTCAATATCTCACATAATGATATTCCACATTAGTTTTCTTAGCAAAAAAAATTACTTTTATCCTAGGGAAAAGAAAAAATATAAAGGGTGATATGAAATGCTCAGTAAGGGTATACATTTAGAAAATAAAACAAACCACATACTTTTTAACTTAAAAACTTGAACATAATCTTTAAACATGAAAATCTTGTGTTGTGAAATAAATCATGGATGTACGTAAGGAATAGATCAAAATGGAATATCAATAATTATTAAATGTCATGGGAATAAAGCATGTAATTGTGGCTGACCATTACTCACATGATTTTATTTCCATAGTAGCCAATTCATTGCTGCCAAGACCATCATAGTGGACAAATTCCATTACTGAACCCGGTTAACATTTCGTTCCAGCTGTATGTTACAGAACCGGATTTACTTTCCATTCTAGAAATGTTTATCTCGAGAAATATAAATCTTTACCTAATTCAATGGAGGGAGATATAGTACCCACACATATCGTATTGAAATCATTCTTACATGTGCCTCAAAATAAACATTAATCATTCATCATAACCCAATGAATAAAATGGATTTCATTAACATCATCACATATTTACTTAATCAATATAAAACAAATGGATATAATTTCATCATAAGAAAAAAAACAATGTAAATAATAGAGCCATTATACTTGAAACATAATAATACTAAAAAATTTCATCTTAGATGGGAAATAGTTTTGATAAAACACTTGAAATGAATTCTTGAGGAAAATAATTGTTCTTCTTCGAAATCATTTTCCTCTCACAAAATTCCATGTAATTTTAAAAGAAAAAGATTTTTTTGTAAATAAACATTAAATAATTGGGAGGAATATTCATTATAATAATGCGTTATGAAAATGTAACAATCTGTTCATGCTGTATAAGTTAAAAAAACTTTCTCCTTGTACATTGGCGGAAAATTCAAAAAGTGCCTTGTATGGTAATCAAAAGAATGATTCATTCAATAAAATGTGGTAGAAGTAAAAAAAGGATAAAAATGAATTTAAAAATTCATGTAATAATAATAAAAACATTATGAAAACATTTTTATAAAACATGTACATGGATGATAAATATAACCCCATTAAATTCGGAAGTAAAAAACAATCCCGGATAAAGACGAGATTGTGAGATTTTCCCTTACCTTTGGTCTGATATGCTCTGTACGTATCCAAACCTCATGTATAATGATTTTAATTATTTCATTGAATTATTCCATAATCATATAAATTTTTATGATATCATATATGGTCATATTCATATCTCTTTATTAGTAATATTTCATTGCAACTTGTTATTCTGGTGTTCATTCCTTTATGTTCTGATGCGTGTTTTTTCAAATAAATTATTATTCATTTTTTAATGTTATAGCTAAAAAATTTAGAGAATTATATTAGTATAATATATATCAGATTTAATCCTTCAATTAATTTATATAATCATTGTTTAGTGAAGATCATGTAGAACGAATCAAGTTGCACTGTGGAGACGGTAAGTCGTACATACGCACGAGCAGTGATATCATTTCAATAATTACGGAATTGAATTTTATTTGATGATATATTATCTTAGAATTAGTATCATGATATAATAATCATATATAGTTATTAGTCACACCATAATATAAATCCAAGTAAGGTAGTGGTGGAAAAAAGATTCCACCACTGTGTGGAGACGTAATTCTGTACGTACGCACGCGTGGTGATTTCATTTTCTGGAGGATGGATATAAAGTGAAATAGGGTTGTTTCATATTTATAATAACATATCATCATATAATTGATACTTATGTTATTACTTTATAATGAAACAAATAAATAATAGGATGTAGTAGAAGAAATAATTTTGAATGAATCGGTAAAGGATATTACCGCTTCTTCAATGCGCCTCCTCTAAACCTCCTCTAAGGCCACTATTGTTTGTCATTGAGGAAAAACATGACCTCTAGTTGGTTTCTTGGGAATGGTTGAAGTGAAATGGTCAGGTTTTCTGAGAATTTTAATGCTCAAAATGGTTTGATGAGGAGAGGGAGGAGGTTCCCTTTTATAACGGATGATAGGGGAACCTTTGGAAACCTAAAAAATATTAATTTATAATGAATTCAATCCCCACATAAAAACCATAAAAAATACTAAATTAGAATAGGAGATCATATGGGTTTTTAGTATCATAAACCAATTATATTTAGACACGTTTTATGTTTATTTTAAACCTTATCATTTTGATTTTTCTTTATTTAATCTATTTAATTTTATTTGTGGAAATAATATTATAAATTTTAAATTATTATAAATACATACTTATATGTTGTTAATTTCCTATAATTAGATAATTTATAATCTTTTAGATCATATAATTTTCAATTTTAATTTTTTAAATATTTTTTGTGATTTTAAAATAAACTAAAAAATATGTTATTTTAATAAAATATCAATTGTGTCAATTTTGACACTATTCGATTATTTGAATAGAAATAAAATAAACACAAATAATATATTTGAACAAAAATATTTAATAGGTTCCTAACATATCATATTCATCTAGAAAATTCTTGGAGGATATTAACAAGTTTATATAATATTTATTTTAATATTTTTAATATCATTTATTTGATATTTCTCTTAATAAAATAATTTATACAACATATTTTTATAATTATTTAATATACTTATTTGATGCATAAATATTAAAAATAAAATACTATGATGAATATAAATATAATATACTTCATAAGAATACTGTTAGTGGAATTTATCGTCTAAAAAACTTCTTTTAAATGTTATGTTTATTAAATTATGAAGGTGACAAATTTGACATCATTTAAATTAAAATATCATAAGCATCATAATCAATTTTATAAGGCTCCAAATGGTCAATAATTAGACCTTTAGATTATTTTATATTATATGTACACGTAAAATATGTATTGGTTAGGTTTTTTGCCCTTTTATTGGGTATTATTAGTTTAATAAAAACTATATTATTGTTTTTTCACTGAATAAATAATTTTTGCATCATTAATGTATAACCTATTAAGGTAATTATCTATTTCAAAAAAATTATAAATAAATAACCATGATAAAAAACATAGATTTCATATTGAAATTTATAACTGGATTTAAATTATTTATAACATTATATTGAAAATATATTAATTATTAAAGTTTGTTTGAGACATATTTCACTTTGATTTAAATAAAATAAATTAAAGGTCTTAATCAAATACAAGTGGGATCTAATATAAACAATTTTTACCCAAGAATATTTTAAGACAAAATATAATCATCCAATTATATTAATACTAGTGTTAGAGTAATTTAATAATATTATTTTACCCTTAATTACCTTATTTATCTATAACTAGGGTAAATAAAATTTACCGCAGTTACTATTCATATTACCCAAAAATAAAAGGTATCCTAATAACATAATTTATACATAATTATTCAAAATATGTATTCCATTTTTTCCAAATTAAAAACACAAAAGTTGTAGTATTTAAATTAAAATTTATCCTATTGTCGAAAAAATCGGTTTTTGTTTAAAACATTGCAAAAGATTGATTGAATTTACCGATGAATTCAGTGTAAAAATAATTCTAATGACATAAATTATATTAAATGGTCAATATATATTCTATTTATACATTAAAACAATTTATTTTTATAATTTGACCATATAAATTATCTTGATGAAAAAAGTTGTTTATAAGTAAAATTTTTGGTATTGTTATTATTCATCAAAATATGAATGTTATCAGAAAAATCTCAAAACATTATCCAACATAATTATTTATTTCCTGATTCTCAAGAAGATGTTTATTTTGTAAAATTGAACTTATAAACTTTTTAAAACTATATTTCAATTGGGTGCGCCATCAAAATCCTCCAAAACTGTATTTTATGAAAAATACTTATTTTACCCAAAATATTTATTGTTGTTGGTCAGAGTGGACACTCAAGAGGGGGGGAGGGGGTGAATTGGGCTCCAATTAAAATTTCTGTTAAAAATATTTCTATTAAAATCCCCCAAATTGAATAACAAAATAATTTGTAGTGAATTTGTAAAACTATAAAGGGTCAGTTAGGTTCTCTAAAGATTGATTAGTTCTCAGTTAATCTAATATGAAGATTAATTAACTTTTGAAGCTAACAAAATGATTTACAGTACATACAAACACTTTCTAGATTAACTATCAAAGTAGTTTTAAAATAATTTTATATTTCAATGTATTTAACCGTAGAATATTCAATATAAGATAAAACCAAAATAAGTAAGCACAATAGTTTTAAACAAGAGATTTAGTCTCATGCTGAGACATAGTCCTATCAAACAATTTATATAAATTTGATCCATGCCCTAGATTGGGGTACACAATAGTGTAAAAACAGTCTAGGTACTAAGACCTCTACCACAGTTCTACATGGGAAAACAAATCAATAGAACACTGGCTATCCAGTTCTTACATGACCTCTACCAATATCCACAGTGGGACACAAGAGAGTTTTGGACGGTTTGTGTGAGGATTTATAAATCCTATATTTCAGCCAAGGATATAGTGTGTGTATAAAATATAAAGAGTATTCACAATACTCAAAATGTAAATAGAATAATGAATGAGAGAGTTGATTTGAATTTATAATGCTCTAGTGATGTGATGCGCATCTCTGGACTCCTTTGATTGATAAGGAATGGTTCTTAGTCCTTTTCAGATTTTTGTCTGAAAAACAGAGGGTCATTTTCTTCAATTTCAAATTTGATCAGCTTGAGTGTATGAATAGTTCGTTGAAGTCCTTCACTTCATGGATAAGGTGAAAGTTGTGTTGTCCTATATAATGAATGGATTCGTGTATGTTCAGTACTCATCCAGTATGGATGTAGAAATTATTTTTTATATGTATGCACCACTTTTTCAGCACTCTTCATCCCTTATTTCACACTCTTCACACATCTTCTGGTTGATCCTTTTATAGATTTCAGCACCGACAATGGAAATGATTACCTTTTTACAGGTATGATGTACAGTTCCCTAACATGCCAACAATTATCATTAAATAACATTAATTGAATTAAAATCATCAAATATGACAGTTTATTAATAAATAAATAATATTGAGAGTATAGAGTTTTAATAGCAGTGACTGGTAAGTCTTTCATCAATAGCCTTCTATCAGATGATATGTAACGGTGGAATTTGTATAGCGGTGACCTCACACCTGTATCTCCTTTTATTAGTAGTTTTTACTCCATGTTTCAGTATCTCTATGTACCAATGACTCCTTCTATCGGTAGCTTTGGTATGTCGGTAGCTCATCTGTATCAGTAGCTAGTCTGTATCGGTAGCTCCATTATCATCAGTGCTTGTTCATATCAGTGGAATTGTGCATTAGTGACCTTCCCATAATGGTAGACTAGAATACCAAAAGACTTTGTATTAGAAGCTTATGCATACCCATAGCTCATTTGTACAAGTAGCAGTAGATCCACTTCTATCGGTAGACTTGATCTATTAGTGTCATGCTTACCGGTAGACTTATAAATGCAGGTAGCTCTATTCTGTTTGAGTGGCTGTCTATGCAGTCTATCAGTAACCTTTTTCTATCAGTAGACTTAGTACCAGCATGTATCTATGTGTCTGTATCAGTAGCTATGTGCATACTAGTAGATTTAACACTTATCTGTTCAATGAAACACGTATGAAGATTGAGTTAGAAATATTTCAATGTTCGTACAAACATAGATAAACATTGATTAAAATAATTCAATTATTATTTTATGATTAATATCAACTTGATAATAGAATGTCATATATTTAATGAATTAATATATAGATAAACATTATTTGGGATTATCAAAGTATGTGAAAGCATAATTGGGATTATCAAAATAGGTGAGGTCAACAATCTCACCCTTTTTGATAATCACAACTTATGATATTATAATCCCAGAATAATTATTAATGCATCTGAGGATATTGATTAAATCCAATTGTATCAGAGAAAACAATATAGTAAAAAACACATGTATTAAATGTAAAATATGAAACAAATATACTAGAGGGAATGAATTAAACGTATAAAAGATAGTATTTCTCCCCCATTATAAATGATGATTTTATTTCAACCCCAGATATGTTTCCCTTAGATAGTATTTCTCCCAATTTTGATTACAAAAAGGGATAAAAAGGAAATATATGTGAAGAGAAGTAACAAAGAGTGAAATAAAATAAGATCATATATATTCCTTGGAGAAAAAAGATACAAAGAAATAGATAAATGAAACAAAAATAAATGCAGGAGATTCCTATCAAAAATCATTGTCAGTGATCAATCCACATACTCAAAATGATATTTTTCCTTGGGATCAGAAGAGGATTTACATGTGGTGGATTCTGGTGGAGGCTTAGGAACACCAAAAATGATCAAAGGATGCTGAGCTTCTAAAACTATTCATGGCTTGTACGGTGTAGCTCTCTTAGTGATCATAGGAGTAAAGCTATGAATGGATTGGGCTGGAGTCATCTGAATAAGAGAAGTATTTGAGGCAGATGCAGGTAGAGCTGGGGGTTTAATCACTATCCAAGCATCAACATGTAAGAAGGGCAACAAAAGATTTCTAGAATCCATAATGATTCCTCCTCCTCATTCCATAGAAGAAATGAAATTGTCCTTGTTCTCAATGAATTTTTCAGGTGAATGTGTCAATTCTCTAAGATTTATAAATTGTTCTCTAAAGGCTTCATTGACTGGAAGTAGCTTCATGTTTTCTAACATAGGATTGAAATGGTTTTTGAGCTGATTCTTAGTATAAACTCATTGGAAATAATATTATACCTTGTCTTTCACATCTTTCTGAGAAGCAGAAGCTTCTCTCATATAGTCTGGAACAATCTTCATGACATCTCTAGTGGTATCTCTATTAGATGTTACAACTTTGGTCAGATCAGATGAGTCCATAGAGCCACTGGTTGATGCTGAACCAAGATCATCCTTATTCAAAGTTATTATTTGATCCAATCCTATTGGTGGTCTCGAATCAAGAAAACCAATATAAAAGGTTACAGTCTCTTTGAAACTCTTAGTTAATCCACTAACAATATTTTTCACTACAGAATATTGGGCACCGATATGATTCTCCACGTACTTTTTAAAGCCTTCAAAAACTGAAACCATCTGGCTCACTACACACTTCACATAGGCCAAATCCTTCTCTGCTTGAGATTTTGAACTCATATATGTTTCCAGAGAGATAACTGATGGATTAAGAATTTCATCATTCTCTACCAGTCTAGATATTTGTGTCTGGAAAACTGTAACTTCATCCACTATCTCTCCCACAAAGGTTGACACATTACAACCAATAGAGAGTTCGAAGGACATTTCCATATTTCTATTCTCTTCAAAAAAGAATCTCTTTAACTCAGCAATAGATTTAATCAAAGACTCTTTTAGCTCATCCTTTAAGGATTCAAGATCATCCCTAATGATCATATTTTCAGGAACAAGTGCAGGTTCTCTCTCAGACACACTACTAGCCACTGAGTCTGTCACAACTGATTGAATGGATGACCCTAAGGATGCTTCTATTGTTCATATCTATTCTATAAAACTAGATTTATGATCAAACATTAACTTATCCAGATCATGTATTCTTACCACATCGTCCGGTAATATCTAAGACCAAAAATCATAAATGAGTTTTGGTCTCCGAAGGGATGTCACATTATCAGAATTGGTGTAATCAAATCCAAAAGATACAACCCCTAGGTTCTCTGCCCAGTCTTCATACCCAACTGCCACCTAAACACTACCAAACCTAGTTGGATGCTCCCCCTCAGCTTGTGCATTATCCTGTACAGCAATGACATCCTCAACAACTCTTTCTTCCTCAGAAGAATCTTGCACAACCATATCCATTTTTAAAAAACATCATGTGGTTCCTCAAGAATAGTTGATGGTCTATCAAAATCATCAAATTCATCATCATGTATTAGATAATTTCCAATCAGTGGACTAAGGCTCAAGCTGACAGAAATAGATGCTTCACTTTCATGAACATCTTATTTATTTCTTGTGTAGCCTCTTCCTGATCTGGTTTTTATTGGTCATCCTCATCTATAGGTGAATTTTTATTTCTTACTCCCAGAATAGTTTCTATACTAGGTAGGTTCAAAGAAGCACCATAATTTTCTTGTGATAATCTTTCAGGAGTTGGGCTAGGAGGCATGTCGAGATCTCCTCAATCTGCTACAGAGGAGTCTTCCTTTTCTGAATCACCACTATACTATGGCTCTTCTTCATCAGGTCCCAGGCCTAGATCCATCACATATTTACGCCTTGAAGGATGATCCACAGGACTGAACATATCATATAAATTTTTTTCATCATTAACCCACTCTCCCCTCCATGGGATCCAGTTTATCTTCGTTGTATTTACATGAAGTTCTTGTGATACAGAAGTTGTTTCTTACCAGTACTGTCTCATCCTAAGACTCAGCTACTCCTTTTACCTTAATCATTACTGAGATCAACATGGTAAAGAATAAGTCATTGGTCTTAGATTTTGGTTTGTTATATCATCTATTTGAATAATTAGTAGCTTGTAAAAATTTACTTTCACACCATGTCTCAAGAGAAGTAATATTAAGATATCTTGATATCTCAAATTTGCAAAGCCACCTCTTTTTGGACTTAGCACAAGTTGCACAAACCTAAACAACAATCTGTTCTCTCTATCCATTTCACTAGCCACCACATGTCTTTGCTTGCCACTAGTGGTGAGCTCCTATAAGGAAGTATCATAGTAAAAAATATCACAAGTAGGTGGTACTACCTTCAATGAATAACCACAAACTCTTTCATGTGGTAATCTCATGTTCTCATCCCACTCAATAGATGAGAATTTTATTTCATTACCATGTACCCATGAAACCATTATCTTTTCTTCATCGGATTTCTCAAAAATTACAATCTCATAGATTTGTTTTACCATCTTTGGATAGCAGGGGCCATTTTAGTTCAAAAAGCATTCTACCAACTTCTGATCATCCAGCACCTCTAGAACTAATAATTTACTCGACAACAACCATTCCACATATATCTCTTTTTCGATCACAATATATTTATATTTTAAATGCATGTTCACAGGTCACCTCCCCGACCTTGTTCTACTAACAATGCTACATGCATCTGGCTCTGTATTCTGCTTCTTTGCAGTCGGCTCATAAATATCATATTTGAAAGTAGGCATTTTGGTTTTTTTCATTTCTAGTTCGAGGAACATAGGGTTTTCATGAGATTCGGGAGCTAAGGATTGAGGGAAAAGGGTTTGAGGAGGATCGAGAAGTAATTAATAATTATTTTTATAATTTTAGAATAATAAAATAAATAATTAAAATATAATATGTAAAGTATAAACCATACATATTATTGCGGAAGATAGAAGATTAAAACATCACATACTTAATAAAAGGGTATACCGGATTGAATTCCTAATGGTGAGATCCACTAATCAGTGAGGTATATTAGTGAGGTTTCATACTGGCGAGGTATATGAGTGAGGTTTCATACTGGTGAGGTATATCAGTGAGGTTTCATTCTGGTGAGGTATATCCGTGAGGTTTCAAACCGGTGTGGTATATCAGTGAGGTTTCATACCAGTGAGGTATATCGGTGAGGATTCATAGCGGTGAGGTATATTGGTGAGGTTTCATAACGGTGAGGTATATCGGTGAGGTTTCATACCAGGGAGGTATATCGGTGAGGATTCATACTGGCAAGGTATATCAGTGAGGTTTCATACTGGTGATCTATCATTCATAACTCATGTATACTATAACATAACCTATACGAACATAATGGATCTGTGAAAACATCAGCTAATTGATGTTCAGTACATATAAATTCAAGACTAATATCACATTATTGGAAATGATATCTTAAAAAGTGGTTCCTTAAATCAATATGTTTGGTCCTAGAGTGAGACACAGGGTTCATTGAAATAATAAGTTCACTCGTGTTATCACAGTTTATTGAAACATGATTAAAATCATATCCATATTCTAATAGAATGTGTTTCATCCACAGATTTTGTGCACAGAAACTACGAGCATCTATATACTCTCCTTTAGCAGTAGGCAAAGTAACAAAATTCTCTTTCTTACTACACAAAGATACAAAGGATTTTCCCAATAAATGATGTGTTCCAGATGTGATTTTTCTATCTAACATTTAACAAGAAAAGTCAACATCTGAATAACTCATTAAGTCAAGAGATTTTCCTTTTGGATAAAACAAACCCAAATTTGCAGTATGCTTAAGACACTTAAAAAATATTTTAACAGTAATAAAATGCAATTCTTTAGGATTAGCATTAAATCATGTACACATACACACACTAAACATAATATATGGTCTACCAGTAGTAAGGTAATGTAATATTCCAATCCTACCTATGTAATTGGTTTGATCCACTGGTTTCCTAGTTTCATCAATATCCAACTTACAGATAGTACTCATAGGTGTATCACATTATTTAATACTATTCAAACCAAAACGTTTTAGAATATCCTTTTTAAATTTACTTTGGTTCAAAATAATACCATATTTATTTTGAAGAACATTAAATCCATGAATGTATTTGAGTTCTCCCATCAAACTCATTTCAAATTCATTTTTCATATTATTTAAAAGTCAGTACATAAAAAATGTTTAGAAGATCCAAAAATAATATCATCAACATATATTTTTACTATCAAAATATCATAAGAAATTATTTTAATAAAATGAGTTGGGTCAGAAATATCTTTAGTAAAACCATTTAAAATAAGAAAATGTCTAAGTCTATCATACCAAACTCGTGGAGCTTATTTCAGACCCTATATAATGCTTTTGAAAGTTTGAAAACATGATTTGGAAAATAAGGAATTGTAAATCTTGGTGGTTGTTCAACAAAAACATATTCAACTACAAAACCATTTAGAAAATCACTTTTAACATCCATTTGATATAACGTGAAATTCAGATGAGCATCATAGGCAAGTAAAATCCTAATATCATTTAATCTAGCTATAGGGGAAATTTTTTCCTCGTAGTCTATTCCTTCGTCTTGACTATATTATTCTGCAACTAGCCTATCTTTGTTTTTAACTATATTTCCAGACTCGTCAACTTTGTTTCTAAAAACCGATTTAGTGTTTATGGTTAATGTGACCTTAGGTATGTCATCTATTTCCCAGACATTGTTTCTTTCAAATTGATTTAACTATTTTTTCATAGCCACTAACCAAAATTCATCATTTATTGCATCATTGACATTTTTAGGTTCTAATTGTGAAAGTGAGGCTTGATGTTCATCCTGGTTTCTTGGAGAAACTCTAGTCTATTTACCTCTATCAAAATTACTAACAACAGCATCTAAAAGATGATTATTTATATTTATAGTTGATCTAGTCAAGGTAGAACTATAAATTTCTGGTTCATATGTAGGTTCTGGTTCAACAAAAGTAGGTTCTAGAAAGTTTCTAGACCTGGATGTCTTTACAACAGGGTCACTATTTTTGTCATTAAGGTCCAGAACAGACAAGTCTTCTTTAAGAATTTCATTGGCAGATTTGGGTTCATGTGGATTTGTTTATTCAAACATGATGTGAGTAGATTCATCCACACATTTGGTTATTTTGATAAAGACACTATAGGCTTTTCTAGTTATATAATATCCTAAAAATATTCTTTCATCACTCTTGGAAGAAAACTTGTCAATATTATCCTTAGTATTTAGAATAAATACTTTTCTACCAAAAACACTGAAGTAACTATCTTTAGGTTTTCTATGATTCCACAATTCATAAGGGGTATTCTTAAGAACATCTCTAATAAAGACACTATTTATGATATTTCATGTTTTGTTGATAGATTCAGCCTAAAAATAAATTGGCAGGTCATATTCATTAAGCATATTTCTTCCAATTTCATGAAGGGTTATGTTTCTTCTTTCTACTACACCATTCTGATGAGGTGTTCTAGGGGTAGAAAAGCTGTGATTATAGCCATTGTATGTGTAATAAGATTCAAACTCACGACCATGATCACTTCTCAGTATCTTAATCTTATGTCCACTACGGTTTTCTATAGAAATGGAATAATTAATAAAGTAAGATCATGCATCACTTTTGTGAGGTAAAAAATATACCCAAGTATATCTATAAAAGTCATTTACTAAGACATAGACATAGTTCTTCCCATTTAAACAAGAAACTCTAGAAGGTCCAAACAAGTCCATGTGAACAACCTTGAGAGGTTGAGAAGTTGAAACTTCATTCGTTGATTTATAAGAAACTTTGAGTTGCTTTCCCTTTTGATAGGGATTAAAACACTTTCAGTTGGGAATTCATGATTAGGTAGGTATCTAACTAAGTTTTTCCTTGTCAGTTTTCTAAGTGAACAATCAATGCAGTGTCCTAATCTTTTGTGCCATATCCAAGACTCTTTATGAAAAGAATTTAAGCACGTAATGTTCTGTTTAGCTATAGAATTCAAATCAACCGTATAAACATTTTCATTTCTCAAGGCAAAAAATACTAAAGTATTTTTGGAATTAAAAACATTACAAGAATCATTTTCAAAGTTAACATTGAAACTATCAACACACAATTGAGTGATACTTAAAAATTATATTTATGTACATAAAAAATTAAAACATTGGAAATTAAAATTGAATCCATCTTACCAATCTGGCCTAGGCCGATGATTTTTACTTTTGAATTATCAACAAAGTTGACATGACCTCCATCAACATTGATTATGATTTTGAAACACAAGTAATCCCCAGTCATATGCCTTGAACATCTACTGTCCAAGTACCATATCTTCTTATGGGAACTCTTCAGGCAAGTTTCTTACAAAAAAAGGTTTAGATGGAAAATTATTTTCGTACCCATATTCTCTTGGATCCAGATATGTTAGAAAACAAAGCTCTAGCTACCCATATTTATCATATGGGTAAAAAATAATTTGCAGAATCAATAGATTTTTAAAGATAAACTATATTTGATCTACAACTATGTGAGTAACTAGTTGAATCATATGAACTTCCAGAACATGAACTAGCAGCATTATGTCCAGATTTAGAAATAAATCTAGTTTTTGTAAACTGTCTCTATCCATGATGATAGCCTATTCCATTGGTATATTTTTGTGACAGTTATTTTCCTAAATTTTTTGTAATTGTATCTTTTCTATTTGTATATTTTTATAAGTCCTTCCTTAATTTCTCATTAGACTATTTCAGTTCAGTATTTTCCTTCCGAAATTGAGAATTATTTTCCTTTTCTACATCAAGTGCATATTTTACAAAGCTGGTTAAATCATGTTGTTTCTTCAAGGTATTACACTTTTCCTTATGCTCATTATAGGTTTATTCTAGCATATTGAAATATTCAACTAAATCATCACTATACATATTTTAAGATTTAGAATCTGAATCAATTCTAGATTTATATTAATTTAATGAAGGAGTATCCAATGTTACCTCAGATGTGTCTATTATTAATCACATGTTAACTTTTGTGATTTTTCATCCTGAGTATAATCAGAATCACATGAACAGTCTTCTAAAGCACTCCAAGTTGCTTTCATAGAAATCTTATACTTGTTGTCATTGTACTCATGTTTCTTCTTGAACTTCAATTTTGGATATTCTGATTTAATGTGACATTTTCCAGTGAATTCATAGAAGACAATTTCACCACTTTTATTAGGATTCAACCAATCCTTCATCCAATGACCATTTTTGTCATATTTTCCTTTGAAAATTTTTTTTCTGAAGAATTTATTCTTCCTATAGAACTTCATGAATCTCATGGATATTTAAGCCACTTCAGCATCACTGTTAGACTCTAAACTTTCACTTTTTTAGCTTTCAGTGGGTATGTGTACTTTCCCCATATCCTTGCTCCTCGAGGCAATAGACTTAAATTCCACTAACTTCCTTTTTGGTTCATCATCTTATTCCTTATTTACTTTTAGTTATTCCTCATACATCATAATCATACTAATTAATTCCTTAATGTGAAAAGTACTAACATCACATGATTCTCTTATTGAAACTGATGTGCCCCTCCACATGTCTTGAAAACATCTTAGTATTCTCATTATTTGCTTCATTGAAGGAATATCTTTTCCAAATGAGCTCATAGTGTTGACAATCTCATTGAACCTGAGATACATATCAGAAATAGGTTCATCAGTCTTCATTTTAAAATTTTCAAGTTTAATAGTATAGGTATTTAGCCTCATTTATTGGATGTTGGATGTTCCTTCATAGGAAATATCCAAAGTGTCTCAGATTTCAAAAGTAGTTTTACAAAAAGATATACGATTAAATTCTTTATCTCCTAAAGCATAGTAGTTGGAATTCATTGCATTATAGTTATTATTGTAAGTTGTCTTTTTAGGTTCATCCCAAGTAGTTCTAACGGTCTCTGGAATCTTATATTGAGTCTCTATTGCATTCCAGATATCAAATCATGTACTCTCTAAATGAATTTTCATATTAAGATTCCACTGGGAAGAATTTGTACCATTAATGAAAGGTGTTCGGTTTCTAGCAGCACCTTCTAATATATTATCCATAACTAGATTTTAGAAAAAATATATAAAGTGATAAAATTTAGAACAAAAAGAAATTTAAGATCATTAAGATACAACTAAAATCAGAGTTTAATAACAAATAGTTTCCAAAACCTTTAATAATAAACCTTCCTCTGATAAGAAATATTGGTTGAGTGGATACTCAAGAGGGGGTGGTGGTTAATTGAGTTCTAATTAAAATTTTTGTAAAAAATATTTCTATTAAAATCCCCCAAATTGAATATCAGGATAATCTATAGTGAATTTGTAAAACTATAAAGGGTCAGTTATGTACTCAAAAGATCGATTAGTTCTCAGTTAATCTAATCTAAAGATTAATTATCATTTGAAGCTAACCTAATTCTTTACGGTACATAAAAAAACTTTCTATATTAACTATCAAATTAAATTTAAAATACTTTTATATTTCAAAGTAATTAGCAGTGGAATATTCAATATAAATCAAAACCAAAATAAGTAAGCACGATAGTTCTAAACAAGAGGACCAGTCTCAATCCGAGACTTTGTCCTCTCAAATAATTTATATAAATTTGATCCACACCCTGGATCAGGGTAAACAATAGTGTAATAACTGTCCAGGTACTAAGACCTCTACCATAGTTCTACGTGGGAAAACAAAACAACAATACCCAGGTCGTCCAGGTCTTACATGACCTCTACCACTATCCACAATGGGACACAAGGGAGTTATAGAAGGTTTGTGTGAGGATTTATAAATACTCCAGTTTATCATAGGAGACAGAGTGTTTATAAAATATATAGAGTATGCACACTACTCAAAATGTAATTAAAAGAATCACTGAGAGAGTAGATATGAGTTTTAGAATTATCTACTGATGTGAAGTGCAGCTATAGACTCCTTTTATTGATCAAGAATGGTTATGAGTCCTTCTCTGATTTTATTCTGAAAAATAGATGGTTGTTTTCTTCACATTCTGATTTGATCAGCATGAGTGTATGAAGAGTTCATTGTAGTCCTTCACTTCTTGGGTAAGGTGCAGCTTGTGTTCTCCTCAAGAATGAATGCATTCAAGTATGTCCAGTGTTCATCCAGTATGGATGTAGCCTTTCTTTTCTGTATGTATGACCCACTTTTTCAGCACTCTTCATCCCTTATTTCACACTCTTCATGCAACTTATTGTTGTTCCATTTATAGCTTTCAGCAAGTGCAATGTGAATGGTTACCTTTTTAAAGGTATGAGGTATGGTTACCTAACATGCCAACAAATATCATTAGATAACAATAATTTCATTAAAATCATCAAATATGACTGCTTCTTAAAAAATAAATAATATTGAGAGTATAGATTTTTAATAGTAGTGACTGGTAAGTCTATCATCAATAGTCTTATGTTGGTATATATGTAATGGTGGACTTTGTATAGCGGTGACCTCCTATCACTGGCTCATTTTCCTTGTACCGGTATCTCCTTGTATCTGTATCTATTTCTCCATGTATCAGTAACTCTATGTACTGGTGACTCCTTCTATCTATAGGTTTGGCCTATCAGTAGCTCATCTGTATCAGTAGCTTCTCTGTATCGGTAGCTCCGTTCTATTCTAGTGCTAGTTCATATCGGTGGACATCTACATTGGTGACCTTTCTATAATGTTAGACTAGCATATCAGTAGACATTGTATCACCAGCTTGTGCATACCGGCAGCTCGTTTGTACTAGTATCGGTAGCTCTGCTTATATCGATAGTATAGATCTATCAGTGTCATGCTTACCGGTAGAATTATACATGCTGGTAGCTCTGTTCTATTTTAGTGACTTTCTATTTAGTCTATCGATAACCTTTTTCTATCGGTAGACTAAGTAATACTAGGTCTCTGTTTGTCTGTATTAGTAACTATGTGCATACCAAAGGATTTAACACTTATATGTTCTATGCAACACATATGCTGATTGAGGTTGAATTATTTTGATCTTCATACAAACATAGATAAACATTGATTAACATAATTCAAAGATTTTTTTAATATTAATATCAACTTGATAATAGAATTTCATAGATTGAAAGAATTAATATATAGATAAACATTATTTCAGATTATCAAAGTATGTGAAAGCATAATTGGGATTATCAAAACAGGCGTGGCCAATAATTGTGTTCTCATACCATTATCTAGAAAATGTTTACGATAAATGATAATGTTATAAAATTCAAATGTTATTTAATACTACTCATAATTGAAAGTTCATAATAAAATTATACTAATATCTTGTTTAGTGAAACACTATATTGCGTAAAAAACACGCTATCGAGGAAGGACACTCTTGTGAGTAATGTAAGCCATGTCAAGGTTGTGTGCAGTGAAAGAAGGTTTTGGGGTTTCATATAATGTAATCAAAACATAATTTATTTATACATTAATAAAAATATATACTCGGTGTAGTGTAAAATGTTTTTTATTTTAATACTCATGAAATTTTGTGCAACACAACCCACGAATTGGGTTGTGTATACTATAAGCTAATACGGTGTTGCATATAGTGCTAGGTAATCTTGGTGTAGCGTACAACACAAGACATAAAAGAAATTAAAAAGAATATTTCTAATAAAATCTCGGGTTGTTACACATCGGTAGGTGTTATGAATTATAATAGACCATATTTTTACCACTTTAGGTATAGTGTCTTGGATGATGCCTAAATGATATGTTTATAAGGATGGGAATTATGAATTCCCTTATAACGATATATGTATATTATAATCCATGAGATTATTGAAATAATATAATATTCATGGCTATGATTTATCTTCATGTTAATATTGATATGGAAATATTTAATCATATCTTATTCCATCTATATTATATTCAAGATTATGTTTTAATGGAATGTGTTTTCAGTTATTCACATTTCCATATTGTTTTTGTTTATTTATGATATATTCTATTGTATTTTTAAACTTAATTACCATCTAATCTCAACTCTTTCATTTGTTTTCTTTTTTCCCCATGATACAAATATGTATATTATCACTGACTTGTAGTTATAATATAAGAGTTCATGGGTGTTTCCAATGGAGATGAAAGATAGAATTACCATTCATGTTGTAATATAACAATTATGATTGTATTTATTTTACCAAATATACAAATCTACATGGGCCTCCACAAAAGGTGCCACATGACCACATATACATCTCTTTGACCACTCTATAAAAGGAGAATGAGGGGGATGGGATTCGAGGATTCAGATTCAGAAAATTCAAAGGCGGAGGAAGAGAATAGCGATTAGACACGAGTGGAATGATTTCGAAGGAATGCTTCGGATTTTGCAAATAGCGATGTTCCAATTCGCCAACCAGAGCAGGTATAAACCTGGGAATGAAATAATAAGGAACTGAAAACGCATAATAATTTGTTGAACCGTGAACACAAAATAACATAAAAATAGAAGACCATGAACTATAGTGCCTCCATGGATGCACTCCCCGCAGACCATGGAGTTTATGCCACTTTTCCGATCAGTTGCACTGCATAGAACCCTCCTACGCTGGTGAAGCCATGACCGACAAACCCACGATCGGCGCCGCCCATGGCCGCCGCTGCTCGTGTGGAACCCTCCATGGAACACCCTGGTGCGCAGATCAAACCTGAAGCCGCGAACCACCCTGGTTCGCAGGATTCTCACCAGACTGCAAACCACCCTGGATCACGGGATGCCAATCAGTCCGCAGACTATCCTGGTTCGCGGATGACCTCTTAGTCTACGGACCCTCCTAGTTCGCAGATGGCCTCGTGGTCCGCAGACCCCCCTGGTTCGTGGATGTCCCCTCCATCCCTATGGCAGATCTCTGTGTGAAGGACACAAAAACATTCGATGTTCCTATTCCCTGAGCAAGATAGAATCTCTCCAATCAGGACTAATCCATCGTGACTCCATCATGAACATACTCATTGGCCCCAAGATGAGGCCACAACAAGAGCCACTGGATCCGCGTTGTGTAACCCTTAGGCATATCGGTGTTCCATTTTGAGTTAACATACCCATGGTAAATATAGGCGAAGGGTTTTCCCCAACCCTTGAGAGTAGATTTCCGAAGCATTCCTGGGTTCACATCCCCATTGTAATGTGGAGTCTGAGCTCATGAGTCCCTTTTCTGCCCCTCTACATTCCAAGGGATTCTCGGGGTGGTAAAATACACATCATAAGGGACCCCTCATGCACTGCAAGAGAGGATATGGGGACAGGATCACCCCGTTTCCCTCACCCGATACGCTTTATTGTTATGGGCCTCCTCCGAGTGTAAGCCCCAATCCACATCTTGGGACGCCCTCATGCAGAGGCCCCACTCCACTTCTCACAGACGCACCATTCGCAACGTGACCCTCTAGTCCCTTCGGCCTCTTGTTTCTCACACCGTGTATGACTGACGTGGGCTTAGTGTAAGCATCGACCATGACATCCTCTTATGGGACTCCTCATAGTGTAATCCCCAATCCTCTTATGGGCCTCCTCAGAGTGTAATCCCCAATCCACCTTATGGGCCTCCTCAATGTGTAAGCCCCAATCCATCATCTCAGGACGCCTCATAGCATAAGTTCCAAGCCTATATGAACTACGTGGACTGTGATCCCTGTCTCCTAGGTAGGGTATGTAGGAAGCCTCTCTGAGTTTAAAGCCCAATAATGGGTCATTATGACCCCCTTTATTGTTGGTTTACCATCATATTGGGCCTCCTCAGAGTGTAAGCCCCAATCCACATCTTGGGTTGCCTCATAGACTAATCCACATACTAATACAAACTATGAGGACTTTGATTCCCCTCCACAGGGCTACATAGGAAGCCTCCTTGAGGTTCATGCCCGATCGCAACTGCACTCCTAGGTCCATATTCATGTCGGTTATCTGACACTATTGATTCAAACTATGTGGAATTTGATCCCTGTCTCCTAGGCAGGGTATGTAGGAAGCCTCCCTGAGGTTCAAGCCCAACAATCAGTTGATCTAACTATCTTCATACTGGTTCACCGAGTCACACCTAGTGCCACCTCAATGAGTTCCGACTCCACGGGGTCATTAATCCAATGAGGGATTGTAAACCTCATGCCTAAATGATTCGGAATCCCCTACATCTATTTGACCATTTCCAATCAAGGGTTAAATCTGTGGATACTATGTTTGGGTATAAACCAAAGATTCACGAACATATAAATACATCCTTAATCTATAAGAGAGTCCCGGAACAAGAAATAATTCCCCCCAAAAGGGTGCGATGAGCCCAACATCCCATCCTCTCGACGAATGTGAGTTCTTAAGCGTCGCTGGTTAGACCATCCGGAAAACACCTGCCTTTGGAATGCAAGTCCATGCAACATCAGATACGGAGCCGTTGGGCGTTTCGAGGCCGAAAACCAAAACCATGCGAAACAAAAAATGGTGAACACGATTTGAATCTTTAACAAAGCATGATGGATTTAATTTAATCCCACCATGTGCTCCATTTTACTCACAAGGAGGGCCAAGCATGGTTACTAACTACTCATGGGATCATGAGATGCTTCATTAAGAGGTTTTCTTCTTGTATTGTCTAAAATGATTTCTGGGTACAACCTTCATAACTGCTTTCGTTCAAATGGCATCACAATGGAACTCACAAGAGTGTGCTTCCAACAATGTAGTGAACAGATGTTCTCACATACTGAGCACCCCGTCACCCACCCAGTGTCTTCAACGCTGGGTCTCAGACGCACTGATCTGAGTGTACCATGTGGGAGATACTCTCCCAATGGTGGAGGCAGCTATGCACGCCCTCCAATCTGACAGAACTCACCGGTCGCCTGCCCAGAAATAGCTATAAAGGCAGATCTAGATAGCCCCTACTGCTGTCTCCAACCATTTTCGGAGTCTATCCATAGAACGGGACAATGCGTACCTCCCTTATCTTATGGAGGCAGATGAGGTGGACGTTGAGGAAATCATCCCCACCGAGTGGGGGTTATGCTCCAAGGCCCCCACCGGAAGACGTCATCATGGTCACGCCGCGACCTGACATCCTCACGCCGAGGGGGCTGTCACCCCGAGGATTCAGGCCCACGCTCCCGAACCTCCGGCCCCTCAGACCGCCCGACGAGGGCGGAAGACGTACAATCGGGGACCTGTAATCACCGTAGTCCCTAAGGAGGAGCTCCGCTGCCCAGCCACAAAGATGTACTATAAACACGCTCCTACACCTATTCGCTCCTCCCGATCCTGCCATCCAGACAAGACGACACTTACCATGCAAGCACCTCTCCCTGCCCAGGGTTGTGAAGCCCACCTACCTGACGTTGTGGCGACCCATCACCTAGAGGACCACTTCCTAGAAATTTCTTCTGATGCCCGCTATCATGATATGGTAGTGATCAACAAATCCCTCCACCAAGATGTAGCGGCAAATCATAGGCAGCCACGTCTCCTCTCCAACAAAGGCCGCCGACTCGATACGGTGGGAAACCAAAATATGCAGGTCCATCTCCCTACAGATGGAAGTAAAGTTTTATATCCCGATGTGGCGGAAAACGGAGAGATAAACTGGCGTATCTTGATATAGGGGCAGATTTGTTCACCTGCCCCGACACAGGAGAATTGTCAGCAGCCACTGACCACCGGACGACCGAAGCCTGATATTCCTACTCTGATATTGGAATGAGCCTTCATACCCATTCCAGAAAAAGTTGTCTCTCTACATATCTTGGCAATGATGGAGGAGTGGGTATTGATCCCCGATCATATATTGCAGACTTTCCAGAATGTAAATGCATCAACAGTAATAGTAAGGACTCGGGCCCGTGAGACCATCTTCCCAATTGATTCGACTCATCTAAGAGAGGAGATATCCACCTCGGAGCAGATCTTCATCAATGATTCAGCCAAGGAGGTCGCCATCCATATTCCACGACGCATGGGCAATCAGATCGAGCAGCTTCACTCATTCCAACTGGGGGACACCATTCCATCATGGTGGATTTTCTAGAGCATGCATATATCCCTGATAAAAGTCAAGAAGTTTGTCAGCGTATCTCGACCACATCACGGGACCCAATTAGACAGGGACCTAATGGTGAAGGCCATTATCAACAGCAGACAGTCCTGGATACTCACAAAAAAGCGTCCCAAACACGCCGAAGGTAGTCGGAAAATAATGTGGGAGTTCATGACTCTGCTCTGCTGAAATATGGGGTTCCCAACATTTCTAGGCATACATCAAATGCTCAGAGCCCCGCCCACCCATTACCATATCATGGGAGTGGCAGTAGCAGAAGCAAAGGTCCTCCCTACAATGTCGCTACCAGCATCTCTGAAGGTCCTCCCTAAAGAACCCATGGGGCCCTCCCCCGCAAGCATATAATGATCGATCATGAGAGCTCCTCTTTTGATGCGAGTCACAGAAACTCTCCACGTGACCAAACGATCGAGGAGCAATAAGGTCCTCCACTTGCTGCGGTCCACCCTGAATGTCCTCCCCGGGGTATACACTACAATCACTCTCCGTGCAGTTGGACCACAGATTAGGATAGTTGTCCTCACTATCATAGTTGCAACTATAGAGGCCCTCCCCACAGTGACGTCTCATCATGACAAGAAGGTCCTCCCCTTGTTGTCGCCTGCCCTATAGATCCTCCCCGGGGGTTACACTGCAACGGAACTCCAGGCAGCTAGGCATCAGATCACTATGGTATTCCTCACCACCGTGATAACGGAGGTCCTCCCAGTAGAGACCTCAAGCAACGAGAAGGTCCTACCCTCATTGCAGTACATTCTAGAGGCCCTCCCCACGAAGTATCCCACATATATTCTTCTTACGGCAGTAGTAATTTTTGTCCCCACCATTTCCATAGCTGTGATGGTAGTCCTCGCCACCATAGACGCTATTGAAAAGGTCCTCCCCGCATTGGACCCAAGTAACAAGAATGTCCTCCCCTTTTTAATGTAGGTCCTGAAGGTCCTCCCCAGGATGCACGTCGAACGTCAATCCATGATGGTCATCCTCACCATGACGGTAGTTGTTGCGAAAGTCCTCCCTGTAACGATGCTACACAAACAGAAGGTCCTCCCCTTGCTGCGACATGCCTTGTAGGTCGTCCCCAGGGTTTTCACTGTAAAAGTCTTCTATGCGGTGAAGCATCAAGAAGTAATGGTATTCCTCACCCTTACGGCTGCCATTACAGTGGTCCTCCCCGCAATGACATGTCATATCGACAAGAAGGTCCTACCCTTGCCGAATCAATCACCGAAAAGACCTCGTAAGCTGAGGCACTCAGAAGGACGAGATCAAGCATGTCATATTCCCAGTTAGTCACCGAAGACCTCCTTCTTCAATCAGGTGATGGGATAGGGCCGTGTTCATCCTCTGAACCACCTTGGAATCACCCACATAATAACTCAACACCTACCGGTCCCACTGCCTCTGACCACATTGGCAGAGAGTGTCTCAGTTGGGCCGACCAGGTAGAGTAGTCCCTAGGAGTGGAATATGCTGATATGTTGTTCAAGAGGAAATGACTTGCTAGGGATGATATACCAGTTATGATTTGGCCTACTAACACCTCTCAGTTCGACACACCTGGAGAGTTATCGGAAGAATGCATGCACTGCATCCGCCATAATATATGGACAACCCTCTGCCGACTGAAATCAAGATTTCTACCCTATGACGGGTATGTAGACCACATAATGATGATAGGGGACCTCTTACATCGCATAGACCTAGAGGCCCTCACTACGGCACAGTGACAGTTACCAGAGAGGCGTAAAGGAAACATGGAGATAGCCTCTTCTGTGCGCTGCACCAACTGTGCAGCCTCATCGATGACGCTCCAACGGGAGTCCATATCAGGGGATGGGAGAACATAGAGCACTGCATTTCACTCCGCTCCATGCCCAGTAAAACCCATTTGGCATGGTGTCTTGCAACGTCATCACATCAATATGGCAATCAAGTGGTCCCCCTGTTCAGGAAAGACAACACACCCAGCAGATCCTGGCCTTGAGTTTGTCCCAGAAGCGTCAGGCCCGACGGGAACAAGCCATTCAAGAACTCTAGAATTTTGCCACCGAGAGTATACAACAGGACTCTCGCCTAAGATAAGCCAATCAATGATCTTCTCCTGCATTCCCAGAATGGGTTGATCCACAGGTTAATTCAACACCAAATCCGGTTCACCGCTGAATAGGGGCACGCAAGATTACGCTGGTAGCGATAGCCGCAGCCACTGCTACAATCCATGGTAAACCACAGCCTGTATGGCTGGGGGCATTTTTAAGAACAAATTCCCTCATAAGACCAATAAAACCGGGATGAGACTCCATGTCCAAGGAATGGAGCCAACCCCAGCCCTCAAGGCTGGGGGTATTATTACCCCTCAACAACAATCTCCCCCACGAGAATTAGTACTCTCTTGTCTAGGGAGGATAGTCATAAGAGGAGGTTCCCATCCTATCCCATCATTTGAATCATAATCCCCTCTAAGAGGAAGGTGCACCATAAGGTTGCATCAAAGATCTCTTCAAATCACGCTTCTTCAAGAAGTCTAAAGGCAACCATAGGACACAAAAGGGAAGTCCAGTAAAAGACACGTGACATACTCATCCCATTTGGATGATGACATATTCTCTACCATGCGATATGCATTCATCAACGCCATAGAGGCTAACCCCATGGGTGACACCAGGGAAAATGAAAATCTGGATGGGTCGGGAGATGATAGTTTTGGGAAGGTTGTCACTCACAACGAACCACGGGGTGTGCACACTCAGAACCAGAGGGCCGCCTATATATGGTCGTCCATCCAGCCATTCCTCCTCCGCCAACCTAGAAATATTCCAATAGGGATAAGAACAAAGGACCAGTTAACCTTAACCCGCATCCTTATCTGGAGAAAGATGAGCCACTCATGCTCGAAGAGAGATTCGCTCGACTGGAAGAGGAGATGAAAGAATTGCGGCGGCTTAACGCCGAGCAACTCCAGAGGAACCGTCTTATTGAAATTTCATCCCAGGAGGAGCCACATCATGCACTCCCAGTAAGTGCACCTCAAAGACTATGGTTTTCCCCAGAAAATGAAACACGGTCAGGGATCCTATTCAACGAGGAGCCCGACCTGTCAAACTACTTAAATGTAGAATTAGATGAATACCAAGACTTCCCTCCACTCAGGAAGAAACCAGAGAGAGTACACATGAACCCTCTGAAGGTGCCACAAATGGCACACGCGCACTTGGTGTCGGCCAATCCAGATCCTCAGGAAATGCCTCGGGCTACCCCTGCCCAGGACCGGGCCCAACCAGATGTAAACAAGGGTCTCACCAACACCATCGAGGCACTAACAGCTCAATTGGAAGCGATGGAAGGTTGATGTGCTCTGATACAGCATGAGTGGAAAACATACCCAGATTGGGTGAGCAACACACCACCTCCACCCGATTTTGGAAGCCTTGTATTCCCTATATTCATTGGATCAGGCGATCCGGAGAAACATCTTATGCACTACACATCCTATTGGGACCCTATAATGGGAACTCCTAAACAACAAGAAGCAGTGATACTCAGATGCTTCGTAAGGACCTTGCAAGGGTCTGCCTTCATTTGGTTCACGAGTCTGGCAGCCCAGTCAATAAAGATCTGGGAAGACCTTCGATAGTAGTTCATGTTCCACTTCAGCTCAACGTTGTGTAAAACAATGGTCATCGATCTCATGAACTGAAAGTAGATGGAGAACTAGAGAGTCTCAAATTACATTGCTAGATGGAAAGGTCTAACCTATTCTCTGAATAGGCTGATTCCTTAAGATGATATTCTATCCATAATCATAGATTATCTTTGAGAAGAGTTGCGAACACCGCTCATACCAGTGGAGTTCACCACTAGCTTGTGCCATATCTCAACCATTGCCCATATAATTGAGGACTCCCTGCAGCAGACTAATTCAATTTCATGAATAGCCTTGCAAGCTCCTGCGAAAAGAGCCCCTCGAGCTGAAGCGTCTGCGGTCACTATCATGCCAGCCCCTAGGCCCGCTCCACTGCTCTGGCCTCCACCAATTCGTCATGGGATCCCGGTATACCAGTGGCCACCTCCA
This sequence comes from Viscum album, assembly GCA_963277665.1. Lineage (NCBI taxonomy): Eukaryota > Viridiplantae > Streptophyta > Magnoliopsida > Santalales > Viscaceae > Viscum > Viscum album. Next base: position 1,900,376,035 of record OY728130.1, on the reverse strand, counting down.
CCTAAATGGGACTATCTGTGAGGACTGAAGCAAAACCAGTATGAGGAATGATGACAAAAATTGTGCACATTCTGGGACGATCAAGTACGCTTCTACTTCATTGTCGTCATGAACTGCAACTTCCTCCACCTCCCGGAGCCAAGGAAACCTGAAGAGGTCAGCTGCGATGACAAGCCTGATTACTGCCCCTACCATCATATGTTGGGATATAGTATCCAAGAATGCTTCATCTTCAAAGACCTCCTACAGAGGATGGTAGACTCATGGAAGATCGAGGTGGGACCACCCCCCAACACATGTGGCATGTATCTCTACCACAGACTCTGACAAAGAGGAGAGGTGGAAAAAATTCATCAGCAAGCATGGGCAGAAATTTGACAACTGGATGACTTGGAAGACTATAAATCGAGCCCAGGGCATACTCCAAGCTCAACTACAGCAGCCCGTGTTGCCACCAATAGCCCCTGAAGCCTCAGAGATGAAAGTATCAACCTCACAACCCTCCACGATCCGGTCATCTGTGAGTAATCGAAGGTGGATACAATCGCAAGAGGAGTTGTCCACGATAGGTCCAAGTTAGTCCCGACTCTGGAGAATTATATGCCCTCGAATTTGATGCTACAAGCACTGACCCACCAAACGACACCATCAGGGACAACCGACCAGGCTGACATGTCATAGGATGAGGAGCCAATATTTGGTTCTATTAACATCATCCGTCTTATGGAATCATTCCCCGACGAAGGGTATGGTTATGAACCCGAGTTCCCTGCACGAGGAACTGGAAGGAAGAATCGCAGAGGTAGGGGATACCATGGGAGGAACAGCCGTGGCCGAAACCAACCCTACGGTTGTACCCCAGCCCAAACCTTTAATATTGTGGAAACCCATGGGAGAACCCTCCAGCAGACTCGGCAAGAGAAAGAATGTCCCTCCACCTCTACAAGATGCCAGCCAAGACATATGGTTCTGCGATACCCACCAGAGGAGGAGCAAGTGTGTGGCCGCCTAGTGCACACAAACAGACCTACCGAGCCAAGTCCTCAAAACATGGGAATGCCATCGAGATCCAACCCTACGGCTGTCCCCTCCTCGCCAAATGCTCCTGCCCCTAAAGCACCTGCTAAGACACTCCCACCAATGGAGAAGTGTCCACCACTGGAGAAGAAATACGATATCCTTAGGCAGCTGGAATTGGTACCATCCAATATATCCATCCTGGATGCCCTGAGTCTGTCAACAGACCATAGGAAAGAGCTTATAGAAACTTTGATCAGCCCCAAGGAGTTTCTAGTCGAGGTAGCCGCCGCCTAAATTTACAGGACGGAGACTGACCCGGCTAAATGCAATGCGGTGATTTCCAGCACCGGTCAGGATGAAGACGACATCATGCAAGGACACATCAGACCACTCTTTGTGTCTGGAACACTAAAAAGTATTGAGATCCTGAATGTATTTATAGACAATGGCTCTGGAGTTAACCTCTTTCCCTTGCGGACACTCTGTAAATTGGACTACAGTGAGGACGGCCTATTTCCCTCGGCCACAACTCTATTGGGTTACGACAAGAGTGAGAAGAAACGAATGGTACAAATTAAGATGAAGACCCATTTCGGCGACCTGGTATCCTACACGGAATTTATTATGGGCCTGCAGAGCACATCATTCAATGCCCTGCTTGGAAGGTCGTGGCTCCATAAGAATATGGTCGTTCCTTCATCCTATCTACATTGTATCAAGTACTGCATCAATGGACAATGTGGAACATTTCACTTCGACAAGGCCCATTTATATCTCTCAGATTCACTTTATATTGACGTCAGGTTCTATGAGAAAAAGAAAAATAAGCCTTTAGTCGATGGTGTTGATAGGCTCCCCGCTCTAAATGCCGTGGAAAGGGTTCTTGATGACCCCTTTAGGTAGCTTGGGAGAGATTATGTCTTGCCAATCAACCACGTTGAGAGTAGGAGTTCAAGACTAGACACGCACTCGGATGTTCCTCGTGACTTCGACCATGATGGTTGAGCATGACAATGTGAGAACGTCTTCCAACCCTCGATTTGGGGATGAATTCTCATGCGGGGATGCCCACGATGCGTCTGCCTCAAACTCTCGAGAACCAGTGTCAGGAAATCTCTCCTCGTCGGATCAAGAATATGAGGACTTGGTAGAAGAGGAGGGGGAATATCTCAGGGACGTGCCTCTTGAATTTGAGGAAGGTATCTCCACCACTGTTGACGAACTCAGGGAAATAAACCTGGGTACCGAGGAAGATCTTAGGCCTACTCCCATTAGTGAAGCCATGTCCCCCCCAGGAACATGAGGTATATACCTCTTTCCTAAGACATAATCTAGATGTTCTCACGTGGAATTACATGGATATTCCGGGACTCAATCCCGAAGTAGCGATAGACCACCTAGGTCCTCCAGAAGATCACTAAGGCTATAAACAGGCTGCCAGAAGGACTCACCCCTCACATGCCTCCAAAATAATGGCCAAAGTCGATAAGCTCATTAAAGCAGTCTACATTCGAGAGGTCCAGTACCCCATTTGGTTGGCCAAAATTTTCCATGTCAAGAAGAATAATGGAAAAATCCATGTCGGCATCGATTTTAGATATCTCAATAGGCATTTCCCCAATGATTACTTCCCGGTTCCAATCACCGAAGTATTAATCAAGGTGACGGCTGGGTACGAGGCTCTATCCTTCATAGGTAGGTATTCGGGATATAATCAAATCAAGATAGCCTGAGAAGGCAAAGAAACCACTGCCTTCAGATCCCTTCAATGTGTATTCTGTTACAGGGTCATGCACTTTGGTCTCAATAATGCTGGCACCACATATCAGCATTCCATGCATCAGATCTTTAAACCGTTCCTGGGGAAATTCATTGAATGTTACGTGGATGACTTAGTGGTCATGTCCAGACAGCGCTCGGATCAACTGTAAGTCCTTGAGACCATTTTCAACTAGCTCCGACAACTTAGATTTAATATGACCCCTTGAAATGCGCCTTCTGGGTTACCTCATGGAAATTCCTTGGCGTCGTTGTATTCCATCGTGGCATCGAAGTTGACACTGAGTAAACAAAGGCTATCCTTGGCCTACCACCTCCCCACAATCTCACTGAGTTAAGGGGATTCCAAGGACACCTAGCCTATATCAGGCGGTTCATAGCCAACCAGGCAAGAAAATGTTTTCCCTTCACTGGGTTATTGAAGAAGGGGGTCATGTACCAATGGACGGATGACTGCCAAGAGGCATTCAAAAACATGAAGAACTACCTCTTAAGCCCACCGGTGATCATTACCCCGGTTGATGGAAAACCCCTCATCTTGTACATGACATCCTTAGAGAGATCAATGGGAGCCTTCCTCACACAAAACAATGATGCAGGTAGTAAAAACATTCTCTATTACCTCAGCTGAACAATGATTGATGCTGAGACTTGATACTCAAATATTGAGAAGAACTGTTTTCCCTTGGTCTTCACAGTTCAAAAGCTGCATCATTACCTGCAGTATCATGATGTCCACTTAATTTCGCGATGTAACCCACTCATGTACATCCTCAGCCGCCCGATGCTAACTGGACTCCTATCCTGATGGGCGATCATCCTGAAACAGTTTGACATCTGGTTTGTGCCTCAGAAAGCCATCAAGGGTTAGGCATTAGTAGAATTTCTGGTAGAGAACCCTTTGACATGGACCACAGCACTGGACGTTGAGCTACCTGATGAAGACATCATCTTAGTTCGAGAGGAGTTCCCAGTATGAGAAATGTTCTCCGATGGCGCATCCTTAAGCCCATGTGGGAAGAGGATGGAGGATAATAGATTCAACAATGTGGGTTTGGGGATAATACATGTGTCCGAAGAAAAGGCAGACCATACATATTCATTCCTACTATCAGAGTGGTACACGAACAATGAATTGGAATATCAAGCCCTCATTGCAGGCCTAGAACTCGCACTCTAGGAACAAGTACAACACCTTAAGGTAAAAGGTGACTCGGTGCTGGTCAACAAGGAAGTCAATGGTGACAATGATATTAAAATATAGGATCCGATCCCCCTATTTGACCATATCTGAGGGATAATGGTGGAATTCTTTACAGAACAAACATTAACCTATACTCCATGGTCTCAGAATGCCCAGGTTGATGCATTAGCCAATGTGGCCACAACCTTAGCTGACCCAGGCTAGGATGAAACGGTCATCAGTATTGCTCACCGTCGAATGGTATTGTTATTTGTCCTAGATAAGATGGATGAAATCCACGAAGTCAGTCCTGTCCCCAAACCATATGCTCCTGCCACCAACTAGATGACAACCATTTCAAACTACCTTTAACTGGGATAACATCCATCAAACAGGGTTGAACGAGAGAAAATACGGAGGAGGGAAATCAACATTGTCCTATATGGCAGCACAGGTCAGCAAGAGGTCCTCTACAAATGAGGCCTCAACAGAGTACTCCTCATATGCCTTGATAGAGAGGAAACCACTTCTGTCATGACTGAAGTATATGTCGGAGCATGTGGAGCACATCAACCAGGGACCAGGTTTTCCCATCATATTCGAAGTCTTGGGTACTACTAGCCTATAGTGGCACGAGACTTCATGAATTTTACCGAAAAATGCCACTCATGCTAGAATCATCCCAACATCATACACCAACCCCTAGAGATACTTCATCAAGCCATGTACACATGGCCTTTTGCAGTCTAGGGAATGGACGTCGTCGGACCATATTCTCCCACCACGACCAAACAACTGAAGTATATCCTCATAGCAACTGACTTCTTTTCCAAATGGGCAGAAGCCATACCCCTCAAGGAAGTCAGGGAAAGAAGTATTGTCATCTTTGTGAAGACAAATATCATCACCAGATTTGGCATCCCTCATAACATACTGAAGGAGAACAGAACCAACTTCTGCTCTGCTGAATTGGAGAAAATATACCACGAATATGGTATCAAGGCTAACCATTCATCCCGCTACCATGCAGCGGCCAACGAAAAAATAGAGGCTTTCAAGAAAACCCTGCCTCAATATTCTCTATAAAATGGTGGACAAAGACAAGACTTAATTACCAGACAAACTCCTCCATGCATTGTGGGATTATCGAACCAAATTCTGCACTACTACTCGGGCCACCCCGTACTCATTAGTGTATGGCACCGAGGCGGTCCTATTTGTTGAACTCCAATATCCCTCACTCCATGATTCCATTTTTTATCATTTATCTGATGATGAGCAGTCAGAAATGTGGGTAATAGAATTGCATTCGCTAGATGAGAAGCGGTTGCACACCCTGCACCATCTAGAAGTATATCCGAACTGGATCACACGATCCTTCAACAAAAAGGTCCATCTCCGGTCATTCTTGGATGGAAAATTGGAATTGGTACTCCGGACCCCAATGATTCCCAGAAATAAGGCTCCAAAGTTGGATCCCAAATGGGATGGGTTATACGTTGTACAAAAGGCCTACTCCAATGGAGCATATACCCAGATCTACGTGGACGGAAAATTTGCAACTGCTCCTAAAAATGAGATATTTCTAAACAAATATTTCGCACAGGGATGGGGTGTATTTACGTCTTTACCACACGATGTTAAACTGCATGGAGATCGTCCTCACTGCACCACGTTAAACTGCAAGGAATTCATCCTCACGGCCTGACATTAAACTGAACTGAATTCATCTTCACCGCATGACGTTAAACTACACAGATAATAAGAGTAAAGAAGGCTCCTTCCCCCCGTGTATGGACAAGTCCTTCACCAGGCATAGTCATCCTTCTCACCGCATGATGTTAAACTACATGGAATTCATCCTCACCAAACGACGTTAAACTGCACAGAATTTTTCCTCACCGCACGACGTTAAACTACACAGAATTTTTCATCACTGCATGAAGTTAACCTGCACGGATAATAAGTTTCATGAATGCTCCCACCCCCACTGTACGGACTAGACCTACACAGGGTGTATTCATCATCCTCACCACACAATGTTAAACTGCACTGAATTTGTCCTCACCGCACGATGTTAAACTGCACAGAATTCATCCTCACCACATGACATTAAACTACACGGAATTCATCCTCACCGCATGCAATTAAACTTCACGGATAATAATAGTCAATAATGCTCCCTCCCGCTGTGTACGGACCACGGGTTGTATTCATTGTCCTCACTGCACGACGTTAAACTACATGGAATTTGTCCTCACTGCATGATGTTAAACTGCAAGGAATTCGTCCTCACCGCACGACGTTAAACTGCACGGAATAAGTCATCACTACATGATGATAAACTGCATGGATAATAAGATTCAATAATTCTCCCTCACGCCGCGTTTAGACTAGAACTGCATGGGGTGTATTCATCGTCCTCACCGCACGATGTTAAAATACGCAGACCCCCTTTTTTTCATTTCACTTCAGGTTACCTACGTCCTTACCGAACGACGTTAAACTGCTCGAACAAGATGATTCAAAGAGGCCATCTTCCCGTGTTTGCGGACCATGCCTGCACATGGTGTATCATCATTCAGAGAACTACGTGAGGCTTGATTCTTGCCCTCACAGGATATGTCGTGACTCCAGGATCCCCTATCATGGAACTGCCACTCCATAATAAATGCCTTCTTCCATTGTGTACGGACTAGACCTACACGAGGTGTATCATCTTTCAGATAACTACGTGAGGCTTGATTCCTACCCTAAAAAGATATGTAGTGACGCCATAATTCCACACCCTAGCCCAGCCACCTCAAAAACAAAAAAAATATTCCCCTTCCCCCGTGTATGGACCAGACTTGCATGGGGCGTATTCATGTCCTCATCTCATGACGTTAAACTGCATGGAATCTAATAATACCATTTAGTCCTCACTGCATGATGTTAAACTACACAGATTTCAGAGAACTACGTGCGGCTTGATTCCTGCCCTCACAGGATACGTAGTGACCCCAGGGTTCCCAATCCTGGCGCCACCCCTGAATAAAAAAAAGAAGAGGCCCTTTTCCACCAATGTAAAAACCAGACCTGCATGAGGTGTACTTCCCGTCCCTACCGTACGACATAAAACTGCATGGATAGTAAGATGTAAAAATGCTCACTTTTCCCCGTATATGGGCTAAACCTGTATGGGGAGTATTTTTTCATCCTTGCCGCACGACGTTAAAAATCATAGAAAACAATTTTAAAATTAACCTTTCCCCCTTGTACTGACCAGACCTGCATGGGGTGTATACTTTGTCCTCACCACATGACGTTAAATTTCACGTAATCCATCCGTACCGCATGACATAAAACTGCACGGACTTCGTCCTTACCGCATGACGTCAAACTACATGGACATCGTTGAGACCCACTCAAGATACATGCTGATACAAGATGGAGATACTCATTGCACATTTGGATGCATCCTTTCCATACATCCAACTCCACGGCCTGGATAATTATGGATCCTCATAACCATTCACGGCCATCAGAAGCGGAAATTCGTTGACCCATGGACATCTTTTTATATCTATACATACCATTCCCTCAGTGGCTCTTCATATTGATAGCCCTTGGACCATCTACCAAAGGCTAGATTTCCACAGGCGACACTCTTCCTAGATCTGTACACCTACCAGACTCATAACCCCCGTATCACATCTCCCGACCTAGAATTTTATGGCAATGTGGTTTACAAGTTCATCCCCCTTTCTAAATCCAAATGTTGTCAGGGTTTCCCTACCTGGCTAGCCTATGTGTCTATCAGTGGTTCATATAGAGACCTGCATCAAAGAACATCAAGATAGGACTAGGCTACATTGACTCAATAAAAATTTGCGGTAATGATGTTTCTTGTTTACCCAGACACCATTATCCCCACATGCCGAACTCTGAACTGTCAGCAATCGGGGATTCTCATAATCATTCATGGCGATTGGAAGTGGAATGGTATCGACATGAGGACACCATTGTACGACTATTCATACCATGCCCCCAGCAGCTCTATATAATAATAGCCCCTGGCTCGTCCATCAAAGGCAGGATTTTTTCGAGTTGTACTCTTCCTAGATCCATATGCTTACTGGCCTCAGAGCCCCCACACCACACCTCCTGATCTAGGAAAACACAAAGTTTCTGTTTACAACCTTCATTCCCCACCTTGTTCCAAGTATATCAGAACATGTTGACACAGTTATCCTTCGAGTTACTATAGCAATAGTCAACCAATGGCCCGAGCTCTATGACTACTAAACTAAGAGTACTTCATCCTTCCCGCATGAGGTTAAACTACATAGAGTGAAGGCATGCCCCCGCGAGCAAAATAAATCAGTGCAGGGAGCTCTCTAAGCTTTAACAACAACCAGGGATGAGTATGCCTGACATGTCCATACATTTATCCTACCAAATGACAGAGTTCATGACCTAGATAATTGTATTTCTACATAACCATTCATGACCATCGGAAGTGGAAATTAATCGACCCGTGGACACCTTTGCATGACTATTAATACCATGCCCTCAGCGGCTCTGCATGTTGATAGCCCCTAGCCTGTATACCAAAGGCATGATTTCCATAGGCGATACTCTTCCTAGCTCTGTACTCTTATCGGCCTCAGAGCCCCCATATCTTCTCCCCTAATCCATGAAACCCTGGAATAATGATTTACACCATTAACCCCCCCCCCTCCATGTCTTGGAAATGCCAGGATACTCAGGCCCAGTTACATCCTAATCAAGAGTGGCCTTTTTAACTACGTCCTTACCACACGACGTTAAACTGCACGGTCAATCGTCCTTGCTTCATGACGTTAAACTACACAGTAGTGGAAATGGAAAGAAAAATTCCCCTCATCCTCGATACATGATGGTAAACTGCACAACAACCTTTAAATAATACCCCTCATACTTACTGAATGAGGCTAAAATGCATGGAATATGTCCTAACCACATGACGATAAACTGCACGGTCAAACCTGTCCTGGGATCAGTAAGGAATATAGGCAATTCTCTGTGCTTCAGTGCACGGGTCAGACCGGCACAAGCCACCGTCTCACACCCGCGTGAGAAGGGATAACTTCACCCATTCTCGAGAAGTTCAGTCTAGATGTTTCCCACGTATCCAGGCACCCTGTCATCATAAAAAATACTCTACAATCGAAAAAAAGGCTGAACTCACACAAGACACCCATGGTGGTCCCAAATCTCAATTTCCCTGAAGTTACATTGTTGTCGGGGGAATTGGATCATGGACTTAAGGACACCTTTGCATGCATATTCGTACCATGCCGTCAGCGGCTCTGCATGTTGATCTCCCATGGCCCGTCTACCAAAGACACAATTTCCTTAGGAAATGCTTCTCTCTGTCGCCTCTTGGCCCCTGAGCCCCCATGTCTATCCCAGGATTCGGAAACCCTCTGAGTTACAGTTTACCAACCTCTTTCATAGCCCTTCATGAATATGGTGGAATTAATTTTACAAGATTACTGAGAACCAGGAGAAGTCGTTCAATTTGAAATAATGTCCTAGCTACATGAATTAAAACTACGCCAATCTTCAACCATTTCTGACACTAACTAAAATTCATAGGGAAGTGGTCTCCTGACCATGCTTCGGATTACTACGTGTTGGGAAAAAATCCCTCAAGGTATCATTGAAGCCTTTTTGAGGTGATTGTGTTTGTTGACAAAGTGGACATCGGAGTTGTGACTGTTGACAAAGAGGATTTCATGGTGGAATGTCGAGTACAAGAGCTGAGGTCAACAATCCATGTTTGATTCAAGAACGTCGATAAAAGGAATGAATGATCTGGAGGCGGTACAAAAGAACAGATACAAGGTGGCGCCGTTTTCCAGTGTTTGCCAAATTTTTGGGCCTGAAAATTGGCAAATGAAGAAAAGTTTTTTTGGCAAAGGGACTTGCGCGCCGTGGACTTGTAGTATAGGAAACTTGCACGCCATATGTTTTTCAAGATCAGAAGATCAAAATATGGCTAAGGAAATAGGTTCGCGCATGTTTGGGAGTCGTTCGCGCAAGTGTCTAAAAGGAGAGAAGACTTGCGCGCCGAGATTGGGTCGCGCAGGTGACTTGCGCGCCGTCGCGCAAGGTGGTCAGATTGCCTATAAATACTGGACCACCCCTCCTCATTTACCACCGGAGTTCAAAATGAGAGCTCCCGTCGCGTAGGTGTGGTGGTCGCGCAAGTTGTGTGTGTGGTCGCGCAGGTGGGACTTGCGCGCCAGTGGTTGAAGTTGTGCGCCAGTGTTAGAAGTTGTGCGCCAGTTGGTAGTTACGCGCCAATATTGGTTTGGGCATAAAAGGAAGAGAGTCGCGCAAGTTTGGAGTTGAAGAAGCTTGAGTCGCGCAAGTGTTTGAGGAGGACTTGCGCGCCCGTTGTGACTTGTGCGCCGATACTTGCGCGCCGAGGTTGACTTGCGTGCCAAGTAAGGTCTGTTCCAGCAGTGTTTTTCGGGCTGCGTAGAAGCTGGAAGTTTGCCCGATACCTTCAGTGCAAAGAGATATTCGTCTACAGGTGAAAGTTGTACTTCAACAGAGCATCTACACACAGAGGAAGATGCATTCATTCATGCAAATGAAGAGACCTACAGGTCTATAAAATGTGAGTGGATTCCTTCCAAGAGCAGTGAGCTTAGGAAGAGGAAGAAGGTGATCCTCTCCACCAGCAGTGAGCCAGAGAGAGAGAAACAGGGAGTGACCCTTGGGAAAGCAGTGAGCTGACCCAAAACATTGTAAAGGCAGTGAGCCTGGGCATATAAGTGATCTAGCCCAAATCTTGTAATCCACAGCTAGTGAAGATTAGTGGTATTTGGTACGACCGGCAACCTGTCGGTGTATGCTCCTTGGACGTAGCACTTAGCGGTGAACCAAGTAAAATTGTTGTGTCTTGTGCTTGCTTTACATTCTGTTTATATCGTGTAGCAGGAAAAAGAGAGAAGAGTGTTTTTCTTGACAGCGAAACAAGATCAGAACGGGCATTAATTTTTAATTAGTCATACCCTGATTCACCCCCCCCCTCTCAGGGTATCCAGCCTAGTGGACCTAACAAGTGGTATCAGAGGGAAGGTTGAAAGTTTTTCTTCTCTCAATGGAGGTAACCACTCATAAAGGGATTCCGATCTACGACGGATATAATTTTCAGATATGGAAGAATCAGATGCAACACTATTTCCGATCCTTGGGAATGGATGTGTTTTCAGCAGCTATGCATGGTATCACAGCTGATATTAATAGTGGTGCCTTATCAGAGGCTGAGCATAGAGAGTTGGATGCTGATTCCAAAGCAATTAATGCCTTAGGGAGAGCCCTTTCCAATCCCATCTACACAAAGGTGATGTCATGCAAAATGTCACATTCCATGTGGGAAAAGCTTTTGAATATATATGAAGGGGACACAAAAGTCAGAGAGGCAAAGCTGCAGGTGTTGTGGAACAAATATGAAGATCTGAAAATGAACCTGAATGAGTCTATTGACGCATTCTTTGATAGGGTAAACATTGTTGTGGAAGATATGCGAGGTCTTGGAGAAGTCATTGAAGACATAAAGATTGTAAATCGCATATTGAGGAAACGTCCACCTCTGTTCAATCCGAAAGTTTCAGTACTAGAAGATAAAGATCCAAAAGTGCTGACATTGGACAATTTGCACAGTACCTTGGTTGCATATGAAATGAGGAACGATGATAATGAGGCTGTGGAAAAGGGGAAGTCTAAAGAGGTGGCATTTAAGTCCATGAAGAAGCTCACCATTGAAGATTCTAATGAAGAGGAAGAGACAGATGAGGTGATGTCATTCCTTTCTTCAAATCTACAAAGAGGAAGAGGAAGGTTTAAAGGTAAACTTCCACTAGCATGCTTTAGATGTGGAAAGGTTGGTCATCTTGAGACAGGATGCCCCAATAAGTTTCAAGATGATGATGATGATGATGACATTGAAATTCCAAAAAAGAAGACTTCAGCTTTTGTGAAAGGGAAGAAACAATTCAAGAGAAATTTCTTCAAGAAAAAGAATCTTCTTTCACAAGAATTTGAAAGTTCAGATGATTCTGAGGATGAATAAGTTGTGGAAATAGAAAATTGCAGAGATCGTGGGGGTAAATGCCTTGGTGGAAATTGTTGGTAGTTCTCAAAAGGGAGAAGAAGCTGATGCTAAAGAAGAAGAAGAAATTGAAGGGAGATTTGATATGGAAGCCGAATTGGAAGCAGCTCTTGAGGAGATAGATGTTTGGAGAGCCAAAATGAAGAAAGCCAATAAAGTGGTTCATGATGCCAAACTCTATATGCAACAACAGGATGAAGAAAAGTCTGAGCTGTTAGAAGAAATTGAAAGACTAAAATCCTCAACACCAGAGAGCTCAGAAAATATTTTTGAGTATAAGCTTAAAATTGAGGAACAAAATAAGGAAATTGATTGTTTGACTAACACAGGAAAGGAGCCTGTTAGATGTATCAAAGAGCATGAAGAAGAAGTGGTCATTCTGCGACAAAAACTTAAGAATCAAGATAAACTCTTGACCCCCAATGTGATATCTGAAAAGAAGGCTATTCAAAAGATAGAGAAGATGAATGCGGAGCCTAGCAGTTCAGTAGGGAAGAAACAGCAATTGAGATCAGATGTTGAGGTCGTTTCTGGGCTTAGTCAAGAAAAAATATTTGTGACAATTGCAGTCAGACCGCAAGCACTCATCCCGAAAGTGAAGGTTGATTTGGGAACAAAACAGAATCAGAATATTCAGAGATCCCAAAGGGGAAATCATAGTGATGAAATATCACGAGGGAATGCATCCTATATCAGGTGTTATTGCTGTGGGGAAATGGGACATTCACAGTATGTGTGTTCCATAGCCAAGAGATACAGAAGGGAACATGAACAGAAATGGCAACCAAACAGAGAACGGTTTTCCAGAACACATTATGAAGGACACTGTTTTTGGTGCGAAGGATTTGGACACATGGCTTGGTATTTAACTTCAACCATTCAGAGAAATGTGTCAAAGAATAATCAAAATGTTCGCAAGCAGCAGATCAATAAACCAACAAGTGAGTTAAAAGTTCAGAACAGATTTGCAGCTCTGCAAGATGAGGGTGGTCCATAATACTCTGAGAAAGAACAGAAGCCTCAATCCATGTTGAGTGTGAAAGAAAAAGTATGGACCAAGAAGAAGAAAAATGAGAAGGCTGTGGTGGCACAGATTGCCCTTAAAGCATCAGATCGATCTGGTGTTTGGATCCTTGATAGTGGTTGCACATCCCACATGACGGGTAATAAGGATCTTGTTACAGACATCAAATATGACAACGAAGGAGTTGTCAAATTTGGAAATGATGAAGGCCTGAAGATTGTTGGCTCAGGGAAAGCCATGTTTGGGGGCAAAGAGATGAGACGTGCTGATGTCTTGGTAGTCGAGGGTCTCAGTCATAACCTACTCAGTGTTAGTCAACTATGTGACTCTGGGCACTCTATCCAATTTACCAAGAAGATGTGTGTTGTGAAAGAAAATGATGGAGCAGTTGTTCTGCAGGGAAAAAGGTCAAAGGGAAATCTCTATCTTGTAGGTGGGGAAGAAGAAACTTGTCTTTTATCCAGAGAGGAAGAAAACCAGCTGTGGCATAAACGACTTGGTCATCTATGCCAACCATCTATGGAGGATATCGTTAAATGTGATGCTGCTAGCGACCTTCCCAAAATATCATGTGATCACACTCATACGTGTGATGCTTGTCAACAATGGAAAATCATTAGAAAGACATACAGGCCAAAGGAACAGAAATCAACTAGTGTGCTCGAATTGGTGCATGCTGATGTATGTGGACCTATCTCACCACAAGCTATAAATGGGAAAAGGTACTATGTTCTTTTCATTGATGACTATAGCAGAATGGCCTGGGTATTCATCATAACCCATAAGACAGAGGTGTTCAGTTTCATAAAGCAGTACAGGAGGGAATCAGAAAAGATGCTGGGGCAGAAAATTCTGAAGTTTCGTACTGATAACGGTACAGAATTTACAAACAGTCAGGTTGAAAACTATCTCGAGAAACATGGGATAAGGCATCAAGTTTCATCAGTAAGAACTCCCAAACATAATGGAATAGTTGAAAGGAGAAATCGGATCATCAACAATATGGCTAGAACAATGCTTATTGATAAGGACCTGCCAGAGAAATTTTGGAAGGAAGCAGTTTTGACATCGGTCTATGTTTCAAACAGGTCCCTGTTATGTCCGACGCAAGGGAAGACTACGTATGAACTATGGTACGGAAAGAAGCCAACGTTGAAGTACTTTCAAATATTTGGAAGTAAGTGTTTCATTGTCAACAAAGAACATCATAGGAAGTTTGAGGAACGAGGATATGAAGGGATATTCCTTGGCTATTCCGGGAAAAGCAAAGCATATAAATGTTTCAATAAAAGGCTCGGAAAAATCATTGAAAGCAATGATGTTACTATAGTTGAAAATGAGAAGAATGCTCAACGATCCAGTGAACAGTTCCTGGATGAAAGTGATGACGAGGTAAGAAACCCAGGGGGAGAAGAAGTGGCAGAAGCTGACTCTGAAGAAGATACTGATGATGAAGAGGAAAGTGTCAAGTCGGTGTCTGTGAGAAAGCCAAAGAGTTGAGCTGAAATTGATAGGCATAATATCATTGGTGATCAAAAAGCTCCAGTTCAGACTCGAAGAATGAAATCATCAAAGCAAGCATCGTTTTTGTCTCAAGTGGAGCCGAAATGTTTTTCTGATGCAGCTGAAGATGAAAACTGGGTTTAGGCCCTGAACGAAGAGCTTGATCAGATTGAGAAGAACCAGACATGGGAGATTGTTTCGAGGCCAGCAGACAAGAATGTCATCGGGACTAAATGGGTCTATCGCAACAAGATGAATGAAGATGGCGCAGTGATTCGGAACAAAGCACGGCTAGTGTGCAAGGGATACTCCCAGATAGAGGGAATATATGTTGATGAGACATTCGCACCGGTTGCAAGGCTGGAGATAATCAGATTATTTTTGGCCATAGCAGTGCAAAGAAAGTTCAATGTGTTCCAGATGGATGTCAAATCCGCATTCTTGAATGGGGTTCTGGAAGAAGAGGTGTATATTGAGCAGCCAGATGGTTTTCTCATTCATGAGGATGAGAACAAAGTTTGCAGGCTGAAGAAGGAGTTGTATGGGATGAAACAAGCACCAAGGGCATGGTACTCAAGGCTTGATCAGTACTTGAAGAAGCTTTGTTTCCAGCGTGGAGGAGTTGACTACAACCTCTATTTCAGCAATGACAGTAATCAAAGGATGATGGTGCTAGTGTATGTTGATGACATAATTTTTGGCGAATCAGATGAAGCTCAGTGCAGACAGTTTTCCGAATTCATGAAAAATGAGTTTGAAATGTCAACGATTGGAGAGCTAACGTTTTTCCATGGTCTACAGGTGACACAAGGAAGGAATGGAACATTCATTTCTCAATCCAAATATGCCTAGGAGGTTTTAAGAAGGTTTGGAATGGATAATTCCAAGGAAATGAAGACTCCGGTTGCTACCCGGATGAAATTATCAAAAGATGAGGATGGCAAGGTAGTTAATATCACAGAATATAGGCAAATTATCGGAAGTCTGTTGTACTTGACCGCGACAAGGCCTGATATTGTTTTCGCCACATGCCCAGAAGCGATATATCAAAGTAATCCCAAGGAAAGTCACATGATTGCAGTGAAAATAATACTTCGGTATATCAAGGGCACGGTGGACTTCGGCTTGACATACAACGACAAATATCAGACAGCGTTATTGGGATATACTGATGCAGACTGGGCCGGTTCAGCAGATGATAGAAAATCAACGTCAGGTGGTGCATTCTAACTTGGTGGATTGTGTATTTCATGGCTAAGAAAGAAACAAGATTGCATTTCATTGAGCACCGCAGAAGCTGAGTATATTGCGGCCACTCAAGCATGCACACAGTTATTGTGGATGAAGCAGCAGCTTGAAGATATGGGAGTTGAAGTGAAGTCTCCGATCGGAATCCAGTGTGACAACTCAGGTGCTATACATCTTAGCAAAAATCCTATCAATCATTCCAGGACAAAGCACATTGAGATCAAGTATCATTTCATCAAGGAGAAGGTTGAGCAGGGCATCATGAAGTTGGAGTATGTGCCTACAGAGCTACAGGTTGTAGACATTCTAACAAAGGCCTTACCCAAGGAAGCTTTTGGGAGGCATCGACTAGCTCTGGGAGTTCAGTCGATTCCCTGCACTTGAAATAGTATGGATGCGGGACCCCCCCCTCTCCCCGAGGTAGGATGTGTTTTTCCCTCGTATGCTGATATGTGTTCTCTACTATGTTACAAACTACAAAGGACTGTCCATTGGGTTCGTTGACAAAGGGGGAGAAAATAAGTGATTGTTCACGGGGGAGACAATGTGGAGATTTGATAAATTTTGAATGATATGGGGAGAAGCTGACAGGCGGAGCAGCCAGAAAGGGGGAGTTGAAGCCAATTGAACGTGCTTAGCCAGAGCTTAGCTTGGACAACACAGGAAGTATGGCTAAAGAGGTGTTGAAGCTATGAGCAGAAAGGGGGAGCATATTAAATTTGACGATGGTAGAAGTGATCGATCAAAGAATAGATATCACTACAGCTGAGGATCATGGTAAAAGCAGAAGAGTGGTTTTGGACAATGTTTGGTGTCAATAGTGGATGTCAGAGACAAAGTGATTCATTGATGTACTTTTCATTTACTCTTGTTTATCACGCTGTGAATTGCTCATGTGGGCTTACAGTATGTGTTGAGTAAATCCTTGGTCGCTATCAGAATCGCAATGAGGCGAATGGAGGCTGAAGAATCAATGACGTATCTTTGTTTGGAAGAGTTGTCAACAAACCCAAAGGGGGAGATTGTTGGGCAAAAATCCCTCAAGGTATCATTGAAGCCTTTTTGAGGTGATTGTGTTTGTTGACAAAGTGGACATCGGAGTTGTGATTGTTGACAAAGAGGATTTCATGGTGGAATGTCGAGTACAAGAGCTGAGGTCAATGATCCATGTTTGATTCAAGAACGTCGATAAAAGGAATGGATGATCTGGAGGCGGTACAAAAGAACAGATACATGGTGGCGCCATTTTCCAGTGTTTGCCAAATTTTTGGGCCTGAAAATCGGCAAATGAAGAAAAGTGTTTTTGGCAAAGGGACTTGCGCGCCGTGGACTTGGAGTATAGGAAACTTGCGCGCCATATGTTTTTCAAGATCAGAAGATCAAAATATGGCTATGGAAATAGGTTCGTGCAAGTTTGGGAGTTGGTCGCGCAAGTGTCTAAAAGGAGAGAAGACTTGCGCGCCGAGATTGGGTCGCACAGGTGACTTGCGCGCCGTCGCACAGTGTGGTCAGATTGCCTATAAATACTGGACCACCCCTCCTCATTTACCACCGGATTTCAAAACGAGAGCTCCCGTCACGCAGGAGTGGTGGTCGCGCAAGTGGTGTGTGTGGTCGCGCAGGTGGGACTTGCACGCCAGTGGTTGAAGTTGTGCGCCAGTGTTAGAAGTTGCGCGCCGGTTGGCAGTTACGCGCCAATATTGGTTTGGGCGTAAAAGGAAGAGAGTCGTGCAAGTTTGGAGTTGAGGAATCTTGAGTCGCGCAAGTGTTTGAGGAGGACTTGCGTGCCCGTTGTGACTTGTGCGCCGATACTTGCGCACCGAGGTTGACTTGCGCGCCAAGTAAGGTCTGTTCCAGCAGTGTTTTTCGGGCTGCGTTGAAGCTGGAAGTTTTCCCGATACCTTCGGTGCAAAGAGATATTCATCTACGGGTGAAAGTTGTACTTCAACAGTGCATCTACACACAAGGGAAGATGCATTCATTCATGCAAATGATGAGACCTACAGGTCTATAAACTGTGAGTGGATTCCTTCCAAGAGCAGTGAGCTTAGGAAGAGGAAGAAGGTGATCCTCTCCACCGGCAGTGAGCCAGAGAGAGAGAAACAGGGAGTGACCCTTGGGAAAGCAGTGAGCTGACCCTAAACTTTGTAAAGGCAGTGAGCCTGGGCATAGAAGTGATCTAGCCCGGATCTTGAAATCTACAGCTAGTGAAGATTAGTGGTATTTGGTACGACCGACAACCTGTCGGCGTATGCTCCTTGGACGTAGCCCTTAGTGGTGAACCAAGTAAAATTGTTGTGTCTTGTGCTTGCTTTACATTCTGTTTATATCGTGCAGCAGGAAAAAGAGAGAAGAGTGTTTTGCTTGACAGTGAAACAAGATCAGAACAGGCATTAATTTTTAATTAGTCATACCCTGATTCACCCCCCCTCTCAGGGTATCCAGCCTAGTGGACCTAACACTACGGATCTTCCGAAAACCCTTTCCAATGTCACACTACTCTTCTGAGTCACCCCTAGTGGCTTTCATAATTTTTCAAGCCACCCATCGTCTTTTTCATGAGCCGGACATCCATGAAGTCCCCTGGACTTCAGAAATGGAAAGTCATTGACTTAAAGACACCATTGTACGACTATGCATACCATTCCCTCAGCGGATCTGCATATTGATCACCCTGGCCCCTCTACCAAAGGTAATACTTCCTTAGGCAATGCTCTTCCCACCTCTGTACACCGACGTGGATCCCATGCCTTGAGGCACGCCTTGCATTCCGTTCAAATTTAAACTTGTTCCCCCCACATGCATCTAAATAGTATTGAGACATATTTAATAAGACACACCCCATTGGGGACCTTTCCCCACAATGATTGGTCAAATCTTCTCGACCGAAAACAAATGTAATGATAGTCTTTTCAACGGGACTTTAAACCGCTCAAAAAATAGATGCACAGATCCAGTTAGGCCAAAAACCCAAAAAGGGCGACCTAAGCAAATGTCAGGCCATACCCACTGGGTTCACACTAAATGAGCCCAGGAAAAATCAAGGTGTTAACAGAAAAGACAAAAAGTTTGTGAGTATTGTCTATAAATCTCTAGTAATAGTCGAACTATGCTCTTTGGGCCCCATGGTCTAGAAAAATGTTAGGGTTTGTTTTCTTGAGTTATGATTAATTTTGATTAAGTGGATTGTTATTTACACAACAATTGTTCTAAGTAACAATCAAATTTCACAGCATGAAGTGATTGACAGAGACTGGGTTTCGTTCGAACAAACAAAAATGGGAGAACATCCACAAGATGGGGTCTCTCCCTCACAAAAAAGGATGGACATGGGTAAGTGAAACAGAGGGTACAAGAGTGGCTGTGATAGTCATTAAGGAGCATGACTCACTCTCTCCACCAGATCAGCAACCATGTGGCAGAATTCGTTGCAAGACCATTCAAACACGGCCTTATCCATAGCATCAACCTCAGCCACCGGATGAGTATTCTCCACTGTCGTTTGGAAACAGTTGACCACTTTTCTAGTGGCATTGTGGCAACCGGTCACAGCTAACAATCGATCCCCCGTCATCTATGCCCGTTCTTCACATTCATGCAACTCAGAGGATAGAACAGCCGCCTGATCTTGAGAGGTCGCCTCCTATGCCATAAGCTGATGGAGCTATATCATGGCCTCCTCCAGAGCTCAGGTCTCTCAATGAGAAGCTGCGAAGTGAGCTGGTTTGCGTTCAATAGTATCACCTTCCTCATGAGAAAATAAAACATGACAGGCAACAGAATGAAACTACCGATAGTCAAAGCCCCCTGACCCCAAGCCCAGAGAAGAGCTATGGAAGAGCCTCGGTCTTAGTTTCCATCTCATCTAGAGGAGTTTCACAAACGATCTCACAAATCTGAGTCTAAGCCCACCTGCGCACCGCCTGGTGGTCCGCCATGACATGGGGATCTATGGTATCCTCATTAGATGTCACAGGAACGAAATATGGCATTAAAACCAGTGCAGGAATGTGCTCGTTAGAAGCTAGTTCTGAAACTGGAATGTCTGGAGCCACTAACCCTTGTTTAGGCATGGGGATCATGTTGCCAAGCACAGTGTCATGTGGAAAAACATCTAGGATTGTCTCACTAGGACCCAAATCCACATGGTTTTCCTCATCCATTTCCAAGAATGATGAACCCGCCCGAACTTATGCCACCAAAGGATTGGGAAAGGAAAATCCCCTGAGCCACTTTAATCGATGAGACAACAGTCGATCCTCCCTTAGAACTGATGAGAAAGGTGCGGTGGGTGCAACAGCCGTAGTACCTCATGATTTGGGAACCTTCCGTGCAGCCTTCTCTAGTATCACAACGGGAAAGTATTTTTCCCACGCCTTTTTATACTCCATGGAAAGGCCACTCACTGCCTCCACGACGGGTAGGGGAATGCTCACGTCCGATTCCTCCCGTGTGAGCATCAGCCACCATTGACGAAGTGTGGAAGAGTGTAGCCCTCGAGCCTGAGGTGGGGGAAGGGAAACTTGGGATTTAATGCACCCAAACTAGTGAGAAAAATGATGCAGGATATAGAGATTGCATAGAGATTCCTAGTCGATACGCGCTGACATAAATCCATCCCATAGAAAGATCATGCAAGAGCACTCCTCCAGACTCCCCTGGAAGTTGTCAACTAAGAAGTAGGAAGGGGTGGGGTAGGGAGTGAATGAAAACTGTGAAAAGTCACTCAGAAGCTCAAGGAAATCACTAGGGATGAAGGATTTCAGGTGAACTCCAACTATATCAAGCAGGGTAGGCTGAAAAACAGGAAGCATGATGACCATATTTTGAAAATACTCATAGGTGAGACAATGATCTGCTACCCAACCATACAAATATTTAAATGTCCCACTCAGACGGAAGGGTGACCCGCCCATCTGTATATGACTCAATAGTTCATAAATACTGGACAGTGCGGGAACATCCAAATTCACCAGGCGGCCATCTACCAGCTAAATTTCCATCACCAGGGTGCAAGCCATGACACCAGGATTACTATCCCGGGATGGGAATAACCACCCATTCAGGAACATAGAAAACAAGCCTACCAGCAGTAGCATAGGTGGAACACCGGGGCTCACCTCCTAACCCCATGAAAGGAAGTCAACTACCTCCAGAACTACCCAGTAGAATCCTGGGGAGGTTCGTGACTACTAAGAAGGATGAGTCTTGGGGTGCTAGATCTTCGGCACAAGACCAGTGGTGTTCAGAAATAACCCTCTCTAGGTACTATATGGAATATTAGAGTGGGCACGCGATGCATGACCCATTGACTGCTACACCGTATCTAACAAATCCCTTGTAAATAAAGGCACTTGTTCGACATCATCCCACGCATCAGTAGAAGACAGAAATTCGTCATAAATTTCACCAATAATCGGGAGTCCTCCCTATTGGTGGATATCCCACAGACAGATACCAACTACCCCATGGGAAAGGTGGAAAGTATTAGTGCTTGAGCACTAGTGACTGAGTAGGTCTGGCTAGACCAAGGATGTTGGGTAAATGGAAAATTGGGACGCCCACACTACAGAGTATAAATTGACTGCTTCTAGTGTTTCAGGGAACTCCTGTCAGTGATGATGGAACCAAAAATCCCAGGCCCAGTCATTTGAGAAGAGCCCACCAGATCAAAGATCCCACCTAAGAATCTACCACGAATCGGGATCTACGCGAGCATGGTTCATAATAGTAGGGTATCTCTTGAAGACAACTTTCTGAGAAAAGTTTCGGGCATGCTGATCACTTTGGGTCCAAACAATGCCCCTCAAAATCAAAGCGTCTTTCTTTTCTGAGTCGGAAACCATCTCCCCTGATTGGGTAAGATTCACCTGAAGACACTTGGAAGATGCTTCCATGAAAAGGGAAGGAAGACCTGAGAAAGTGGGGGGAGTATGGAAATCATCCGGAAGACCGAATCCATGAAGTGGAAGTTGATTTGAGAGTGGATAATTTAGGAGCATAGGAGGTCAAAAATATTTCAAGTCACCATCGTCAGGAATGATGGATAGACTAGGGTCCTCCTGGAGGATCTCCGCTCTACGAATCATAGACAAACATCTCCCTGAACCAATGGGGATCGGCTTTGCAGCAGGACTCGGTTCAGAACAAGGGGGAACCATATTTTCCCCCTGCACAATGCAAGCCAAAAATCGGTTAGTCTAGAATAAAAATCTGGATGAAAATTCCAGATATATTACTGAGGATCTGTTGAGGATCCTTTATAAGAAAAGTCCGCAAGGAGGCCTAGGAGGATGGATCATGACGACAGCATCCTGCAAACCATCCCACCTCAAATTCAGTCCGCGATGCCCTGGCCCGCGGAGCGTTGGCCAGGAAATCTCGAACCATGTTGCTCTGGGGAATTTCACTCCCGGATTTAAGTGGTTAAGTTCAAAATACAAAGAACATTTAATGTTCAAATGATTTTAGTCTGTGGAGCATCGAAACCACGGAGCTTGGAAACCGCAGAGCACTAAAACCACGAAGAAAGATCCTTTGCATCCCATCATGACATACTTTTTTAATTAATTAAGATTAATGGTTCGCGGTTGGGGAATTGGTTCGTGGGAGAAGGAGACCACAAAGGCGTAATGGTCCACGGAAGTCACAGCCGGTTCGCAGACGAAGAACTTCGCGAAGGAACAAGCAGGTGGAGGTGAGGGATCTCTGGTTTTGTGAAGAATTCGGTAAAGGAAAAATGAAGGCCCCCAGTATTTATAGAAGTGGCCCCAACTGGGTCCACTTCCCTACCACAAATCACCTCCGTTTCAGGACCACATTTCATTGGAATGGAAACCTCTTCATTCCGATAAGACACCATTCCGATGGGAGGAATTTGTAGGGTCCTGAAATACCTTCAAAGGATATTCTACCCAAATCCCGCAAAATAATTGGGGAAAAGAATAGAGAAAATTAAATGAAGGCCCACAAGTCGGACCGGTCCGCAGACCGTTCCCATGAGAACATGATGTTTCTAGGCCCCGCGAAGCACCCCCCTCCACGAACCATCCTCGTCCGCGAAATGGAGGTGGAGATGCTCCATGGTCGTGAGGCAGGATGAGTGCCAATCTGATTCACTGTCATGAATCGCCCCAACCGTGAACCACGTCGACCGGTTCAGGCAACATCTTCTATCGTTCGCGGAGTGGAGGCAGAACCCTCCACGGCCGCGAATCACCCCCTGAGTTCGGTTCGCGGGGGGGGGGGGAGCGTTCAATACCGACCGAGAACTACAGATTGACCAAGTCAGTTGTAAACCGGGTATTCAGTCATGGGACTCCAAAAAAGGTGTTTCTTGACCGCAGATACATATCTTTCCGCACTCTATAAAAGGAGACCGAGGGGGAAGGGATTCAGGGATTCAGATTCGGACGATTCGAAGGCAGGGGAAGAGAAGAGCAATCTGACTCGGGTGGATGTATTTCGAAGGAAGGCTTTGGATTTCGCAAACATCGAAGTTCCAGTTTGAGAACCAGAGTGGGTATAAACCTAGGAATGAACTAATAAGGAACTGAAAATTCATAATAATTTGGTGAACCGCGAACTCAAAATAACATAAAAAGAGAAGACCGCGAACCATAGCCCCTCTGCAGATGCACTCCCCGTGGACTAGGGAGTTTATGACTTTTTTCCGATCCATTGCACCACGTAGAAACCTCCTACGTGGGAAAAACCTAGACCGACGAACCCCTGATCGGCGCCACCCTTGCCCGCCGCTGCTCGTGTGGAACCCTTCGCGGACCACCCTAGTGCGCAGACCGAACCCAATGCCATGAACCACCCTGTTTCCCCAGATGCTCGCTAGACCGCGAACCACCCGGGTTTGGGGGATGCCAATCAGTCCGCGGACCCTCCTAGTTCGCATATGACCGCTTAGTCTGTGGACCCTCCTGTTTTGTGGATGGCCTCTTAGTCTGCAGAACCTCTTGGTTCGCGGACTGCCTCTTGGTCCACTGACCACCCTGGTTCACAGATGGCCCCTGCAGCCAAGTAGCACTTCCCTATGCGAAGGACCCCAAAACGTTCGAATTACCTATTCTCCGAGCCATATAGAATCCCTCTATTCTAGCCCAATCCCCCATGACTCCTTCATGAGCATACTCATTGTCCCTGAGCCGAGCCCGCCACTAGAGCCACTGTATCCGTATCGTGTAACCCTCAGGGACATCAGCGCGCCATTTTGAGTTCACATACCCACGGTAAATAGAGGTGATGGGGTTTCCCCAACCCTTGAGTAGATTTCCGAAGCATTCATGGGATAACATCCCCATGGTAATGTGGAGTCTGAGCTCGGGAGTCCCTTTTCTGCCCCTTTACTTGCCATGGGCTTCTCGGGGTGGAAAAATACCCATCAGAAGGGAGCCCTCATGCACTAAAAGAGAGGAGATGGGGATAGGATCACCCCCTTTACCTCTCCCGCTGCACTTTACAATTATGGGCCTCCTCATAGTGTAATCCCCAATCCTCATCTTGGTACGCGCTCATGCGTTAGCCCCACTCCACTTCTCTCGGATGCACCTTTTGCGACGTGATCCTCTGGTCCTTGCTGCCTCTTGTTTCATACACCGAGCACGACTCATGTGGGATTAGAGTAACCATCAACCATGACATCCTATTATGGGCCTCATCGTATTGTAAGCCCCAATCCATCATCTCGAGACGCCTCAGAGCATAAGTCCCAAACCTATACAAACTATGTGGACATTGATCATTGTCTCCTAGGTAGTGTACGTTGGAAGCCTCTCTGAGGTTCAAGCCCAGTAAAGGGTCATTCTCACCCCCTTTCATGTAGGTTTACCATCATCATGGGCCTCCTCAGAGTGTATGCCCCAATCCAAATCTTGGGTTTCCTCAGAGCGTAATCCTCACACTAATACGAACTATGAGGACATTGATTCCATACCACAGGGATACGTACGAAGCCTCACTGAGTTTCAAGCCCGGTCACAACCGGACTCCTGGGTCCACCATCACATCGGTTCTTCGACACTCCTGATACGAAATATGTGGAATTTGATCCCTGTCTCCTAGGAATGGTATGTACGAAGCCCCCCCGAGGTTCAATCCCAACAACCGATTGATCCAACTATCATCACATCGGTTCATCGAGTAAATCCTAGTGCTACCTCAATGAGTTCTAACTCCACAGGGTCATTAATCCAACAAGGGATGTTAAACCTCAGTCCTAAATGATTCTGAATCCCCTGTGTTCAGTTGACCATTGCAAATCAAGGGTCAAATCTTTGGATACAATGTTTCGGTATAAACCAAAGAATCATGAACATACGAATACATCATAAATCTATAATAGTGTCCAGGAACAGGAAATAATTCCCTAAAAAGGGTGCAATGAGCCCAACTTCCCATCCGCTCGACCAATGGGAGTTATTAAGTGCTAGTGGTCAGACCATCCAGCGAATGTTTTCCTTTGGAAGGAGGTCTGTCCATCATCGGATACAGAGCCATTGGGTGTTTCAAAGCTGAAAACCAAAACCCCATGAAACACATGGTTCAGGAAAATATATACATATGCGAAACACCTTGTACAAGGTGTGTCATTCCGGACTCAGTGTATCCTCATAAATGAGAATAGGTTTTACTGCATACCTTTTCTGACACTCCTAGGGGCTATTTTTAGGATTATTTTCATTTTATTTTTAACAAATTATGGTGTACGTAAATATAAAAATGTCATTAAAGAAACCGTTTTTATGATTGTGAGATTATATATGAATAAGTTTTCAATTTATGTTATGTGTTTGGATATTTTAATATTATTCATTATAATTTATTACCTAATTTTGGGAATTCAATTTTATTTAGAAATGATACCTAGTGAATGGAATGGAAACAATGTCAACACAGGTATTCCTTGTAGGGATTTGCCTCATATGAAAAATAATGATGATGATATCATAGACTTAAATAGAGTTTTACAACATATGACTATAATGGGACAACTAACTTGGGTTTTAGTTGTACCCTTACTCACATGGAGTTTCTTGATCTACAATATGGTGTACAAATTTTAGACCTCATCATGAAACAAAACCCTCCATTGTTCAACTAGACTTCAAATCCATCTATACATGTTTAATTGATAATATCATTACAAAACATGTTTATCTCAATTGGTTGTAATGAATTGGATAAGGTTTTAAATACCCCTTCTCAAGTCCCATGACATGTTGATTAGTGTTGGTCATTGATTCCAAAGACAAATGTGGTTATGGAAATTGAAAATATGTTATGGATATATTTTAATGAAATTTTTATTGAAAAATATTTTCCTCATAGACAACGAGAAGATATGCAAAGGCAATACCTGTGTCTAAGACAAAAAGAGTTTGAAAATTTTCTATGTATTAATCCAACATTACAGGGAAAACAAATCATGTTATGGATTGAATATTTATTTAAAAGGGCATGACTTGCTAATTAATTGATGGGTTAAAACCATTATTCTGAAGGTCATTATAAAACAAAAATTTATGATCATATGATGATATACTCAAACGTGCTATCCAGATAGATAAATAATTAGATATTTACAATTACACAAATGGAATTAAAGAGAAAAAGAATACAGTTGAGAGATATAAGGATTAACAGATAATTGGAATGAAGGATTTTCCAACATGTGATAACTATCATATGAAACACCCTAGTATTTTCCAAAAGGTAAAGGGATTTTGTTAAAGGTTTGTGTTGAATTTTCATCAATATCATGAATTTAAGGAAAAAAAGAATCTATAAATGTAATATGTTTCAATTATAAAGATATGGCGTAATATGAAAATGAATGTACCTACAGTAAATGAAATACATTTGGAAAAAACGAGATCAAAGTCATGATTATGTTGTTACTACAGTAGTAGAGGAATAATTAATGTATTTATTTTTCTAGATTCAATAATTATATTATGATATTTTGGTTATAAGAATAATGAGGTATATTTGGATTTTACTACAGTACGTTTTTATTGTGTTTTTGGAATCAGGCATGATTTAATTATAGATTTAAAGTGATCCACGTTTTTATATATTTGGTAAGTGAATGTTAGAGCTACATTATTTTGGTAATCATATTTTATGATTATTTTTGGAAATTTAATAACCATCCTTCTAAATGTTTTTGAATTTGAACTAAAAATATTTGTATGTGACATATGATTAACTATATTGGGAATAAATCAAGATAAAATTATAAAATTATTATTTATTGATGACATGTCCTAAACATATTGGTTTTAGTAAACATTTAATGGTCAAAGGAATGATTTTAGGAATATATTATTCGTTAAAAGTGCTTCAGGAATGAAAAAATTATATTGACCATTAATATAATGGTGTAGTGGATGATGTTGAAATAGATAAAACCATAACCAAAATATGATATTTTTCATATGACATGGAATGTTAAAAAAGTAATTTTGGTTTTCTGAAGTGATTATCCAAATACTCGAAAATCCTTAAAATATATGAGAATCATTTTGGAATAAAAAACATTGTTAGTTGAATTTTTTTTCTATTAAATCAATCATATGTTGACATATTAGAAGTTGTATTTTATCATGATGGTTGATATTCATATAATGATGTTCTTTTTCACTATCCATGACAACTTGATTGTTAGATTATACTTCTACATCTAGGATTACCTCTATCCAATAAAAATTACTTAAATGAAATCCTTTTTTGGGGACCTATTAATTTTCCATTGCATATTATTAATTTGATATGTTGTTAACCCTATTTCTGATTGGGTATTCCCAAAAAACAATATTTAAGTATCAAATGTTCATTTTCGAAGTAAAAGAATTCAAATTGGGATCATATTTTTCATTGAAGGATGGGATAATTTAACACGCAAATATTTTATTTTACGTGTCATGTTAAATTTAATTTCTCTGAAAGAAATTGGTTCACACAACATCATGATTAAATGAACAATGATATACTATTAAATATCATTTTTTAAAATGACCACAATTAACTAAGAATTATATTTGAGATAATGACTATTATTAATCAAATTATGAACTTTATATATTGGGTATTTAATCAAATGTATTGAAATTCAGCCAAATCGTTTAATAGGGATATGATAGAGATTGAATCCAATTTTACATATTGAAATGATATAATTTTCTAAAAGTAGTTTTTATGAATTTTAATAGTGAAATTTTTCAAAACAAAATTTATTATATTGAAAATATTATATTAAAATTAAAAAGATGAATTTTAAATTTAAATTATGGTAAAACTTTGGTATTTTTTTAAAATATTTTTTACCAGTGATTAATGAAAAATCATTATTTTTGTAAAAGTGTACTTTTTGTTATATTAATAGTCTATATGTGTTTTTAACAGTAACCTCAACTATGAATGTGTAAATAATTTTCTTTATCTTGAAAATGAAAATATGATAATATTATTTCATGGAATAATTAAATAAATGATTGAATGATGATAAATTAGGTGTTGAATTTTATTATATCATATCTTTTGATATACAATTTCTTAAATAATATAATCATTTAATGAAAATTATTTTAAAAAATATATATTTCTAAATAATATTTTTATTGTTATATGATTTTATGATAATTTTTTTGATACCTTAAATAATATATCAAACTGAGTTAAAATAATTTTTTATTTTAAATTCATATTTTTTTTGAATATATGATGAATTTATTTAGAAATTAAATTTATCAAATATAGAAAATTATTTATATAAAATGGATTCTATTTTCAAATTACACAAATTGGAAAATGGTTACGGTGATTGTTTTTTCAATTTCCAAAAATAATTTAATTTCATTGAATATTGAAATATGGCAATTTAATGTATTTTCTATATACATGTATTATTGAATAATTTATGATGTATGAATGATATAGGAATAATTATTTGGAGTTAACATGCACTATTGTTTATATTTAGTCACATGAATCAATATAATAAATAGTATTGAGCCAAAATAATAAACTAATGAATTAAATAATCTCAAACTCCCTTATCCTCTACAATAAATACTACATCTTACCACCTATTGTTATCCCATTTCCAAATATATAAATAATTATTATATTCTAAAAATACCCACTCCCAATCCCCTCATTGAATTTCTAGTCTTGATGGTCTCATGAAATACCATTTCCAATTATCTTACAGAGTTTATCTAAGAGCTGATGCTCAAAAGGTAAAACCATCTCTATCTCTCTTTCAAATTCATTAATTTTCTTATAATTTCATACATTTTCTATCCAAACATTAATTATAACACTAATATATTATATATAATGTAATTTTAATATTTTAATGGTATATTCATCATCAAACACCTTCTCCTCTACCTTTTGTTCTAAATATCAAAACATCATCCGGGAGGTGCCAATTCACCATCTTTGTAGATGATGATTGGTCATTTTCTAATACCACATTCAATTATTGTCATAAAATCATTATTATGGCTAAAATTATTTTAATATTCATATCACCTCATTTAGTGTTATATAATAATTATATATACATAATATTAAATAATAAAACACAACAACTATTTGATGATCAAAACAATTCCAAATAATCCAAATGGTTATCATTAACACTTATTTTATTGAATCATTCCCATATATGAAAAAATAATAATATAAAATAACATTAAATATTATTTAAATTCATTGATAACATATATTTTCAGTACTTGATAAATCAATTATTTTTACATGATCTTGATATAAGTATACAACTGAACTAATAATGAAAACTGGGGAAACAAAAAACCCAAAATGATGAAATTGAATAATATAACTCATCAAAATGGGTATAATTGACCATTATAAAATAATAAAAAATAAAACAAGTGTTTAATAGGTTCAGAATTTAATTATTAGTTAATCTAATTTATTTATGTTGGATATTAATAACTTGTTTATAAAACATTCAGACATAAGGTAACGGTTTTATGATCTCCCAATTCTTTTAGTGAGATATTCCAGATTCATGACTATTTTTCGTTTTTGGTGTATGTATACATCCCTTTTATATATAATTTTAAAAAAAATAATATTCATGTTATTAATTTTTTTAATTTCAAGATCGTTAATTTGATTGTCCATTCTATATGACTACATATAATGTAGAATGAGATACTCCTAGAACATACATTTTTTATTTTCATTACACATTCTCTCTCTAGACCCCAATATAATTGATTGATAATTTTATAAAATCCATCTAAATTATATGTATGTCTCTGAAAATAAATTATCCGTATAATTTCGTCTTTTTTTGGGGAAATACATGTTATATATGGTTATTTTTGTGATTTATCCAGATTAGAAGGGCCAATTAATTTGAACTTCTCAATTTCGTACGAGATTTAAATTATCATCAATAATATGATTTAATGGTAAATTATTTATAAAAAATAATACATTTCATCCTGAAAAACCAATTTTTCATATTTCATGTGATATAAAAAATATATATTCATTTACACATTAAATGATTTTTAATATTTTCATAAACTAAAATAAAATGTTTCATTTATAATGTTTCCTAAAAACTATATATAAATTATTCACTTTAGTTGCAAATAATTTCTGCATAAAAAATAATTTCATTTTTCATCCCTTTTATTTTCTTTGATAAATTGTTCATAATATGATTTTATGAAAGATACAATTTATTTTCTAAAAGAACTTATGATTCTAAAAACTAAAAAGGTATTTTTCTCAAGAATTGTTCTATGGTTTTATTTTTTTAATTTTATCTATTTTAACAACTAACGGTGATTCTATTTATTTATTTAAAATAACCACTTATGTTTCGAAATACCATATTCTATTGAATATTTTGTGATTATTTATATTTGGGATGTACTTTATTGATACAATTTTTCATATTAGTCTAAATGGTTTTTTAACTACATTTACTAATTAGGGAAATTATTTACATTTCGTATGTTAGTTTCAATGTGAATGTATTTTATGATTATGTTTCACCCTATTTATATAAGAAATTAATTGGACATATAATGTTATTGGGGTGGGCCACTAAATCCCTTCAATTCAGCAGTAGGTCTTATGATACAAACTAAGATAACTTTTACCAATTTTTGTATGCTATATAACTAAAGCGATGATAGTATGTTTATGATGTTGTAAATCATGTATTACCTCATTAAGATTTTAGTAATTTATAATCAATGTCATTATTTTACATGTAGAATATCCATGTTTAATTATCACTCTTAATTGATTATTTATATTGAATTATATAATCAGCTCTTATTTCTATCATTTTATCCTCAATTGAATGTTTCAATAGATTTTTGTTGTTATACACCTTACCTTATTTTTATGATTATTTATGACAGCTTACGTTGTACTACATATACTTAATGATCATCTCAGGTCCCCCCATTCTAATGATTCATTTTTTTCATAGGAGACATAGTTTTATATTATGAATGACTCGTAGGGGTCATTTATGAATTAATGGGTGTTTCCAATAGAGTTTAACTACTTTTTACCTTTCAAGTTGTAATTTAACAATTATGTTTGCATCTATTTTTCCAATGTTACTAAACTATTTTGTCCTTTAGGACATGACATCCTATTTTATTATAAAAATGTAATAATGTAAGGCACTGGCTCTGGCATACTGGGTTTGAGGTCCTTGAAACACTTTTGAATGTGTATAATATTACATTCTTTATATTATAAAACAATATGATATATTTATATAATGTTATAAGTAAATAAATATTTTATAAATGGTAAATTAAATTTTTATATATTTATAAACCAGAATAAATTTTCTCACTATTTTTATAAAATAATTGATTAAATATAAATTAAATTTACATAAAATGGATATAAAAATTAATATTTAGGTTTATTATTTTGAAAAGATATGTCAGAAAAATATATTATAATATTAAAATAATTATTATTTGAATAATTGATGATTTTATTAATAAATTTAATTTGGAAAATGAGGTAATTTATTTTCAGAAAATCTATATGAATTTTGAAATATACTAGTTGAACATTTCATAGTTTTATTATTTTGAAAATTTATAAAATAGTTCAATATTTTTATAATAGTACAGTACAATGATTTATATTGTTTAGTATTATGAGCCAAATGCATGATTTTTTCAGTCATTGATGGTGTAACTAATTGATTAGTTAGAACTCACATTCCCATGTTATAGTATAATCATGAAAATAAATTCTACTTTTATTCTTCAGTGAAATTAATAAACTAATAATTATACAATTCAATAACCACCACTCTCCTCCCCTTATAAATAACACCCTTCACCACCCCATATACTCACACTTTCAAACCCTTGAAAAATAATTATATTATCTCTTATTACATTCAAAATTCTATAACTCATTTCATTGTATATAAGGTCTCTCTAAAATACACATTCCATGTTACATAAGGAGGTTCTGAAGGAGATGATATTCAAGAGGTAAAGTCCACCATCATTCTCTTTAAAATTACTTCATTCTTATAACATTTCCTCAAAAACCACTAACCATATTTTTCATGATAAATCTAGTATCATATATATTATTTTATTTTACTATTTTATATGAATATAAATCATCAAATATCATCTCTTTGCCATTTATATTAAAAAAATACATCGTATGTGACATGTCATTTCTCCACCTTAATGCATAATGTGTTTTAATTTATAAATAATGCATTCATGAATGTTTTTAATAATTATATATTATTTGAAATGACCAAAATATGTATACTATATATGTTCTCAAATTATATAAATATTGTATGGCCATAATATTAAATAAAACAAAAGTATATCGTGATGGTCAGAAAAAATGAAAAAATAAACTAAACATTTATCTTCAACATTTAACAAATGAATCATCATCATACAACTAAAATGAAGATATACGGTGCAATTTATCATTTTTAATGTGATTAAATACAATTTATTTTCACTTATATAGTTTTATTTATATTTTAAAAGAACATCAATATTTATAAACAAGTGAACAGACCATTAAATGATCAAATGAACACTACCGGGGCAAAAAAAATTTCCATTATATATAATGTAAATGGCTATAAAAAGTACATAATATAATTATAATAAATAAAATAATTATTTAAAAAGATATTAATGAAGTAATTAATCTACCCAATGTTAATATCCATTACATAAAGTGTACACTCAAAACACATTCAAACATAAGAAAAGGGGTCTCTTTGATCCTCTGTATTTCGTTTAGGAAATGCTTTTCCGAAATTTTCCTCATGTTATCTGTTCATTATTTATATAAATTTCATAATTAATAATTATAATTTATACAAATATATATATATATAAATCTCAATATAACTTTATTTTATACAGAACTACACATTTTAAAATGTTCCCTTCTCAATTCCTCTAAATAGGAAAACTTAATTTAAGGGATCTTCTTTATTTCGTTCCCATTATTATGCACATAATAAAAAATATATTAAGCTAAAAACATTTTAAAAAATCAGTCTTTTTACAATTAATAACCTATTTTTGTTCATTTATGGTTTTATTCTGATTATTATTTTGTTTTCCATTTAAAATACACATTATTACTTTCCATAGAACAATGAAAAAAAACTCATTTTAATGTGATTTGACCATTATGTTTCATGATCTAACCTCATTTGAACATCATTTTTAATATAATAACATGTCTACATATCCCTTAAACATGTTTTCATGTAATTTTATAAAATTTGAGAAATTTTGAAGTTTGTGGTGCCATCCATGATTGCCACATAGTTAAGGATAATTTTATGTCCTTTTAAATGAAAATATGAACACATTAATTGAGTGGTTGGAAGACTATCATTGCACAATTTTTACAAACATTTCAACCACCCTCCCTAAATCATTCACCATCAAACATTGTGGATTTTAATTATGGGATAACTATTTTTTAAATTGTGCAACACATAAGAGAAACTATGAACCACATGAGTAGGGTGCATAGCTAAGGTTCCCATTGAGGAAAAAATTGTTTCTACCCATGGAAGAATATGTGAATAGGTTTTCAATCTTCCATTGATTTTATTAAAATTCCAAAACCCTATTTTATT
This sequence comes from Viscum album, assembly GCA_963277665.1. Classification (NCBI taxonomy): domain Eukaryota; kingdom Viridiplantae; phylum Streptophyta; class Magnoliopsida; order Santalales; family Viscaceae; genus Viscum; species Viscum album. The sequence goes on along the minus strand of OY728130.1, from coordinate 1,900,341,942 downwards.
ACCCTAAATCACCATGTCTCTTCACTAAATGATTTTCTTCACTTTTGTAAGAAGTTTTGAGGATTCAAACAATAGTTGAACCACTTATGGAGTGAAAAAAATATATGATTGAAGGATTCACCCATTTTGTAATATTTATTAAATAGTCATTTTTTCTACATCTCTCTATTCATTGTATCATATTTTGGGTGGATGATTTATAATATTGGTTATGGGTATTGTTATAGGTTTTTATGGTTGGGATTAATTGGATATTGGTCCTTGATTTTGATACTAGATCTATTTTTTCATTGTGATTTCAATAAATAGACTTTAAATTGGGGGTTTTAGGTTGGAGAGAGTTCATCAAAGATCCTGATGAAGGATGCATAATTATCAATTCACATAGTACTTATTATGTTTTTGTTTATGAAATTTTTTTAAATTAAATTTCTATAATAGGTAATTAAATTTTAAATTATATTTATAGATTGTTTCAATCCATGGAATGATGATTTTTTTTAATAATTGGATTTTGATGTTGGTCAAATAATAGGATTGTGAATTTTTTTGATAAAGCGGTTTAATTAATTGGTTGATAAAAGGGATTATGAAATTGGTACTATCAATTGAGATATTATTAAATGATGTGAAAAAATAGTTTTGGGATATGGAATGCTAATCCAAATACCCATGGGGAACTATAACTCCTACTTAGGGGCCCCAGATATATATATTACATGTGTTAACTATGTTGTTGGATATGGATTTTATCTCTTAATATCCATGGTGTTCCAAACTACTACTTTGGGACCTCATTCAATAATTATTGAATTAGAAAAAAATTGATTAATGAAAACCAATGGTCAAATGAAATGTGATATCCCATTAATGGATGGTCCTGAATCTATCATGGTATAAAGTATTTATTATTGGTTAAGGGAGTCACCGTGAAGCCAATGCTTTTTTTGTGAGTTAAATAATATTATTAATTTAATAATTAATTACCTAATCATTTGTAATTTATTTTTTAAAAAAATTAATAAATTGATATAGGATGTATATTATTTTATTCCCCATTGGTGGAAGATAAATAAGTAATACTAACATCCTACTCCGGTGGCCTGATTAGTACCCAAAAATACCTCACATTTGTTGGATGGGATAAGGGAAATATACATATAATGGATGGTTGTGTTTTAAAATAAGATGAAATATGGATGAGGGAACTATATTTGATTTTGGGACCCTCTTGGGAGTTTTATGTGTGTCTTTATTTTGGGTTTTATTTTGACACATGAAACCTATATGAAAATTCATAAATCCTCCTATAGTTTAGGGTAATTTATATCTGTTGTTGTATTATTATGGAATGTTTTTATTTATTTATTTTGGTTTTATCATAGTTATTATTCTTTTTATTGGGATATTTATTATTTTATTTGATTTTTTATACAATAATTAAAAGATTATAGTCTTCCAACATGACATATTAGAGTCTAACTATTTGTCTGTACCCTCTGGTGGACAAGGAGGCACATCTGATGTCCTGTAACTAACCAGCATTAAGCAATGGTATGCGGAACCTAGGTTGGGATGTTACAACGTTTTATCAAGGATTACTTTTTTTATTTTATTTTATACAAATATTAGGAAATGAATATAGTACGCTCTAATGATATGGTCCTAATTCATAAGCTTGTGCATATGAGTAGCTAACCTATGTTTTGGGGAAAACTAAAGTACTTAGTCAGTGATTGATATTCCGAATTATTGTTTTTACTATTGTATGTTATTTCACCTTTAGTGATGCACTTTTTTGTGATATTATTGTTTTATGAGATTTTATTCATAGCCCTATAAGTCATGATTGTAAAGTAGACATTCATCATTATAGGCACTCAAAATTTTATGTGACATCCATCATTTTAGGAATTCATGACAAAATTGGGTTTGATTAATATATTAAAATGTAATTATTTTCATTGTTATGTAATTTAAAATAAAAAAAGCCAAATAGGAAATTTTAAATTGTATATTAAGATAAATGTGTTAATTTAAAATGAATAAAATTGGTCACTAATGTGAAACATTGTAATATTGATATGTTTTTATTATGTTATCCACTTCCTAGGTAATGAATAGTATATGGTAGTGAAAATTCCTCTTTATTGACCATGTGTTAGGGTATGATGTATAAATTATTATGTCTTTATGTGAATCACAATTTGAACAAAGTAAATTTTATCTTCTTTTCTGAATAGATATGGTTGGTATTGTATAGATATGACTCCCTATCTATATTTTTTCATAGGATGATAGTAGGAATTGGATGTAAATTATCCTCCATTATTTGAAACAGATGATCTAGTAGTTTCATACGAAGGAGAGGGAATGAATTTTTATTAGAACAATTCATTTTATGCAGTTCATGGAATGATTCACATGGCGGTATATGTGTTATATTTATACCTTAAAAAGTGTGTTCTAGCTGAAAAACTATATGATCATCACTATAGAGGGTAGAACAGAGGTAATTGTGTCCAATATTGAGACTATATAGACAATTCATGTTCTTTTTGAGACTTATATTTAGAATAAGGTTATGTTCTGAACTTATATGTTTTATAGATCAGTGAAACATTCATGGGACATTTAGATATGTGATACAAATATATTTGAGAAATGGTATATAAGAAATTTTAGTTGATATTATTTGAGAACATTTTCTCTTTTAATTTCAAGCAATAGTGGAAGAACATTTTTATGGTAGACCTAAGGGAGTATGTCTATGATTTACCATCTTGGATTCTTTTCCAACATACACCATATAATTAAATCTTTACTAGGAGATTAGTAATCAATAGATAAGATTTTTATTATTTATATTACTGTGATATTATGACCAGTGTTAACAATTTTTGTTTAATAAGTTCAATAATGTTCTGAATCAGTCCCTTATTTATAAGGGAAATTGGATGGAGATTTCCAATAGAATACACATGATTTTTGATAAATGACAATGAGATATGTTTTTCAAGATTGGGAACAATATGTATGATAATTAAAAATATGGAGAGATAAAATATAGTGGTAATGGATAAGAATTAGCTAATCAAATTAGTAACCAATTTTAATTTGACAAGTGTGGCAGTTCAGGTCACATTCCTTGTCAGTGCCCCCGACCAAAAGTAGAGTGTTGATTATATGGGATAATTGGTCATATATAGTGGTATTGATGAAACCCAGGACCAATGGGTAAATATTGTGGATACATTAGTATTAATCTGTATAACTATTAAAAATTCATCACTTTTATGTTCCTTATTCGACGTAGGATCCATTGATTATTTTACCTCAACTCAAATTGTGATCAATTTGAGTATAGCTGTAGAATTTTGGTGTGGGATTATGACAATCGATAAATTGTTGGTTTAATGATCTACTAAAATCTATTTATATAATGGTTGTTCTGAAGAAGTTGGGGAGTATCATATTCATTGGGATCATTACACACATGACTTCTTTTATTTTGAATTGATTTTAATTATGTTATTGTTAGTATTATACTGATACCTGATATATTATTACCACATGAGAGTGAACATTAAATCTCATAGAAGTAGCAGATATTTTTATCACGGGGAATAGATTATATAGGAAATATGTGCAGGGATTTTTCATCATCAACTAAAGAAACTATCCACCTGGGCTTCAATTCTATTTATGGACGACAGGGATGTGAATCGTGATTTATTTCCACCATTTTTAGACTTATTCCATGAAATGTTTCTTTAAGAAGTATATGGATTTACACTAGAGAGAGATGTTGATTTTAAAATCAACCCCTTTCTTGGAGCTATTCTGGTTTATATTCCATATTACAAAATTGAATCAATATAGCTTAAAGAGATCAAGACTCAACTGGAAGAGTTGATGGATATGAGAATTTTCCAAATGAGTATGTTATCTTTTAGGTTCTATTGTTTTTGAAGATGTTTGATTGGGAATTTCATTTAATCCATTTCCATCATTTGAACAATGTATAAGTGAAATTCATATCCTCTACCATATATTGATTATATCATAGACCTTTTGAGAGGAGATTTAATTTTCTCAATGATTAAATTTTGTCAGGTTTTCATCTCTTTATATTTATACCTTTTGATAAATCAATGTATGATTATAGAACCACACATTACCTATATGAGTTTTTCATGATGTCTCTTATGTAGACAATATCATTAGTGTGTTTTGGTCTTAATGAACTGAATATTTCTAATTTACATAGACTAGTTGGTTCTATTTTTTTGGATGAAATATTGGTGTATTCCATGACTCTTGAAAATTTGGCACATCATCTTGAAATCATCATAATTACACTTAAAGTAAATAATCCATTGTGCATTCCATCTAATTATCCAATTGCCATTGCTTGGGTATATTACATTGGTCACATCAACATCAGTGAATTTGTGTCATTAGACACAGAGAATGTTTCCATAGTTATTTCATTGGAACACACATATTATTTATGATATTCTAATAATTTTAGGTTTCGTGGGATTTTATTATTAGTTCATCTAGAACATTCCATGTTTGGAAAAAATACCTTTTGGCATGACCAATATGGGAATCAAATTTTAATGGTCTGAATATTTCGAGAATTACTTCTTGGTGTTGAATAATAGGATTCCAGCTAAGAAAATTTTAATTCATTCCAAGATTTGTGATGTGTTTAACATGTATAGTGATGCATCAGAGATCCGATGTGGAGTATTTTTGATGCAGGGATATTGAGGTGTGGCATATGGATCAAAACAGTTGAGGACACACAAATGGATTTATCCTAAACACGATATCACGTTCGGTGTGGTGGTTTATTCCTTCAAGTGATGTAGATGTTTCCTATTTGGGAAAATTTTTAATGTGTATAAAAATCACAAGATGATAATTTACAACTTCTCACACAAATATGCTAACCTCCAACAGTAGAGATGGTTTGAATACAAGTAGTTCATTTAATTTGAGTTATACATTATGGTGGAAATGGGAAACCATGTAACTAATTCTATGAGAAATAATATCAAGTCTCATGCAGTTCATGAGTACAGTCATTAAGAGAGGATGATATAATTTTTGGATGAAATTAATATTGAAATTTTGGTGGGTCCTGAGAAGCTATCCGTTATATACTTTTCCATTTATTCCAAACATTTAATCTATTACAGGGAGATGTATTATCACAATATGGCATGTTTTACTTTTAGGTAAATCATTGATTCTAGCGAGTCATCATCCCATTTGAATATATATGGAAAAGATATCATCTATGTTCATAACTGTGATATTGTTTCTTTGTGTATGAATTATGTGTTTATTCATGAGTTTCATGCCTTCAATTGAGTGGTACATCCTTTTATTACAAATATGTATTTGACCAATGTAGATAGTATTGGTGGTAGGGAAGGAAATAGAGTATTATAGTAATGTTGACAAGATTCTACTCATGTCAACAGGTGAAGGCTGAGAAACAACTACCTGGGGGGTTTCAATAGTTTTCTATCATTCTATATTAGGTGTGGGATAATGTTACCATGGACATCATGGTCGGTCTTATCAAGATTTCATGGAAGAATGAATCTATATGGGTGAATGTGGACCAATTGGTTATATATCCCACAACTTGAATTTTAAGGATACTTCCATAGTGGATTAGTTGTGGAAACTTATGTTTGAGATATAGTATGTTTTCATAAGGTACCATAATGTATTGATTTAGATCATGATCCATGATTAATATAATGCTTATGGAGTTTATAAAAAATTAATTTGGTACCTAGGTATTTGAATGTACGTATTTCTACCAATAGATAGACGGGTATTTGGAAAATACTATTTAGGTGCTAGAAGACAAGCTACGAGAATGCATTGAAGACATTAGTGAGTATTTATAGAAGACTGTATCGGTCATTGAGTTCACCTTTAACTAAAATTATAAATATACTATTCATATGGAACCATATGATTACATTTATGGTAGTCTATGAAGATTACCTATTTGTCAGATTTAGGATGGTGAATCTTAGTTGTTCTCATTGAGTCACAATATTGATACATTAGAGAAGGTCTAGTAGATTCAGAAACATATAGGTACATCTTAGAGTATGCAGAAATCATTTTCATATTGATGTTAATAACCCCTAGAGTATAAAGATATGGATCATGTATTCATTTTGGTGCTGCAAAGATTGGGTTACCATATGATTTAATGAATGCGCATGTTGGGAGACATGTTAATTTTGACTTTTGATATTGGAAATATAATAAAATAATTTTCATACCCATTGGATCATTAATAGAGGTATTGTGATATGAATGTTTTTTCATCTATCAAGGAATTTCAGTATTATCCTGACACTTCTAATTTTACCAATGATAATGATTTTTAGCATGATGTTAACTCATCCATTTAGGAGAATCTAATTTGTGTCATGGATCATAGTGAAAATGTTTTGTGGGTAAAGGGTAGTGGTAATAGTTGAAGTGTTGCAAAATCATTTTCATGTTTAAGAGGAATCATGTGAGAGGGATGATGATTTACAGGCCCGTTCACCTAACTGATTTACCTCATAAACATTAATATTGTCTGGAGTTCATCTTTTGGATAAGGGAGGAAGTGTGTATGATCATGTCCATTTGTGAAATTCCTTATATAAATTTTCATGTAATTCATTACCAATATTTTATTTATAACATGGTTGGGTTTTTCTTTTCGAACCTTTTTGAGTAATTTTTTTCAAATTTGGAATCCCATGGTGTTATGTATCATTGGGGAATAGTTATGAAAAACCATGATAATTTATCATAGTGACTGTCTACCCCTTTATAGTGTCATGGGAGGTGGACTTTGGTAGGAACACTATTTATTCAAACTACAAATCCTCCCTAACCAAATATCTACAACATCAATTAGATGGGACTTGCAATGTGGGCTCACTATTTGTCGAACAATGCACCACTTAGGAAAAAATGTGCTCCTCCCGAGTAGAGCCTCATTATTATGATGAATAGATTGGAAAAATGTGTGCCTCCACCATGGAATTTATGAATTTGGGTTTTAAATCCCCTGAAAATTGTTTTATCAATTTTTAACCCCGTTTATTTAACCAAAATCCCATGAGTTGAACCTAAATGATTTCCATTTATATTGGAAGATCTTGATAGGATTCCCATGACCATAATCCCCTTTCTAGTGTGAGTCAAATATTGCATGGTAAGATTCAACCCATCATCTGGAATAAAATCTCTTCTTTCTATGTTTTATCTTCCTCTCCTCTCCATCTCTTGTATTTTTGGAGGATGATATTCTCCATTATAAATTGATGTATATCTACTTTTTTATGGTTGTGTTGTTTTGGGATCATGGTGCAATGTTTGGATCTCAGATCTCTCAAATACTTGTGGTTCTGATCATTCCACACCAAATTGGGTATTGTGGGTTACATGGAGTTCATCTATGATCATTAGGTATATGTTCTAATTGTTAATTCCTATAGTGTTTATTATATTTGGTTTTATGTAATTATACAATTTATATTTATACATTTAGAAACATTATTTTGAATTACTTATATTAATTGATTTTTCCCTTGGAATTATGAAATAGGAGGAATAATTGGATTACAATATTGGGGAATAATGAGATTATAAAATTGTATGATAAATGGGATTGTGGGTTTATATGAAAATTAGGATTATGACATATAAACAATGGTATGAGATAATTGTGAAAGATGTTAAAAAAGAGATATTGGATAGGGAAACAGGATCCAAATACCCTTGGGATTCTAGAAAGACACTATATGTCCACCGATGATATATATTTATTTCATGTGGACACTATGTTGTATAATAGGGATTCCTCATCAAAATACCCACAATGCGCCAGATTTCTAATCGAGGCCCTGTTGTATGAATGTGAAATTATAACTAAATGATATATAAAATTCCTTATTAAAATGATATTTCATATCCTTAGGGTGGATGGTTCATATTCCATCATGGGCCAAAGCATGTATTATTGGTTCGGGATTCACCATGAATTAATGAATTATGTAGTTAAATAAATATTATATTTAATGGGAAAAGAGATTAATTTATATTTTGTACATTATTATTTATACAACTCCATACACTATTATAAACTATATATTGAAATAGATGTCATTGGTGTTGACCTACTACATTGTACTCACACCCTAACCTGTCATTTTCAAGGCTTGAAAAAAACAATCATGTATATAGGACATAATAATGGAAGGATCCCATTTATAGATGGATGAGTCTGGATAACAGATGAAGAATGGATAGTGGAATCATACATTATATTTGGACACACCTGTTAGTTATCATTGTGTCCCAATTTTGGGTTTTTTTGACACTTGAAACTTAAATTGAATTACATATCGACTGCTTAGGTTTATTATCATTTATCTATGTTTAGGATTTTTTTATTATGATGTTATTATTTATTGATTATGTTATTATCTTGGTTAATTTATATTTTCATTTGTCTACTGATTATTTTCTCTAGTGGTGAGCTTATTTGAAAAAGAGGATATAGTCTCCCCACATTAGACATTAGACCCTCAATACTTGGTGATATCCTCAGGAATATGGGGCGGAATGCATGAGTTCACATAACAGAATGCTTTGATGAAATAGTATTGGGAACCCAGGTTGGAATGCTGCATCATTATTATTGACATATTATTATATTTATTTTAGGATTATACCTGAATAATTTTAATAGTTTTGTATGGATATTTTTATGAACAGACTGTTGGATATACATTCTATCATGTTTAAGATGCACATTTTATTACATTGGTAACCATTATGTTAATTCAATATGATTGATTTATTTCTATGGAACGTGTATACGAGAGAATGTTAAGATGGGTGCACCAATATAGTGCTGCAATACACTTGGTAAAGATTTCTTCTTGTTAAATGTTATGTATGTTATTAGGGAGTAAACCTATTCCATTATCGGGCTTTTTCAACCATGTGATATCATCTTTGAAGTGAGTCTTTAATCATGTTTATTTCATGTCTTATTTTACCTACAGATTCCTATATTTTTGTGATCATATGTATCCAAATTCTATATATTTTTCATATTTATGATAGTTCATGACCCTTTCCAATTATTTTTTTCATGTTATTCTATATAATTATAGTTCTATGATTCAAAAAAATGTTTACTACAATATAGAGATTAATAGATTAAACCTTTTCTCAATTTATTATCCATGTTATCATATACTGATGTCGGAGCTCAATGGATGTTAGGATATTATTATAGAGAATAATTATATGATTTTTTATTCAATTTTCTTATTTTTTAATTATTTACCTATTTTTACAACGACATTAAACATTATGATCCATTTTTTTAATTTAATGGATATTTATTCCTGAAATTAAAGAATAAATTTTGTAAATGTCTTGGGATTCTACAGCTATTATTAGTTCACATTGTATTTTTTTGAAGGATTATGAATAGAAAATTGTAGTATGAACAATAAAGATAATTATATCACAATGTATATCCTATATTGAGTCATAGGATATCATAAATTATGATATAAATTTCTTTTATATTTTTTATCCTTCTATATTCAAATATTCCCTTTTATATCATCTATATCTATCTATTCAGGCGCCAACAATTTTTATCTTTTTTTCTATGTGGAAATTGGAGAACCCATGATAAAAACGAATTTGATACGTATGTTGATGAATTATTTAAGGATATTCCAATAATTATATGATACAAATCTCATATCCTCATTACAATAATAGAACCATTAGCTTTAGTAATGAATAATAAAAAAATCATGTGGGGAACCCTCCTTATCCTAAGAAGGAGAATGTTTTGGTCTAATCCATTATTTGACAATGGTATCTTCTCTTAATTGAATTTTACAATCCCATAATCATGGAAAAATAGAACAACACAAATGATAATATATTATTATTCATTTAGATCATGGATGAAGGTTAAGGCATAATGGCGGTCTATCCTTTTAATAGGGATGTTGATCAGTGGCAGACACTAATAAAGAACATGAAGTCAATATGGGAAACTTATTCCCTTGAAAGAAAAACCATCAAGAAAAAATATCAACAAATATATTTCATTATCTCTCCGTCTTAGGATGGATATAGTGTACCTGGAACTAATGAAAATTGAATTTGAGTCTATCAAGGCATACATGGAAAACATTAAATGACTTTCATAATATTCCTCTTAATTTTTCATGAACACCGAATGTATGATTGATAGATTCATTAATGGATAATAGATGATTAGATGAATATACATGTAAATTTGAGATGTTTAAAACCATGTTGATATTGTATATTGTTCCCTAAATGATGATATTGTGATTAGTGAGTCTTAGTAGTCTCTTGGACATCAAGATTAAAAGTGATATATTGAGTTTAATATCATAAAATCAATAGATAAAATAAATAGAGGAATGGAAACCCAAAGTCCCATGTGTAAAATTTGTGGGAAGTAGAATCAATTGAACTATATAAAGGGAATCAATATATACATTAAATGTGAAAAAAGGGTGCATATATAAAATTTATTACTGAAGAGATATGAAGAATCCCACTAATGTATAAGAATAATGGAATGTTCAATTAAATAATAAGCTTGCACAACAACTCTTAAAATACATGGATCTTTTGAATTAAGCACTTTAGTTCCCAAAGATAAGGTTTATTCATAGAAAATGAATGGAAACAACCAAAATGGAAGTAAGGACATGAATATGTAATCACTACTATTGAGGTGGATCCAAACAATGACGTGGTGATAGGTATTCTAGTTATTCATTCAGGAATAAAAAATGTAATTTTTCCTTTTCATTCTACACGTTCATTTCGATCATGCATATTTATTATAACCATCCAAACACCACATCAAATAATGGATGTTGATTTTTTTGTGAGAAAATGACTGGGAAATTGTTAAATGTAAAGTATATTACCCCTCCCAAGATTGTAATTTACCTTCAAAATAAAATATTTCTACTTCCACCAATGTAGTTTCATGATGTATTAGTCATGGATTTTCAATATATATAAATAAAAAATAACTATTCAGGGAAGGGAGATCACACTTTACATCCCACGAAATCTTCCCATTATATTCTAATGAAAGGAATATGATGTAAACACTTTGGAATAAAATTATCTGGTATGGATAATTTTTCCAAATGTGGAAAATTATCTAGTAGAAATGACTGAGTCAAATAAAAGGATCGTAGTTGAGGAAATTCCAACTGTGAGGGACTACAGTAATGTATTCCATGTTGACTCTCCTGACTAAGAAATAAGTTATAAGAGGAAATATACAAGGGTTTTATTTGTCATGGTTATTTTTCATGTGTTGAGTTGATCCTTGTGATCATGTAAATGTATGGATAAATGTTCAACAACATTGATTATTATGAGCTCAACAAAATCAAGATATAGAAATAGTCTCCCTACCACTGATAGATGACTTGTTATATCAATTACATGGGTTGAATTATTACACTAAGGTGGAACATCCCTTGAGATATCACTAATTAATGGTGAATATGGAAGATATTCCTATAACTACATTACAAAATACTTATGCACAATGTGAGTTCAGAATGATTCCCCTCTAACTCAATAATGATCCAGAAATATTCTCGGTCAAAATGAATTGTGTATTTATAGAATACATCAACAAATTTCTGGTAGTATTTATAGATGACTTGTTGAAAGACATGAAGATCAAGGATGATCTGGGCGATCTTTGAATACTATGACAATTATTTTATGAATGGAGAAACTATATGCAAATTACCATAAGTATGAGTTATGGTTGAAGGATGCATCTTTTTTAATGTATGATATCACCAAAAAATATATATTTGTGGACCCTTATTAGAAAAAAACTATTTAGGAGTGGCCCAAAACTGCATCTTAAAGAAGATCCTTACTTTCCATGATATATCTTGCTATTATCAATGATTTTAGTGGATTTTCACATGATTTTATAACCCACTAACCAAGATTAATTGTAAAGGTGTAATTTATTTCTAGACAAATGAATGCGAATAATGATTCCAAGTGTTAAAAAATAGTATTGCCACAAGGGGATTTATTTCACTACCCACAAGCAGTGTACTAATTATACTATACAATGTTGTTATAAATAAGGGGTTGTGTTATTTTTCAATGAAAAAAGAAAAAGAGAAAAACTATGTCTCAAGGAAGTTTAATGTTCATGAAAAAACTATCCAATGCATGATCTATATTTTGTCGATATGATCTCTACATTAAAATTATATCAATATTATCTCCATGGGGAGACATGTGGGACATATTCAGATCAAAAGAGACTAAAATATATATTTACCTAGAAGTTCTTTAATATATATATAGATGGAGATGGTTAGAGTTCATCAATGATTATGAATTCTCAATCCACTACCATCGTGGTAAATAAAATTACAAGTATGATTCTCTATATTGAAAGGATCCTATAACATTTTCATTGATGATAATTGGGAAGGATTAAATATTTATTGACTTATAAAGGATATACATGGTAATCATAAAGGAATGAATTTCATCAATAATTTCTCAAATGACTTCTGAAACATAAAATTTATTAGAGTTAAAGTATTCTTCAAGAGATGATGTGGAAATTTAAATGATGATGGAGGATATCCAAAATGTGAAATCCTTTGAGTTCCAAATTATTGAGTTAGGATCCATAAGATTTCAATAATGAATATTTATACCATAAAATATTGATAGGAATTGTGATATTTTGATTGATTAAAATAAATCTACCTCCAACATCCTCCCATGGAGTACAATGACGAATCGTGATCTTTGAGAATGCTATTATTGGGACAATATGATGAATAATAATAATGAATATATATATCAAAATTCATGGTATGCCAGCACATAATGAATGAAATGGAAAATTATAAGGGAATAACGAAATAATTAACCATACCTACCTAGAAATGGTAAAACCACCTGATGGATATTATCACTGGACATCCACAGATATCTATATTAAATATTGTTGTATGAGTTTTTGTGGATCATCAAACATCCCATATGTATTTAAAATAAGGATAACTTCTCACTTTATCAACTTGAACAAATACACATAAGAGAATTTCCGAGGCAACATAGATTACCACTAAAAATTACATCTTATTAGTATCCTATCATTACGCTTATATTATATAAAATTCTATGATATTTTCAAAAACAAAGTTTATATTTAGTATATATTAACACCCTCATATTTATGGCTAGTTAGAACATTAATTTTAGTCATTAGAATATATTTTGTGAGCATTTACGATGGAAATTAATGGAGGATGGGATCATTATATTTCACTTATTGATATTTAATAAAACAATTTTTTCCACTTAACAAACCAAATAGAACTATATTAATCCCATTATGGAAAATGATACAGGACACCTATATGTGGAGATTTTGATAGTGAACATAACATTCTGGGACGGGAAATAGTTGAATAAATTGTAAAATATTTGAATACCACTTAGATGCACATCATGAAAACCCATAGTAAACAGAAGATCAATTTATATATTAATCAATGAGGCATAGAGTTAGAATTTGGAGATACAGAAATCCTCTACATATCTCAATGTAATAGTGTATTTTTATTTGGGATGAATTGAAAGTTAAGTATATAGTACATAAGAAACCATGAGATTCGTGATTGTATCAGATATATGGTGTATTGACTTCCTCATTCAGAAACCATGTCTCGTGTTAATTATTTAATAAATGTATCACTATTTATGATGTAAATACAAGATCCCTCACTTGTGATGACATTATAAAAGGCATAGCTAGAAAGTGATCTTTCATAAGAGAAGGTTCTAGTGGATATCTTCGACAATAGATATAATTTTCTCTGCAATAATATTACAAAACTAGTAAATGTAATATAGAATAAACATAAATATGAACGGGGGACATGGGATCATGAGGAAGATATGAAGGAGAAGTACCACAATCTGTATTCACAATAGTAAAATATCAAATTTTGGGGGTAAAAGTTTTTAAGGTGTGAGAATGTAAAAACCCAAAATTTTATAAATATAATTTTAATTCTTAAATTTTTATTTAATATTTTATAATGCACATATATCCCATATATAAAAAAATTATTATCAAAAATAAATAATGATACATTAGATAAAAAATAAAAAAATTTGATTGTTGAATATTATAGTAAGGTAATAAATATAAAATAAGATAATAAGAATAAGAAAATATCATTATTTTTGATACACCCGAATAGAAATACTCATTAAAAATGATGTAGAAATAAAACATAATTTTAATAAAACAATATTAATTTTGAGGAAAAAATTATATGTAATCATGTTAAAAAATATAACTGAATGTATAATTAATAATTAAGCAGAATAAATTGAAATTATGGAACCTATATTAGAATTATAAATATGACCATTAGAATTGCAATCTGACCATTAGGAATAGTAATTTGGATTTTATAACATCAACAACACTCATGAATATGTGAAAGAATATTTTTGTATCTTATAAAAAATAATCATATATTTATATCGTGACATTAGATATTTTTTTCCAATTAATTAATGATGTGTTTATTTTTTTTAAACAAATTTGTTATAAACACACATTTAATAAATATATTGATTTAAAATAACTATTGATACATAAAATTAATTTGTTAATTAATATAAACCAATTTTATAATGATATGATAGTAATATTATACCATATGTAAATTTTCAAATATCCAAAAAATGATTTTATTATTCAAATCAATTTTCATAGCAAAACTAATGATTTTATTTAAAAATAATATTTATCAAGTTTAGAATTTTTTTACAACATGGATTCCATTTTTTAAATCTTCACATTGAAAAATGTATAGTGAGAATTTTAGGGATTTTTCAACAGTTGATTATTTTTTTTAGTAGTGAAATTTGTAGTCTACCATATTTAGAATAGTAATAAAAATAAAATAATTATTTAGGAATTGATATTTTATGAACGTATTATATCAAACATAAATATTCTAGTAACTATATATAGAAAAAAATTAATATTATAAATAGTCATGGGAAATAACAGTAAACTAACTAATATAATAATAAAAATACCCCAATAAATATCCCCCATCCTAAACCCTTATCATCAAAAATTATAAGGATCATAGATTTTTAAAATGACTACCAATTTTATTACCATTAATATTCCACACATCCTAGTGTTTTTGGTCTCTCAAAAAGACAAATTCCCACTACCATATCAAGGTTCTCTTGAAGATGATATTGAAGATGTATAACCCTTCTACACATTCATTTAAATTAATGAATCATTTTACATTATATCCAACACAATTATAAGTGGAATTATAACTCTGATATAAAGTATATTATGGAATTTTAGTGTATTAATGGAATATATTTCATAAAATTTCTACACTTGTCCTTTTAATTTAAAAATGACAACATCATTCACGACCAATTGATTCATCACATTTACAGATGATGAGTTTTGATTTCCCATAACAATATTTATGAAAACATTACATGTACTTATAATGTTTTTAAATATTTAAATATAAATACATTATATATCCTTCAATTATAGAATTAATATATGACCATAATATTAAATAAAAATACACCAGATCATGATTGTTGGAAAAACTGGTAAAATAATCAAATAATTTATCATTAAATTATATTCAAAGGAATCATCCTAATACTAGAAATAATAATATATGGGACCATTTAAACATAAAATACTGTAAACATAACATTTTATTTCACTTCTAGAGATTGATTTTGATTTGAAAATAAAATCCATAATTATATACATGTGAAGGAAAAAGAAAACCATGAAACAAACTATCCTAAAAAAATAAAATTGAACTTCATAATTCATTGAAATAGGCATAAATGGACTTTGTAAAATTATAATAATTAATTGAAATACGTAAAATAATCCAAATTAATTATTTAATGAATAAAATTTTATTTTTCCTGAAATTAAGTGCATGTGCAGAACACATTCGAAGATAAGGCGAGGGAAATCTTCAAACCTCCAGATTTCATTTGGTTGACACTTTATGTCTCATTACATAAATATATCTTTTCATTCCTATTTTATAAATTTTTTATATTCTCTATATATTTTCCATAAAAATATATTTATCTCAGATTATCATTCTTTTATGTAGAAATAAATATTTTTAAGGGCCGCTTTTCAATTCACCCCGATAAGTGTAGAAGATTAAAGAAATATTATATCATGTTTACCCATTTTTAATTACACTATATAAACTGGTTGAAGACTGAAATAAAAAATAAATTAACTCATTATATCATGAGGAACATATTTTTATAAAATTGTTTTTATATGAAAACAATTATTCTTTTAATCTTTTTAAAGACACATTTTTCTTTCCCAACAACAAAATTAACATGACTCCTTTATAAAGTGACCAATCCATTTTTTTCATGATTTCATCTTTATCAGAAAAATTACACTTGATCTATTTATATATTTCAATTATTATTGTACCGAAATAATATATGTACCTTCTTCGATGTATACCATTAATATATGACTTTTATTTATTTCCTTCTAACCTTATTACGATACCCATTTCATTCCATGGGTATTCATTGTGTATATTCCTTATATTTGATTACTTTTTGTGGAACACTTATGTATTCATGTGTTATGATGGCGTTCCAATATATTTCTCAAATGAATGTGGTTAGTCTCATGTTATTTAACGTATGTGATTTGGAAGTAAACCTGATCTATTATGTGACTCTATCAACCATGTGATATCGTCTTCAATGTTAACATTGGCTCATGGTTATTTCATGTTTTCTATTTCCTACACATTATATTATGTCCATGTCCAAATGAATTATATATTATTTCTTATATTTATTTTTGTTTTTATTCAATATCCAATACTTTTTTTGTTATCGTATTATGATATCAAACTCATGTGTTTTCTTAATTCCCATATTTATTCCCTTACTTGAATGTTAATCATATCCCTTATGTCTATGTATTCCCCATGTTGTATTCTGTTGATATAGGAACTCAATGTATGTTAGGAGATAATTATGGGAACTAATTAAAAGTTGTTTTATTGTGATGTTCATATTTTCTAATTATGTCTTTAGTATTTCAAATACACAATAATTTTTAAACCATTTTTTTTATTCATGAGATATTTATGGCTAAAATATTTTATTAAAATGACTAAATGTAAAGGTTCAATTCCATAAAAATTTTATAGATAGATAATATAAAAACCTTAACCATAAAATATCCTTCATCGATTTTTTTATTGATTAATATAAAATCCATTGTGAAAATCCACATTTAAATAGAGTTCATTTCATTTTATAAATTGTAATGAAAACCCCATTCATGTAAATAGATTATAGTTAAAAAGAATTCCTTCAAAATTAATGAATTAAATTACTTTAATATTCAATTAATCAAATAAATGAGGTTCAAAATGTTTTTTTCACTCTAAAAATGGAGATTGAATTAACATGCCCCATAAAAATTGGTATCATCTGAGTCAAAATATATATTAAGAGAGAATATTATTTGGATATCAAAATTGCGTAAATAAAGTAAAATTATTTATTTTTATATTAATCGAAAACTATAAATGTTATCATGGTGATTATTAATAAATAAATATCATGAAATTAAATTGGAGAATAATAAGCCAATTACGTTAATTACATGTTAGTTGAACTGAACTCAAAAATCATTTATTACAAATTTAAATAACCAAATAACATATTTTATAACCATTTACATATCAATTAAATTTTATGGAATTATTTATAATTATTCTCTACAAATATATGAGCTTATTACTGTTTATTTTAAATATTGGTTTTGATTTGTCATTGTAATTTTAATAATGTTTAATAATTGATGTATTATTCATCATTATTCCCACAAATTTAAACATTAACATATCAAAAATGGTTCTCTGATTTATTTTTTTATAAATAATTGAAACCCAGTACCCCGAATCATATGCTTTATTTTGTTTTATTTGTACTATATAGAGGTGATCACATCCCAAAAGACCAAATAGTTTAGAAATTTTTTATGACTACCCAGAGAAATAAATGTTAAAATAAAAAATGAAATGAAAAACAGCAATGTAACAATATTGGAAACACATTTATTCTCTATGATTATCCATGTATGTCAATAAAAATATGCATCTTATCATCCTGAGATAAATAAAAATAATGAAATGGGTAATATCTGATCCTTATTAGGGGTATGATTATAAAAAATTCTACCATAAATAAACATTATGAATAAGGCAAGATGAATAACTAAAAAACATTCCATTAAAATATAATCCTTATTATAATATGGTAAGACTGAAATATGATCAAATTATTTCATATAAATAACAAAATGACAGTGAAACATAGCCATGGAAATTCTTCTACTAGTTTAATCACAAGGATTATCAATAATTTATCTCATAACGAGGGAATGAATAATGAGGGACATTATAAACATACCATTAATGATTTGACTATGTCTTCATACATAATCTTGTAAGACATCAACCAATACCCAAACAACATTATTTAATAAGACCTACTGATTCATTGTGGGTACATAGATGGACATTCCCATAACATACTAAGAATAATGCATTTCTCACATAAATGGGGTGAACAATAATCAACATATAAAATCATATTTAATCAAACTTCTAAAATTTTAATAATTGTCCCCAATGAATTGACCGGTTCATAAACCATCTACTGTAATATGATTATTGGTTTCAAAATAGAACATCCTCAGTCAAACATAAAATAATAGATTAAATAATATAAATTATATTGTTTGAAGGTATATCAGCCTCAATGTTTCATAATTCATATGAATATATGATCTTGTATATGAATCACTACTTCTGGGTGGTTCCCATATAATTTATTCATAGAATCGAAAAAATAAAAAAGTTATTTATCAAAAAGTGTCATTCATTCTAAAGGAATGAATTCATTATGTTTGAATATACTATACTTAAAAACATTCATTAGTCAAGAGGATGGGAGGTCAGACTCATCAATACCTTTTCGGGGGAATTATTCTCTCCGTTGGCACTCTATTTATAAATTTGAGATATTATTAGAAATATATATTAATTCACAATGTATAACATAAGTTTTCATTTAAATTTGAAACCAATTATTTTTATGTGATAAATATATAATCATCTATATGTATTTGATTTTCTTCATTAATGGGGATATCTGTATGTATTCAAAGTTCCCCATCAATGTTATCCTTTCATATACTATTGAGGGATTATTTTAATCATCGTTATGATTATATTGGTTTTTAAGACACTCAGTGTGGCAATCTAGAATAAAATGTCATCCAGGTAGACAAAGGATTTTTTTTATGTTGTTAATGTACCCATAAATGGGATACCTATGTATCCTAGATAAAGGATTATAATCCTTCATAGTTTGATGCCGCTTAATGGGACACATCATACATATTTAGTTCATCTGATAAGGGACTAACTATACGTTTTAACGTTATGTGGAAAGGAAATCTAAGTGAAACAAGCTTAATAAAGGTTAGTTATGAGACTTATGACTAAAAGACCCATAGAATAATGAATGAATATGGGTACCATGTATGATTAGACACTGTTGAGATTATGGCCCATGGATAATATGGTTGATTTGCGGTGTTGGGTTTGAACCTCAAAGAGGCTTCCTACATATCCCATTTGTATGTGAATCAAAGCACACATAGTTCGATAAGTATCATAGGATTTTGTAGTACATTTATATAAATGATTATGGTCTTACATCATCCAAAGGATTCCTTTATAATTTGGGGGTTAATTTTGGGGATTAATCCTAATGAGGATTCCCAGATTAAGGGAATTATGGTTGGATTCATAAATTGGATATCCATTGAGCTCCGGCCCTGAGAAGAATTTCTACATATCCAAATTACAATTGGAATTAGTGTTTTCATAGTTCATTCATGGTTTTTGAAAATGTTGATATCACGAAAAATTCCTAAGACCACATTATTAATTCTTGATTTGAGAAAGAACATGTGGTCATTGATTCTACATATTTCCCCACACATTTCAACCTTTAATAGTGGTAGTGGGAGTGCCTACGGTGGGGATAGTGGAAGGGGGCGAGGCAACCAGGGAAGTCGGTGAGGCGACCAGCCTTACCTCTTTTCAAATTATGTTGGAAAAGGTTCCAATATAGTGAAGGGGTTAAGGTTGAGGAAGTAGAGAGAATTAGGAAAGCAACATCATTCCTGAATGGTTACAGGCTTGCACCAGGATGGATATGTTGGTGTTGATATCCTAGAACAAACTACATTTTACATTATTCATTAGTAAATACCTTAACACATCATGATTTCTCTTCTGTGTGAAAATTTATTTGATTTTATCCGGATGATAGTTGTTTCATTAAAGTGTCATAGAGGATCCTTACAATGATGGGATCCTGGAAGGTCCATAACAAGGTTTTTAATATATGTTCTATGGATGGATTATTTTATTTCTAGGACACAAATAATACAGGCCATTATGGGTGAGGACTCATTAAACATTGAGGCACCTTATCATGGTGTGTGACCATTGTAATATCTAAGAGGATATTTTGAAAACAACACCCGCTAGTAGGAAATCCAAATTTCATAGATTCATTGGATGATCCTATCCACGGACGTGTGTATGGGTCCTTATAAATTAATATTATCATTAATAGGTTTTATAACTCGATCACGTATATGTATTGACTAAACCTGTAATGATGCACTATTCGTAGCGAGGGAGGATATGTTGGGTGCATCACAAGTAATAATACATTAATAAATAATGCGAGAAAGGATTTATCCCTTCTGTAAAATAATATAATTTGATATATTAGGACCTTTTATGGAATTGATATAGACTAAATAAATCCATGTCCATTTTGACGAATGGGGATGTTCAATTATGGAAATTCAATGAATGAATAATTGAGGACATGGGTTGATGGCACTATCATGAAACCCGCATGATTCGAGATATCGAGACAAAGAAATTATCATAGACGGTAAGTGTACGTAACAGGTGACAAGCCATTTCTGCATTAACTTCATTCTATATGGGTTCCTTGGTGTTTTTCTAGATGCTAAATATGGCCATTAGGCTGGCTCCGCCTAATGAAACTGAGGAAGATGAGGGTCACACACTAAGTTTGTCCATGTATCTTAGTTAAATTTTAATTTAACATGTTGAATAATTATTATTCCAAATTGTGTTTTATTAATTATTCACGGATGACTATCACATTTATATCAACACAAGATATTTAATAGAATATACTGCAGTTGAAATATTTTATTAATTAATGAGTTATGAAGTGACATTTATTTGAGAAATAAGTAGCCATTATTCAAGGTCAAATAAATGTGGTTGAGAAAATAAAGAAAATGAAAAAAATAAAAAGTAAAACCTATGTATAATAAATATACACGCCGTTTATTTTTTCTAGAATTTGTGAGAAATGATATTATTTATTTATTTAAATAATTTTATTTTTAGTTCATTGGGTGGATTTTATGATATAATAATAGTCAACTATTATTATTAGACATGGGGTATTAAGAATAATTAAATAAAATGAATTAATAATTTTAGGAAATTAATTCATTTTATTATTCTATGAAATTAAAATCATATTTATATATTTCTCATTAGCTTAGAAATTTCTTTGATGGGTTGTGCATGACAGATCTAGAGAAATATCCCATGCCCATAGAGAATTATTTTCTTCCAAGAATGCACTCAAGCTATGAGAGAGAGATCCTCCTCTAAAGGATCAAGTCGATCGAAGGCGAACATCACAAGAGAAGGATCATCTATGATAGACCTCGGTTATCCCTTCCACGATGTCCATAGATTCATAGATATTGTGTGGATCACTGCTAGAGGAATCCTACACATGGATTCTATGGCTCAATGAAGGATCACGTCTGATCATGATCAGAAACATCAATGAAGAAAGGATTCCATATAGGCAATTCTTTTCAATTAATTAAATTAATTATAACAAATATATGATGACCATATCTATTTATTTGAGACTCCCCACTTTCTTTTACATTCTTCATTATTTTCTGAAGATCCGACGTTTTATTACCGTGACATATTTTCGATTGATTGTTGTTGACATTAAAATTAATGTTGGGTACACCCACAAACACACTTCTTCTACACCTGAAACCTAAAATTTGTATCAGTGGGGTCATTTCAGTGATTATAATTATTTATTTTTTCATTGGTGATATACAAATATAATTATTTAGTTGTTTCAATTCATGTTAATCATTCATTAAAATGTGAATCCCAAGATCAATTCCTCCCATCTAGTTTCTCATTCACATAATAAAAATGGGTTTTTCATTTAATATTGATTAAAATAAAAGAAAGGATCTCATCCATAGGTTCCAAACATTCCTAGTCATACAACGCCCGAATACACGGTGTGTATTCTGAAGTACACAATGTGTTTTCAAGGTTCAATGAATCGAACTGTTCTGCCAAATCAAGGCATGTGTTGGAGTATTTCTCAGTAATAAATGACATTATGTGTTGACCAGGAACAGTTGGCACAAGGTTTCAAGATTACATGTCGTGTGGTCCAATAAATATGGAGGGTAGTTCCTTCAGGTTAGGGATAGACTGTGTACCATGTACATGGCTTGCCTAGCCGAAAACTGTGTAATGCAGATATAACACGGCATGTGTCCCACTGAAGGCATTGTGTACTCCAAAAACATCTGAATAACATCAACATGCCATGTCCCTGGGCATGTACTTCAGATGGACGGTGGACAAATGTACACGATGTGTAGTCAAGAACTACACAATCTGTACTCATCCTAATTAAAAAAATTTATTATAATTTATTACTATATTATTCAAACCCTTGAGACCTGTACCATAGCGCAGGAAAAAAGATTAGGAAAAACATGTTATAGGTGTTTTATATAGATTTGTGTTTAATTTAACATTTGTGTAGTGTACATTTCTACTCATTGGGTAGTTATGAATGGTAATTCACAGGGTTTCTTCCAAGGTACAAGTTACATACAAAGATATTTATAAATGAATTTATTCATTTAAAATTATGATGGATGAGAATCTAAAGAGATTGAGAAAAGGGTTTAAAAAATGACTGATTAATTAATGATATTTAATTGATTCGAGCATGATTATTCTTAAATAGTAATGATTAATTAATTGAATTATAGAATTATTTATGTGTAAATATTATTGCATGAATAGATGATCATGGTCTAAACCAAGACTGTTGAATGTGAGTGGTTGCATTTAATTTATTTATTTAAATTAAATTTTTTGGCCTACAATCCTTCTCCTCATTAACATGTGGGGCCTACGTTCTCAAGGTTTTTTTTTGTAAAACCCAATTTTCACCATCATCGAACTGTTAGATAAATCCATATGTAATGGATGGAGGTTCCTAGCTAGTGGAGGTGGCTCATGTTAGTATCCATGGTGAAACCAATCCAAGGAGAGACAAAGGTGGATAGGTGGAAAGCTGTAAACACGAACCCAAAAAGATCAAGGTGTTTCTCCCCTCATACTTGGGTTGGTTTATAAACTGCTAGATAAAAAAATTAGAACAAGAACATGATTATACCATTTATTTTATTTCCTTTATTTACATGGTTTATTTATTGTGGTGGTTTTTCCACAATCACACAATTAATAAATTACAAAAGAACGCAAAATAGAACTAAAATAAAACTGTCTTATGCATAAAATTTTATCTTTAACATGGTTAATAATATAACTATATTCCACTTAATATTAACTAGTATGTATTCAATGATAATAATATAGAAATTGATACATAATGATAAAATCCTTCAAATAAATATTAAGTCGGTATAGCCTTCCATAATAATGGTTAGAATCGAACCATAATTCAATGTGCATGACCAACCCTAGTTGGGGTGATTTCAATTTTTGAGGAATTATAATTCAAGGATTTAGGTTGAATTGACATGGTTTGAATCAAGGATTGACTACCACAAAAAGACATGGTGTGACCAAGAGGAAGATGTTAAGGAAATAAAAAATAAAATGATTTCAGGATTGGGGAGTCCACTCAGTAGCTCAAATAGCTGTGAGTTAATGAAGATGGAGTTAGGAATTCCAACCTAACACCCTTCATATTTCTTGAAAAACCCTACTTGGGGTAATGCGAATGACAATATGGATACTTTACAATATAATATTTAGGCTAAAGAATATTCCAAATACAATAGTGAGGGCTATTAGATTTTGATAAAATGGTGGGAGACTATTTAGTATTAATTTTGTTAATTGACTCAGTTTTATCATCGTAAAGTACTAAACCATTGATCATATTAAATTGTAGAAACAAAAAGGAAAATGACTTTAAACATATCATTGAGCACCATACTCGAGATGGAAAACCTTCTCACTGAAACCAATTTCCATGAATAGAAGAGGCGTTTATGCGTCATCCTTCACCAAGAGAGAAAATTGTATATGCTGAAGAGCCTATTCTAGTTTTTCTTGGGAAAGAGGCCAGTGATGCTGAACTATATCTCTATATGAACCATACAGAAAATCCCACCGATGTCCAATGTTTCATGCAATCGACCATGTCTAATGAGCTCTTGAAGCAACATGAAAACATGGACTCCACTAACATGATGTCTCACTTTAAGTATCTCTACAATGAAAAGGTGATTTAGGAGAGATATGAGATCTCCAATACATTTTTTACAACAAATCATGTAAAGAATGTCCCTATTGGGCCTCATTTAGTCATGAAAATTGGATACATTGGACACCTGGACATCTTATGGATTATTTTCCTAGATGAGTTGCATACAGATCTTATCCTATAATCACATCCTAAGACCATATCTTGATTTATTGTCAACTATATCCTGAGTAACAATGAGAAGAGTCTACCAGAACATTTGAATTTAATTCATTAGGTAGAAAATGACATGGGTCATGACAAACCCACACTCTTTATAGATAATAATAAAAAGAAGGACATGGAAAAGGGGCCAAGGAATTATAAATGGCCTAAATCCCCCGAGAATCATCCCTCAAAAATGTGATTATCTTGAGGCATGGTAATGAATGGGAGGATGTATGTTTTCCATGTGGAAATCAAGGCCACTTGAAGAGGAACTACACCTAGAATTATGGGGATACTAAAGGTGCATTCGTTATCGATTGTAATCAATCCATTTATACACATTGCATATTATATACAACTTGTAGGGCTCACATTTGTATTCAAATGTATGAATCCAATTGATTTAGAAACAATTCCAGATGAGACGTGTATCTTTGGGAGGAAACATTATTAAATGCTGTGAAATAAGGAAATTCATAATAATTGAACAACCTTTTTTAGTGGTAGACTACCACATAGAGTTGTGCACAATGATAACATCATGGTCAGGCATATATCACATTATTTAATGTGGTACTTCACATTAACCAATGTATATGAACTCTATATAATTCACGGTGCGCACGTCACATCATAACATTTAAATTGTGTTGTATAATTTTTTGTGCACCTATCACATAAGTTTTATTCATTTAATAATAAAAAATTCATTAAATTTGGGTTCCCAACTAAATTATAGTGTAACATTAATATAGAATCATCATAAAAAATGACTTAATATGAAACAATATAATGAAGTAATAGGTGGGTTTTTTAATGAAGAGTTATTTTTGAAAACACACATGAAGAAAAAATATATGTCCCAGAAAAGGTATGATGATGATGAATAAATTATATTTAAGTAATATCCATACTGAAAATGTTGTTAATGATTGTAAACACAAAGAATGGTTGTTGGATTTGAGAATTCACATTACATTATGTTAGAAATAGTCATTCATATTAATATCATGTAGATTAACATTATATTAAATAATTATGAAATTAATGACCATTTATTAATTAATTTTATTCAATATGGTTTTATTATATTCAATTATATCCTCTCAGATATGTTATATTTCTTATTTTCATCATTTAGGGGATTCAGTTTTATGGTTTTCATGATTATTTTGATTGTATACATGAATTAAATTTCATGTAAAATGATTTTAATTATCTATAATTTTTATCATATGGTATTAATTATCTTCTAGAATAATAAATGATTTTATAATGAATTTGATTTTATGGTATGTGTATGAATCATTGGATAAATACTAATGAAGATCGTTGTATGTTAATTTTAGTAGTTTTTTATCACAATGAATTCATTTTGGTTATTCATTTTGTATTATGTGTGTAATTTATTTCAAAAATATAATTTGAATTGTAAAATATAATCTATAATATGTTTTAAATATTATAATGTTTTTAATAACATCTTTGGATGAGTTAATGAAAAATGAAATTGCATAACCCATGATGTCGGAAAATTGTCACATCACATGCGACAATTTAATTTTTATAATAATTTATAAAAAGATAGGATATTATTGATGGATATTACAGTAACATAATAGAATAAAAGTTAAGAAATAATATTAGATTTTTCATTCAATTTGGATAATATAGGGCGATTATAAATGAAAAAATATAAAGAAATTGAATAAAAATTGATAGAAAGAGAAAGAGGATTTACCTTATGAATTTATCCTCTATAACAACATCCTTTGGGAATGGTTTTTGGTATTTTTATTACACCAGTAGCTCTTAGAAATGGGTGAGGGAGTAGGGAATTGTATTGAATGGAATTTAGGAATGTACCGATGCTTTTGAAATGTGGGGAGAATAAGGTTAGGTGTGGTATTTGAAGTTGATGAGATAGGTGTTTTATCATTATTATATTCATTAGTTTATTATTTTTGATTAAGATAATAAATATTTTCCAAATTATCTATTAAAACATTAAAATAATGAAGTAAATTTCAATATTTTGATCATATATCCTCCGTACAACATAAATAACTCGATAAATCAATTTTTTATCTTTTATTGTAATATATAGTATTTTACAATTCATAAGAAAGTAGAATATTTTAGAAAAATTACAAAATTCACCTTAATAAATCCATGATTGGTAGATTTTATAAATTAACTCCTCATAAGGAAAATATTTTTCATATATTTTTAATTTAATTTTGATATAAATTATCATTTATATGGAAAATGTAGATTTTAAAATTTTAACTAATTTTATATCACTTTAAAAGACTACATAACATAATAAAAAACTATTTTAAATCCATAAGAAAAAATGAAATTAATATATAAAACCATTTTACAAAAATAAACTTTCTTTTAAATTATTAAATTAATAATAAAAATGTAAATATTTATTTATAACTTATAAAAAGAGTAACACATATTTATTAATTTTTAAAACATTAACTTACTGAGTATATGTTATAATTATAACATAATTTCATTTATTTTATGCTTAACTATTATTTAAATTTTCATGGGTGATAATACTATAAATAAAGCTAGATTACAATTCATTAAGGCCTCATTACTATTCCTAAGGTCATGTTAATATTTCATTTGTAAAGGTTCCTTAACTTCTAGAAATATATCTTATTTCTTTAATTCATAATGTATAAATCTATTATTATGGTATACATGTTATGTTATGTGATTTAGATGATAATAAGTGATAAATTCCACTGATAATGATTTGGGTCCTTACATTCATTCTGCCTGTTGAAATTTCTCCCATGACATTTCAGTTTACATGAACAGATGATTGTAATTTTCCTTCATCACCTCCACTAGTTCCGATGTTATTTTTTCATCCTTATGGTTCCTCCAAAAAAAATTTGATAATGTGGGATTTATTAATGGGTAGAGCCTTTTCTCTCCGATCTAGAACCATTGTTGTCTTCTCCTCTTAAAATAGGCCATCTTCCAGCTGTACCACCACCGAGTTCCTTAAATGTGAGAGATCTTGACAATACATCATCAATAGTGGTATGCGGAACCCATCATGAACATGATCAATATTCGATGGAATTGAATTCCAATAGGCCAAAGAACTTTTCCTAAAAATGTTCTCCAAGTGGCCAATGTACCTAGGATTTAACCTTCTTTTCTTTCTAAACTGTTTGACTATCTTTTATGGTGATATTCAAAGGATGACTTTATCTCCAACATTGAAATGAAAGTCTCTTTTATGGTTGCCAACATAGATTGTTTTCAAACTCTGAGCAGAGTTGATATGTTTTTGGATATTTTGATCCTTCTCTTTCATCTCATTTACAAGCCCATGTCCGTGTATCTTTCATTATCCTACTTCATCCCAATAGTTTGTAATTTTACATTGGTTTTAATATAAATCTCTATATAAATCCATTTGAATAATTGAGTGGAAGATATATTTGTTTGAGAACAAAACCAATGGGAGATTATGATCCCATTGATAATTGAAATCTAAATAGAATGATCCTAGCATATCATGGAGTATCTAAATAGCCATTTCAATTAAACATCAGTTTGGGGTGATAGATCATGTTGAAATATAATTCAGTACACAAATCATATTGAATTCTCCTCTAGAAATTATAGGTGATCATGGGATCATGATAAGAGACAATTGAATGTGGAACTCCCTGGAGTCTCACAAATTTATATAGATATATATTTTCATGTGGTTCACGAGATAGATCTTATTGAATAATGATAAAGTGGACAGTCATTGTGATATAGTCCAGTACAACCCATATCATATTATTTCCTTGGGATGTTTGAGAGAGTCCTATGATAATTTCCATATGGAAATATATAATTTAGATATTTTTGTAGGAAATGGTTGCAACAACCCTTTGGAATAATGCCAATCTGCATTAACACGATGACAAGTGAAACACATTGATATATATTCCACAACCACATTATCCAGCTTTCACACTAACATTTTTCTCAGAGATTCTGGTATATACTGGTTCTATAAGGATGTCTAGATAATGATGGGCTATGTGAATTATCTGATAGCTCCTTCCTTATCCAAGGTGATGAGGTTATATACAGCCTTGTACCAACCTGAATCACACCATCATCATTGATATTGAACTCTTACATCTTCCCTTACTTTACTACATTTATATTTCATTGTAACTATGGATAATCCATGTATTCATATTTATTATTCAATTGGATAGATGGTTGCCAAATCATTTGTGAATGGTAGAATTTATTGCTTCCATTATGATTTCAGAATCCATTATTTTCATATCTATGATGAGAGGGACATTCTAAATCAGAATTATGGATAACGTAAGAGGTTAATTCCTACCTATATACCCAACATCCTTGTTTTCCATTCCATATAATAGTGTGTAAATGAATTGTAGTCCTCGATTAGATCTAAGCTTATCATTTGACACATGTTGAGATCCTTTTTTGTGAATATATACTTCATAATCATTTTATCGGCATCTATGTCACACTACAAAACATATAGTTATTGATGTGAGATTTTCAAGGAAAGAATAAATCTTGATAACTCAATAACAGACATACGGTAGTTTTACTCACGGATCATAAATTACCGTCATGCATATTATATCACATTATAACTCTTCATGAGTACAAAAACCAATTTGTTCTTTGAATCATTACTGTATATCACAAAATATTATCCACTTTTTGGTAGTGTGAGTACTTGTGCATTACTAAGCCGTATCTTGATTTCCTTAAATCTTTCCTCATATTCTTCCATCCATACATACATTTCCCATTTCAAACTTATTTTTTTATAGTTCTAAAACATTTTGAGAAATTTCTCATAAAACATTGATAGTTCCTATATAATCCATTAGATCTATGAATTTATGTTACAATATAGGGTTTTGGCCATTCCTCAATTGAATATGTTTTTAAAGGGTCCATATAAATTCCCTTACTTATGATCACATGTCCCAAGAATGTGACCTGCTGCCTCAAAAAGACACACTTTCAGAACATCGCGTACAATATATCAATTCCAAATGTCACCAAGAAAATGATTAGATTCTATTTCATGTTCCTACTTTCTCTTGGAGTGGATGAGAATGTCGTTGTTTAAAATGACCAAAAAAATTTCAAGGACATGTCTAAATAAACAATTCATAAAATCCATGAAGAATTTAGGGGCATTAGTATGTCTCAAGGGCATTAAATTTAACTCATAGTTCCCAAACCTTATAGAATAAGGATGTCTTCAGAATCCCTTCCATCAACACCCATACCTGATGATATCCTGAATGTTGATCCACCTTTGAGAAGTACTAAGCTCTTCTTTATTGATCGACCATTCCTTTAATCAACTAAATATGATACTTGATATTTTCGGTGATATTGATGGGGGTATTTATTGTCAATAAAAATTGGACTTCTTCTTTCATTCATTTTGAAAAAGAGAAGCCATTCCCCAAAATATGATGCACTAGGGTGTGTGAACCGTTTTATCAAATGCTCTTGTAGCTTCTAATTTAAATCATCTAGATCTATAGGCTAAATTCTACTGGGTCATTTTGAGATAGGAGTAGCTCCATGAATGAGTTATGTTGTCAACTCTACCACACATTATGGGGGATGATTTGGTAACTCGACTAGAAATACATCAATATATTCCATTATAATGGGAATACCCCCTAGGATGATACCTTACATTTACTCAACTATTTGACTGAGGTATTATTCTTCATAGGGAATCAACACCGACAACATAGATGGATTTTCCCAAGGATATTCATAATATTACTTGCATTTGTATAGTAAAATGGGATGGTTTTGAATATGAATAGATATTTACATTCCCCAATAATTGATGTATTTTCTATATAAATAAATATAATTTATCCCTAGTATAGGATCAACTTACACCAACTTATGTTATTTTGTTAATTTAAAGGAGAATTTTCACACACTCACCAACATGAAAAGTTTCCAACCTTTGGATTTCATTGATTGATCCTCTTAGTGTTTTTATATTTATATATACATCATGATTTTAGGGATTTGATTCAATAGTAATAAAAAAAATCATGTTATAAAGGAACATATAAAACTGTAATCAAATAATACATTTACCATTCTTGAGTGAATAGGATGTGTACCTTATACGACATAAAATTATAGCTCGAATTCAACAGTTGTGATAGAATAATACATTCCATGGTTTCATGGATTTGGTGGCTGTTGAAACTAAGTTTCAAGAAAGACTAATGGTTTTGTTCAATGGCTTGTATAGTATGCTTATTTCCTAAAATTGTAGTATCATACCATTGGTTGTTCTCTCTTTTCTTCTACCATATTATATTACTTCCTTATGTGTTTTATAAATTCAGGATGTTGGTGTCCTTCTCTCCCACACATGAATAATTTCCATATCCCATTGAGGGAGTGTCCATTATGTTTCATCCCAACTTTTTCAAATGTTGGTTGTTTATATTTATTTCCACCTTTCCCATTAGATCCACCGGCTTGAATGTCTATATTACGGTTCTTATCACCATTGCTCGAAGATAATACTCTAAACTCCATATCCACATTGAGATAACATCTATCAACTTTTCCATAAATCACAATGTCTAAAATTACAAGAGCCTTTCGAAGGTGTTGTTTTAAATGATTAATGAATCTATAAATTTTTCTGGCATTAATGATTAGAAAATATGAATCATATCTTGAAAGCCTAGTGAAATTTTCACTGTAGGTCAGGATAAATTTACCTTAATTTTTCATAATATCAATGACAACACTCACCATATGTTTATGAAGAGTTTGAAGGAATTAATTTTTGGAATCCTTATATTAATTTCATTCCACAATGTATTTTTAATTTCATCCATTGAATGGGTGTTTTTAATAAAGTCCCACCATTGGTCAGTTTCACTATCTAAACGATAAACAGACACAATCACTTTCTCTATCTCATAATAGTGAAGCATAAAAAATATATACTCCATCGAGTTGACAAACTATTACAAAAATAGTGGATATGAAAAACCACTAAACATTTCTTTTCACTTCCAGAATAATAACTCGGTGTCCAGTTTCTCCTCCTTAGGTGAAGGTAGATTCTAAAAATTATTATGTTCATTTTTCATAACATGAGACATCTTGGTAAGAATCACCGTGATTGTTTGAACTCCAACTCCATGGGAAGTATGGTTTTCCTTTGGGAAACTGCTGCATTATCCGGTGCAATGTTTATTTTCCTAGTTTCTCTTGGTTAACACAATATTATAATATAGAAAAGGATAATGGAAATCATATGATATTAATTAAAGAAAAAAATAATTTATTCCAATGTTAAATTAATACTAAAGACATTTATTGTGGGATAACTCAGTATAGAATTTTCTAAAACAATTCTTTCTTTGGTGATTACATAGATTAATCTCATACTTAGGGTTTTCCAATATTTTTTCTAATCCAAATTCATAATTTTACTAAAATGTGTTCTGATACCAACAATAGTGACACTTATTTTTTCACATCTAATTACTCCAATATAAAAAATAATAATACGAACTCAATACACAACTAGGATAAAATGGTTTAGTGACATCAAAAAACATGGACAATACATAAAATATAAAAATTAAAACATAAATATTTATTTAATTCCTTCTTCACTAGCTTCTTATGGTCCCTTTAAATCATCTTAGTACATGTAATCGCCATAGGATATACACCAAAAACGTTTGAGCTAAAATCCCAGGGAGAGGATGGATAAGAGCATGAAACAATATAACATGTGATGAGCATAATAATTATCATCATAAATCCGGCATCGAACCATAACATTGAGAGTAAGAATTGTGTAAAATAAATAAATTTGGAAATGAAAAAAAATTAAACATAATTTCTTAGTCGTTAACTACCACACAAATTTGTGGGCATGGATAACATCATGTTCACTTATATTTTAGTTTTTTTCATGAGTTTATTATTTAATAGATTATAAAGTAGCTGTTATGAATAGTATTATCCAAATGTTTTATTTTATAAAACATTAACACGCAACTTATGTAATTTCAAGAACATGATATAAGAACCAATTCAATTTTTTTGGATAATTGATGTATTATTCAAAAATGTAAATTTTCCTCCTTTTGATGGTGAACCAATTTTAAGTCTAGTTTTTTACACATTTATAATTTATATTACAAAAAATAAACATCATATTTGGAATCGAGGAATCAAAATTTACATAGGATTAAATTTTTTTGATTTTATAATAGTATTTATATTTTATTGAATAGTAATAATACTGCATTTCATTTTAAAATTTCCTTTTCATATAATTTAATTATGTAGTTAGAATATATTTGTAATTTATTTTAATATGGAATTGGGTTATATTTGTTTCATTTAATCATATTTTTTACATTGAAAATAATTTTAAATTTAAATTGGACATAAACACATGTCATACTATTGATTATTTTTAAGTCTTAAAATCCCACTTTATAATTTTGAAAAAGGGAAATAATTTTTAATTATTTAATGAATCATTGGTGTTTTGAATTTTAGAAAATGGATTCCATATATTGAATTAATGGTTCCAGATTAGGTTAATAGGTAAATTATATTTTTTTAGATATTATAAATAGTAACTATGATAATTTTTATTTATCATAGTTAATGGAAAATTTGGAAAATAAGGGTAAAAATCAAATTGATAAAAAACTAAATTTATCGTAACACCGGAAAAATTCACTTTAGAAGAATTCAATTAGACTAATAACACCAATGGTCTGGAATTTATTCATTTAATACACTTTTTTCTATGATGTTGATGTAATTATAATTAAAATAAATGAATGTGACAACATGTGACTCTCATGTATCTTATAAGTATAAAATTTTTAATGTTGAGATAAAATTGAAAAATCATAAAACATAAATAGCCTTCATAAATCTAATAAAATTGTATAAATCATGAAATTTTATATACAATTATTAATGATTTAACAGTTTATATTAATGAAGAAAAAATAGTGATGTTGAAATTAATTTTTATAATAGAAATATCAACAAATTGGTTTTAAAAATATGAAAATAAATAAAATATAAACCAATTATTGTAATCCAAAAATTTCATATAAGAATATGAAATGTTAGTTATGTATTTAATGCTATGGATTGAATTTATCATTAGAGTTGATTTTATTTAATTTAAAATAAATTAATACTTTCAAAATTTATACTATATATATTTTATAAAAATTAATTATTATTAAAATACATAAAAATCGCAAATATATTTAAAAAATTTAATGTAAAATTTATATAGCCGAAAATTTCATAAAGTATCCACTTATAGAAAAATGGAAATACAATAGTAAATATTTAAAACATTTTAATATTTAGAATATTATTACTGCTTTTATAATTAAATATGATAACTATT
This sequence comes from Viscum album, assembly GCA_963277665.1. Classification (NCBI taxonomy): domain Eukaryota; kingdom Viridiplantae; phylum Streptophyta; class Magnoliopsida; order Santalales; family Viscaceae; genus Viscum; species Viscum album. The sequence continues at coordinate 1,900,307,300 of OY728130.1, read as the reverse complement.
TATAAATCAAAATGATAACGTTTCAAATTAAATAAATGTCTAATTATTTTTGTCTTGGATGATTTCTAACAAAAATCATCTTATATTTGAAATAAATGAGTTCGAGACCATTATAAAACAAAAATCAATTTATAATAAATTAAAATTTCATGACATTCCTAATGCGCCCCACCCCTTATCTATAACAGGTAACTTCTCATTCCCTTTTATTCACACCTCCAATGTCATTTGGCTCGGCCAAACCCTACCCAAATATCCTCCAAACATCTATCATTTCTTTATAGAGGCCACAATTTGTGTAGAAATCCATCATTTAGAGACCATTTGTGAAAATAAAAATGAGATTCAGGAGGATTCATTTATCATTATGAATAATAAATTACACGATCATTATTAATTATAATGAAACCAAATCCCCTTTAAAATGAATCTCTTTAAATGAAAATCTCTTCATTTTAAGATGGTGGTTCAAAAATTGTATCAATTAAAAATATTATTTTCAGTTCCTGAAAACAATAATCAATTTCATATATTTAAAAAAATTTAATCTATTTTCATGTTAACATTGTCAGAGGGATATATTACCATGGATCGTTTTTAAGAAACCGTTATTAATATATTTTAAATGCCAGAAAACTCTGAATATTAGTAACATTTATAAGTCTTGGTAATTCCTCAACCACATTTGGTTAGGATAGATCATTTTTATTCAATACTTATTTTAAATGTTCCCATGAAAAGAAAACATTTGTAAAAAATATGATAGTTTGTAAATTTACCTTAGAAATGATTTTTTTAGGGTTTAAAAAAAATATTTATATTTTTTTCCTGATTTTTTGATCATTTGGAATAAACCAATATAACATAATTAAAAGCAACAAAAAACATATCCAAATATTCATGGATGATCAGGTTCATATGATCTATAAATACATAAGTGTAATTTGACCAATCTAATGGCATAATAAGAAACTCAACATTCTAATATCTATTATTTAATTATGTTTTTGGAATTTCTTCCACAATCAACTTTATTTTATGGTACCATGATCTCAATTCAAACATTCATGATCTCCCAAGAGCTTATTAATCAAGTTATCTAAATGAGGCAAATGAAACATCATATTAAAAGTGATGTTATTCACCTTTTTATAATAAATAAAAATTCTCACATGTATATATATATATATATATTTATTTATTTTTAATAAAAAATAGTCTCACAGCACGGAGATGTACTCAAGAATGAATATTTTATCTAGAAACACCTTCAAAATCTTTTTTTACAATATATATTCTAAATAATCCATTCGGGAAAGTATTTAGAAATAGGTTTAGAATCAAGAAATAAAGAAACAGTTATCTCAACCTCCCAATCATTTTTAATACTTGAAAAATCATCCCTAAAAATCTAGAAACATATTTACCACAAATAAATCACTAATCTGAATTGTTATCTTTTATTCAGTAATATGCTTAACAAAACATTCAGTTCCATATATTAATAGTTTCACTATTTCTAGAAATGACTTCAATTATATGTTATTTTTGTTCTGTACATAATAAAACACTTTATAAATAAACTAATTTATTTTTTCCATAAATATTGGCCTAGTTAGTAGAATGCCAATCCATACCTTGACTATCATCAAATTCAATTAGGGGAATGGTAACAAAATTTATAATTAAATTATTTGCACAAAAATTTCCAATAATATAATTATAATTTATTAATGTATTATTATTTCCCCCAATTATTTTCACCATATTTTTTTACTTCATGGATTGAGGTTAAATTTCTAATTTACCCAAAAATTTGTAAAATTCGAAAGAATTTATAGAAACTAAATCTAACCATACATTATAAAATTATGATTAAAAAATAAATGTACATGATTCCACATAATTTGAGGCCCCAACATCTTCTGATGTTTTTGAAATGGAATTCATGACACATTTACCCTTATATTATAGATTCATTATATCATTTTCCAACCTCTTTAGACACTCATTTTTATAATTATCTATCTCATTACATTTAAAATATTTTATATCTGAATATTATGAAATTTCATACCAAAGAATTATCATTTTAATTTCAATTAAAACACATATTCACAAGTTTATCACATTATAAATGGTTACTAGACATTAAATTGATTTCCACAATGTTTTTTACCATAATTCCCATAATCTAAATACTACATTTTCATTCTGTCAGTTTTATTTAATGCATTCATTTATTTTCCATGCCACCTAGACCTATTTTTTGAGTAGTTTTCAAAGAACACATGATCATTGGTTAAATACATATCCACCTTATCATCACATCAACAATAATTTTTTAAAACATTTCACTACATGATTATTCAATGTTCATCGATATTTTGGATTCAATCTTAAGAAAAAACTATTGATTAGACTATCTTTTTATTAGATAAAGTTTTTTATTATACAATTCCAATTGATTAAATTTTTATTCTTATGTTTCACAAAAATAATCATACAGTCTCAATTAAAATAATTGTTTTCTATCCTATGTTAATCCCTGGTATGAAAATATTTCTCAAGAAAATATTTTTTAATTCATCTTACTCTGAAGCATCAATCTCCTCGTCATCCCAAATATTATAGTCTATTTACCACCACTATATAGATTCACCTTCAACCATGTTAATCTAATGAATATACATTTGATTATTGTAACACCCCATGACATCAAAAATATTTGATATGACATTATTCCCTCTTTCAACTACCAAAAGGTCAAATGATACACTAAACTCAAGAGAGTGTTTCCTTAGTTATGTTCCAGCACTATATTTTTCCTCTGAGTTTGGTCTCGTTGGTCACATGAATAGATGTCACAACCATTTATGGTTTTCTTTAACAGATCTATAAATATATAAAATTGATGAGTTTTAGTTCAAAACATTTCAGGTTATAGATTCATAAGGACATTTTCCTCCCATTTCCTTCCTACATCATCTTCCTAGTTTCTTCTACAGAAATCAATTATGAACATAAATATCATAGATGAAGAAACATGGTAATAATTAAATTATATATCATTCAAACATAACAATAAGGTTAAAATAATTTATGGGTACTTTTTTACATTATTTCATCCCCAAAATTTATCTATACCTTTCTCTGAAACCATATGTGAGGACCTGACCATAAACATTACATAATCATGTATATTAAACCTATATAATCTTTTATACATTTCCAATGATATTTTTGATTTTTAATTTTAGATAATTATGTAATAAAATCATAAATTGAAACTCATATATTAAAAATATGTAACTTTTATTCAATATCCATTTTTGCACAAAATAAAAATTTCATATAAAACAGAACATGTTTCTGTAAAATACTCTCATGATTTATCTCACCCAGTTTTTCATGTCATTGTTTTGATCCTATTCCTTTGAAATCCCGATACATTTCATGGGATTTGAGTGAGTTGAATTTTGTGTTTTTAAGATTCATTTATGAATAATTACCCTAATTTGGTATCCCCATTTATTTTTATGACTTTTTGGAGAAAGTTTGGTTACTTCATGATTTTGGATAACCGTGAGCCCATTTCCAGTTTAGAAAACCAAATTTGATTGTTTTATAACACATTTTTTAAAACAACTTTCACTAATTACACTACATAACTTTACAAAACTGATATATTCAAACCAACATATCCTTTTGGACCCCTTAAGAATTCATAATCATGATGAATTGGGATTACTTATTTATGTATTTGGAAAATCCCTGGGCCCACTTCCAGTTTATTTTTAAAAATAATCTGTTTATTTTATCTCTAATTCAGTTTTTAATATATTTCAATGATTCTACCTCCCACCAGAATCCAATAACCCATTCCTCACCCCAATTATCCATCTTCCCTCTTTGGAGATCATAATAGTCATGGAGTAGGGAAACATTTTATGTGTCTCTCACATCTTCTAGAATTGACAAGGTAAATTGTATCATTCATAAGTAATTCAATTCATACTCTTTTTCCCAAAAATCTTCTTATCTAGTTTTTTCAGACCTTAAGAGTATCTAAAATATTTTATAATCCCTTACATTTTATCTAAGGGTTCAGATATAATGGAATACGAATAGTTTTCTAGTTGAAAAGGTGATATTTTTTCTCATTTATCCTTCCTCTTCTTCCTCCATTCATTACTTATGGAATTAACAATCTCCCATATTCCTGTTCAATCGAGGGTTATATTATTCCATGATATTTGATGGGTTTTTTTATACATTTGTTTCTAGTCATCATAGGTTTATGGTTTGTAAACCCTTGGATGGTGATTTTGGGTGTGTCATTCAATTATGTCGAGGATTTGAGGTAGGATGTCTCCTTCAGAAGATTTTATCATCTATGTTTCATCATTATCATATTTTTATAACCTTATTTATATGATATGTGCTACTGTGAAACCTTGTTTTTAATTGTTATATGTGAAAATTATGTATTATGGCTTAATTTGTAAAAAATATAGTTGTTTCAGTATAAATGTTTCCTCCTCTTGTTTGATAAATTATTTAATGAGTGTCCCCACACGGTTTATGGTATTTTGAATATTTTTCAGTATCCTGAATAACTTTTTGGCCTGAAAATTGTATTTTATCACTTTTTAAGTGCTTCACAGAAGTTGTTTTGTTAATGAGTGAATGCCACGTGTTCCGTAAATTTTCTTATTGGCATTTATTTGTCAAGTTGAATTTTAAAATGATTCGGTTGGATTTATAAATACATTTGAATTACGTAAAAAATTATTTTGGTATCCTTTTATGTATTTCCAATTTTTATTTTTTTTTTGAAATAAATGGGTTTTGGTTTACAACACTTTTTGGCATCAGTTGCTAGAAAATGGCATGTTTCACATTCTTATGAAAATGGTTCTGTTTTGATTATGTAACCTACTTGTTTTATTAGATTTATGAGTGTGGTTTGATGAATTATATGGTGTTTAAAAACCTATTCAAAAAATTAAATGCATTATATTTTCAAATGATTATTTTCTGAAAATGTTTAAAAGCCTCTTGGACCTTTCCTAAAAATGAGGAATGAGTGTTTCACTTGTATATACCATGTTGTGTTAATTCAGATTTATTTATCATCCATGAAATTATTTTATTAAATGTTTTTTCAGCTTCCAAATATGTTTGGATATGCTCTTGTTTTGTGCTTATAATTAAAATAGTGTTTTTGAATGAGTTTTATGTTCAAAGCCTCAATTAACTGCTTGAAATTATATTATAGAAATTTGTAGTGGTTTGTTTATTCGTGAAATAAATGTAATGAATGTTTATGGGCAGTTTGGGTTTTTATGTTTTGGAAATAGAATTTTAATGTGAAATGTGTATTTGATAATATGTGTAACTTTATTGAGCACTAATGGGAATCCATGGTATCTATGTGGGCGGACGTGTACTAGTATTCTAGTCATTCTATTGGGTTTGGCCCATGATTAACGTATCATATTTGATGTTGAAAACAATACATAAAATATGATGATGATGACTTTGGGGGACCACTAGGTTAAGGGTATTCTCCCTAATAGTGGCTCATGTGTACAAGAACAAATATTTATTATGGTTACTTTCACCGAGATAAGAGGTGACTAGGGCCCACAACTAACTAGTGTATAGGGGTGTCCCCATGACTTGTGCTCATTTGCTATTTTGTACTCACCGTCAGCATACGGTATGTTTGGATGGTAAATTCAGTAGTGTTTGTGATTTATTTAAAATTGTAAATTCTCTATATCAGACCTCTTGACAACAATTTTAATTTTGAAGTTTCTCCACTTTGAAACTTTTAACTAGCATTCTTGTTTATAAAACATGAAATTTTTTGTTCAGTAATTTCATTTATATAGAATGGGAACTTATTTAGAATACATACCTTTATATTTTGTATTTAAAACATGAAATTGATGTTACTTTTATATTAAATGATTTGCACTAGGAATTGTATATCGGGCTAACAAAATGATTTTTAATACTCACGCCTATAGACTTCTTCTATTTTCATCCCTTGTCCATGTTTTTTAGCTTGAGTTCGATGACCTTGGGAGATATGTGATAATTATTTTGGAGAGTTACCAAAAGGGGCACATGGAGTTATTTGGTTATCAGGTTCGGTAAGATGATTGGTTGGTTTATTTATACCTTCAGTTTCATGTAAAAATAATGTTCTGTTCTATTTTTATATAAATGTATTTTGGGCTATCCATTTCTTTCTGATGTATACATTCTTGTATATATATGGGATAAATCATTCCCTAATTTACTCTATTTATTCCCGTGGTTCTTGTCGCTATCTCGGGAGGATCGGGAATGCCTCTCGGGACTTGTCGCGGGCTGGCCCTTGTGATCGGTTTAGGGTCGACTCAGGCTAGTTCGTGACACAATGTTGTCAGAGGAGGTCGGATCTTTGCATACCTTTCTTTTTAGAGCACCCTTGTTATTTGGGGGATGTCAAGGTAGAAAGAGTAGTATTTCTGGTACATTAGGATTATGTGTGGGAAGAGAATAACAATGTCTTTCTTCTTCTAATAATCTAGTTTCCAAGGGAAGATATGTTTTATTAGTGTCTTTTTTTCTTGTTTATTGAATGGTTTTGGGATATGACACGGGAAGTCTGACCAATGGCCTCTGTGAGCTCAAATGGCCTAGAAATCGATGTGGATCCAGGAAATGGTCTTAATATGTCTCTCTGTGTTGGTGTTGTGTTTGACATATGGCTGCCAACTATATGGTCAAGTCACACACTGAAACTACTTCCATTTTCTGTGTTTCTTGGACGTTTCTTGAATTCTGATTTTTTTTTTTGAAATTCCGTGTGTGAGAACCATGGAAATCGTTTTTAAAGGAAGGATTGGATTTTTAAAAGGGGAAATGGGTTTTAAAAAATTAAATATTTTAATGGTTTTGGAAGATTGTGTTTTTTTGAAAAAATATCGGGTGGAAGTGAAAATGATTTAACATGATTGGATTTTACATTATCTAAACTTGTGGTTTTTTGAAATAAAAATTTTGGAAAGTGTTAATAATTTTAAAAAAAATCGGAAACTTTTTTTAAATGCAAAGTTTTGGGATATTGAAATGTTTTTAAATCTGATGAATTGGTTTTGGAAGTTTGGTTTTGAGTGGCTGCAGTTTTCTGGAAAGGGTTTTTGGCTTTTGTGGTTGTTGGATTATAAAAATTAACCTTGATGATTTTATTTAAAATGGGAAAGGGATATTTGGAATAGAATGGTTGTTTTTGTATGTTCTATTAAATGAAATGGATTTTTTTTGATCAAATGGTTCTTGATAGAAGCGTGGATTGTCTTCTGAAATCTGAAAATGGGTTTTCATTTGGTGGTTATTGTGCCTTTGGATGGTACATGATTATTTTTATAATGATGACGTTTTGTTTTTTCATTTGGTGTTTTCATGGGTTCTCGCATGCAAGGTTTCCTAGATATATGGATGAATGCCCGGTATGTCCTGGTTTTCATTTCCCGGGGTGGAAGATTAATATTCAAGTGATTTAGAATTGATAAACACCATTGGGGAATGTGAAAATCCACTAAGTTAGATTATTACTTTTATTAATTTTTCAAAAATTATTTTAGATGAATAATTTTGGTATTTGTTTTGAACCGACAGTTATGTGGATGGTTTATCCTATGTCTTATCAGTGTTTTCTATTCAGTATACATCCTTAGGATCTAGATGTTATAATCTTATTGTATCTTGAGATGGGATCTTGTTGGTGGCATATTTTTGGTGTATTGTTCAGTGGGTTTCTAAAGATCGGTTGGATGTTGTGATGTTTCTATGGATGGCTCTCCATTGCTATGCTTTCTAGTTGATCAACCTAAGTATTTGTTTAAAATGTTAAATACACCTCTTAGAATGATAAATCAGCCCATTTGTTTAAATAGGAAGATTTTTGGGCTTGATTAAATGTTCCTTCCCTTTATGGTGATTCTCTCAGTTGGAGTAGTTGTTCCCAGTGATGTTTAGTGGGTGTTTGTTTTGTGCCTTGTTCATTCTGCTCCCCATTCGAAGTGAGAGAAAATAGTGTTGTGTATGTCTGTTTTCTTGTTTGGGTAAAAATGTGTTGTTGAGGAGGAGAGTTTCGTGGCATCTAATGATCTGTGGTTTCTTATTGGGAGTGTTATGTGGTATTGTGTGGAACTAAGGGATTGAGTACATTTTGGGGATTAGAAAAGCCTAGCTGTGAGGGAATAGATTATTCATCCATCATATCTCCAACCCGTGGTTCCATAGTGAATCTAGGATGTAATCAGGTGTCCTAGGATTGTGGGTAGAATTTCTAATCTCTGCGTACACCATTTCATTGAGATAATTCCATAGTTTCATTTGTGGTTCAAAATATCCCAATGATTGGGTCCCCGTCCCTCCCCAACCTAATTGTAGGGGGTCTGGATCCATGCAGAATGCGTTGGCCCTGTTTTTAACCCTCTGCTTTGGAGTGGGTGGTTTAGATGTTCATGTTATATCCCTCTTAACATAGGTTTGTAGGTTTTTGTGGGAGAGTTTTTTTGGACTTGTGAATGTGAGGCCCAAATCTATTTAATGTTTAGTTATTTGTTTTTTCCTTGCTAGTTGGGTTCTAATATTTAGGAGACCCACCATAGGACTTCTTGATTTTTCAACCTAAGAACATGTCTAGTACTAGTTTTTATTAAGCTCTTTAGTTTGGGTGATTTTTGGGTTCATTGGGAAAAAGATATACAATCGGGTTGTTGTCTTGGTTGTAGAGGCGGTGGCTTGATATTTCCATTGTTTTTCAGAAAGTGGTTGGTAGTTGGTGTTTTGTTTAGGAAAGAGGATTAAGTTATGTTGATGGAAAATAATATTTCACTATATTGATAGGTTGGATCATGTTGGATAAGGAATCCACATGTGTTTATCTTTCAGCTAGAAAGTTTTATGGCTTTCTGGGCGCGGAAATCTTTAATGGTGGGGAGAATTGTTATAACCTGATTTTCATGTCTTTGATTTGATCCAGTTAATTTTAAATCCTGATACATTTCTTTGGTATTGTTTGATATGAATTTTGAGTTTTTAAGTTTCATATATGTCTAATCACCCTAATTTGGCTTCCCCATTGTCTGTTTAAATGTTTTTGGAGAAAGGGTGGTTACTTCATGATTTTGGCGAACCGTGAGCACATTTGCAGTTTTAAAAACCAAACTTGTTTCTTTGATAACTCATTTGTTTTAAAACAAAATTCACATATTCCAATTCATACTTTTCCTCCAAATATATATTAAAAAAATACCCTTTTGGACCCCTTAATAATTCACAATGATAGTGAATTGGGGTTAATTATTTACGTATTGGGCCAGCCCATGGGCCCATTTCTAGTTTTAAAAAAAAAATTTGTTTATTTTATAGATAATTAAAATTTTAATATATATCTTTGATTACAACTCCCACCTGAAGCCAATATCCATATACTCACCCCCATTAACGATTTTTCCTCTTTGAATCTCATAATAGTCATGGAATGGGGAAACATTCTCAATGTCTATCAAATCATCTAGAATTCACAAGGTAGTTTATATCATTCATAAGAAATTAAATTCATACTATTTTTGCTACAAATACTCTTTAAATATTTCTTACAAACCATTGGAGTATCTGAAAAAATATACAAGCCATTACATTTTTTCTAATAGTGCAGATCTAATGGAATACAAATAGTTTTCTAGTTGAAAATGTGATATTCCTTATCCTTTATCCTTCATATTCTTCCTCCTTTCATTATTTCATGATTTTATAATATCCCATAGTCTTGTAAAATCTAGGGATCTAATATTCAATTTTTTTCATGGGTTTTATATTCATTTGGGTCTGTTCATAATAGGTTTAAGGTTTGTAAACCCTTAGATTCTGATTTTGGTTGTGGGTTTCCATTACACTAAGGATTTTTGGTAGGATGTCCCATGAACATGCCTTTATCATTTATGTCTCATCATTATAATACTTTTAAAAACAGATATATATGATATTTTTTGCTGTGAGACCTTGGTTTTAATGTTTTTATGTTCAAAATATGTTTTATGACTTATTTTGTTAAAAATATAGTTGTTTTGGTATAAATGTGCACTCTTCTGGTTTGATAAATTATTACAAGTGCTTCCTCACTTGATTTAGGGTATTTTGAATATGTTTCAGTATCTTGAATAACTTTATGGCATGAAAATGGTATTTTATCCCTTTTTATGTTCTTAATATATGTTTTTTTGTTAATTGATGCATGCCACATGTTCGTTAAATTGCCTGGGTGGCCTTTATATGTCTAGTGCAGTTTTAAAATGATTTGATTTGATTTTTAAATAAATTTGATGCATGTAAAAAATATATTTTAGGATCCTTTTATGTCCTACCAATTTGTATTTTGTTTTAAAAATAAATGGGTTTTGGTTTACAACATATTTTGGCCCGAGTTGCCGGAAAATGGCTTGTATCACATTCTAATAAAAATGGTAGTGTTTTTAATATGTAACATGAGTGTTTTATAGGATTTATGAATGTGGTTTGATTATATATATGGTGTGTATACACCTATTTAAAAAACATGAAATTCATAACATTTTGAAATGTTAGTTTTGGGAAAAATTTTAAAGGCATGTTTGTCCTTTCATAAAAATGATGAATGGGTGTTTTATTCGTATATACCATGTTGTTTAAATTTGTATTTTTTATCATCCATGAAATTATTTTCGTAAATGTTTTTAGGGTGTCCAAATATGATTCGGTCTGGTATTTTTGTGTGTTTATAATTGAAATAGTGTTTTTAATGAGTTTTATCTCCAAAGCCTCAATACACTCCTTGAAATGGTTTTACGAAAATTTGAAGTGGTTTTTAGATTTGTGAAAGGAATGTGAAGAATATTTATGGGATATTCATGTTTTTATGGTTTGGGAATGTAATTTGGTTGTGAAATGTGTATTTGATAATATGTGTAACTTGATAGAGCACTAAAGGGAATCTCGTGTATCTAGGTGGGTGGACGAGTACTAGTATGCCAACGATTCGGTTGGGGTTTTCCCCTATATCATGTAACAAGTTCGATGATTAAAACACTAACTAAACAATGATGATGATGATGTTGGAGTACCACTAGGTTGTGGATACTCTCCCTACTTTTGGCTCGTGTGCACGAGAACACAAATTTATTATGGTTTCTTTCATCGAGATATGAGGTACCTTGGGATCACAACTTACTGGTGCCTAGGGGTGTTCCAATGACTTGTTCTCATTGGATATTTTTTTCTAAAAGTTGGCATACAGTGTGTTTGGTTTTGTAAATTTATTAGTATGTCTGAATTATTTAAATGTGTAAATTCTTTATACCAGACCTCTTGAAAACTATTTTCATTGTGAAGTTTCACCTATTTTAAAATTGTAACTAGCATTCATGTTTATAAAACATGCATGTTTTTATCAGATAATTTGTATTATATATCATGGGACCTTATTTGGAAAACATACATTTATATTTTTTATTTAAAATATTAAATTGACATTACTTTTATATTAAATTATGTGCATTGTGAATATAATATTGGTATAACCTACTAAGTTTTAATACTCATGCCTATAGTCTTCTTCTATATTTATCCCCTTGTACAGATTTCAGCATGAGATCGATCACCTTGGCATACATGATATCATTATGTTCTACTGTGACCAGAAGGGTCAAATGGAGTTACTTGGTTATCAGGTTTTGTCAGATGAGTTGTTGGTTTAGTTGTATTTTCAGTTTCTTTTACAAATAATGTTTAGTTTAGTTTTTATATAAATGTATTTTGGGAATTCCATTTCTTTCTTCTATTTGATTTATTGGTTATATATGGGAGAAATCATTCCCATGTGTACTCTATTGATGCCCTTAGTGATTTTCACCATACCAGGAGGATTGGGAACACCTCTTGGGACTTGTCGTGGGTGGGCCCATGTGACCATTTTAGGGTATACTCAAGCTGGTTCGTGAGATGACTATAATCTTGAACCCTTCCTTTATGATACCCATCCATAATCCCTATGAAAAATATTTTACAAACATATAATGTAAAAAACATCCCAGTGAGGAACATAGAAAAAATGAATGAAACAAATAGTCTTTGAATGATTTATTTTATGATGTTATAACATTTATACATAGACCCTAAGCTCATAATATAAACATATGATATTATATCATTCATGTAAAACCATAAGAACCATACATAAATACAAAATGTGAACTTTTTTTAATCATTTTCATATCAATATTTAGAATAAAATATTTTTCCTTTTATATTGCTAGTAACCATCATGGTCAATCATGGAATAACAATCATTGTATATTCCCTTAATCTCTATGGAGAATCCTTATCTGTTATCTCCTACCTTTAACCTAATACAATGGAGAGTTATAATGGTCTCACCCACTCATGGATTATTATTGAAAAAATTATAATCAAAATACTTCCAAAAAACCATAACATGATCATAAAAAATAATAATGAATAAATTAACATACTTGAGAAGAAAAATTCTATTTTACAATCACTCTTATTTTTTATAAAGTATCACTCTTATAAAGGAAAATATTTTTTTGAAAATATAATAGTAATCATGTTATGAAAATGGAATATAAGTAAAATATTATGAAATGATGCAAATAATCTTATACCCATAAGTAATAAAACATCCATTCATAAAAAATCTTTGAAATTGGAACTATAATTTTTAAAATGAAAGACCCTGAAAATTATAATAATGTTAAAGAGATAATTATTCAAATGAATCGAATATGTGTAATCACTTTATTATATATATTACGTTGTTATATATAGAATAGATTAATGTATAATTTATTGGAATAACATTATTATTGGAATCTACCAAGGGGGAGTTTTTTCAACTCATCCATCACAATAATGAAGATATGACTGAGGGATTCGTTCATGGCAATCCCTCAAGAGAGGAGGTTTATAAAATTTGAGAGATAAATCTTTGTGTATATACTAACAAAGAGCCAAGGGTGTAGATAAATTAAAAATATCAAACTATAATTTGTGGATTCAACACAAGGAAAATAAATATGATGTAATTTATAAAAACATGCGAAAGAATTTCCAGCCACCTTATAGAAGTAGTAAATGATGACCCAAACATCCAGGTATTTACACTTCTCTAGAAATTATATTGGGTGTCTAATTTTAAAAATCACTATCTTGAATTTCACAATTTTTGACCCATTTGAGTATAAATTTATCCTCTTTTTTTATTGTTTACCACTTATTCCTTAATATGTGTTTGGGATCAAAAAATTATATTTTTGGCGGGTTAATAATTCAATTACCATATACCTAATAACAATTTTCACTTGTACATAATATCCTATAGATTCAAATTAGATTAATTACTAAATAAATTCTAATTTTCTTACATATTTATGATATTTAATATCATTTTATTATGTTAACATATGGTCATTTCAGTAAGTTATAAATATTATAATCCTTTGTCTAGGATATTTCATTTCATGGATTTGTGGTTTGTTCCCATGAGTACGAAAACATGCAATATTTTAAAATGGACCAAAAAATACATATGAGGATGTAAATGGTGTTAATATGTTTCCATAATTTTAAATGAAACCATATATCATTTTTTCAAATATTATAAGGATTAATTTTATAAAATATCAATAACATATATTTTTATTTTTTTGGAAATTTTTTCAACCAAATTTATGTAGTTTCATTTTATATAATTATTATATCTTTACATTAGTTTCAGAAATTTAAAAATTTAATATATATATATATATATATATATATTAAAAGATAGTATAACTATAATAATTGTTTTATTACCATTCATGAAGACAATAAATTAAATGAAAAATCATTGTCCATAAAAGCAATAAATCGACACATCACCGATGATGTTTTCATTTATTGAATAATAGGATAAAAATGATGTTGGATGAGGGGAATTCCCTTCAAAAAATAGTATCACATTATAGAAGTATGTTATTGGAGTAATTACTTCAATTTGGATATGGTAGGTCATGATAAGGTATAAAGAAACAATTAAAAAGTGAAAGAAAGAAGATTTTACATCTATAATGTTTCCTCCATGAGTACAACATAATGTAACTTGTTTTGCTTATTTTTGTGAGAAATGAAGGTATTGTACATGTGCATGATGATTAAGGATGGAATTGGGATGCATTTAGTAATTCTGAAAGGATTTTGAGGTGTATGGTGAAGTGGTTGTAAGTAGTGGTATTTATATGGAGAGGAGAAGAGTGTTTTTGATTATTTTATTTTCTTTATTTTTGCTCAAAACAATCAATAGTGTTGATTATTATGACTATGTATAGTAACTAGTGCATGTGATTTCAAAATAATGGGTTCTTACCACACCAATTTGACATCCAGGTCTCAATAATTCATTTATTTAATTATACTATAAATTATGGACTTTCACTATTCACCAAAAATTCATGTATTTTAGAAATAAACCCAATAAATAAACCTAATTTTTTCTATTTTTATATTTCATAAATATACATAATTTTTTGGAATTATTTTTATAAATTTTAAAAATTGAACTTTTAATTATAATTATCAATAATTCAAATAATAATGATTTTAATATTATAATAAATTTTATGACACATTGGAAAATTAACTAAGGGCTCATAAAATTTTCATAAAATTATAATATTAAATATATTAATTTACGTATCTATTTTATGAGAATAATTTAAATTTTATATCATTATATTTATTATAAAATTTTAAATAATCAATTAAATTTCAAAAAACTACCAACACATAATAATTTATTTGTCGTGCATTTATTTACTAATTATAAGATAAATAAATTCATATTTTTTAAAATGATATTCTTGACATTTATTTACAAAATCATAGATGAGGTTGTTATTATAATTGAGAGTTTCCTCTTACTCACTAATACAATACAATTCTTACTATCATATTACTATTCCATTATTGTGGTTTTCTTAGTTTATAGAAATACCACTTATTTCGTTATACATTGATAAAGAATTTAACTATTTAATTCCTAAACGAAACAATAATTCTAGAAATACATGGGTTTTTAATAATTTTTCATCATATAAGTTATTTATAGTTAATTTACAATATTTGAATTAAATACTCACCCTTATTTTATTAATGTTCTCATGATTGAGAATTGTTTATTTTATTTTTGATTAATAGATTAATTTATATAGAAACATCTGGTCATAGATATTAATTTTTTTATTAAAATAGTAAAATCTTATAATAATTTGAAAAATGATATTAAAATATCATATCATTATTATTCCATGAGAAACACTATTAAAATTTAAATAGTTATTTCAATTATTACGATAGATGCCGTTTTGGAACTACAATGTCTCCAATATTATGTATAAATTTGAACAATTCATAATAATGTGTTTATATTTAACCATTCAAATATATCCTTATTTGTATAAACATTTAAGGGAAAAAATTATAACACTATATGTATAATATGATGTGAAACAATATTTCTAAGGGATCAATATGAAGGTATTAACCATCTAATTTAGAAAAAAAATTCATTAAATATGGCAATCATATAAATAACCAATGATTTTGTATATTTATTCACATTATAATTTATATAATCGTTTAATGAATAATATGTTTTGTTAGCCATTAATATTAGAATATAATAACAATTTATATCAAGAAATACATATAATATGTTTCTAGTTGGAATCTAATATATTAGAATGTTGTTTTAAAATGATTTTGAATAAAACCCAATCATAATATTATATATCATTGAGGTTCTTCTCTTTATTAGTATATTATAACTACATGTCATTGATATTATATATTTAATATATGTATCTCTATAATATAAAAAATAAAAATAATAATGCATGAATGATAATTGAATGTCTTTGATTATTTTTTTGTTTAAATTATTTCCCTATGAAAAATCATATTTATTGGTATCAAAAATTGAATGTATGTAATGAGGTAAAGTAAAAGAATAATTTTTTTAGAATTTATTCAAAAAAACATTTTTATTTATACCACTTTTCCAAACATATTAACTATTACTATTTATATATTTAATTAATAAATAATTTATATATAAAAAATCCATAGTATTTACCAATGTCATTAAAATTTATTATAATTTTCTATTAAAATATAACTTTTATATAAGGATCATTATTCAAAATACATTACTGAAATAAATTAATTTATAATTTCAAAACATGTGTAATTTTTCAATTGTGATTGCAATTTATTAATATATTTTTCTCTAGGGATTTTATTTATTAGGGTCCTTATAATCTAATAGTGATCGATTGATATTATATAATGATAAAAGTATAAGATTTTTTATCATTACATAGAATATAAATGTACTATCATAATTTTTAGAACATTTTAATATAAATATTTAACTATATTAAAATAAAATATAATTATATTTACATGGGATAAAGAATAATAAAAAAATTCAACGGTATTTGAATTTTGTTGTTTATAACCCAATATAATATTTATCACTTAGGGGAATTAAATTAATTATCTATGTTATAACATGAATATATGTCTTGAATTCCGCATGATGAATAATAGAAATACATTTTGGGATGATTATTAACAGTTGATGACTTTGGAAAAATATTTCTTCAATCATGACTAGGGTTTAAAATTATATATTTGGCTTAATAAAATCACATCATTATTTCTATGGTTACAGATTTGATATATATATATATATAATGATCAAGAATATATTTTCATAAAAATATTTTAATGTGAGATAATGGATATTGATTTAAAATCTAAATTATTTTGATTATACCAGTCATACATCATATGTTGAAGGAATAAAATTATCTAATTTGATGCCAAATAAATATAATGATTCAACATTGTTGTTGCAAATTGATTTTGATCTATTGATTATTGATATGGTAAAATTAGTCTTTGGATAATAATAGTGAAATTGTCATCAATTCACTATTATATGGTCTGTCACCTACAATTCAAGATAAAATAATGATAAATTAATTTGATGTCGTTTAATTATATATAAAGTATTATGTATTCATCTATTTTATTTTTGTGTATTTTACAATCAATATAAATATGTTATTATATTTTAAAAATTATGTAAATTTGGAAATTAATTCCTAATATATAAAATTAATATTTTTATGAATCATAATACTCAATAATATCAAAATATACATGTAGAAATAATATTATTTTTCAAATTTTAGTGAACTAATGGTCATAAAATATGTAATCCGAGATACATTAATACAATTAACATTTCATTAAAGAAAAAGGATATAAATAAGAAAAAAATATACCTAAAGTTACAACTCAATCATTGTATACACAATTATATAAGGGCGATAATATTATAAAACCTTCTTATAGACCCTACATTGATTTTAAAGTATAATTATAGAATATATTCTTTTAACATCTAGTCGAGTTGATCTAATTAAAAAAATATATGATTTGCATCTCTATTAGTAATCTCTAATATAATAATGAAATGTTGTGTGCCTTCTTAAGAAACTGGATTATTGTAAATATAATCAAGATCCACATCATATGAATCATTTTTCATTTTATTCAATATGTAATAAGTACTAATGTTAATGTTATTGATTATTAATTACACTTTATAGATAAAAAATCTTATTAAATTAATTAGATATTTGAGTGTATATTTTTATTTTATTACAAACTAACAATAAAATTACATAATTCAATATAAGTATCTACAATTTCAATTTAATAATAAATATAATTCAATCATGAAAATATTACTCTATATGGAATTTTTTATTAATGGGTATAACAGTCATTTATTTTGGATAATGTTGAAAAATGATTTTTTTGGCTACGCAATTGAATTATCATTGAAAAGAAATAATAATAAATAATAATAACAATAAAATACCATCTTTGAGATTGTAGAACATCTAAAAATATAATATCAGTCAATGTTTTATATTTTCAATTTTATTGTGATAATTTGTGATAATATCTCTCACAAATGGTAATATAATAATTTTAAATAATGGAAATTTAAGCCTTGAATATTAATCCTATTTAATAATTTATTATATATAAATTATAGGACATAAATTTTATGTTAAACACATCCTTTACAAAGATCATGATCTTTTTATGAATTATTTCCATGTAGTTATGTTTTATACCAAACACATATATGTATCATTAATTGAGTTCAAATATATTCTAATATATACTATAAGAAAAATATATTTGAAAATTTTGGAATAAACAGAACTGATAAAGGAAAATCAAAAGTCACTTTTTATAAATGATCCAAGGAAGAACAAATATTTGGATTTAGGAGTCTCTAATCCTATAGATTCTACAAATAAATAATTCTCTAATTTTCTCACGGTTGGTATGGTATAAAACCACTAATGATTAAATTTATTTTTAGTCGAATTGAATGAAATATTACATAGAAATATATTGTTTTAAATTTTAATGTTATTTTTAAATATATATTATTTTCAATAAATTAATAAACATGAATATGTTAAATATAAATTGAAAATAAATTAATATATTTGACAAAATTATAATTATTTCCATTTTAAATTTCAACATATTTAATAAAATTAACTCATTTACTTTAAAATGTATTCATATTTGTGGATGCTAAAAATAGATAAATATGAAAAATTGGATTTATGTGGTCTTGATTTTTATAATAAATTATTCAAATTTTATTGATTATTTATTACATATTCATTATTGAAATAATAATCAGACATATTATAAATATTTTATTATACATTTCGTTAAATGAAATATATTTTAACTACATTATTTTTATTTAATTAGACCAATTAAACTTATTTTTATTGAGTAATGATAATATTTATTTTGTTGTTTAGAAAAATATTCGAAGTACTTCATTTAAACATAAATGGTATTTAGGTTGTTATAAAAGACAAATTTATATGTAGACAAGAGTAAAATAGTATTACAAGGCCATCATAAAGGCAGGAGGAAGATGCGGTAACAATTTTTGTAGGAAAATCCACATATAGTGTGTTTTATGTTTTCTTTATTAACATTATTATTGGGGAAAACATCAAAAAATATTATATATTCATGGAAAATTTTATATGTTGATGGAAATATGCATCCTGGTGGTATTTTCAATGAATTTTAATTATATTCCTTTAAATTAGTTTTTCTAAAATTTAACTATGTTGTTGATATTTTCTTGTGGGGATTTTTTTAAATGGCAAATAAGAATTTGGTAAAGTCAATTTATTTTTAATAACTATTTGAAACATTAAAATGTTTCAAATTTAATGAATATTTATTGACACATAATATATTTTCAATAGAGTTCTATAAAATTTTTGCAAAACAATTAATATTTTAGATATTTTTTATTGTAGTTTTATGTTTTGGAAAACATACTAATAATTATAAAGGGGTGATATCTGACATGAAATTTTATTTATTTATTGAATTTCATTGAAATTCATTAAATTCTATAAAAATATATATTATAAATAAGATATTTTATTTTCATATGATTTTTGAGATTTGGTAGAATAAAAAAATGATTAAGCCATTCCACAAATAATTATCATTTTGAAGTGATTCATAATATATTTTGTGAGCAATATGATGAAATAGGAAATAGAAAAACACTCATGATTAAATTTTTTTTAAAGAAGTGCATGTTTTTTTGGATATTATATTTTTTGATATAAGTATTATTTACACATTGTAATAATTAAATGATTGATATTTGGTATGATAGTAGGATAAAATTATTAAAATGGAACCATTAAAAATCTTGTCATATTTTTTAGAAGAAAACATATTTCCTTTTGGGGTTAACTTGTGTTTTTATACAAAATAGTTTTTTATGAATATAGGACTTTTATTTCAAATTATAAATGTTCCTAATACATATAATATTCATTGAATGTGATTAACAAATTTTTCTTTTAAAAAATGGGAAAATCAAGTAGAGATGAATAATAATGTAATGTAATGAAACTTTGATAATTTAAATAAATTATTGGGACTAATTTTCTAGATCATGTTTTATATACAAATATATTGTGGGAATATATTTCATGTAACCAAAGATAAAACAACCAATGTATATATGATTTTAAATGAACATTGTTGTTCAAAATATCTAATTGAATTATTCTCATTATATTCATTTTTTTAAAGAATGGGGTCGAAGCCTCGATTTATTATTTAATGAAAAAACTCATTAGACTAGGTAGAGGGTGACCCATTAAATAGTCCAAATACCCAAGGCCTGGTGGCCTGAATACAAGGCATGAAATCCCAATTTGTTTTGACCAAAGTACCCCTCAGTGAATAGTACTGCTATTGTCCGCCAACATCTACAGTACAACCACTACTATAGTACCTATTAGAGTCCATTTGCTGCTACAATGTCCCTACTACTACAGTCTACCACTACTACAGTCTGCTACAGTATCCGAAAAATCGCCCATGCCCATATTTGATCTTGGTTCATTTGGATGCCAATAAGGAGCATGTACCTCTAGGATAAAAGCTCGTTGGATTCCCATTATATTATATGATTCAGTAATAATTTAATTTTATAGGATACCACTTTTTTTTGGAGTTTCCACATTAAAATATTATCATTTATCTAATACATGATATTTAGTGAACATAATAATAAAACTGATATATTTCCAATCATATAGGGTTATTGTAAAATATATAAAAATATATAAGAGACATATATCTTTCAGCTGAAAATATATGATGAGAAAAACATGACATATATTATATATATACAATTATGGACAATGGGAAGAATTATATATATGCACAATAATGTTTTAGAAGAAGAATGAAGTCTTTTTTATGTAATCTCTCATGAATTTAGTTGGAGTAGTGTTTATTGCTACACCATCCCTATCTTAATTACTATAATAAATTTCTAAATGAATAAAATAAATTACATGTGGGATGTATGTTCTATCCAATACAAAAACAATTTCACTAATCTATATATCAGTGAAGGATTGAAATCATGAGGGTGAGTGTGGTCTCCCCATATTTGAAAATGATATATTGAAATCATAGTTATTAGGTGTGTTATTATGCATTCATTGTATGCTCCTTAAATTATCCTCGTCTGGGTCTACCAAATAAATTCAATCCATGAATATTTTTTATTATTTTAATATATTATATTGAATGAGAGAGAGTGACCTATGTTATTTATAATGTTTTAACATTATATTCAATGATATTGGAATAAAAATATAAATAACATGTGTCCCATCATTATGTTTAAAATTTTTTTACCCAAAATTTGAATCATATATAAAGTTACAAAGTCTATTTTCACACCTATAAAAGTGATGGAAATAGTTTTTAACTACCAGGGAATTCTTAGTATGATGCAAACGATTTCTATTTTGGGAAAATATTATGAACCACAAAATTTATTTATTAGTAATATAGTTATACATGTTTACCATGCATGGGTTTTTTAGTGTCCTGTAATGTTTATTTTTATTTGAAAAATGATTGAGAGATAAAAATATATACAAATAATCAATATTTACATTTGGAGGGTGATTTTTTATTATGATCTACATGACGATGATGTATTTTAAATCACCACCTTCAACCTTAGATGAAAATATAAATATTTATAAAGAGACTTTTATGAAAAGGTAACATAATTGAGGGTTCTCTAAAATAATTATGAGAATCTTTTATTGCTCCGAAATTAGATTGTTTTTGTACTCGTTGATCTGGTGAAAATCATTATTTGGTACATGTGGGAACATTCAAAATAAAAAATTTATATGAAATTTATAATGACATTTCTTAGAATACTTCCATAATGTTTCAACATTAATAATATAGTATTCCAAGGATAATACATAATTAATGTGACAATATATAGTCTTTGTGATTATACAATTCATTGTTATATAAGGAAAAAATAATCAATTTACTAAACTAGGGGAACAATTATGAATTGGGATTCATTTACGGGAATAAAATCACAATACAATATGTTTCTATTGACATGGATTTGTAAGTGATAATATCTTTTCATTATAAAAATCTCAATGAATTAAAATGAGAATTTTAAATACAACCTTATGTATTATTTCACTAAGTATGGTTATGTTGGGAATCACAGTGCTAGTTTTTAAATTGAATAAATATATAATAAAAATAGGAAAGAGACTGTAAAGAAACCAATAAAGGTAAAGAAATTCATGAGAGGGCCAAAATAAGAATTGTTTCAAAGAGTATGTTTTGGATATATAATGACATTAAATGAAAATATTTTGTTGAAAAAAATGATATTTTTTTCGGATGATATAATAAAGTAAAATGTAGTATTCCATGAATCGAAGGAATATAAAAAATGATAACTGATTCCTAATGTTAATAATGATCTTGTGGATTATAAATAAATAAATTCTAAAAAAACATAGAATGGTATTTAGAATATACTCAAAACAATAGAATATGAAAAAAAATTTTTTATTGATTGAAAAATTTAACTAAAAATTATTTCATAATAATTGAGTAAATTTTATTTGATTGCATAATTATGAAATCAATACATAAATATCAAGAAATAATTTATCTCTTAACATGAAATTAGGATGTTTGAGGGAATCAACTATGAAATGATATAACGTGATATATTGATATTTAGTGGATATATCGATCACATTTCTTATAAGTGATGTAGTTCAACGGGAAATTATACACCCCAAAGGGGGATCATCCAAATAAAATAATAATTGGTATTTATAAAAAAATACAAACACTTACGCGTAGAAATAAGGTTGTTTAATATGAATTGCTTGAGTATAGAAATGTACATTTGGATTTTTGTAGACTAAAAATCAGAAAATGTGTCCCTAGTGTAGTCGGGTTGGTAGTATATGGATCAAATAATAAACCAATTTCATTAAAATAATATAATTTTTTTGATAAGAGAACAATAAATACAGATATATGTTTTTAATGTTAATATATTTTTAAGTTATATTTTTGTGTGTGATGATTATTAAAACAAATAAATAAATAAATAATTAGGAGTAAATAGAAATATTACCCTCTAGAGGGAGATGAAAAAATAGATATATTAATATTTATTATTATGGAGGAAGGAGATATTTATAAAATATATATTATTTCTTGATGGTGATGATTTGGTGGGTATAGAGGCAAAACAATTTCATTCTCCAAAAAATTAAGGCAACATGCATTGGGAAATAAATATAATTCCACAAAATCCAAAATCAATATAATTTCATTTAATGATATAGATATGATATGAGTATAGATTTTGGATAGAGGTTATACTTCCCAACAGATGTGAAATAAAATAAAATTTCCTAGAAAATAAATAATATAGTGAATGTGTAATTATATTAACTATGATGATTGAACATGTAAGTTTTCTTTTATAAAAACATTTTTTTCGAAAAGGCATATGGGGCATTAGTGTCTTTTTAGATAAATATCATCTGTAAACACAAGGTATCTATTGTGTAACTTGTGCCATTAAATACAATATGACAATATTTAGTATTACATTAATGGAAGAGAAGAAACTATTTTTTGTATAATTGAAGTGGACAAATGGAAATGATAATATCATTGGTGGAGAAGAAGATTGGATTTTTTGTCCATGAAAATAAAACAATATATTGTAAATTAGTGTTGGAAACAAGAGAAAAATATAATGGTATAATATTTGACCAATCATGGTTATTTTTCAATCTGTATTCCCTCTCGATATCATACTCACACATATACCACTTCCATAATGTAATAATTATTGTGATATATAACTAACCAAAGGAAAGAATTTAATTGATATTGAATGTGTTAGTTGAAAATGATGTGTGTTGGACTATATCACCCAAATCCATGGATATAATGAGATGTTATAATTGTTATTGATGATTACATTAAAATGTAATATGTAATGATTATATCACTAATGTTTCAGGTGTTCTGGTGTGTCACACAATATCTGAGAATTATGGGGATGATTCATGGAATAAAAATGAAGATGTTATAAACTGATAATAGTATTGAAATTAAAATAAATATTGTGGATGTATATTGTAATAATCTCAAAACCAAACTTCTTATGTTGGATCTATAGATCCCTCAATAAAACAGAGTTTATGAGGGTAGGTATTGAGTTACTAGTATTAAGGATTTGAAAATGATAATTATAAAGCATCTCAGAAAAAATAAATTTGAAATAAATTCTTTACATTTTTATATATCAAAAATATATATTTGTTATTTATGATTTAATTGAAGATACTATATGATATGTCGTATTATTAAAAACTCAGACATATATATATTCAAAATTTTATATGTCTGTTTATTATTCCCAACACAAATATGAACCATTATTTTTAATATCCTTTGGATGAATAGATTTTAAATGGGTACTCATCATGATGTAAGGAGTAAAAATGTTATTGCAAACTATATGTGGTATTTAATTAAATTCAAGATGCAATATTTTTCTAAAATGTGTACATTCTATAAAAAATGAGGGTATTGATAAAAAAACCAT
This sequence comes from Viscum album, assembly GCA_963277665.1. Lineage (NCBI taxonomy): Eukaryota > Viridiplantae > Streptophyta > Magnoliopsida > Santalales > Viscaceae > Viscum > Viscum album. Next base: position 1,900,282,558 of record OY728130.1, on the reverse strand, counting down.
ATTGTAATTTAAATATAAATGGTATAAATTTATATAGCCAAGAGGGAGGACATTGTGCTTCAGAATAGTCTAAATAAAACCCTGAAGTTGATGAAAATACAAAAGGTTTGGAATATATATTGGTGGATAAAATCAGTTCTAAAATTATTGATATTGGGGGATAATAACATTTAGTAGAAACCCAAATAATTAAAAGTATACAACATTACAATTTATTGTATAAATAATAAAAAATGGGTTTTGAAGAGGGAGTTAACGAATAAAATCTATTCAATGTGAAGCCTAGCGAGATTGACCAAAAAAAGCATCAATCACGGTATCCTATTTCATGAACAAATAAATGTAATCATATCCATGTGGGTTTTTAATAGAAAAACAAAATAATCTCAACTTGTAACAAAGAATAATTCATTGATATTTTGTAATAGATAATCCAAAATTGATATTTTCTTTCATTTATAATAAATTTAACATGAATAAAAGTCTAAAACCATTAAAAATCAGTAAAAGTTTCATAAAAAGGCAATTGTGTTTTCATATAATTGATATAAAATATTAATTTATCAATGAATCCCTTAATAATGAGGTTTACATAAAAACACATTGAATTTATTTTGGATGATGATGAATTAAATGTCTAAAAGATAGATAAGTAATTATACTAAATTTATTAATCCTTAAGATATTTATGTTATATAATTTTATGAACACAATAGAAATATTATATTCCAACGAGGGCATGTTGATCACATTCTCTACATTAATAATCAAATGCATTTAAGGGTTTTTGGTACCCATTAATATAGATTCTAATATTTTTTGAGCATAAAACAATGAATAATTAAACCAACCTTAAGAATATATAATTTGAATGTTTAATATATCAATGATTGGTGATTTATACTAATTAAATATTTTTATGTGAAATAAAAAAGAGAGGATATGTTTATTTCGTAATAAATATATGATAATAAAATTCTAGTGATATTGAATGGATTTTTCAAAACCAATTACTACATGTTTAACTTCACGAATAAACATTCAGGACGTAATGGTGGAATGGAGTGTGAAATCAAAGAGTACAATTATATTATTAGAATAATTTATTCCATAATAGAAATAGAGCTTAACATACTGTTTTTCCAATTCCATTTTCATGACAATAAATATAATATATAGACTGATATATGATACCCCAAAATTAGAAACAATTTTATATAAATAATATAGTTTATTTTAAATTATTACACTATATAACCTCATAGAATGAGTTTTTCATCTTTACAAATACAAAATGGATTCATTCAACATTTGATCGAAGGTTGAAATCCAGGGATTATTTCTATATTACAAAATCATTGAATTTCCTAATTGAGTAAAATAAAATGATATAATTTTATTAATAACTATAGATGAAAAATACATTTTTATACACATGAATTCAATTTATTATTATTTATAAAAAATAAGATTGAGTATACTACAATGAATGTAAAATATCCCATTATTTTCATATGTGACATGTTGAGTTGTATTATTCATAAATAAAAATATCAACGATCATTCACAAAATAATCATATAAGAAATAATTATAAATTTATAAAGGATAATTTTGAATAAGGGGTTGTTAAGATGTAATATCTGTGAAATAAATAATATTGCAAATATTCTAGGAAATGTACTACCAATAACAGTTTTTAAAATCAACTAATTATCCCATGGAGTCCAATCATATATGTCCAACTAGATGGGTTTTTATATTTTCCTCCACTCACTATTATATATATATATGTAATTATTATCACTCAATAATTATATTCTTGTATTTATAAACCTCAATGTTAAATATTTATAAATGTAATCTTTGGGTTTGTTGAAAACATTGGGATAATTCATCAATATGTATCATGCGAGAAGCGAATCATGGGGGTAACATTTTATGAATTTATGTAGGATCGTTTTTTTATTAAAAAAAGTAGAGAAATAAGATTTTTTTTATTGGTGGTCAGGGAGTATCAAAATATTTAATTTTACGGATAATAATATTAGATGATTTATATAGAATGAAAATCAATTAATATTTTATATTATTTTTTTCATTTTATTAATCATTCTCATGATGATATTGTATCATGTGTCTATATTGTTATTGATTATTCAATAATTAATACATTTTATGGATAAAATTAGATGATATTTAGTTTCTATTATGATTCTGTTATCTTTTAAATTTTAAAATTAATTTCTTTTTCAACTACGTATAAGTTTTCAACAAAATGAAAGGGAAATATTATTGGAATAAAGATGATTCTAGTACTTTTCACGTTTTTAATTTGATATTATTGATGGAGAAACCATTAAGGGTTTGTATTTAGTTAGGTGGATTTTTGATAATTAATGTTCGATGACCCCTGGTGGTAATCTAAATGAATTCTCGAATTTTATGTTCTCAGAATATTTTGGATAGTTTAGATTGGTTTCACAATACTCCATCAGAGTATACAATTTTTTATTCATGATTTCGATATTTTCCAAAATTACTAATATATATAATATTTTGTGAAAGAATATATTTTCGTCAAAGGAATGTTTCTTTTCGTGATAGCTAATACTTTTTTAGAGTTATATGAAATTAATTCAAAGACATTTGATGCAAATGATATATTATAATTTTATTTCATATTGTGAAAATCTTAATTAAATTCATCAATGAGTGTTATCCTATTAGAAATCTAAGATATAAAATGAGTTTCAATGAATCACAGTAATCCCTCAAATCATCTACATGATACCAAACATATTTGACTTGAGTATGTTTTTTGGGATGTAATATAATTAAAAAAGAAAACATTAATACCTTATATATGTATCATTTAATATAACTATATATAATATATTTTTTAGGAGAAACATATCAAAAATATGGAAAAACTTTTTTGACAGACACCATTAATGATGATGCATAACATTTTTCTCAAACCTCTATTGGGTTTTTATATATATGATCATAAAACTATGAAAATATCCATGAAAATGTTATCTATTATAATATAAACAACTTAGTACAGAGAAAAACTATATACATAAACTAATATTTTTTCCAAAAATATTAATTTCATATATAGTGTAGTTAGTCATTATAATTATGATTTTTTTTATTTTTGGAGTGTAATCTATTCATCCTAAAGTGGATGAAAATTATTTTAATAATCATTGATTATAATAATTTTTTTATACAAATGGAATGAGTCTTGCATAAATATTTCATTATAGAAAATAAAATTTTTAAAATGATTTGAATACATAAATGTGGTAGATTTTGTTTATCTATTTTTTACCACCTAACATTCCACGAATATTTTATACAATATGTATATGATTCAATTGTGAGTTGGGTAGTTTTTTCAAAGAAAAGATCATGATAATGATCATAGATTGGATTATTTCTATAATATTAGGTTATTTTTTAGGTATTTAATTTTTTAGTATATCATTTATTTCACATTGGGATTACCAATTTGAAAATGTAATTATTTTTTATGTGTGTATATAGTGAATCAATAATTATAAGTGATATGTAATAAGATAATAATTATTGGAAGAGTATTTATAAACATAAATACGAGAGCGAGAAGTGTTAATGTGAATTTTTTTTTACAAAATAAGTTAGAGAAAATAATATTTCCTTTGAGAATATAAATAATAAATTCTAGAAAGAAATTATAATTTTATATAATATTAAGTGTGTATTTAGTGAAATAAACTCATTGTAATTTTAAGAAGTTGTTATTCTTGATTCAACCTCTTATAATGGACATGTATCTTTTTAAATGTACCTTATAAGTGAAGTTTATTGAATTGGATAAGAAACATTAAAATCTATAAGTTGATAATAATTTCCATATAATTATAAATGAATAAAAAATATTTCCAAAATAAAATGGTTGATTTTAGAAAAAAATGAACAGATTAAAATAGATTAGTGAGAAATAAAAAAAAGGTTATAAAAAATGGATGTTCTTTTTAATAAGGTTTTCATAATAAATGATACTGAAAAAAACATTAAAATTTTGAACATAAAAATAAAAAAAGGTAATAATAAGTAAGTATATATGTGAGGGACATAAATTTATATAATATTTATGTTATTATTTATAATAAAAATATTATTAATGGACCATTTTATGGATACACATGATCCAAAATAATGGACAGTTGTTCATATGTTCGTTTTCCTTATGTATGAGTTCATTTTCACTTTTAGTTAGTGTATATAATAATCAAATTATATTTATTAAATATGTTATTCAGAACCATATAAAAACATATTTCATTAATTGTTAATCATTTATGTTAGTTTAGAGTCAATTATTTAAAAAATCATATATATAATCACTCTTCGAGGGATCTTTATTTCAGGGTTTCTATGTCACTTTAGTTTATGGATTTCTATATATGTTCTTGTCAAATTGGTCAAAAAATATCGAAGTTAAATGATACAAAATTCATATCCTTCCTTGATTTAAAATGTTTTTATATATCATCATTTTTCTGGATTATGGTTTATCCATTTATTATATTCATTTTTGATATATGGTAATATCGTTTAGATGGGTTTTACCAATAATCAGGAAAATGATTCATTTTAATTAATCAAATGACTGTATATACATTCTAAAAAATTAAATATATTATAATGTAATTATTATCACTTTTTTAGCATTAGTATCATTTATATAATCATCCTTGATGGTGGTGTAGAAAAAATTATTTCATTTTTAATTTATATGTTGAACCGACCATAATATAAAAAATCATTTTAATTTGGAAAAAAAATGAATAGATTTCATAATTTATATTCCATTAACATAATAAAATTATAAAATAGTTATGATATTTGAGTCATTATTTCTTGTCATTTGAATTATTTGGATAAATATAATGAGGGGATTAAAATCATAGTTTATATTATTTCTTTCTACTTTTGATGTCACCTCTTAATTAACACATTCTTGTTATGAGCCTAACTTGTTTTACATTACAACATACATGAGAAAAATCACAACAAGATAGAACAAAATATGGGTACAAAATAATGTCTCATAATTAATTAACTTGAGATAAACTACCTAGGTTACACTCAGACGAAATGTACACATACACAAGAAATACATAGATTATAAAAAATGATAATCCTATTAAAACAAAAAACTATAATCCAACCATATATCTTTGTGAAAAAATTTCCCTACCCACCAATATCAACCAAGAAAGATACCGTACCCAATATAACATAGTGATCTACATGACTCCCTTCCCCTTCCATATGTGCTATAAAACATTATCTATATTCACCCAATAATATAAGAATTATATAAGGAAAACTCCTAGTATGATACAACCATGAATATATACAACGCATAAGACCATTTAACCATTATTTCTTGAAATATAACAATGTTAATATATAAACAAAATTCTATTGAAAATTTAAAACATAAACAACAATTTTTTCCTTAAATGAGTTTGTATTCAAAGAAATACAAACTTTAATATAAATATATGTAACAAAAATTAGATATTAATATAAGGAAATAATATATCACAAAATAATCATGCAATAAAATAAACTTGAAATGATACCATCCTGTATTATCATAAATGAATGATATGATCCATCCAATAAAAATAATTGTTACAAAACATTAAGATACATCATTCCAACAAAACCATGAATTCTTATGATATTGAGCCCTACCATAGTCTATTAATATCATAGGAATAACACATAGTGTACCAAACAAGTTGTGGTTTGAATATCTATTTGTAAACTCACCCAATTTTCTATATGTATTATGTCTTCCCACAAATATAATCAAAATTGTAAAAAAATTCATACAAAACTTTTCCATTAAAAAATAAAATTAAAACTTATTCACGAAAATCAATTTTTGAGTAAATATAATATTTCGGGAATTTCATCAAACACATAATGTGAATAGATATGATTTTAAAGAATTATTTATTAAAATTATTTTCCACACTACCCAATATGAACTGTCATAAATATTACTCTATAATATCAAATAAATAAATAATAATAAAAAAGAATTTATAATGTCATTAAGAAATTCATGTGACAGAACCAATTAATAGAAAACCAACCCAACCAATGGAAAAAATATAATCCTGTTAAATAATGGATACTGAAATTGAGGATATCTTATCCATAAAATCAATGATCCATATAAAATATCCAAAATTACGCATCCAAACATCTAAATATAAAATCATTATCACAATTGGGATCCAACAGAATGGGGGTAATAGTGATCAATTTGGGTAATAGAAACAAGAAACTATATCAGATAAAATAGAACATACATTGAATATATCTTCAAATAATAGAGATAAATTGAAAATGATAAAAGGGAATAACCCTATATAGTATCCACGAGAGTTTTGTTTGATCAAAAAATAAATAATGGGATCATTTTACATAAAAATTAAAACAAGTAATTATTATAAATTTCTAATCTTATGAATCTTATAAAATGCACAATATTAGGAAACATTGTTGGGAATACTAGATGATAACTATGTGATTTCCACTTCTCCAATGTAAACCAACCCAAAATGATACCTACATATTTCCTCACAGCTAGAAAAAATATTTTTGGACCATTCTACATCCTCTACAAAATTATCTACTAAGTAGTTGGGTTGTTCTGATAATTCTCATGGCTTGAAAAATTGGGCTCAAACTCCTAAAATAACCATTATATCCATTGGAACTATTTCACATTGTATTATTTAATTTACCATGAACCATTAAATGTCCATGAAACTATAATATTTATATAAATCTTAAATATTAAATCCTACTAAATACTAAATTCATTTAAATCCAAAAATGATATAAAATAATATCAAAATTAAACATACCTATGATACAGAGGGTGTCACAATTCATCCTACAGTGAATAATTTAGACCTATAAATTACTATAAATTTTTTAATTGAAAAATAGAAATAAAATACACCTTCATCAAAAACTCTCTATCTTATGTCTCATAGATATCTAGTCAGAACTACAATTGTACATTGACTAATGTAATTTTTATACCATAGAGAACCATTTCATAGGCATATATAATCTGAATAAACTGATCAACAACTGTGATATTGGGATAATGATAATTGTCATCCCACTCAATCACAACTAATGTGTCTTCTTAATAACTTTTCATTTGGGAAAAATGATACATGTGTATAATAAATTCTAGGAGAGACTAAATTTCAAATCGATTGTCCACCATTGTAATAAATTCAATGATCTCAAAAGGGATAATAAATATCAATGCCAAGTCACGCAACATACCTAGGGGAAGACGTATCAAGGGAGTTGAAACTATCACCAAAACCCAATCCATATCCAAAATATTTAAAAGTTAATTAATATGGAATGAATATTATTTTTTATGGATCAATGTTATCTCTAATAACATTCATGTATACTACTCCATTTCCATCATCTCAGGATAAATAAAATATACAACCAAATGATGCAGTCCGCAATACATATAAAACTATAGAGATATATAAGGATGTATATATAATGCATTTAAAGTATCCATTTTATAAAAATTAAAATGACTAATTTTATAGGAAATTTTGATCAATGGATGTTTATTTTATCACTAATTATAAAAAATAAGACATGAATGCCTAAATAATACCCCCAAGGATCTGAATGGTTTACTCTGTCATCATATTAATCTAAGTGTCATATTTTGTTATTATTTTCATTTTGGTACCCATACACCCTTAAATAACATTACAAAACCCATATATAATCCATTTTTATCTATAATAACTTTACAAAAAAACACTATGATGAATTAAGATCTCAATGACATAAAAATGCTTAATATCATCCTCCATCATGTCCTTAATAAGAAAGAAATGAATATATTTCATAAGACGATCAATTTCAACCTAATTCAATCCATGAAACTTTTATTGCACTGTAATATAATGATGTTTCCCCTAGAAAACTCATACAACTTTATATTGGAAATAATAGAGGATTCAAAAAATTAGTAGGTCTCTAGTGCTCTACATTAATCTTATGTCATTTTTTTAATCGTGACATAAAATCGTTTATCGACCACCACATCCCTATCCACAAATATTGTTGTCATTGTTCTAGATACATATTGTTAGTCCTATTGTTTATGGACCATTAATAGTTTTTTCCACTATCTATCACCACTTGTCTCAGCTAAAATATAACATCCAACATGTCATAGAAACACAAAATCTCTTACAAAAGACCATGAAAAATCACCCATGGGATCCCAACCACAATGAGTTATACAGAAACCCAAGAAATTAGTGTCTTATACATTTTTAGAAAATTAAAAATGTAAAATGATGATTTATCTTTCATGGATGGTAGGATTACATACCCACTATCATATTCCACCTTCAATACTTTCTCAACAAACAAACACATTATGGAAAACTCCTTTACATATTTCATCACAGTTTTAGTCAGTATCATTCTACTCAATGTTTCATTATTCACATTAAATTTTGTAGAATAATAAAAAATATAATATTGTAATTTTAACTCAATAAATCTTTTTTAAGTAGAAAAAATTATAATTCATCATAATTAAAATTATACATTAGGATATTATGATCTGAATGTAGAGGAAGTATGTCCTCAATGAGATAATGGATCATTTTTTTGATGGTGTGATTCCTGGATACATGATCAAATAAATGGTTTGGATATTTCCCCAACATTGGGGCTAATGGGTTATTTTTATAGGGTACCACCCATTATAGATTAATTATGACACGCCCAAATGATATACATAATGTGTAAAACTAACATCATTGCCCAGACGTAGGTCTGGAAGATTTCGAAATAGATTCAAAGGCTGTCATACCATTTGATCATCCAAATGTCATTAAGATTTTTTATTCTTTTCAAACATATTACACTCATATGTTATTTTTTTTCCATCAGATATAATATCCTAGAGAAATACTTATCAAACTATCTCTTATAAATATAAATTCCCATGAATATTCTAATCATTAACATGTTTTTTGGTCTCTCATATAATATCACAGAACAATTATTATTGAGATCATTTGAGAAACCCTTCTCTTATATAACATTGATCATAAACATAACTTTTTAGATCGAATATTTATCATAAGAATTATTTATATATAAAAAATATTCTTTCATGATTCTATTAATGAAATTATAATAATCCTTATCTTATTCCTTACACATGGATTTCAATAATTAGTACCCACAAAAAACAAGAAATTAAAGATTCCAAGAAGCAATTGATAATATATTTCCTCATATATATAAATATAGTAGGATCAATAGTAAGAGAAAATGACATAACCATGAAAAAATAATTCCCATACCCGCTCATAAACACCATTATAGGCACACCATCTTAACAGAATATTTATTTATCGTCACCCCATAAGAAGATAATTTAATAAAACCATAAATCACAATTATTTTTTATAAAATAACTCATATATCTTAGGTAAGTGGTATATTTTCATAACTATCACGAGATTAACATTATGGTGACAAGAATTATTTATGACGCTTCAGTCTCTCTTCATTGGAAAAAACAATTGATGCATAAGGTTACATAAGAGGAGGAATAAATACCATTTACTCAATATTTTTATTTTGAAGCAGATGATCCTTTTAATCAATATGATCAATATTATGTGATGAAATATGAATGGTTCTTTTTTTATGGAGCATAAAAATATTGATCTCAATATCCCACGATGGTTTTATCGTAGAAATAACATAATGAAATACATTAGGGAACAAACTCAAACAAATGGATTTGTACTGATCCAATAATGACCAATAATTGTAACAAAATATGTATATAATGGATTACATTTATTACATTATAAGGAACAACATGACCATATATCCCGACCAATTCACTTACTCACAAAAGAAGATACAGTAGACCACATCAAGAGATAGAAATATAACTCGATAATAATAATAATTGATCTGGGCCACAATACATATCACCCAATCCATTCTCATAATAAGGATAAGATATTAAGATAAAGAACCATGAATTCCCATGTAAATTATATGTAATCAGCCATTATTTAGTTATTGAGGAATTTAAATCATTGTTCCTTCCATTATATTAATGTATTGTAAAGATCCATCATGAATGACAGAATCTATAAGGAAAATACAAATCTATAAATTCTTTAATATGATATAAAACATTGAGACTCACCTTTTTATGAAAACATGGAAAATAGAGAATGAAATAAAAATAAGGCCAATCATAGAATTTATATTTTCATTGGATTCATATAGTTTGTACAACGCAACATAGAATGTACATCCTCATCTCGTCCATGTCTATTATTCAATGTGTGAGTATCCCCATTTAAATGAGAATGAGTTCCAATAATCTTTTCTAATTTCTAAAGATCATATGTATTGTTATTAGGATTGGATCCATCTCTAATACACTGGGAAATTCATCCACAAAACCGCATTAGGTGAGTGGATTTTTGACAATGATGGAATATCATGGGTGCTTCCATAAAATTTTTATTTCTATTACTATGAAACCCACATGACTTATAAAACACATGGTATTCTACCAGACAAACACCTTAAATAAATCCTGAAGTAATCAATTCACGATTACAACAATTCCATTTTCAAGACAGATGATACTCCCCAAACACCCCCACTACAAAAGAAGATCCTATATTTGTTTTATTCATAGTTATTCAAACCTCACCAATGAGTGTATTTTCAAACACCTAAAAAAATATTAGAACTCATTAGATAATTATCATCAACTAAAAGACATCTACAAAATATTTCTTCAACCAAAACCAATATGTTAGTAATTATAAACATTCTTGAGTGATAGTTTAACCAACATAGGGAAACATGTTGCCCCATCCATAACCAAATTATGACCATTCTAAAAGGTTAAAAATTATTTTGTTTTCACCAGTCAAAAAATTTCTGGATATAATGTATAAATGAATTCCATCTTGATTTTTTTTGGGAATGATCCTCATGAAACTTATCTAATATGATAAGGGAAAAACATATCCTTTCTGATCCTTCAAGAAAGAATGTTTGAACCTTACATGAGATTTACCCAATGGTTTATTATTGGATATGATCATCTAAATATGTTCAATAATATCTTCAGATTCCTAAGGACTATTGTTAACATGAAATATTGGTGGATTCTTCATCGTTATCTATGAAAAATTTTCCTCCATTCATTCCTTGGTTCCAAAAACTTCCTATATTCTTGTGTGAATTGGTGGTATAAATACATCCACTGAAAAAGCTGTATGAGAGGACTAATCTACATTGCATATCTTACAACTTCATCACATCATTTTGTTAGAGATCTGTTAGGGTTATTTATATTACAAATAACATATAAAATATCTAATTAGCATATGATAAAATATGTAATGAAAAAGGGAAAAATTATAAAATAATACTAAATATTTAAAACAAAATTATTCTAAGAATGCATAAAATAAACAAATGAATGATAAAACATTATGAAAAAATATCTTCATATAGGTAAACATAAGAATCTATTTTTTTCTAAATAATATTTGAAATAAATCTAATATCATGATGAAAATCCGTAACCACCCATGGTATCTCAATTATAGTCTAGGATGAGAGCAACCCAATAACACTTCCACAACTATTACCCAAATATAGATGGTCTGAAATTATATCTACCCTAAAAAATTGAACTCAGCCATGTTTTTTTCATCAAACATATAGAATATATTGGATATGATATACTTTTTAAACAAAACAAACTGGTTGAGATGACTTGTCACCCAAGATGACCCACCACTAGATGGAGAGAAAACACAACTACAAAAACACATCTGTGGAGTATTTAAAAGTTTATAAATAGAGTATAAAATGGATGAAAAGTACAAATCAATGAGGCATAATATAAAAATCCAAACGGTAAAAAACATAAAAAATTAAAAAACAGCAGTTCTTTAATGTGACCTACTGGCACCACTAACCCATCTCACATTGAAGGTGAAAATATGCAAGAGATGTTAGTGATTTATATTATATCATTCCCAATACCTATTCCCAAAAAGAGAAATCTTCATATACTCAATGAAATATATAGTTTTTGAATAATTTTTTTATTAGAATATCAAAATGAATCTCTACAATATTAATCATCATGAGACTGTTTGATTTTTTAAAAACAATTTTTTAACATATAAATATCCATCGAAATTTTTTTTTTGAAAAAATCCATTAGTTTTCTAAAATTATTCAACATTAAAAGACATAAAATGAAGAGTATAAACCCATGAAATAAGAAAATAAATATAATAATAATAAACCATATCTCTATAGTTAAGAATGTGATCAAATAAATATGCATAAAAAACATCATGCAATCATAAAAAAAAGTTAGTATCATGCCTATGTTGATACATACATGTGAACATAATAGGACACTTATAAATGAATATACTGAATCTGACCAATATCATGTCCTGACATAGTCTATTATTATATAATGATTAAGAATTATTGTTTCTAGACACACTATGGGTTGTGTGTGCCCATAATCACACATAAAAAATATCGTAAATGTTCTTTTTTAATTATTTAGATAAATATTGCTCAGAATTTAAAAAAAATCCCCAAATGAACAATATATTCTCCCTAGATTGAAATATTATTTTAATGTAAAAATAATATTTTTTTAATTTTATTGTAACAATATGTTTATGAAAATGATTTTAATGAAAACCACCATGAATAATAATTTCACAGGCCAACCAAGATAAACATTCACAGTTCTACTATTCGTCAATAAAAAATGAACCAAAAAATAAATTAATAGGAAAATGGAAATTCATTGGATAGATTCTTTTAATAGTGACAAAAATAATTATTACACAAGAAATATACATACCCTTAGGAAGGGATATTGAAAATGAAGAGATATAGTCCTCAAAAACATAGATCCATAAAAAGAATCCCCAATTCCACTATAAAACCTTATATATATAAAAATAACAACCAAATTGGATTGTAGTGGACTTCTTGAAAGTATGATAATATAAGGATCTATCAATAGGAGAAGATATCAGTTCAAAAACACATCATACCATGAAGACCTCCACCACGAACTATATGAGTCCCTAATGATCTAAGCTGCGAACCCTCCATAGAACAAATGAGAGGTTAGGTCGAGCATAAGAGTTATTAGAATTTGGAATAGAATTTATTAATACAATATAAATGATGGTATATTTCCAATTTATGATTCATATACATGATTCAAGGCTTTTATTCATAGATAGAAAATCCCACACTAACTGTTTTTTAGCCAGTAAAATGTCAGAAAACAACAGTCAAAGTTACCTGTGGCTGGTTGCACTATTAAAAAGAACACATTATTGTCATATATCAATCACTACATGTAATCCCTCAAACCATAATATGTTTTTGGGATACTGACAGTATTTAGCTTCGTATACACGAACATTGAAAATCACCACTAGAACTGGCAGATCAACTTGGTGTAGTTACCATATTAGAACATCTAACCATGCCAAGTCTGTGTTCCTATATATGTTTATCTCAATATCTATATTTTTAAACACATACTCTCAAAATAAATTTAAACCACAAAATATATAAACTAAAATAAATATTAAATGTAACTGCAATCCAAAGAGCGTCACAAATAATGTTCATGAAGACTAACAATTGTTAGTACCAGATCCACATGGACATGGGTAGAAGGGTTAAGGAAAAAAATGAAAATATTTTTGGCTATCTTAATATCATATAATGTTATAGGGGAAGGATTGGTAAGAAGTGTTATTTATAAGGGGATGCCCATTGGTGTTTTTTAATGTAATATACATTTTTTATTATTTTTACTCAATACTACCAATAGTGATGATTTAGGGGTCTTAATAGAAAACTTAGAGTATATGTGTTCATAATAATGGTAACATATATCAACCATGACTCACTAATTTATTAATTCAAACTATAATTCAAACTAACATATTTTTATAAATTTCAGTATTCATAAAAAAAGGATTTCTTTAAAAAATTGAAGAAAAAATATCCAAACAATTTCACAATTCGTATATTAAAAAAAGAAATATCTTTTTTTAAATGTAATGTGATAAATAAAAATTCTTTTTTTAATACTTATTAGTTTTCAAATTAAAAAATTTAATATAATGATCAATTTTATCACCCATTGAAAAATAACATATAAATTAATATATAATATAAATATAATGATGCTTATTATTATATTATACTCCATTTTAATAAATATAATTAATGTTTTAGATTTTTAAATTTATAATAAAACTTTAACTAATGGTGTGCACAAGGAAACCTGTTTGTGAAAAACATGTGCAGCCTATGCGAGTCTTGATTTTCACACCAAAACTAATTAGTATGGACTCATAGTCCCCTCAGACGTTTATGATAAGTAGTTATCCTCTTGAAATGTATTATCATAGTTGACCCACATAGTTAAAATCACTATTTTTCATCATTGTTCTTAGTGATGTATTTCCATAAAAAATTTTCTTTTGAAGAATGAATCCATTGAAAATCTAAAAAAATTATATAGAAAACATAAATGTAATAAAACTAATATAACCAAAATAAAATTAAATGTTCAATTATTTATAATGAAATTATGATGCTCAATTTAATAATTGTCCAATACATTAAAATTAAAATCTTGATATTTTTAAAAATTCAATCATGTCCAAATCATGGGGAATTATAGCTATAAAAATATTTTAAAGTCTTAACATTTTCTTAGGAGTAATTTCAGTTTTAAAAAATAAATACATGACTGAAATTCTCATTTAAAATACCAATAATATTATAATTATCATCTATAATTATCATATTTCACATTATTTAAAAATTCCATTGATACATGCAATACCACAATCTATTATAATTATCATGGTGTAATTTTTTTTCATCTTATTACATGAAATTCTATATTCATTTAAATATACAACATATTTAATTATTTATCAAGAAGTTAAATTTTTATGGACTTATTTAATAAAAAATCAGCAATTTAATACATCATTATATTTCAATAATAAAAAAATGAAATACAATAAAATAATTTATACCACACAATCTTGAAAATAAAGAGTTAAATCTTTATCATGTTTTATAGTATCAACACTCACATGTGATTGCTGTCCAAAATAAGTATTAATCTATTTTAATATTTATTAATTTAATTCCATTTTTATCAGAATAGATAAAACATGTTACCATTGTTATTTAACATTAATAAAAAAGAGAAACAATAAATACCTTACGTTAAAGGCATTTGTGTTCATTACACAATGACATTCCAACATTGCTGATCTATGATCACCTACCCTATGAGTTACTATGATCTTTTGAGTATTTTGTGCTACAAATTCAATATAAAACGAAAATATAATCCCTTTAATAGTAGAGAATATCATGATATTTAACAGATAATACATAAAACTGAGAAACATTAATACAAATGAAGTGAACCACTATATAGAATATGTATAACTAACATTGATTCCTGTAGGATCGTTCGTTGGAATCCCAAGTCAAACCTTGTTTAATGATTAATAATAGAGATATAAAACACAATTTTGGTCACCTATAGAAAATTTTAGAGTTTTGTAAATTAAATGGGATTTCGTAGGCTAGCACTATTTATAAGAAGACTCTAGATTTGAAGACAATGGTGTATCACCTAGGACCACACCACAACAATGTATGACACAAGGTATTATATGGTTTTTTTAGGATGAAACCACAAAATTTTATTCTATGAATCCATGCTAGCTTCTATAAATGTTGATCCATAGGTTATTATGCATCAACAATCATGATACTATATGACCCATACTATAATGAAATGAACTACACCACAACTGAGATTTTGTTGTGTAGCTACCTCCTGATTTGGATGTTTCCTTATTCCTCATCAATAGCTCCTCTAAACCACATCATGGTTCCATATTTTTATATACAATAATACTATTAAAAACATATACCTCCAGGCTATATCCAATCCATTTCCATCCTAGATCCCGCAAATGCCATAAAAATACCTTCAACATACGTGGAACCTCATTTGGATGACTCCAACACCCAAAACACAGAAATAAAGTCTTCTGTTTTCTTGGAACATACTCTAGATACATATTAATGTGTTCTCATCATATTTAATCTAAAACAAAATCATATGTGTAAATTGATGGGGTCATATGTATAACCAAACCATGAGATAACTCTCAATAATATCTCTATCATAGGAGCTTAACCACCTCAGCATATGAACAGATTAAAACCCTATCCATAGATACAACAATCTATTAATTTCAGTCCAGACGTCGTTAAATGAAAAATGCGATTACGGTTACAATGAACAAGTAAACAAAAGGAAACACCACATTAATATAAAATGTTCAACAACCACAAGTATCATTTCAACTAGATAAGAGATAACCATAAAATAGCTTAGGGTAATTGAAATTTATCTATAGATCAAATTACTATGTAATATTCTCCATAAAACCATTATAAATGATACAAAAACCAAGTTAATAGAATTCACACACAATACCTTATTTTTGAAGTCATATATCTTTGAAAGTGACTCTTTAAATGTCACATAATCATCAAATTTTGAAATTATATTAATCGATAAAATAAGTTTTGTCATTAATGTAATGGAAGAGATGGGAAATGTTAAGATAATCATGTGTCAATATCTTCTATACTGGGATGCATTATTAGATATGACACCACTAAAAGATGATCCAACACTTCAAAAGTCACTACAAATTAGGGAGAAATCTTACTCCTATTACCAAAAAATTTCAATTTTTAATGAGGAGTCACATTAAGAATCACAAGTTCTCTAACATTAAACTCAAGAGGTACCCTCAAATGATCATCTAAGTATTTATGTCGATAATTCACTTCCATCAAACATAGTGGTATTATTTAAACATTGTATATTTTATTCTATACTAGTTATATATTTTGAATCACAACCTATTTGACCACAGTCTTTCATAACATGGAACTAAATGGTTAAACGTATAAACCGATAAATGACAACATTCTAATGGTAGAGTTATACTTTTAATGAAAAATAAAAAAAAGATGTCCCGTCATCCACAAACCTCTAAAATTACAGACATAAGAATTATAGTATTCTTCTTGTGTCTGGATGGTCCACTCTATTTAACTATAAATCTATGGATGAAAAGAAGAGGTAATGATTTAAAATCATCAAAAAGAGCACTGGAGACCACTCCACAACCTAGAGATAAAATGTGGGTCTCAATCAGAGAATATCACCGTTGGGAATATATTAAGACTCACCTCTTCCCCTAGATACTACCTCGAGAAATCATATACTGATCCAGAAACATTAATAACTATACAATGGGTTGATTTTTTCATGAAATCCCCTTTCACACTTATATATTAATATCCTCCATATCCTCAAGGTAAAAAAGTATCATTAACCTTAGATATTTCCGCACACATATATAGGGAAATATATATTGGATTGAGAAAACCATAGAGAACAAGGTTATTTTTGTTCACATTTTTTCAAACCTAAAATAGATAAACAAACACTATAATTTCAGACGTCATACTAGGCCACCAACATTGACATATAGAAGCTTGATATAACTTTTCCACATAAGGATGTAGTAGAATTTGTGAACTGTATAACTCACATAGAACCATATCATTTATTTTCAAATGGATTAAAATCCTCCAATGGAATAACACCCAGTTTTGTTCATCCATAGAACAACCATCAATGTAACTCTAAAAGTGTACTCAATATCTCCACACCTCCGACTCAGAATCTTCCAATCGAGTCTTCTGTTACTATTTCAAAAAATATTTCTTCACTATAATCTAAAATAAGAAACATATTCATCTATCATCTACTATATCTAGATGAATCACTGGAATCCAATCCATCAGTCTTTAGAAATATGGTGATTCATTTGACATCACTATATGTCTTCATTCTCAGCAAATCAAAGAATTTTTTCTTTTCCTATAGTATATGAAATGTCAATTTCAAAATCCATTGATATTTCCCCAATGAAATTATATTTCATGTTCAATTAACTTTGGGAGAATATATAAATCATGATGATTTAATTTGTAAAATCCCCAAAACACTTGTCAAAATGGTAATTTAACTATAAGATGAGAGAAAAAAACATATACTTCCAACTCATGATCATGGCTTAAATAATTGTCGTTGTGAGTATAGAATTACAAAGACCCATAAGAAACATATGATATATAATACCTCAAAACATAAAAATATATATAATATGATGAGTCATGGAATACATTACCTGAACTACACCTCTTGGAAATCATATAAATAGATCAGTAAAGATCCTCTACTATAAGTATTAAAAATAATCATGAAACTGGTCATTTCACATGAATTTATGATCCTTCAAATTCCATGATGATATAATAGTCACAAACTAATATAAATCAACTATTATCCATTTCATTTATCCTATAATATCATGGATACATATCACATTAACAATTATCTTTGTAGATTCCCATGGAAAAATCAACCATTAACATTTAAGAATCTACTATTACTCCCAATTGGTACATGAAATTCTCGAGGAAATGAAATTCAGGATCCCATAACTCAAAAATTAAAAACATACTGAATAACTTCTCTTGATGTAACCTCAAAATGTAGTGTAGATTATCTTTATGCTCCTCCTTAGACATGGATTACATCATGATTTCATTTATGAACACCACAACGAACATATCCCATATCTCTATGAATGTTTTTAATCAACATTATGAAAACATCTAGAGAATTAAATACACATATTTATAACATAATGAAATCATAATTCCCATGTCGACAACATAAAAAATCTCCATAATATCAACATCATTTATGCATATATAATGATATAATAACCATATATAATCTTTTGAGAACTTAAATTCTCCCAGCAATTGATCAAATTGATCACATATATACATAACAAGACATAGGTTCTTCATTTTTACATAATTAACATAATTATAATGGATACAGATCTAGAAACCTTAAATATAATTCTTTATGAAAAAGGGGATTCACCATAATGTGATGCACTATGTGAAAAAAATTCTTATTCCAAAATATAATAGATCTATAATCATAGGTATCACAACTAATTTTGAGAATTATTATATTGCGACAATGAAATGAGATTCATTCATTATTATATCTAGATCCCATGCATGAAATCATATAGAAAGGGTAAGGCTACCACCTCTTTGAGAAGACGTTACTGAACTCTTCCATAACCCTTGGAAAAAAGATCTGTTGTACGACATAAAACCTCAGCAACATCTTGACCATCAATGATATTGAGGATGGAAAATGGATCCAACCCATATAAGGACTTCCTCACTAACAAAACAGGTAGGATTTATATCAATATTATAGAACACAACATATCATTTTATGAAATCCAATGTCACATGCCCCAAATACATCCTATACATATAGAGTATTATGTTGTATGACAATATCCACGGTCATAAAAGGTCTCCCAAGAAGTGGTGAAGTCACATAACTATCTCATATTTTCTAAATAAATCATAAATATTAGGCCAACCACCAAATGGCATAGTCAAAACCATGTTAAATGGAAAAAAATCCCCTAAATTATAAAAGGCATAAACAAATATTGGTGACATAAATAATTGTGTAGTTCTTTAATCAAACAAATACAAGACCAAATAGAGAAAAATAAAAAATGGTACCTTGAACAACACATGGAACACCTGGATCTAGAAATGCTAATACAAGAATCTAACCATGGCCTACTTGATATAATCTCTAACCATGTTGATACTAACCTCTATAGTAATGCTAATCTATTTGAGGAGGAGGATAATTGTTGGTCAATAATATACCCACCCATTCTCCTATCTATTTACCTAATGATGGAGAAACAAGCTGGTATTGTTTTCGCATTTGAATGTTTGTCAATAGAGAACCCTTATGATGAAATTCTAGAGTGTTCTGACTTCATTGAAAAATCATGATTTCATATTATTGATGACCCCAAAATACATAAGGAAAGAACAATTTTGATCTGTTGGAATAAATATGAAAGAACAATCTTCTAGAAAAATATGATTTTCGGGGAGGGTATATACACCCCAATGACCGAAACTATTCATTATTGGAAAATGGGAACCTTAAACCAGAGCTCCGCATAACAAGGAATCCTAACTACTCCCCTCTTGTGATGACATGGTGTGTGCAAGCATCCACTAAATAACCTCTTCTCTCTATATAACCTCATGATAAACCATTACTACAAATATTTTCACCTATTAATGTATATTTGGTTGAATATGATCCATCAAAAACCACTCTGATGCATCATAATCTAGAAATAGATTGGAATCATATTAATGAAGGGTCCTGAAATGGATCTCAAAATCCCACAAACTAGAAATACCATAAATAAGTGTATAAAAATCTAGTAATATGGATTCCATCAAGGTCAAATAAAGAAAATATACTCATAATTGGTCTCTAATATTCACCAAAGAGATCACCAAATCCTACTGATCATTGAGAAATAATAACCACAACTACCTTAATTTTCTATGTACCATCATCAATGATGACACATTCTAGTGATCTATATGATCATGAAATATAATAAAATAGATATTTTCATAAACCAGCCTAGGAACTCTAGTAACCCGATAACCAAACAAGACCTAACAAAGCTCGAATGTTGTTCACAACCCCACAGGTTGGAGAAAATCACATTGCATTATAAAAAATGGATGTGAGAATTATTTTTTCACAAAAAAATATGACATAAAAGAGGTATGTCAATAATATAAACAAAAAAATACACATTGAGAACTAAACTAGAATTCAAATGGGAATAAAATACCAATATACTATAATGATGTACTAGAAGATAGAATGAAAGCATACCAAGTCCCAACACGGACGCAACTCACCAAGACAATGAGTCAACATGAAGAACCACACCAAAGTGATAAATTTCTATATCCATATCTACGAACACTAATAGAATAATAAAAAATATCAAAGGATTGGAATTGTTGGTATAGGTCTCCAAAACAATTGGAATAGCATATACCAATGGTTTGGAAGAATTTATTCAATTTTGGTGTTGCGATAGGTCTATAAAAATGGTTTCGGGATGAACATTGGTATATACCCATATGAATAGTTTTCTGAAGTAGTTAGTATATGTAAACAAAAAAAACATCAGCTTGGTTTTCATCCCATCACCTACCATTTATAATACTATGACCTAATAGATAACCTAACATGACATTTGAGAACATAATTTCATAAATATATATATTTACATTCATAATTATTATAACATTTTCTTTATTTAATTTTATATGGTAAAAACTCCTTTAGTTATATGTTCATTAATTTTTTATCTATACCAACGATTTTGATGAAACCTATGTTATATTGTATCTATAATGGAAGATAACATTGGTTTTGGCCAAAACCGTTGGTGTAGTTCTTAATTAGAGACCAATATCATCATTTTTGAGTCACCCTTTGGTATAGGGTGGCTATAAGTCACAAATACCAATGGTTTCATCAAAACAAATGGTATACATATCTCTAAGGTAAATATTCCAATAGTTTTTTACAACCTGATTGTATTGGACTGTTTGTATAGGTCCTATTTCAAGTACTATAAAGAGGTAATCTTCAAATAAATTAGGGCATATGTTCGGTGTGATCCATAACACAGTATTGTTTCACCCAAATATTCCATTACAAGATTCAAAAATCAAATTAACTTTATAAATTCATTTAATTTTAAAATTAATATTTTTATCAATACAAAATCATATTAATAAAATCATGTTTTTTTTTCAGAATATGGGAATAATTTAGAAACAGATTATTCCCATTCTATATTGTGAAATAATTTTAAAAATATCACAATAAAATTGAAGGAATTTTTTTAAAACAATGTCACTTTTCATAAATGATTAAATAAATTTTTTAATAACATAGTTTATAAAAATTTGATGGCTTGTAAAATAGTTCAAAATTGGGGAATATATTCAATAGAAAAAAACAAGTGAGAACCATGGTCATATTCAAAATATTTTATGACATTTTAATGTTATAGGGATATGAAACATTGAAATTGAAAGTATATACATACGTCCATTTGGGCATAAGGATAGACACCACATAGCAACATTTCCCAATGGTTGTGATGTGCTGAGATGATGTTTTAAAACATTGTATGTTATAATGTGATTTTTAAATAACAGATGAACTACATTCAGATATCATGTTCTCTAGTAAAAAATCAATTATTTGAATTTAATATTTGGAATACTTAATATAAAAATAAATCACATTCACAATTTTAAATATGATAATTTTTCTATTAAATACCATAATGTGTTTTTAATAAAAAAATACATTTTCACTTTTAAAACATTGTGGTTCCTTTCAAAAATAAATTAACAATAATTAAAAATGATTATTTGAAATTGTTAACCATCCAATTTCACTATCAAAATTTATAATTAAATTTAATAATTTAATGTTCAAAAATTTCCCTGAATTTCATCACAGATCACTAATATAATGGAATTGGGTATTTGGCATAATTTTTTATCAATTACATTTCCATAATAAAAAAGAATTAATGATATAATATTAATAAAATAAAATATTTTATTTAAGGAAGTTAAATCATAAAATTTTCCATATACAAACAATAATTCATTTGAATTTTTTGTTTTCTAATTTCATGCAAGAAAATCCAAATTTTCCTAAAACCCATAATTCAATGGAATCGAGTTGTTTCAATTAAAGGATGAAAGCCAATTTATTAAAACCAAGGAATTTATATTAATTAATACAATTTAAATTAAATAGAAAATTATGGTTCAATATTAATTGGCCATCATAACGAAAATCCTACATCAGAATCCAACTAATCCCAAAACATCAAACCCTATTGGAGATTTTCCATCAAAGAACAACTATCGTAAAATATAGAAAAATAATAATCATTAATAGGTTTATATCTGTTTATTGGGTATTATAACCTCCATCAAAAAATCGTTTTATGAAAAAACATAGAGTGAAATGAGGAAAGAGTGCAAGATAGAGAACGAGGTGAGACAACTAACCGACAATAGATTGAAAAGTGTTCTTCATGATTCAGATTGAATTTTGGAGGGATCCAAGTGGATGACAATTTCTCTTGGGATCTCCAAGGAATATAAAAAAATGGGGTCTTTCTAGGCCTTTATAGAACATAAAATTATATATTAATGATTTTAAAAGAATATTATATGAATACATAAATCATGTGCATGATTTTCTGGGTAGAGGGACATGATTTGGGAAAAACATGTTCAAGTCCTGTGCATTTTTTAAATGGGATGCATGATTTATTTATAGAGGACACACAGTGTATCAAACTGCACATACACCGTGAATTTCCCATTCTTTTCATTCTAGTTTCTATATAAGGGTTAAATTTTTTTGAAAACAGTGTACCAAAAATGCGCATAACACACACTTTCCCATTCAAATCTGTAAAAATCAACAAATCTACAGATTCAAACTCTATAAAAACATAAAAAAAGAAAGAGTAAAAAAGTTGTGTTTATGAATACCTCAAAATAGTAAAAAGATTTTACACACTCCGCAGTATAAAAGCATTATATCCATTTAAATTCTATGAAGAAGCTTCCATGAAATAAATTTGAGGCCATTTCTCTCTAAAAAGTTCATACATATCATGATTTTAAAATCTATTATTCCAAATAACATGAACCAAATGTATTTACCCCCAAGATGTAGAATGGATTTTAAATATACTATCCTAACTGGCTCTGAATCCATGAATAAATCAGGTTCAACCTCAAAATCAATCTACTTAATAATATGATATGGATCATATAGATAATTTCATAGATATGATACAAAGAACAAGTTATGAATCGATGTTAGATGTGATAGTAGTTCTAAATAAGAAGCAACTGTTCCCACTCTCTCAACATCCTTGAAAGGTCCCACTATAAAATTATCAATTTACAGTTTCTAATACATTCATCGATGACCCATCTGGGGACAAAAATTGAATAACACATGGTCATCAATAGAAAATTCCAAAGGTCTAAAATGATGATCAAAATAATACAGATTTTATCTATATACCATAAAAATTCTCTAATCAAAAAATTGAATATAGACATTAATATATTAGACCAGACTTATTTAAAAAATATTAAATTTAACAAATCTCTACCAAACACAATGCATATTTTCATGTCCTACATTACAAGGCCTCAAAAGAAGACATTTATATCATAGACTAGTAATTTTTTTTATAAAAAAACTCAACCAACCTCAAATAATAATCCCAAGTTCCACCAAAGTTGTGAACACAAGCGCGAAGAATATTCTAGGGATTCTATGTAGAACATTCTATCTGGACATATGTATACAAATGGTATGTCCTGCTCAATAAGATGTGATATCCAAGTTCCATAGGAAGGCCACTAGAAAATGATAAGTGAATCATGGATCCATATAAGAAAATATGTCATATGTAACTCTATGCAACTAAATAATATCATTAAAATATATATTTCCCATATCTACACATTGGATGTTTTACAAATTGGTATAAAGTGATCTAACATAGTTATCCTATCAATCACAACCCATGTCTTATTATTCTTTCCCTGGGAATGCAGAAACCCAACCACAGTGTCCATGTAAATATCACACCACTTTCATGTAGGAAATGGGTGTGGTTGATGAAATCCCAATGTTTTATGATTCTCAGCCATAAATTGTTAGAATGTAAAACAACAAGAGACAATAATAGTAATGCCCCATCTCATGAATGGCCCCCAGAATTGTCACATCATGTCATAGAAAATCTTTGGGGATCCTCAGTGCAATTCCCCCTAGGAACTATAGAAATCCACTGTCACATCATATCAATCTAAAAATAGTTCCAAAAAACTATTCTAAAACCATAATATTCATTATTTAGAGGACAAAACGTCCATTATGGAATCTAAACTATAATGAGAGTGTCTAATTCAATAGAACACACCATCAATTATTTTAATGAAGAATCAAATCTAGAAGAGTGGATGTAAACTAAACACTAGACAATGAAATCATTTCCCCTGATGCCTATACTCTAATATAAAAGTATTGAAAAAACCCATCATATTCCACACTTATTAAGATTATTTCACTGTATTTATTTGATGATTCCTCCATAAATAATATACACTGACAACTCATTTCTCCATGATATAGGTGACATCAAACTCAAAATACCGCAGGTTTTCCACCAAACAACTCAGGTGGAGATTCAAATCCATTGATATAATATATAACTAAAGATAATGTGGTTAGATCACATGGTAAACCATTCTTCGTAAGGGAAATGGATAAAAATATTAAGCATGTGCATCTTAACTGCATGTTCATGTTCATGGGTCAGGTAAATCTTCTTATGTAGCCTAAGATGATGAAATCCTTAAGAAACTACATGATCAACCTGCATAAGAATGCAACCACTGTCTAAAATTGATGCATCAGAAAAGACTAAATAACCCATGATGAACATAGGAAGAGTAAAACCAAATGAAATATCGAATATATTATTCAACTAAACAATAAAATTCAGACATTTATCATCCTATGAAAATGTTACCATTCAGAGTGATTTTAGTCAATTGAGAATCCAATTTTGACAAGTCCTTAACAAACCGATAATAATATAGATCTATGCCCAAGTTTTTTTGAATATTGAAAACATTTCCTGGTTTCTCCCATGTCCTAAAAACCATCAAATTCTCAAGATCAACTGATATTCCTATTTCTGAAACCATGATCCCCATGTATGTTTGTTTACAAATCCATAAAATTCCTTTCAAAATCTTGAAATAAAATCAAATATTTATTAGAAAACTCAGAACTATTATCATATGATTCACATGATCCTCCTTGGAGAAAGGGTAAAAAGTAATTTCCTTTAAAAAGACTACCATGAAATTATCAAAATACTCATTGAACAAAAAGTTCATTATAGCAAACAAAACTATAAGATCACTTGATAGACAATAGGGAATAACAAGGTACTAAAAATGGTTGTACCTACTCCAATATTTTAGAATATCAGATTCATTTATCATCAACTGATGGAAGCCGTGTTGAATTGTGATCATTTAGAACCACATCATCCACTTCAATTGATCCAATGAATCATCAACACGTCTCAAAGGATAGTTGTTCAATAATATTACTCCAATTATTTTTATATAATCAAAGCAAAGGTGGAGTTAACTATCACTTATTAGTAATGAGGACAAGCACCACCTAATGTAAACCACCAAAACCCTTTACCCGTAGTCGGTGCATTATTATATAACATTGGCAGGATATAAGGAATAATGTCTCGAATGACTGATCAGTTTAGTATCCTTGTAAGTATTAGACACATACATAATTTTAACATTACATTATGAATTGAAAAAACAACATTTTGTATCCACAGAAGACACTCATATCCCTTAGCCTATCCCTGTAGGTCATCCCTAATATACTTCTTCACATCCTGAAAAAAATAAAACATATGAAATGGGCTGATCTGAGATGCTTAGTAAGGACAAAAACATAGATGAAACATTAATAAATAAGAATAAACATTTAAGGCAATGTATAAACTAAAACACATTCCTTTTAAAAATAAACATCACTGTAATATAGAAATGAAAAATCTAATAATGACATTTACCTATTTACATGGTTATTCTAATAGTCGAACAATCACATATAATAACAATTGAGAATTTCATAATGATGGAATGCATAATGCTGGACATCATAACCACGTAGTAAAAGCCTAGTTCCAAGTTTACAAATAAGATTTTGTGAAGGCCATGTTCCAAGTCACTAGTTTGTCTTAGTAGCCATACTGATGCATTGAGGGGCTATAGTAGGCCATGCTAGTCACATACTAAGTCCAACGCATTCCTCATATGAAAAGGTTGAAACATATACTAAATATTCGTATTAAAATTATAATACAAAATTTTAATACATTAACTATAAATCATGAATGGTATAAAAATAACACATTCATGGTCATACAAATTGAAAAGCCTTCAATATAATATGGAAGATTGTATCATAATAAATCAACTTCAATCAAGTGTAAAACCCATCAAAGGATGTTTAAAAAGATGAAAACAACACAATTTGAGAGAACTATCTATTTATGTTTTGAAATTTTTTCAAAGTCACATATTTATAAAATGAAATGTTAATTTGGATTATATTCTTATTAGCATCCAAGGGAAAAATTGAAGGTGTTATAATGGTAAAAAAATAGATTCACTCTCCTTATTAGTTAAAACAACATTCTTACCATAATTTTTCAAAAATTCCATAAAGAATTTTGATTGGAAAACGATGAAAATATTACATTAAAACAATTTTATAAAAATTAAAAAAACAGTATAAATAAATTTAAACCATATTATAGGAAATAGTAAAAATATATTTTGAAATACTTTTTAAGAAAAACAGATGTGGATGATAAAGAAGTCCATGTTGATACTTACGAATAAATAACCTCAGATAAATAAAGAGATTGTAAAATTAACACTTACCTTGTACTTTTCATTGGTCTAGGGTACATTAATCTTCTATATATTAGGTAAATAATTTTTAGTAAATTATAGAAGAACCAAATACATAAATATGATATCATATATGATCTTTTAATATTGGTTTGTTAATAATATTTCAGTAGTGTCCTTGTTTTGGATGTTAACTAATTCATTTTCATTTTTATGTTTTGTTACACAAGTCATGTTTTTTTATGGATATGACATATTTTATTCATATCCTTAATTATTTTATTTTGTTAAAAATTATTTTTAAATCATCAAATAAACATTATTCCTGAATGGTTACGATGGGGAATGAATCTCATCGCGTTTTTGGAGATAGTAATTCTTACGTATGCACGACCGATAATATAATTGTATTAGTAGTTAAATAGTTTTTAATTCGATGTAATATCATATATACATTATTATTAACATGTTATATTTGTTATTTATATCAACTATAATAGTTATTATACCCAACCAAATAATTATGTGTTGAACAACAAACTACTCCCTGGCGTGTAGACGATAAGCAGTACATACGAACATATAATGACTATGTCATTCATAGGATTGATAGACTAATGAATATGGTTGTACCATATATTAATAACATCATGGTATATAAAAAGTACACATTTTATAAATTTGGTATGGAAACAACAAATAAAGATGAAGTAGAATAAGAAAATAACATTAATGATGTGATTAAAAAATTACATCTTCTCTAGGTTCCTCTATTTTATTTGATCAAAAGGGCTCCGTAGGATGTCTTTTTTATCAGTGTAAGGCATCTTGGTTTAAGTGAGGTTGGTTGGGATAATATTTGATCAAGGGATGGTTGAGCCAATATGGCATTAGAATTTTATTTTGAGAGAAGGGGAATTACCTTTTTATAAGAGATGTGAGGGTCACTTTAAGAAAAGATCAAAATATTAATTAATTATAAATTAATTTTCTACAATTAATGCCACCAAAAGGATTTATTTCTAGGATTAGTTAGGGATGGGGAATAAAATCACTCATACAATAGGTTTAATACAAGTTTATGACACCTTATTAACCTTATTTTTTAGTATGAACTCTTATTTGAAATGATTAACTTTTACCATGTATTCTTGTATTATTATAATAAATGTTTAATAAACATACAATAAATTCCAGGAGAACCCCCAGTGGTGAATTATCTACACATATAACCATATTTATTTCTTTCAGTCATTCCTTATATTTTTATGAATTTTATATCATTTAATAATATACTATTTTTTTTAAAAACAAATTTCTGTCAATTTTGACATTGTTTTGTATTTGGATTCTATGAAAGTCATACAAACGTTATCACATAGAAATAAATTTATTGAATCAAACCTAATATTTACTATTTACCTATAAAATTTTTGAAATTCATCAAAACTTTCAATTTAAATTTATTTTAATATTTGAAATATCAATTGTTTTAACCATTCATTAATAATGTAATTATTGTGTCACCATTGTGTTATAAAAAAATTAATTGTAAATTTTATAAAAATTATAATATAAAATTCCATGATATATTAAATATATTTATCTTTATAATTAATATATATAGTTTAATTTATGTTATGTATAACCCTAAATTAGAAATGGTATAGTTATTAAAATTTGAATTTAACGCTTTTAACTATTCATGAAATAAAATAATAATAAATGTTAAAATCTAATATTATTGGATAAAAATTGATCATATTTTATTTATAAGGTTTAATTAGGTCAAAGTACACTTATCTAATGGAAATAAAACATTTTTTATGGTAATTATAATATAAATTTTACCTTTAATTACCTTAAATAATTTTAGTAGTGGTAAATAAAATTCAAAAGTTACTATTCACCAAAAAATATTTTCATCTTATTGAACAAGTTTTTACATGATGATGTCAACTCTGTCTCTCATTTTTTTGAAATTATATTCATAGAAGAAGTAATTTTATGTTTTTTTCAAATTTGTAAATGTTCTGAGAAGGTGGGTAAAAGACGGTAAAAGGATCATTGAAATTTTATATATCTAATCTAATTATAAAATGAGTCAAACAAATTACATTAGAAAAATATAGGAATTATGAATCACATTTTAATATAAAAGAAATTCAAATAAAAAATTATAATTTAAGCAATTCTGTGTTTTAAACAATAACCTCATGTTTTTCACTATTCATCGAAAATTGAATGTTTTCAGAAAGTAACAATAACATTACAATAAGGTAATTTTGATATTCTAAATAAAAAAATAATGTCCAATTGGAAAAATAGAATTTATAAAATTTTAAAAAGTGTGCATTACTATTCATAGCTACGTTTAAAATGTCTAGTTTTATTTGTCGTGGTGTGCTATTACTCGAACATGCGTAAAACCCAAGAAATTGTATCATTAAAAGGGAATAAAACTATGGAAGATTGGTGTGTTAAATTATACCCCCCTTTAAATAATTTTATCCTATAAATTTCAAGAAAATTAATGCATAAAATAATTTTGGGGGTTCTTCATCATATGTTCCTCAGGTTCCCATGTTGCCTCTTCATTTTTATGGTTTCTCCATAGAACTTATACCAAAAGAGTCATCTGGTTTCTCCACACCTGTTCTCTGGTATCAAGAATTATGATAGGATCTTCCCAATAAGACAGATCAGGTTCTAGTTCTATTTTCTCATAGGTGAGTACATGTTTTGGTTCAGGCAACAATGATATGTCGAACGCATCATGAACATTAGAGAGACTTAGTGGCATTTCCAAATGGTAATCTTCAACTCCAAATTGTTCTAAAATTTCAAAGGGTCCAATGTACCTGGTACTTAATTTACCCTTCTTCCCAAATATTAAATCACCCTAAGATGAAGATTCCTTCAACAAAACAAGATCTCATAATTGAAATTCCAAATCATTCTTACGGTTATTGACATAGTTATTTTTCAAACTTTGAGATACTTTGATGTGGGTTTAGATAATTTTCACATGTTCCATTGTTTCCTCAACATGCCATGGTCCTATGAGCTTTCTTTAACCATCATCATCCCCACATGTTTGTGTGTGACGTCTCTCTCTATATAACTCTTCATATGATTCAATTTGAATACATTAATGGTAGCTATTTTTATAGAAAATTTTTATTGGAGGTAAATATAGATCCCACATAATTTGAATGTCTAGAGGGAAAGATCTCAACATGTGATCTATGGTTTGAATATTTTATTCTGATAGTCCATCAGTTTGAGGGTGGTAGGTAGTGCTCAAACAAAGTTTAGTATATAGGGATTTCTGAAGACTTTTCTAGAATCTCAATGTGAAATAGGGATCACGTTTAGAGACAATCGAAAGGGGTACACCATGATTTATTACAACTTCATGAATATATAGTTTTGTTAAACGTTTACATGGTAAATATTATCTTGTACCAAGAAAATGTGCTAATTTGGTAAGATGATCAACATTTACCCCTATTGCATCATTTCTTCTAGGATTCTTTTATATCTGAGTGACAAATTACATCTTAAGATCATCCCATATCTACTCATGTCTGGGAAGAGGTTGCATGGATCATATAGGATTTTTTCTTCAAACATTCTCCTATTGAAAATCCATACATATTGATACATAATCAACAATATCTCTCTTTATGTTGTCCCACCATAAATGTTCCTTCAAATCTTTATACATCCTTGTGCTACTAGGCTATATAGAGAAATTTAAGATATGAGCATCACCTGACAATTATCTTTTTTTATAATGTATATCAAGAACCCAAAGTATCCTCCCAAAATTTAAAATTCCATCTTCATATATGAGGCCAATCAATATCCCATCAATCATAGCTATAATTTTCTTTTGAAACTCCTCAGCATCAGTCTGAGAACATTTTATCATTTCTAGTAACAATGTTTTGGAATAAATTTGAAAACGTATAGACCCTTCACGTTACATAACTATTCCCATATATATATTTACTATTTCCATAAATATAGGATCCCTTTCAACTCTCATCTTGTTAAAAACTCTATGATTCTTTATGATTAAATCATCAACCACCTTATTTTCCACCCCCAGGTTGTAGTGTATAGTGTAGTCATAATCCATGAGTAGTTCAAGACAACATATTTGTCTCAGGTTGAGCTTTTTATGAGAACATATACATCAAACTCATATGTTCATTTTATATCTCACATTTTTCACCATTGTGATATTATCTCCGTATCATCAGAGTAATGATTATAGCTGCTAATTCAAGATCACGAGTGGGATTGTTTTGTTCATAATTTTTTTTCTATCATTATCCATTGGTAATAATATATTATTCTAAATAAGGACACAACCAAGTCCTTTCATTAAAGAATAACTGTAAATAAAAACTCATTTTTCCCTGATTATATAGTCAATAGAGGATTAACTACTATCTTCTCTTAATTTTATCAACTTATTCTAAACCCATTTTTTTCCAAACTAAAATTTTCCCCTTTAAGTGTGAGTTTCATTAATGGGTTATCCAATCGGGAAAAATCATGGAAGAAATGCCAATAATAACCTGGTAAACCAATAAAACCGCATTTCTTAGTTATACTTATCATTATTGGCCATTCTTGTATTGCCTTTTTTAGGATCAACAGAGATTCCATCCTTAGAGCCAATGTGGCCAAGAAAGGAAGTCTCCTAAAGATAGAATTCACACATGCAAATCATCCCATATAATTCATTTATTCTAAGAGTATTTATATTAGGGAGATTGGGATTTTCATGATCATCATATCTTTTGGATTATAAAAAGATATCATCAAAAAATACCACTACAATGTCATCCAGATAATCCTTGAAAAATCTATTCTTTTGATACATGAAGTCATAGGGTGCATCAGTTAGTCCCAAATGCTTTACTCTAAACTTGTAATTCCCATACCTGGTATGAAATGTTGTCTTCCGAGTGTCTTCCTTCTTCACACACAACAGATGATATGCAGATTGAAGGTTAGTCATTGAAAAATATTGAGCTCAATAATGGTTTTTTGAAAAAACCATAAATGCGATGTAGGGGATACTTTTTCTGTATTGTTATAGAATTTTTCTCCCTATTGTGAACGCAAAACCTCATAGATCAGTCTATTTTCTTAAAAAATGATCAGTGTCTCTCGAATGAGAAACAATAGGGTGAATAAATAATTTATTACTCCATTTTTCTAGTTTTTTCTTCAGATACAGTAATTCCATAGTGGATATTCTATAAGGGGTATTTGATATAGGTGTTAAACTAGGAATTTTGTAAATGGAAAAAAGAAATTCTCATTATTGAGGATGTACAGGTAAATCCAATGGAAACACATCAACAAATTCCTTCACAAAATGTATATCCTCTATTTTGACCTTCTTTTCCTCACCAATAGTTATTTCACTCCCTTCCTCCTTAATAATTTAATTTAGTAGAGCAACTATGGGTGGATCTAGATAAGAATCATATGGTGGTGTTTTATCTCTAAAGATAATGTGTTCCATATAATGATAAATAAATGAAACCTCTTTCTTCTTACAATAAAATTTATCAACATGGCCCAAAAGTCCATCCATAATGAGGGTTATATCAAATTAAATCATTGGTATGACAATAAAATAAGTAGATAAAGATATTTTATATTTTAATGGTAACAGATTCAAAAAAAAATGTTTCAATGTTACCTCCCTTAGGATACTTTACTTACAAATACATTATTAAATCAAATTTGGAATATCTAATTCTCTTGGAAAAAATGGGAAGATATGAATGAATGTGATGATCCAAAATCAAATAATGCATTGTCTAAATTTAAGGAAATGATTAATGTACCTGCCACCATGTCATTAGAAGCATAAACCTCAGCAGTAGTAATCACATAAGGTTTTCATTTTTCCCTAATCCTTTTCGATGGTATGTTTCGTTGACTTCTAGGACATTCATTTGAATAATTCCCCATTTCTCTACAATTTTAGCATTAAACATTGACATCCTCTTTCTTTCCCTTGCAACCAAGTTCTTAGTGGCCTTTTTCACCGCACTTTTAACAAACTCCAATTCCCTTCAGAAAATTACCATGGAGTTTCATACCATATTTACTATAGGATAGAAATTAAACTTTTCTCTTCTTCACTGTATTTCCATTTCCAGAGTGTTCAGCCGATATCTTCTTCTCTTGCTTTGATTTAAAGTTTCATGTTATAAAGAATTCATTTCTTATCTTGATATCACATGTGTCTATATGTTCATATGTTGAGAAGGATTGTATGAATAATGATAGAAAAATAAATGGGTTCAACCCATCAATGAATCGATCAATCATATTATGTGGGTGACTTCTAAATTCGGTAGCATGCCTTGTTATACTTATAATGCTAGACGCATACATTGAGAAATTCTCATCTTCCATTTGCCTCAGACTCAGAAATTACCTTTTTATTTCTTCTCGATGTTCATGAGGAATGTATTTTCTATGGAAAACACATTAAACTCCGTCTATTTCATATTTAATACATTATCATATTCCTTTCTTTTTGGAATCAATGACCAAAATTTATATGTATCTCCTGTGAGGTGATAAACTACCCTGAAACTTTTTTCCCCTTCTCTACTCCCAAATGAATGAAATATTTTATCTAAGGAACTTATCCATTGATCATCTACAAATGAACTTTTAGTCCCATTGAATTTTGGTAGTTTTTTCTCATGATGTGTTCCAAAATTGATCCTCCACGATATGGATCAGTGAGCTCCATATGGGTATGGATTTTCATCTTAATCGTAGTGTCTTATTCGAGTATAGTTTTATGTTTTCCCACTCCGGTTGTATCACCATGTGCACTATAATTATATTGAGTAGGAGGGAAATTCATACATGCATTACATTCATTGATATGGCTTCCATTCCATCCACTGGTCCCCATTTCTAAATAGTAAAATTCACTAGATTAGTTTATGAATCTCAATACATAAATCAAACTTGTAAAATGATTAACATAAATTAAACAATTTATGTATATAATCAATAATAATAAAAATGTTCTCATTGAAGATATATTTAACCATAAATCCTTCGTCATTTTTTGTAATGAAAATGTGAATTTTCATAATCGTATCCCTTAAGAGTTTCATAACCAAGAGTGAAGAAAGGCCCATTGTCATGTATCAGGATACCTCAGGTCAAGACTGAAACTCCTTGACAGAGTTTTCAATCATATGCACATCAATGATAGAGTCGATTCGACCTCCACGTATCTAGATTGGTATATATGTCATTGAAAATTCACAAAATCTATACATTACCAAAATTATAAGATGTTTTTATATACTAATCCTTAAATCTTATTTTTGTGAAATGTGTTCTAATCAAAATTTTCGAATTCTAGTTTTCATGGTTTGTACAAGACATCCTCGGATACCCACTATATCACCCCACCCCTAATTTCCTAGAGTTGGTTCGTTATTATATAACAATGGAATTATACAAGGAATCATTTACCGAAATACCAATATGTTTAGTATCCTTGGATGTACAAGATACATACGTATGTTTTATATTACAAAATAAATTGAATAAAACAACATTTTGTGTCTGTAGAACAAAATCATATCCCATATCTTATCCATATAGTTCAGTCATAATATACTTCTTTACATCCTGGAAAAAATTAAAAAGATGAAAGGGGTGATCTCAGTAGCTCAGTATTGATAAAAATATAGCAAAAACATTCATAAATAAAAATGAAAATATAAGGCAATGAATAAGACTAAAACACATGCCTTTTAAAATTATAATTCTTCATAATACAGAAAAGAAAAATCAAATATTTCAATTTACATATTTAAATGGTTATTCTACTAGTCCAATAATCACTTGTATTATCAATTTCTAATATCATCCTGATGGAATGAATAACATTGTACATCATAACAACATGGTCAAGGCTACGTTCTAAGAATACAAATAAGATTTTTTAAGGCCTTCTACCAAGACAATAATTTATCTACTGAGACCTACTGAGGAATTGAGGGGCTATAGCTGGCCCCACCCATAACTTAATAAATCCAATGCATTCCTTATATGAAAAGGTTGAAACATAACATTAAGACTCGTATTTAAACAATCATACAAAATCATAATACTATCACCATAAACCATGAATGGTATAAAAATAACTCATCCACAATCAAACATATCACAGAACCTTAAATACAATAATGAATATTGTATCTTAATAAATCAACTTCAAACAAGTGCAAAATATATCAAATGATATTGACGTAGATGATATCAGAACTATTTGAGAGAAATATATCATTCTATTTAAAAATTATTTAAAAGTCCCGTAATAATAAAACAAAATATTGATTTTATAAATTTTATTATGATATTGTAAGAGAAACTACTATAGTCTTATAATGGTAGAAAATAGTCACTCCCTCCATATAAGTTAGAAAAACATTCGTAGCATAATTTGTCGAAAATTTCATAAAGTTCCTTATTTGGAAAATGACAGAAATATTCATTTCAATATAGTTTATAAAAATTCAAAAAATGGTTTAAATGAATATAACACACATTTTATAAATTTTTAATAAATTCGTTGAAATAAATTTTAAGAATCACTTATGTGGATGAAAAAGAATTCCAATTAGATACTTACGAATAAACAACCTTGGATAAATAATGAGATTTCAAAATTAACCATTACATTGTACTTTTCCTTGGTCGAGGGTATGTTAACCTCATATTTAATAATTAAATAGTTTTTATTAAATTATTTATGAACCACATACATAAATATGATATCATATATGTTCTTTTAATATTATTGGGTTAATAATATTTTAGTAGTATCATTGTTTCAGGTGTTAACAAAATCATTTTCATTTTTACTTTTTTTGTGAACATTATGTATGATATCGATAGGATGTATTTGATTTATCACCAAATGTATAATATGTTCTTAAAAATTATTTTTAAATCAACAAATGATAATTATTCTTGAATGTTTTCGATGGGGAATGAATCTCACTGTGTTCTTGGAGATGATAATCCGTATGTACACACGAGCAATAATATCATTCTATTAGTGAAGAAATAGAATGTAATCGGATGTTATATAATATATAAATAATCATTAACAACTTATATTTAGTATTTAGATAAATTATACTCAATATTATACCCATCAAAATAATTAATTATTGAATAACAATCTACACCATGACATGGAGATGAGAAGCTGTACATACGCCCATATGGTGAATATAACATTAATATGATGGATAGAATAATGAATATGGTTATAACGTATTTATAATAACATCATAGTTTTTATAAGGTACTAGAGTTATTCTTTTTTTTATTGATACAACAATGGATGAGGAAGTGGAAGAAGAAATGAACTTGAAAGTGGTGGTGAAAAAATTACCTCTTTTTTAGGTTCTCCCATTTGATTTGATCAAAAGGGCTACATTGGATAGCTTTTTGATCAATTTAAGGACTCTATATTAAAGTGAGGGTGGTTAGGAAGATATTTAAGTTGGGATTGGCTGATCCAAAATGTTTTCGGAGGTTTGATTTTGAGAGAAGGGGAAATGCCCTTTTATATAAGTGTCGGGTCATCTTAGGAAATTCTTGATATATTATATTATTATAAAATCATTTTTTGTTTATAATGGATTCGAAATTATTTATTTAGAGTTTATGGTTGGTAAGGGTTGAATGCAATTATAAAAATAGGTTTTAGACATGATTAGGTAACCATATTAACCTTATCTTTTTGTGTTAACTCTTAGTTAAATAGTTTAACTTTTAAAATGTCGTCTTATATTATTATAAAAAATGATTTATAAACATACTCTAAAAACACAATAAGACCCCATGTGGTTCATTATAATCATATATAACATTATCAATGTACTTTTTCAGATACTTATAATTTCATAAGTATTATATCTTTTAATAATAATGTATTTGTTTTAAATTCTCATTTATGTCAATTTTCATACTATGTAGTATTTGGTTTTTGTGAAAGTTTGAATATCTTTATCACTTCAAAAAATATATTTTAATCAACCATAACATTTTATATTAACATATTAAATTTTGTGGAAGGGTTAAAAATTATCAATTTAAATTTATTTTAATATTTATAATATCAATTATTTTAACCTTTCATTAATAATATAGTTTACTGCATCATCATTATGTCATAAATAAATTTAATTATTTAATGTCTAAAAAATATTTATAAAATAACATGATGTTATTAATAATTTTATAATTCTAATGAATATTTATAGTTTAATTTATCTTATGTATAACTCTGTAGTAAAAATGGGTTAGTTATTAAAATTTAAATTTAAGACTTTTAACTCTTCATTAAATAAAATATTAATAAATATGCATATCCAATCCAACTGGATAAAAAAGAATAATATATTTATATTTATATTGATTGAGGCCAAAATATACTTTTACAATAGAATGAATACATGTGTTATTATAATTATAATATCATTTTTAACATTAATTACATTTTTTCCATTTCAACGTGGTATTAAAAATTCAAATGTTATTATTCGCCCAAATTTATTTGGTAGTATTAAACCACATTTTACATACTAATTTCAACTTTGTCTCCCAGATTTATGAAATTCAATACACAAAAGGGGTAATATTATGTTTTATGAAAATTTTAAAATGTGTTGAGAAGGCGGGTAAGAGACGGTAAAAAGTTCAATAAAATTTTATATATCTAATCTTATTATAAAATGACTCCAATTAATTACATTGAACTTATATAATAATTATTTATCAATTTATACATTAAAATAAATTAAAAATAAAATATTTTATATTAAAATAAAATTATTTTTTTAACAATAACACAATGCTTTTTAGTAACTATAAAAAATTAGAAGATCATAGAAAAATACCAAAAATTTACCCTAAGATAATTTTGATAATACGAATCCCAAAATGAAGTCCATTTTTGAAAATAACATTTATAATATTTCAAAAAGTGGGTACTAATTTTCATAACTTCTTTTAGAACAGCAAGATTGATTTGTCGTGGTGTGCTAGATCTCGATGTTGCATACAATGTAAGCTTTTGAATTATTCAAAGGGAAAAGTACCGTGGAAGCTTGGGGTGTTACACACATGGTGAAACACTCATGAAAACAAATCCTTTCCCATGAATATCATCTAATTGATATTTTAGCTATTTTAGTTTAGCAGGTTCTATTTAGTATGAATGTAAATAATCTTTTTAAGTACCAAACATTAAATCAGTAGAAAACTCATGCATGATTACCTCTACCATGTTTATATCTGTAAGATAATTCTCTAACTATAATTCTATAGAAACTTCCACCTAGATCAGATTTTTATTTCTTCTCATAAGTATGATTCAACACAATATCACTAGACAACATGTAATATAAATTATTTTCACTCAAATAGAGAAATATATAAATTAAACCCAATATGTTAGAATAAGATATTTGGATTTCAATCAATCATAATCTAATGTAAGGAAAAAAACATCAACTACTCAAAAAGATTCCATTCTATAAACACCTATGGGAAACTATGGTTCCGTGTTGTGAGAGATATCCAGGAACACCATCGAAACTACCTACGAGGCAGTAAAAATAATTTACAAATGCATGCCGATTTTATAAAAAAATTCCAACCTCGCTTTGGTACGACATTTTCATGATCCATATTAGGTTCCCTAGTATCCCAAAAACCATTCTACTATATTCCATACTTGAAGGATGTTATCAATCCTCACAGGTCTGTGTCTAGTATTATGCATCATTAAAAATGGAAGTGGGAACAATTTTTCCACTAACAAATCTGAATTAATATAATAATGTCATTAATGCATATAAAAGAAACTCTACTAGGAGAACTATACCAGAAGTCAAGTAGGATGAACTTACAAAATTATAGTAACCAAGTACCTGATGATATGATGAAAACAATTCAATTTTCAACACTGATGCAACTAACCAAGATAATGGATCAACAACTATAAGGACTTCAAATATATCATTTTCTCTTATATCATCCTGGAAAGAATTAATCCAAAAATCCCCCAAGGGACAAGTACGGTGTTATCCAAATCCTAGTAATGTTTAAACAAATGGTTCCATAAAAATATTTCAATATCTATTTATCAAAAAAAATGGTTTGATGAAAAAAAATTGAATTTCAAAAGAAATTGTAAGAAAAATAATGCATTTTGATTCAAAAGATTAAAATAAATTTCCCACTCATGCTCCACATTTCAAAGGATAGAAATATGTTTTTAAAAAATGATTGATAATAAAATTGATAGAATATTTATAAAACATAGGAACTTTTTATTAATGGATTAGACAAACAATTCTATATAAACCTATTTATTTAAATCATAATTAATGTAAAATAAATCACAATAGTGGCATATCTTCATTTGAAATACATTACAAGAGCTACATGGTCATATTACTTATAAGGTTTTATAGTTCAAAGATATAGAGACATAAAATTATGAAATAAAAATTATGCACATACTTCCCTTTGGGAAAAAGACTATAGATGGCTCATCACCATTACCTAAGGGATGTGATGTGAGGATATGACGTTTTCAGATGCTGTAATTTTTAATGTTTTTTTCCAAATAACACACTAAATACATTAGGATTTCATGTTCACTAGTAAAAATTGATGAAATTTTTTAATGAATGCATAAATTAAAATTAAATATGTTTATCTATATCAAAATTTAAAAAATTTCCTTTAAAAACAATAAAGATATTTTAATAAAAAACATGTGTTTTCGCCCTAATAAAACCTTCTGGTTTCTTTCAAAACTGTTTTAATCAATTTTACAAATACAAATTTAAAACTAATTTATAGTAAATATTCCAAATCCATTTTCATAATTATATTTAAAATATTAATTTTTAATTTAATCCTTAATTTTCCTTACAATGACACAATTCAATGAAAATGGGGGTTTTCACAATTTTCCATTAAAACTGTTTCTATAAATAAATTAAAAAATTTAATTGATTTTTGTACATAAAATTATAAATTTAAATTTCTAAAATATACAGAAATACAATCCAATTATTTGGAATGGGGGGTTTCTAATTTTTTGTTGGAATCTAATATTTTCTAAAAACCACAATTTAATGGAATTGGTATTTTTCAAAATAAAATTGGAAAAAAATTTATCAAAAAAAATGAATATCATTTAATTGAGAAAATTTAAATTAAAAAATACATATTTATGTTTAATATAAATTGGGAATCATAATGAAACTAAATTCCTCATAATCTGATATATCTCAAAACATCAAAGTCTAATGGGATTTTTCTTTGATGAATAATGACCAGAGTGTGATGGAAAATTAGAATATGGCCAAGGTTTTGATCCATAGTAGTGGGATTTAGAACCTACATCAATATATGGGGATATAAAAAACCAAATGAATAAAATTAGTAGAGATATGAAGTTAGGGAAATGGCTCATATGAGTAATTAATATGAGTTCGGTATGTGTTCTTCAAGATTGAGATTACTTCTTGGTGAGATCTAAGGGGACAAGAATTGATGTTGGGAGATCTAACGATGGATGAAATCATATGGGTTTTTTTCTAGGTACTTCATTTACAAATAATTTCATATTCAACATATAAAAAAAAGATATTTGGATTGCATAAATTTCATTCAAAATTTCATTGGCAGAGGCACATGGTTTTGGAAGATCATACGTAAGTTGTGTGAATGTTTTAAATGGGAAGCTTGGTTTCTCTAGAGAGGGCACATGTTTTTTCAAACTGTAAAAAATTTGTGTGTATCCCACTATACCATTTTCCTTTTTTACTCTAGTGGAGTGAATAGTTTTGGAACATTGTGTGCCCACCGCATGGAAACCATGAACATGCAAAGAAACCTCCAAAAACATAAAAAATTACCCGATTTAACCACAAACGAAACCCCACCAATGTAAAATACAAATGGTATATTAGGAATTACAAAAAATATTAACATGATGATACATATCTTAAAATCTTTATCTAATGTCCCGTGATTTAATATGAAAGGGAGATGTTATACTTTTACAGACTATGGTGTTGAAACTACTGGAGTATCCTCTAATAAGCTTCCACTTCATTGGCCTATATTATATAATGTTATACTGTATCATTATAATATATATATCTTGTATAAACCTTATGATTATATTGACTTATAGACATTACTTAAAAAAAAATTGGCCACATAATCATAGAATACATAATAAATAACATTAATTAATTAATTAATATCACTATATAATTTATTTTTTAACCTATACTAAGGCGTACCAATTAAAAAAA
This sequence comes from Viscum album, assembly GCA_963277665.1. NCBI lineage: Eukaryota > Viridiplantae > Streptophyta > Magnoliopsida > Santalales > Viscaceae > Viscum > Viscum album. The sequence continues at coordinate 1,900,240,245 of OY728130.1, read as the reverse complement.
TGTGAAAATAATAACGATACATGAACCATTCCTATGTCTCTACACCACAACCAGTATCACATGTTTTATTGGGTGAGTACACATAACAGTCAACCCATCATATCATACGGGGCTTTAAATACACATGTCTCGTCCAAACACTTGTTTTACATCCATTAAAAAACAGAGAAGACAACATTTCATAACCAACCCAGGTAGGATAACCTATTCCATAATCCCAAATATATTTTATACCTAAACCAAATATTTTGATACATATTTTTCCTACCCCACTCTCCCTAATGAGTGCCCCTCCATAGAACATAATGATAGATGTTTGATGATGTCTTCCCATGTCTTTCATCCAGTAGGCTCTGGGTTAGAATTTTGCGTTGACTGTATTATTGGATTAATTACCCTAATCACATATGAATGACATAGATACGATAGAAATTTTAATTAATACATAACTAGACATGTTTATAAAATAAATAACATGTGAATACATGTAATTTCATATAGTGTTAAAACAACAAAAAGGAAAAATATGGGTTCCAAAAAGGTAAACTCACAAAACCATGAACCCAAACAATTCTTATAAAACCATATACTAATATTATGAATCCCAATATCCTAAATACCTTTTTTACATGGAAATAGTTTATATATATGTATGGTGATTAAAATATTATAGTCAGTAACATCATTCTCAAAGCCTCATGTGAATAATATAAGGATGGTATGTTTAACCACAATGAACAACATCCAATCTAACATTTTACCAAAATAAGTAAACTGTGTTCCCAGCCTCACTATTTCTAACTCTCAAAATGTATCTCAAACAATAAGGAAAATTGTTTAGTAATGAGACATTGAGCATTCATTCATTCTGCTTCCCCACTCATTTTATACTCTACCCAAATGTTTCTAATCATGATCTATCTCTTCATATAATAAGCCATCCTTTTGAAACCATTTATATGTATCAAAACATGCAGTGTATAAATCACATCATCACATTATTACACATCACATAATCATATAGTGACCAACTATTATTTAGGATCCAACACAGCACTTATGAATTATATCACTCATCAAGTATTATTTTTTGGTCAGTCATATCCCAAACACCAATTATGGCACCTCAGTCCATTACATGCCATGTAGATACCAATGTTTTTTATAAAAACACATTAAAATATTTCATAAATATTATTCAAGAGCTAGGTGCTATGGTAGTGTGCAATTTTGAGGCCTGTTGTGACAGAATAAATTTTATTAAAATATTAAATATGTTTTATATTATTTATGTGATGTTAATTAATGAAAATATGAAAAATAAAACATGTATGATCAGATTTGGAAACTGAGATCATTATTTAGTCTAGAATGTGGTGTTTACCCTAATAATGACATTAAATTAGTTGGTATGTAATGTTCGGGTCCATTGATCGATAGAGGTTTTTAAATAGATGAATTGTATTTTTAATTTATTCATTTAATATCTAAAACCTAAATAACTCATTGATAGTGAATCAAAAGGGAAATATAAGGCCACCATTGCACACAGAATGTGGTTTTTACCTTAGTTAGGGTATAACCTTTTTCATTATCAGGATATTGGTATATGTGGCAACATTTTTCAGTAATTAAATAATTCTACAATTATTTATATAATTATGTTACATATATCATGACCTAATTGATGTTTATAAATTTTCATTTTAGATAATTCATTCATAATTCTGTTTTTCTAATGACTACAACCCTATCATTCCCCCCCTCCCATTAATGAATGATGAATAATTAAATGTGACGAACCCTTGGAAGTAGATACATCAATGTGTTTTAGATCATCCTACATTGTGGATGAACACGTTCAACATCAACACCAATAGATCCATTACATGTAGGACTCATATTTGGTTATTTTACTCCCTAGATTAAACATTGATCATGTTGATAATTAGTTCGTGAATTTGATCCCTTGATTTCAAAACATACATCATTACAAGTCCATAATTTCTTATAGTTTAATATGTTCTCTAACCTCGGTGCCCCATAATAGTTTCTGGGCCAAGAACTCATGGCTGGTAATGATCAATACATTTTATTTTGGTGCATTCTTCTAGATTTTCATCATGTCCTTCACCAATGATTTAACATGGATCCCAGTTCAAAAATTTCTGGCATTCAATACCCACTCGCCAGCCCAGATTAATAGAAAATTAATGAAACATGTATGGGGTGTAGATCTAATCCGCGATCTAGAAAGGGTATGAGAAAATATTGATCCTTCTTCATTAATACATTATAATCATAAATAATGAATATTTATTGGTTTGACGAAGGTGTGGTAGTGCGTGTTAAGCATTCCAGGAAGTCCAAGATAGCACATGAAGGTGGTAGTATGGTGTGGTTCTTGTAGGCATCCAATGAAGAAATTTGGATAGTACAAGACGATGTGGCCGACAGCTGAGGTAGACAGAGGCCACCATTGTGGGTCGTGCGAAGAATCCACCTGAGTTTGTGTAGCTGGGAGCCTGCGGTGTAGTTGGAGGTCCCAGGTATGATGTTGGGGAGGGAGGACTATATTGCTAGTGTGGTAGGTGTGACATGGCGAGGCAGTTCTGGTGGAAAATGGAGTCCACCAAAGGATAGAGGAGGGTGGCCAGGCTGTTTTCATCGTAGTAGTCGGATGGAGGTGCGATGGGGCAGTGATACCTTGTGAAGGCAGTATGATGGGTGTGGGGGGTGACCTATAGAAGGGGAAGGATTTGAATAATAATAAAATAATAATAATAATAACAATAACAATAATAATAATAATATTTTGATAAAGACAAGTAAATTCCTCATTCGATATCTAAATCATGAACCATCAGTGGTACTGTGACCCTTACTCTCTGACCGGCATTCTGAGTCCGATATTGGATGATTTTTTCTGGATCTCGAATTGGGAACCTAGAAATCTAATATTATTATAATATATTATTTTTATTAACTCTTTGACCATCCATTAATCATATGTGAAATGACCGATTTAGGTAACATCCGTAGCATCATGACCATGACTGTAAGAAAGATTATTAAATAAATATATGGGATATTAAATTTTTCATTATGATTCTGTTCCATGAAACACCCATTATTATTATTATTATTATTATTATTGGGGAATATTTTATATGCCTCAACTCATCCATATGATATTGTATTGGAGTGTTTTTAGTGGCATTATGATACTAAAATTGATTTAGATCTTTTGACACCAATTTTTGATATTTATGTCGAGATCAGGGAGCGGTCATCATGAAGCCCAATTTACATGTGTCGAAAAGAAATAAATCTTTTCACATGGTATTTTTTCTAAATAATGAAAAGTTATTATTTTTTGTGATTTTGTGATTATCGAAATGGAGTGATCCATTTAACTACTTTTGAGACCGACGCATAGCCCATATGGTACGTCATTCGAGTATAGCGGTGAGTTACCCAACTTTTTTATTTGATGATCGTTTGGACCAAGTGGATATTCCAAATTTTGTGTTCCTATACAAGGATAAAAATAGAGTAATCCATTTGGATGTGATAAGCCATATTCGTGATCTCATTATTCATGGAAACATTAATAGAATATCAATGGAAGACCTGTCTCTTATGTTTGATGAGATTACATGGAATTGGTTAACATCAACCCCTGGGAGAGTGGATAAGATGTTTGAAGATGCATGATATGAGATTTTATGGGTGTGACTCATATTTGAGGAGACACACGATAACAAAAATAATTACTTTTAGAGAGGTATTATCCATCAAGGATGGATTTATTTAGTCGAAGCTTTCTGAGATGTACCATTGAATAGGGATTTCCAGAGCAGTTCTGGGCTTACCTCCATCGTGGATGAGTAGAGTTTCCATGTGGAATTTCTATGTAAAAACCTCCAACGGGGCTTGGGATGGGCCATTGATGACACTATAGTATAACCCTCCATCCGGGCTGGGCATGGGTCGTCAACGACACTAGAGTAGAACCCTCCAGCTAGGTTTCCCATGGTTCTGCAACCATTTTTTATGTATAAACTTCCATCCAGGATGTGTATGGGTCCTTGATGAAAATAGAGTGGAACCCTCTAGTCGCGCTGGGAATGAGTCCTCACCCTTTTTCATAGCAGAACCCTCCGGTCATGGTATGTATGGTTCAACGATGATACTATATTATAACCCTCCAAATATAATGAGAATGTGTCCTCAACACTGATACAAACCACTTAATAGATATCAATTATTAGTAATACATTGACTTGTGTATGGTCCTACAAGAAATAGGGGTTATTTTCCCACAAAGATGCATCCTTGTGATGCGACCACAAACTGAATAGGAGATATTTTGTTTCCCAAAGAAGATAGTATCGAGGTGTATATATTTGAGTCCTTTTTACATGTACCTCTTTGGTAGATGTGTGATATTTTTTGAATCATTGGTGGTTACTTCTGGGATAGTTGTCTACTCAATTTCATTGAGTGAGATGTGAAATGGAGATACCCTTACTACCTTTTGTGGGTATCTTTTAATAAACATATATATATGTATATATTCTATTTCTAGTACCCACTCTTTTGGTTTTAGTTACTCTACTTCCAATAGAGGTAATGACAGATGAGATATTCCACATTCTTTCTGTGTCTATATTCTCATTGTTGGTAAATTATACTCTTCTTCTATAGGTAGCAAATATTTGACGAGAAGATAATCTTCTAACCATTTCTAGATCTGTATGAATGGATAAGATTTTAACACTCTCTTATTGGGTGGATCTGCACTCCTTTTATTATACCTAGTACAATAGACTTCTATCCAATTTAGAGTATCTCTTATATACCCCCTTCATAATTTTGGGGCGTCCTACTATGTATATTCATAATCAACCCTACATCATATTTTTTCTGCATGTGTCATGGATTTTGAATTTGATGAACATGTTGAATGTGACTTCATATGATCATAGGGATACCATTACATGGTCCTCATAAGGTGGTTTTATCTTGAGTGCTATGAGATAGACTCCCTTTGCTATTATGTATTCCAATTGCTGTCAGGTTTCAGCACATTTCCGGTTGGACGTTTATTTTCAGATTTTCACCATTCAGTTTAATATAAAGAAATTATATTATTTAGTGGTTCATGAATGTTTGGATTATTTATAGTTTTTTGCCATATTTTTTCATTTCTATTTGAAGTATTGAATTTTTTTAGATGAATGTGTGCGTATAGGAACTTATGAGAAGGATTCTTTATGTATTTGGGCCTTTGGGGATTTTTCCCCTGGCTTATGGTGTCGGGCATTGGGAGGTTGTGGCATGAGCCATGACATCTTTTGGGTCATGAAAATGTTGGTTCATTTGTTTTTCAACCCTTTATACATTGTTTGGATGTTTTCAAAAAATGTATTGTTCTATTTTAAGGAAATATGTTTGATTTTTATCGAGGATGGATCTTGGGCCTTGGAGTCTCGTGATGGTAAGGGCGGCAGGCATAGCCATTCACTGTGACCCTAATTACATGATTGTGGACTCAGCACCCCGACACACATGTTCTAGGAATCAATGTTAGATGAATCATATAAGATAGATTCATTGACTATAATTATTGATTCATCTCCCTAGTTTTATTAATATATATATATATATATGATCATTTGAATGTGGTACTCCTTGATAACATCCAGGATGTCTCTACGGTAATATTCAGCCATTATACAAGATCTGGTTCCTAATGACGATATCGTGAGTGATGAGGCCTCAATTGAGGATCCATCATTCGCCCCACTTACTCTAGGAGATCATGCTGCAGCAACCCTTTCTGTTCAGTAGGAGATATCCCTAGCAAGGCATATTGAGGACATACACAGGGTGAGCAAACATCGTGACTTCTAGAGACAGAGACAGCTAATGTTTCATGGTGATCCAGACCCTCAGGTTGAAGAGTTTTGGTTAGAGTTGGTGGTTATTCTCTTCAGTATTTCACAGAAACTCATATATCATACGGTATCTTGGTAAGCCAACCATTTCCAAGGAGTTGATGGGCATTGTTGCTTCTTGGTTACTCAGATGTTAGATGACTCATTAATTTTGTGGGGTGAATTCCAATAGTTGTTTCATGAGGAGTACTGAACCTCCTTATATTGCTCTATTTGACATCAGTATATCCTATAGTTTTAGTAGGTAGGCATTATGGTGATTGAGTACATGACAAAGTTCATAGACCCAATGTGATACTCTCTTTTCATGATCCATGGTTGCTACATCGAAGTATTGATGTTCAAGTAAGACTCTATAGAGAGAACTGTGTTATCATAGTACCTTTGTGCAGCCCCTCCTATTATACTGTACTGTATTTGGCACTAGTGGAGGATATTTTCCTATCACTCCATACAACAGGTTGTGGTTGTGAGGGAAACAAAGATGATACATTTGTTGTATCCAGTAGATGTTAGTCACTAAGACGTCGTTTAAGGAGGCCTCCCAATAATTGGCCTCAGGAACATTGTCTAATGGGGAATAGGTAGCTTTGAGTGAGAGGACAACATGTGGAGGACTGGTGATATTCATGTTACAGGTGAGGTCACATGGTATGAGACTGTCTAACCAAACATGGTGAGAACACCAGGAAGGCATCATGTGGACCACCACGATAGAGACAACGTCATGATCAAGGTGATTCCTAGTAAAGTGGTGATGGCAGAGGACTGATTGGGGCTTGAGGTTTGGGATGAAGTTATTAAGTGTTTCCACTACCACAATGCATCCCACGAAAGGCTTAGGTAGTTGGCAGTGGGGATCATGGACAGTCGAAATCATTGGATGTCTACAATCTTTCATAATATGATATGATTAGAGTTACATGTTTATTCCATTATTCCTTTTTCATTATAACTTTTTAGGAACTATATGAATTACTATATTCATTGTGCCCCATTATTTATGATTTAACAGGTTGATTATGGGCATTAGTGTAACCATGTTTTTTAATTGTTTGACATAGCTTTGAATGCAGAAAGAAGTGGGATCCTTCCCCCACTGATATGTGTTCTTCTGAAACAATAAAAAATATGGTGGTGAGTCAGTTATACCCAAATAAAATAGTATCAAGATGTGGTGGAAGAGTCCTTCTAACATTAATTTTCAATATATCTTGTATGATAGAGTATTGAAGAATGTCCTGGAATGGCCATTGTATATTTTCTTCCTGGACACCTTTTCATGGAATACCACTTGTTGGTGCGACAGAGTGTCTAGTTTTTTAATACTATCATTTAATGAGGGGTGAATACATTATGGTTATGCCACATGATTTCCTTGTTTTTTATCATGAGGTGAGATTAGTTTACACACCTACCTTATTCACTGGCACCTTTGTGTTCTCAACATCAATCTTGATACTAGATTTATCAAGTATAAGTTGAGTAATTGTAGACCCCATGAAGAGAATTAAGGGGCTCTTTATCTGGGGTAAGAAGAAGTATTATTTTCCCTATGAATGTGGAGATGCTATATTCTAGGATATCCCCTAGTATATTTTTCAAACATCTATAATTTCAAGAATTCATTCACCTATAAAGACGTAAACCAATGGATGTTACAGTAGTTGGAAATTCTTATAGGACTATGACTTCTAGATATTTCATACTTCACGAATGGGAGACACTATGGTAGATACCCATAGAAGGAATCCCCATGCTCACATATTTTTGGATGTTTTAGAGTAGATAATATCCCTACTGCGGATCTGGGTGGAGCAGGAGGGTAGAATTTTATTTATTTGATGGTGAATACTCCTTCTCTTTCTCAGAATATAACAGAGTCTCAGTTGTGATACATAAACTATGAAATATTGTGATAACTTATTTCCATATGTATTTCACCAGATGTATTTCTAATGGATTGAATCTTGAGACCCTATTTAATGAAAAAACCTTATGGGGATGGACCATACATTTGGTACATATGTTTTTCCACGATGGAAAATACACATGTGTTTTTATGAGCAGGAGAGTTAGGTTTTAGATTAGTGTCCCATGTTTTTTATTTAGTTTGGCTTTTTAAGGATGAAAATCATGAAGTAGAGAACGATTAAGAGACTCTTTTTTCCTAATAAGACATTTAAATACTAATAAATATTTTTCCATAGTTAGGTATCAAGATGATGGGCAATTCTAAGGCCTGGTGTTCCTAAAAAAATTATTAAAATATTAAATATGTTATTTATTATTCATGTGCACCTAATTGTTGAATACAAGATAACCCTTAAATTTTTGATCATATTGGATATCCAAAACCACATTTGGGTGTGGAATGTAGAGTTTAACATAGGCGCGATGTAAATGATTCAATACGGGAATTCTAGACCCCTCTCTTGATGGAGGAATGTTAAATGGATGAATTACATTATTAAATTATTTAGTTAATATTTCTATCCTAAATAACTAACGGAAAAGGACTCAGATCAGAAATATAATGTCAACATTCAGTTCATAATGTGGGTTTTACCCATTAAATGTTATAACATTTGTCGGCATCGGGATATTGGATTATGTTCCATCATGGTTGAGTATTTAAATAATTAAATAATTATTGATATATTTATTTTATTAATATTTTGACCTCATTGAGTGTTATGAATTCTCATTTTAGATAATTCCCCCTTAATTTTTTCCATCATTGACATCCCTCTCCATTCCACTTATTTCAATTAATGAATGATTAACGATGAGTGACGATGAACCCCTGGATCTAGATGGATCATATTGCAGCCGATCCTATTTCATTTTGACAAACAAGTTCTACTTGAACAATTAGTGATCCAATCATGGTAGGACTAGTTTGTGGTGTTTTTTATGCTCTAGATTAATCCTTGAACATTTTGATAATTATTTATTCATATTTCTTGCTTGATTCAAAACATATCTTCAGTTTAGGTATAGAATTTCATTTTGTTAATTCTATGTTCAATCCTTGGTGCACAAATCTAGTTTTCTAGCTAGGAACACTTGCTTAGTGATTCTCATGACATTGGTTTTTGGTGCATTTCTCCCTAGATTCATCACGTTTCTTAGTATGAATCCATGAAGATCCTGGTTTGATAATCTCTAGGTAGCCCAAACATGTTCGTCTGCTGGGATTCAAAACAAATTGATGAAACCTGGATGGTTCATTTATCCATGCAATTATCTGGAATGTCTGTGAGACTAGGTTGTCTTATGTAGTTTTTAAACATCCAAATAATGAAGAGTGATGATGTGGTTGCTTTTAGAATGTTCGACGGCAACTATGAAGAATTCTAGCGAGTCCAAGGCATCACTTGCTGGGGGTGGTCTGGAGCGGTTCCAACATGCGTCTAAAGAGTTTTTTCAATCATGGAAGGCTGAGGTCGTTGATGGTTGATGTTTGTAAAGGCAGCAGGTGTAAGTGGTGCAGAGTAGCCATGTGAGGTGTCAGACCCATGAGTCAGTAGTTCAGCCACATGTGATGTTTATAAGGACAAAAAGGGATGATCACAACGACAGGGTGGCATGTGCGAGGAGTCGTGGTGGCTCTGGATAACGATAGAGGCCAACGAGGGACAACATATGACAACTAAGTAGTGGCTGGCTTGTCAGTAGGCCACAGGTGCACAACAGAAGTGGCCCCACATGAAGGTTGTATGAAGGGGGATGGGGAAATTATAACAGGTAAATGGGAAAAAGGTTATACTAATAAAATAAAAATAGATATAAATATAATAATATTAATATTTACTTAAACCCTCATAACATCCTCGTTCGATGCCAAAATTCAATAGCTTTAAGCTGTAGTGCCACCGTAACTATGATAAAAGCATTCTGAGTTTGATAATGGATGTTTTATTTAGATTTTTTTGATTAGGTACCTAAAATTTTAAAATCATCATAATAAATTATTACTATTACTAAATATTTGACCCACCATAACTCCAGTGTACCACGTCTTATTGAGGTGTGGTCAATGGAACCATGAACATGTCTTTAATATAAAAAGTTCAATTCTAATATTTGATATTAAATTCAGGATTTTCAGTTGCGTATATGAATGGCCCAATATGAATATGAATATGAATATGAATATTAATATTAATATTATTGTTATTATTATGGAATCATTCATCAATTGTCACTCTTATATAATCAATTTGATTATAGAGCCTCTAACATGGTATTCATCTTGAAACTGATGTTGATTTTTGACACAAATTTCAAATATTTATGTCGAGATTATAGTATTAGCCCCACATGGCCGTGTTTTCACAATTTGTGGGGAAACGAGTCGTTTTCATTGTGTCTACATTTTGGATTTATCAGTACTTCATGTTGTGTGTTTTTTAAAGAGGATCACAATGGTGTGATCAATATAATTTCTTTCAGGAAAGAGTTATGGTCCCCATGATATGTCATTGGTGTATAGTGTGTCATTACACGACATTTTTATCTGATGATCATTTGGAGGAATTGGATAGTATATTTGGAATGTTTTTTCGCATGATCATAGTGGTTTGATATGTTTTAAGGTGTTTAGACATATAAATGATCTCATTAATTGTGGAATCTTGAAAATAATACAAGCAGAAGGCCCATATCCTACATTTGAAGAATGTTCATGGATCAGATCAACAATGACTATTGTGAGGGTAGAGATGATGTATGAAGCGGTGTGATACATGATTTTTCGAGTGTGACACCAATATGGGATGATTCCTGATGAATATGACAATGATTTTCTGAGAGGTACCATCTAGTAGGTATGGCCATAATTCCTTGATTAATTCCAAAAGGTTTCATCCAACAGGGATGGTAAAAGTAGTTTCAAGAATACCTTTATTAAGGATGGGCAGTGATCCCCAGTGGAAATTCCATGTAGAACCCTGTAGACATTATGGGGATGATTCCTTGAATATGCTAGAGTGGAAACCTCTCATATGGCTGGGCATGGCTCCCACATATTTTTTGAGTAGAACCCTTAAACAGGGATGGGAATCAGTCTTCGATGATGCTAGATTGGAACAATCAAGGCGAGCTAGTTATGGGTCCTATATGACCCAAGAGTGGAACCCACCAGTCAAGTAGGGCATGGGTCCTCAACATATATTTTGAGTGGAATCCTATGATTTGTCTGGGTATGTGTCCTTGATGACACTATAGCTAAACCCTCGAACTAGGCTAGGCATGGGACCACATCATTGAGATGACCACCTTAATATGAATCAATAATAATACATACATAGACTTACCTAAGGACCCACAAAAAATGGGAGATTTCCACACTAAGATAATTATATATTACAAAACCTAATAACATGTGGGTGAGTCAGTGACGCCTAAAGAAGATAATATCATGGTGTGGTGATTTGAGTCCCCATGACATGTGTCTCATGGGGGGGAAAGATGAGATGTTGGGAACCAATGGTGGTTACTTTTGAGACTTTATGCTACTTAGTTTCTTCATCTATGATGTGAAATAGAGAACTACTTACTATTTCATTTGGGTTTCATTGACTAATCATATATATATATATACATATTTTTTATTTCCAGTAACTTATCCATGGGATTTAGTTACTCTCGTTCCAAGATAATCGAAGAAGCGCTGGGTATGCCACATGCTTTATATACCAAGTTATATTGGTTGGTTGAGTATAATATCCTACATTTTGTAGTGAAGACTCGACAAGATGTTCATATTATCACTGTTTCTATCTTCATATGGTGGAATTAGGTTTTATCACAATTATTGGGGGGAGAGATGAACTACTTTTACTGTATATAGTCCTCTCAACTGCATAAATTTTATAATAATACCTTACAGATCCCTCTTTACATTTTTAGGTCATCCTATTTTGTATTTTGATACTCACTCCTACATGGGATTTTCCCACATGTGTTGTACATTATGAATATTATAGGGACGATGATTATAAAATGTGAGAGCATAGGGATGCAGGTTCTTGCACCACATATGGCGGTCGTAGAAGGGGTTCCAAGAGTTGGTCTCCCTCATCTTTTTCACATTGAAGATACTAATAGAGTGTGTGAATTTTCTATTTGGGCACTTATTTTTTCCCTTTTCCCACTTCAGTTTACTATACATTACATATATAATTTATTTTTTGTGCTTTTTTGGTTTATTTGTTGATTTGTTTTTTCTATTATTACTTTCCCTTGACACATTTTCATTATTTTGGTTTCGTGTGTATGAATGTGTTCTTAGGATAAGGCTTCCTAGAGGTTGGTGTGCCTTTGATGCTTGTCTCCACCCCTTGCCTATGGATGTGAGATTTTGGTAGCTGCACCATGAGCCTCAACATAAGTCATGTCATGACTGTCCATACACATCATACATATAATAATCCTTTAGATAAAAAATCGACGGAAACATCATTGTGAAATTAAAAAAACAACCATATCCCTATATAAAAATATATGGAAAACTAACCACCATGAATAGAAGTACAGAAAACTACCAAAAGAATAGAGTGGGGATAGAGGGGGTGTTCATACAACCATCCTTTCACCAACATGTCTGGGACACAACCCTCCCATATTCCTCTAGTTTTTAGTCACACCAATGATTTGGGAGGGGAATAAGATGAATAAAAAATAATAAAACCATCCATTTACCATTAGTTATTTTCATATAGGGAATTTATCAAGCATTATCACCTAAAGGGATAACACTTGATTCAAATTATTCCATCATACCTTGTATTATTCCTAACACCCACTGGAATATCTCGATATATCTCACTATCATGGGCATTAATTGTTGCCACATTATCTAGACATCCCCTCCCATATAACCTCATACACCATAGGATCATCCATCTGAGGTTCATATCACACCATAATCTCGGATCGTAATAATGTTATAATATTATAAGTAAAATAAATTTTCTATTGGAAAACTAGTCACTCCAATGAGAAATATGGCCTTCGCCTGCAAAAAAAACTTTCATGGATTCAAACTTATGGTACATCCGCCTTGACAAGAAAATTAGAAATACATTCCCCATAAATTGCCATTATCAAGAAACTATGTTTTATTACATCTTTAATTAACTTATTGTTTATTCATAATTTCCATCTACAAGCATCTTAAGGAATCAGCGGTAATATGCTATCATGATTTCAACATGCTCTTAACATTTATTCCATTTTCAAAAAACCATTATAAGTATCATCATTATTTAAACTGACCATTTATTTTATCATTCTCACAAAGAATTATAATTGTTCACATTTTTCATAAATACCATTATCACATAGTGGGTCTTGATTAATTAACTCTTGTATTGCATCAATTTTGTTATCATCAAATTATTAAGAGCCCCATATTAATTTAAACATTGATTTTATTTAATTCATTATCATTTAAAATAATAATTTTTTATTTTATATTATTTATAATTTTACATGTAAATCAATTTTATAGACCAAGAATAAAAATATTCTATAAAATGAATATGTAGATATCACGCTATTTAAAAAATATTGAGGAAAAATTCTATCATGATATAAAGAAATCACATCGACCAGAAATCACAACGAAATATATCTATTTCTCAGGATGAATTTTTATTAAGTAAAATTTATTTCCATATATATGGATAAATCATGGTAAATTTATTATTTATTTTAAATTAACTATGGAATCAATGAATATTGGCCTCAAAATAGTTAACGTTCATCGCATAAGAATAGACCAATGTCGCTTATCTCTAATCAATGCTCATGAAATTCCCCGGCCACATTTACCCATATTCGGTGCATTAATACATTACATTTTCATAATAAAAAGAAATAATTTCTTGAAAGAATAACCAGTTTATTAGTCTTGTATGTACTATATTCATACATAAGTTTTAAAATACATAATGAATTTAAAAACAATAACATTGTGTCTCTTAAACACACTGATATCTCATAGACTATCCATATAAGTCAGTCATTATATACATCCTCACATACTGAGAAAAATAAAACATAAGAATGGAGTGACCTCATGTGTTCGGTAAGGATAACAATATAGAGGAAACTTTCATTAATAAGAATCAATATTTAACGAAATGTAGAATACTAAACCCAAGACCATTAAATCTAAAATTTAAAATAACATGGAAAACAAAAATCATATCAATCCCTTTAAATATTTAAAAGGATATTCTACTAGTCTAACAGTCACATTTAATATCAATAGATAATTATATAATGATGTAATGCATAATGTGTCACAACCCATCCTCGGGGCCCGTGTCGTGACTACCCCAAGCCCGCCTTCCATAGGCCAGGGGCTGGCGACCAGCACCAAAGGCGTAAATCCCGACAAAAAGGGGAATGCATTGCCTTTAGAATGTAAACAACACCACACAGTAAGCCAGCAGAAGAAAACACTAAGTAAACTGAGTACAAGTAAGTGCGAAAAAGTAAGTGAGCCAGAATACAAACCCAAACTGAAATTAAAGTACAACTGGAAAGGAATTAAAGCAACTGAAAAGTAAAGCTGCAACGTTGAGCCATCCACCGGAAATCCCACATGAAGTGTGGGTAATTATAGCCTCATCTTCTCCTCGGGTCCTGCCGTCCACCCTATATGCGTCCCATCTAGTGGTCCACCTCCAGGTACAGACTCGTCATGATATCCACCTCTGGGAACCGACTCGTCGTGGGTTCCTCTTACGGGAACCATCGAGCTCTACAAGCCTCAACCTCGATCAGTGATTTCCGTCGACTGCAACCAACACAACGTAGTGCGGGCATAGCCCGTGAAGGGGTGAGTATACGCTACTCAGTAGGGACCCCGAGACCCCTGATGGTATCCAAGAATATACAAAGGATAATCCACAAGGAAAGATACAATCATGATGTAACATCCAACACTACTTAGGTATATGTCTATACATATACCTAAGTCATCAATTCTAGTTAGGCTCCAACATCCGAGCCCAAGTTCGATCACGTCCACACAGGGTAGCACAACCAATTCACCCAGGATAACAAAACCCAATCCACAAAGCAAATCAAGTCAATCATATCGAAGATAATGATTGAAAGTCAATACTCAGCACAAACCAGGATTTAATCATGATGTCGAAACCATAGGTACTAGAAAACTCCTTCTCTATCGAGTACAGTGGGGCTGCCGCTACAACCAAGCGCTTCCCTTTAACCTTGGACTGCTGTAGTACTCCACCTGTCGAGTACTTTGGGCCTACTGCTACAACCAAGCGCTTCCCACCATGGGTCTGCCGCTACAACCAAGTGCTCCCCCTCATAGCCTCTAGAGGTACTCCTTCTGTTGAGTACCGCGGGTCTGCCGGTATAACCAAGCGCTCCTCCACCATGGATCTGCCTCTACAACCAAGGGATCCCCCTCATAGACTCTAGAGGTAATCCTTCTGTTGAGTACTGCGGGTCTGCCGCTACAACCAAGCACTCCTCTGCCGTGGGTCTGCCGCTACAACCAAGAGCTCCCCACTGGGCTATCCGAAACACACCAAGTCCATAGGTCAATAGTTGTCAAGTCTCAGCCAGCTCTAGGGTTTCATAATGATTGAATGTTCTGTAGTCGTCACCGCCGAACCCACAGAGGATTCCCGTACGGTAGTTAGCGTCGTCGTAGACGCAGCCAACTCTAGGGTTTCTGCACACAGTACGCTCTTTCTTGGAGGGTCAAATCTACGAGCCAAGAGGTTAATACATCAACTGACACGTAGTATAGTGTTGATGTATCCCAAATTTCCATCTCTTCAAAAGGAACACATTTTGACAGACGATGTGTCAATCAGACGTCTAGTCCAAGAGTTATTGGCATTTTCGTCCCAGGGGCCCGGTTGGGTTTTATGTCAAAACCAACCCAACTGCACTCCAACTGCATCCAAACCTTGATATAAGTAAGACAAAATATCGGTCACACTAAGTGTAAATCAGCAAAGTCGATGACACGTCAATCGGAAGTCTAGAGCTCAAGTTATAAGTGTTTCTGCTCCGAGGGCCCTGTTGGTTTCGTGTTTGAACCAACCCAGTCATACACAAAGTTCTCTGTAACCTTGATTGTAAAATATAGAAACGACCGTCTCGATCAAAAGATCGCAACACAACTGACGGTGCGTCGATCAGAGGTTTGTAGCCCAAGATATGGTCAAAAGACTGGAAATTGTCTGAAAATGGGGGGTCATGGCCCGGTCTGACCCGGCCCAACCCCCCCCCCCCCCCCCCCCCCCCGGGTTGGCCCGAACCGGGTCCAGGTCTGGCCTGTTAGGGCACGGATAGGCCCGGTGGGCAAGGCCTGGCCCAGACGGTGTGGCCCGGCCCGACCTGGAGCGCTCGCGCGTCCCTCACCGGGCTTTGCGGAATAGGGGGCGCACTGCCCCCCTAATTAGGAACCCACGACCCCCACATGTGGGGCTGCTCCTTTGGCCAGCCTAGGGTTATGACCCCTGGTTTTGTGGAAGACATCTGGCCCAGTCCGGCCGGCCGGTGCTGCTGCCGCGGGACAGCCAGGGTCCCGCCTCTCCGAGGTGCCGGCGGCCGGCGCTTCTGGCTGCCCCGCCTTGCACCACCGAGGCCCTTTCTGACAGGCGCGACACGACAGCGCAGCGCCCCTTTGCTGCGGCCCCACTCAATCCGCGAGTTCTTTTGGCCTCAATGGTGCGGCGTGACTGCACCGCACAACTTCACCACTTTTTCCCATGTTTCTACGCAGTTCCGTTGCACCACGCCACCTTCTTTCGAACCGCAACAAACAAAATCATAAATGGTGGAGGAGGGTGAGCCGTGTTCGTGCAGTCCGACTTCCTCTCATTATTATGATAACAGGGGGCCCAAATAGAAGTAGATGAACGGAAAAGAAATAATTCACATGTAAAACAATTAACCCCTACCTCAAGGTGTCGTCGAATGAAGCTTCGTCACGGGAAAGGGACGTCACAGAAGACGGTGTCGCGGAAGGAAGATCTTCGGTGTCGCAGTACATGGCATCGCGTCGTCGATATTTGAGGAATCATCGTTTATTCTTCATCCTTCATCGGAGGTCGGTGTTCTTCATTGGAGAGGATACGATTTCCCCAAGTGTTGGGTGTCACAATACTTTAGCAGCGCTTTGTCGCTTGGTGAAGCCGTCCCAAAACCTTCTCCCAAGCTCTCTATATATAGGAGAGGGGGATTGGTATGTAACCATCGAGGAATTTATGACGGTTCATTTATTTGGAACCTTCCTAAATTCCAACGATGTAGTAACTTAATTTAAAATGGGTTTCGGGCGAATTAAATTGCGTTGGTGAAATTTAAGATGTGCGTTGGCACAACATAAGAGTGGAGGATGCCAAGAAGTTTCCCCCACATAGCCTGCGTCAAGACACCTGACGCGAATGAATTTTATGTTGACACATTAAAATAATTGACAGAAATTAATTTCACGTCGACACATAAAATTAAGTCACATCAATTAATTTTTACATTGAACCATAAAATTAATGGACAACAATTAATTTTACGTCAACTCATAAATTTAATTGAGAGCAATTAATTTTACGTTGACACATAAAATTAACGGACAACAATTAATTTTATGTCGACCCATAAAATTTATTGAGTTCAATTAATTTTACGTTGACATATAAAATTAATTGATGGGGGGTTAGAGAGGTTTCCTCTCCCTCCCCATTAAATGGGAGGTTAGGGTGTGGAGGTTCCACCACTAACTCCCAAGAGAAGCTTCTAACCACATTATCTGCACTGCATGTGTTTAACAAAATAAAATAAGTTATTCACTTATTTTATTTTATTAACCCACGTAAAACCCCAAAAACTAACTTTCATACCTGATCATCTTCCGTTGAGGTGAAAGTCTTGTTATGTGAATATCGGCACTGCATGTTCAACGATTCCCTCAGAATTCGATTCCGAGCACCGGTTCAAAAGTTATAAAATGCCACTCGTATGTTTACTGAAAGTACCAGAAGAAATGTTCAGAAAATTATTATCAGTCACCCTCGACCCACTGCGGTCAAGGTTAGGCTCTGCCTTGGGGAAACACACTCCAAAGAACTCAACGGTACTCACTGATTTTCAATTCGAGTTACAGTTTTGAGGTTATGAATTTTACAATAAAATAATTGTCACTTAAATATTTTATTTACGCCAAAAACTAACTTTCTCAGGTGGCTCGCACTGGCCAATGTTTTTATCTTCATAAAGAAAGAATACCCTCACGAGTTCAATGGTGGTCTCCTATATTTAATCTGAGTTACCATTTGTGAGTTATAAGCATTTGAAAAATAAAATAACTTTATTTAATTGTTTTATTTACAGTTATGCCGTTTTCGGGTTTCTCATGGGAGGCCTGCACTGACTAAACATAAGTCACACCTGGGGTAAACCTGTCATTCTGAGCACAACAGTGCCCTTGGATTTTTGATCCGAGTAACCATTAGGGCGCGGCTCGGCCCGATGGGCACAGCCCGGCCCGGATGGCATGGCCCGGCCCGGCCTGGGATGCAAGCGCGGCCCACGCCGAGCTATGCAGGATAAGGGGCGCGCTACCACCCAGATTGGGAACCCACGACCCCCATGTGGGGGACTGCTCCTTCGGCCAGCTGGGGGTTACGACCCCCGGTTTCGTGGAAGCTGGTCGGCCTGGTCCGGCCGACTGGTGCTGCTGCCACGGGACCACCGGGGTCCCGCCCCTCCGAGTTGCCGGTGGCCGGCAGATCCGGCCGCACTTCCACAACTTCGAGCCATGGCCCTTTCCGACCGGTGCAGCGTGATGGCACCGTGTCCCTCCACCGCGGCCCTGCTCTGCCCGTGCTGTCTTCGTGGTTCTCCGGCGCGGTGCGACGGCGCCGCGCCCCTTCGATGCAGCCTGACTCCGGCCGCAGGTTCGTTTGGCCTCAACGGCATGTCATGATGGCGCCACCCATCTTCACCACTTTTTCCCATGTTTCCGCGCGATGCCATTGCACCGCGCCGCCTTCTTTCGAACCGCGACAAACAAAATTATCAAAGGGGGAGGAGGGTCGGCCATGTTCGTGCGGTCTGACCTCCTCTCATAATTATGATAATAGGAGGAACAAATAGAAGTCGATTAACGAAAAAGAAAAAATTCACGGGTAAAACAATTAACCCCTACCTCACGGTGTCGTTGAACGAAGATTCGTCGTGGGAAAGGGACGTCGCGAAAGACGGCATCGCGGGAAAGGGACGTCGCGGAAGAGAGCGTCGTGGAAGGATGATCGTCGGTGTCGCGGTACATGACATCATGTCATAAATCTCTGAGGAATCAGAATTTACTCTTCATCATTCGTCAGAGGTTGGTGTTCTTCATTGGAGAGGATATGATTTCCCCAAGTGTTGGGCATCACAATACTTTACCAGTTCTTCGTCGCTTGGTGAATCCATCCCAAAACCTTCTCCCAATCTCTCTATATATAGGATAGGGGAGTGGTATGTAACCATCATGGAATTTAGTACGGTTCATTTATTTGGAACCTTCCTAAATTCCAATGATGTAATTACATAATTTAAAAAGGGGGTCAGGCGAATTAAATTATGTTGGCACAATATAAGAGGTGTGTTGGAACAACATAAGAGTGGAGGATGCCAAGAAGTTTCCCCCACATAGCCTGCGTCAAGACACGTGACACAAATTAATTTTATCTTGACGCATAAAATTAATTGACAGCAAATAATTTCAAGTCAACACTTAAGATTAACTCACAGTAATTAATTATTACACCGAACCATAATATTAACTGACAACACTTAATTTTATGTCAACTCATAAAATTAATTGAGAGCAATTAATTTTACATCGACATGTAAAATTAACTGACAAAAATTAATTTTATGTCGACCCATAAAATTAATTGAGTTCAATTAATTTTACATCGACATATAAAATTAATTGATGGGGGGTTTGAGAGGTTTCCTCTCCCTCCCAATTAAATGGGAGGTTAGGGTGTGGCGGTTCCACCACCAACTCCCAAGTGAAGCATCTAACCACTTTATCCGCACTGCATGTGTTTAACAAAATAAAATAAATTATTCACTTATTTTATTTTATTAACCCACGTAAAACCCAAAAAAATAACTTTCATACCCAATCATTCGCTGTTGAGGTGAATATATTCTTAAGAAAATATCAGCATTGTGAGTTCAACAATGCCCTCAGAATTCGATTCCGAGCACCGGTTCAAAATTTATAAAATGCCGCTCGTACATTTACTGAACGTACCAGAAAAAAAGTTTTGAATATTATTATCAGTAACCCTCGACCCACTGCGGTCAAGGTTAGGCTTTTCCTTGAAGAAAAACTCTCCATATAACTCAATGGTACTCTCGGATTTTCAATTTGAGTTAACGTTTAGAAGTTATGAATTTTACAATAAAATAACTGTCACTTAAATATTTTATTTACGGCCAAAAACTAACTTTCTCAGGTGTCCTGTGTCGGCCAATGTTAGTATCTTCTTAAAGAAAACATACCCTCATGAGTTCAATGGTGGTCTCAGATTTTTATTCCGTGTTACTATTTGTGAGTTATAAGCATTTGAAAAATAAAATAACTTTATTTAATTATATTATTTTCAGTTATGCCATTTTCAGGTTTTCTCATTGGAGGCCTGTGCTGACTAAACTTAAGTCACGCCTAGGGTAAACCTGCCATTCTGAGCACAACAGTGCCCTTGGATTTCTAATCCGAGTAACCGTTTTAGATTTATTCCACAATTTCAGGAAAACTGCTTATGCATGTTAATTTATGCTTAACAGAACATCAAAAAATTATTCTGGGCACACCGTGCCTCGTAATCAGGTGCCGTCAGAAACTGAGTACTCGTATTATTTCAAGGAATTTATGAACAAAAAAATTTACATAAAATTTACAGGTCTTTACATAATGGTGGACATCATAACCACAATGTCAATGCCTCATGCCTAGACTAAAAAAAGAGTTTGTCAAGGCCTTGTGGGAAGATACTAGTTTGTCTCATGTGACCTACAGATGCATCGAGGGGCTATAGCGAGCCCTGCCTATAACGTACTATGTCCAATGAATTCAAATTATTAAAATTTAGAAACATAACATTAACATTTGTATTAAAACAAGCATCTGAAATGTTAACAATTTAACAGTAAACCATTACTGGTATATATATAAAACATGCACGTTCAACCATATCACAAAAACATCAATAAAACAATGATGATTATATCATAATAAATCAACTTCAAACAAGTGTAAAATCCATCAATGGATGTTGACCTAGATTAAATCAAAAAAATTTGAGTGAAATATCTGTTTTTATTTAAAAATATTTTAAAATCCATGTAATTATAAAATATTACAATTATTTTGAAAATATTCTTATAATTATTTGAGGTAATATTTTAATGTTTTATAATAGAAGAAAATTATTACACACTCCTTATAAGATAAAAAACATTCCTTCCTTAATTTTTCCTAATGGTTATAAAGTAGTTTGTCTAAAAAATGATAGAAAGATTACTTTCAATTTTTTTATAAAAATTGAAACAAGGGTATAAAATATGTTAACCCATATTCTAAGAAATTGTAAAAAAAAGTTAACTACATTTTAAGAAACACTAGTGTGGATGATTAAAAATTCCCAGTTGATACATACGAATAAATAAAGAGATTGTAAAATTATCCCTTATCTTGTAATTTTACTTGGTTGAGCGTACATTAACCTCTTGTATAATAGGTAAATAATTGTTATTAAATTATACAAGAACCATATACATAAATATGATATCATATATGGTATTCTAATATTTATTTTTAAATAATATTTGAATTGTATCTTTGTTTCCTGTGTTAACAAAATCATTTTCCTTTATATGTTTTGTTATGTAAGCCATGATTCTTATGGATAGTATGAATATGATTCATATCAATAATGATATTATTTTATTAAAAATTATTTATAAATACACAAATGAATATTATTCTTTAATGGTTTCGATTGGTAATGAATCATATCACGTTCGTGGAGATATTAATCAGTACATACGCACGAGCGATAATGTCATTCTATTACTCGATAAATAGTATTTCATTGGATAGAATATAATATATGAGTAATTATTAACATTTTATATTTATTATATACATAAATTATACTAATTATTATACCCATTCTAGTAAATAACTATTGAATAACAGTCTACACCATGACGCAGAGAATGTAAGTCATACGTACGCACATATAGTGACATTTTCATTCATAGGATTGATAGAATAATGATTTTTCTTTTACCAGATCTATAATAACATCATAATATAAATAATTTAGTGGATTTAATAATTTGGTATAGAAACAAAAAATACATAAGACGTGGAAGTAGAAAATAATTAGAATGATGTGATGAAATAATTACCTTTTCATTGGGTTCTTCCTTTTGATTTTGATAAAAATGGATCCATTGGTTGGCTTTATGATCAAAGTAAGTCCTCTAGGTTTTATTGAAGGTAGTTGGGACGTCATTTTATTATGGTTTGGACGAGCCAAAATGGATTTGAAGGTGATAAATTGTGTGAAGGGAAAGTACCCTTTAATAAGAGATGTGAGGGTCACATTAGGAAAATCATGAAATATTATTTTATTAAAAAATAATTTACTGTTTATAAATGGACAAAAATGATTTATTTCGAGTATAAGGAGGTTATGGGTCTAAAAACACTCAACTTATAGGTTTTATACAACATTCGGTCTCCATATTAACCTAATATTATTGTTTTGACTCTTATTTAACTAGTTTTACTTTTACCATGTCTTCTTGTATTATTATAACAACTGGTTTATGAAAATACTATAAATATCCAAAAATACCCCCAAGTGGTTAATTATAGATATATCTGACCTTATATATTTCATTTGGCCAAAAAAAGGTTTTTTAGAATATCATATCATTTCAAACTATAGTATTTGATTTAAAAACTCATTATGTCAATTTTGACACTATTTAGTATATGGTTTTTTTGAAAGTTATATCAGCTATATCACATTGAATATTTTTATTTAATCTACCCTAACATGTCATATTGAACTTTAAAATTAGTTTAATGCCTTAAATGTCACAATTTAGATTTATTTTATTATTAATAATATCAATTATTTAAACATTTCATTAATAAGTAAATTATTGCATCATAATTGTTTCATTAATAAATGTTATTATATAATGTCCAAAAATTATAAATAAAATACCATTATGTGGGAAATATTTTTAATTTTTATTTAATATATATATTTGAATTAGACTTTTGTATAACGCTATATTAAAAATGTTTTAGTTATTAAAATTTGAATTTAACACTTTTAACTCTTCTTTAAAAAAAATAATAATATATTTTGTAATCTAATCCAAGTGGAAAAAAAGATCATTTTTTATATCAATGGATTATTTAGTTCGAAATAAACTTATCCAATAGAATTACTACATGTGTTAGTATAATTATAATGTCATTTTTACCATTAATTTCCCTATTTACTTTTATCTGCTTTAATTAAAATTCAAAAGTAACTATCCACTAATTATAATTTTATTATTATTGAACCACATTTCTGTTAATAATTTTAACCAAGTCTCTCGTATTTTAAAAGTTAAATTCCTAGAAGTGGTAAAATTACGTTTTATGAAAATTTGCAATTGTGACTAGAAGCTGGGTAAAAGACAGTAAAAAGTTAAAAAAAATTATATATATATATTCTTATTATAAAATGACTCCAACGATTTACATTGGACTAATATAAGAAATATGTATATATTTTGACATTAAAATAAATGTAAATATAAATAATTATTATTTAAATTGTAGTCGCTTTTAATAATAACACAATGTTTTCCACTATTCATCAAAAATTGATAGTTTTTAGAAAAATACCAAAGCATCACCCTATGATAATTGTGATATTCCGAATCCAAAAATGATATCCATTTTGAAAAATAAAATTTAATAAATTTCAAATACTGGGAATTTTTATTCATTACTACTTTTCAAATGTCTAGTTTGATTTGTCGTGGTGTGGTGGAACTCGTTGTTGCATACAAATAAAGCTATAGTATTATTCAAAGTGAAACTTAATGTGAAATATTGTGGTGTTACATTATCCCCTCATTTATATAATTTCTTCTTAGAAATTTCTAGAATATTAATTCATAAAAATATTTGGGTGGTTCTTTATCATATGTTTAGCAGGTTCCCACATTTCCTCTTCCATTATATAGTATCTCCAAAGAACTTTTTCCAGATGATTCATCTGGTTTCTCAACAGTTGTTCTCTGGTATCAATTATTCTGATTGTCTCTTTCTAATAAGACTGATCGGGTTCCAGTTATATTTCTTTATAGGTGAGTACAACCATTGAGTCTGCCATGTATTATCTTAGTAGTGATATGTGAAACACATCATAAACACTAGAGGGAATTGGAGGTATTTCCAAATGGTAAGATACATCACTAATTCGTTCTAGAATTTTGAGTGGTCTGATGTACCAAATAATTAACTTACCCTTCTTACTGAATCCAACAAAACCCTTCCATAAAGATACCTTCAAGAAAATATGATCTCTTACATGAAATTACAAATCATTCATTCAGTTATCGAAATACATTTTTTTCCTACGTTGAGCTGCATTCATCTAGGCTTGGATAATATATACCTTTTCCATAGTTTCCTCAATAAGTTTCTGGCCTTAGAGTTTTCTTTCAACAAAATAATCCCAACAAGGTGGTGTGTGACATCTATTTTCATATAAATCTCCATATGGTTCCATATGAAAACATAAATGGAACTTCTTGTTATATGAAAATTCTACAAGTGGTAAATATTGATCCCACATTCATTTAAAGTAATGTGAGTGGGATCTAAACATTTCTTCTATGGTTTAAAATGTACATTCGGATATTCCATCAATTTGAGGGTTGCTGGTAGTGCTCAAACGATGTATTGTATCTAGGTATTACTGGAGACTTTTTTATAAACCTGACATAAAATGGTGATCACGATCAAAAAAATCAATAGGGTTACACCATGATGTCTTCAAACATCATTAATATACAGTCTTTTTAAAAATTCAAGTATTAAATTCTATCTTATAGAATGAAAATTTGATGACTCAATAATATGAACAACAATAAACCATATTGCATAATTCATTCAAGATGTATTTAGTAGCCCCATAAAAAGGTCCTTCGTAATACCATCCCATTTTCACATAGGTATGGGAAGAGGTTGAATGTCTCCTCTAGGATGTTGTCTTCTAACATTCTTCTTTTTGAAAACCATACATCTTGACACATAGTCATCAATCTATCTCTTTATGTTGACCCACAAAAATTGTTCCATCAAATATCTATACAAATTAGTGCTACCAGGTTGTATAGAGAAATTGGAGAAATTACCATCATCCATAAAATTTCTTTTTAGATAATCAATATCGGGAAAACAAAGCATCCTTCCAAATTTTAAAATTCAATCTTCATAGAGGAATTCAATCAATCTCCCATCATACTAGCATTAATTTTCTTTTGAAACTCTTCATCATCAGTTTTGGATATTTTTATCATTTCTAATAAAGATAGTTTGGGATCCATTTGAAAAATTATTGATGTTTAATGTTCCATCACTATTTCCATATCCATCATTACTATAAAAATGAATATAAGCTCCCTTTCAACTCTCATCTTGTTCAGGATTCCATGATCGTTTCTGCTCAAAGCAACTGCCACATTATTTCCCTTCCCATGGTGGTATTTATTTTGGAATTATAATCCTTGAGTATTTCAAGCCATCATCTTTATATAATGTTTAGTTCTTTTTGTGAGATAATATACTTAAAACTCTAGTGATTAGTATATATCTCACATTTTTCACCATAGAGACATTTTATCCATATCTTCATAGAAAATATTACACCTAATAACTCAAGATCATGAGTGTGATAGTTCTATTCAATAATTTTTAGTTGTAGTAATGCATAGGCAATAACTCTATCATTTTTCAAAATGACACAACAAATTCCTTTCCTTGAATCTTCACAATAAATAATAATCCCATCACTAATTGATGGTAGAGTTAAGATATGATCATTTACTAATGTTCTCTTCAGTTCTTAAGAAAAATTTCACACTCTTATATCCAAAAAATGTTTACCCCTTTACATGTGAGCTTGGTTAATGGGTTTTCCAATAGGTCTAAATTATGGAAAAAACACTGATATTAACCTGCTAAACCAATAAAACACTGTACATCATTTTTACTCATCGGTTTTGGTCACTCACAGAATGAAATTTTCATTGAACAATAAACATAGATTCCATCCTTAGAGACAATATGACCAAGAAAAGAAATATCATTATTCAAGAAGTCACACTTTCTAAAATTCCCATATAATTCAATAATTCTCAGAGATTTTAGAATTTTGTGTAAGGGATTTTCATTATCATTAAATCATTTGGAGTATACAAAGATATAATCAATAAATACCAATATAAATACATCACGATATTCCTTGAAAACTCTATTCATTAGATTCATAAAGACAGAGGGTGCATTAGTCAGTCCAAAATGCATTACTGTAAACTCATAATTCCCATACCAGGTACGAAAAGTTGTTTTCAGAATGTATTTCTTCATCCCACACAACTGCTGATATCGAGATCTAAGGTAAATCTCTAAAAAAATATAGATCACCATGAATTGGATCAAATAAATAATAAATGTGAGGTAGGGTATACTTTTTTTATTCTTACAACATTGATCTCCCTATAGTCAATGCACATCCTCATAGATCTATATTTCTTATTAATAAAAACAACAGGGGTCCTCATGGAGAAACAGTAGAATGAATAAATCCTTTATTACACATTTCCACTAGTTGTTACTTTAGTTGCACTAGTTCCACATTTTCTATTCTATATGGGGTCTTTGATATGGGTGTTGAATGAGGAATTATGTCAATGGAAAACTTAATTTCACTTTATGAAGTATGTCAATATCAATCCACTAGAATCACAACAATATATTCTTGAACAATAGGTACATTTTCTATTTGAACATTCTTTTCTTCACCCATAGTTATTTCACTCTTATCCTCTCCAATAATTAAATTTATTATAGCAACTGGGGGTGGATCTAGATAAGAATTAGATGGGTACAAATCTTATCTAAATAAAATGTATTCTTTAACATCATAAAAAATTGTAATATCTTTATTCAAAAAAAATTCGCATCATGGTCTAAAAACCAATCCATAACAAGTATTATATCAAATTAAATCATGAGTATGAAAATATTATTAGTAGATAAAGATCGTTTATTTTCCATAATGGTAACTGATTCACAGTTCTTTTTTGTAATGATATTTCCCATATGATTTTTGAATGACAACATCCTAGATAAATCAAATTATAAATATCAAATTTTCATTGAAAACTGGGAAGATATAAAAGAATTAGATGATCCAAAATCAAACAAATAATTTTCTATATTTGAGGAAATAATTTATGTATCTAACACCGCATCATTCGGAGCATCGACCTTAGTGGTAGTAATCGCACAATCGTGGTATTATTCCCTTTTCCTTTAATGAGATAGGTTTCCTTCGCACATAGAACATTGATTTTCATAATGCCCAATTTCTCTACAATGTTAGAATTCAACATTGACAGAGTCTTTTATTCCTTTGTAATCTTGTGCATGGTGGCCTTTTTCACCCCACATGTAACATACTTCTATTATATTCATGAATTTACCTGTTTGTTTCTTCCCAAATATATTGTACGATTTAATTAAACTTTTCCCTTCTTCCCCTTATTTCCATTTCTAGATTGTTCAATAGATATATTCTTCTCTTTCTTTTCTTTAAAGTTGTATGACATATAGAATTATTTTTATATCTTGATAGCACATGAAACTATATCTTTGAATGATGAGAAGTATTGTGAGACTAATGCTTGCTGAAGAAATGGATTTAAACAATAAAAAAATCAATTAATCATACTTCTTAGGTTCTGTATATAATCTATAGCCGGCCTTGCTAACCTAGAAATGTTAGCCTCATATTCTATGACATTATCGTCCTCCTTTTTCCTCGGACTCAGAAATCACATCTATATATCTTCTCAATGTACACAAATGAGTTATTTTTAAATGAAAATATCTCTAAAATCACTCCATTGAATATTTTATACTTAATTATCTTACTTTATGTTATGAATTAATGAAAACCATTGATCTACAACTCTTGTGAGGGGATAAACCACCATGAAAACCTTTTACCTTTCTCTACACCCCAAAGCATGAACTATTTTCTCTAAGGATTATATGCATTGCTCAGCTACATATGGATTTTAATTACCATTGAATATTGGTGGGTTTTTTCTCATGAAGCGGGCTGTCATTAATTCCCTGCATTATGGAACAGGGTTCCCCACATGGGTATAGTTATTATTCATAAACTGAGTGAGTTTTCCAAGTATGGTTATAAGTTGTTCAGTAATGGTTGTATCACCAGATTCACAATAATTATCTTGAGTGGGAGGGAAATCCCTACATGGATTACGTACGTTGATACTATTTCCATTCTTTCCACTTGGATCCATTTCCAAAAAATGGAATACACAAGATTATTTTACGAATAAAAATTTTATTCATTGAAGATGTATTTACTCATAAATCATTTATAATTTAATATAAAGAAAAAGTGAATTATATTAAGAATATCCCCAGGGATATTCATACCCAAGAGTGTAGAAAGCCTAGTTTTTGTGTACTAGGATACCCCAGGTCAATCCCGGAACTCCATGTCAGATTTTTCACTACTAGGAACATCTGTGGCAGATCTGCCTCTACCTACTCATATCCAGATAGGAATATATTTCTTGGAAAATTCTGAAAACGTCAACATTACCAAAATTATAGTGTGTTCTTATATACTAATCCTCAAAGTCTATCCTAGGAAAATCTTCTATAATTCGAGGGTTTCTAAATCTAGATTCCAAGGATCGTACTAGAATTCCTCTGGTGGAAACTATAACGCCCCATACCCATTTCTCCCGAGTTAGTTCATTATTACATAATATTGGCATGACACAAGGAATCATGTCCCAAATGTCTGATCCATTTAGTATCCTTGGAAGTACTCGATACATAAATAAATTTTACATTACATTATGAATTGAAAATAACGTTGTGTCTCTATAGAATACACAAACATCCCTTATCATATCCCTGTAGTATAGTCATAATATATATCTTCACGTACTAGGAAAAATAAAATATAATAAAGTGGTGATATTATATGCTCAGTAAGGATAACAATATAGAATAACATTTCATAAATAATCATAAAGATTTAAGTAAATGTATGAGACTAAAATACAAGCCTTTCAAAATCAAAATTCAGTATAATATGGAAATGATAAATCAAATAAATCCATTTACATATTTACATGGATATTCTACTAGTCAAATAATCATATGTAATATTAATAGCTATTTTCATAATGATAGATTGCATAATGTCAGACAACATAACCATATAGTCAAGGACTCATGAAAAGACTACAAATAAGATTAAATCGAGGCCCTGTTCCAAGGTACTAGTTTGTCTCATGAGACATACTGATGAATCAAGGGGTTATAGTGGTCCATACCCATCACTTACTATGTCCAATATATTCCTCACAAGAAAATGTTTAAACATAACATTATCATTCGTATTAAAACTAGAATATGAAATGCTAACAAATTATCCACAAACCATGACTGGTATAAAAATAACACATCCACTGTCCAACATATCAAAGAACCGTCAATACAATATGGATGATTGTATCTTTATAAAAAACTGAAAACAAGTGTAAAATCCATCAAAATATGTCAACATATGTGAAATGAAAACCATTCGAGAGAAATATCTCCTTCTATTTTGAAATCATATAAAAGTAACTTAATTATAATGGAAAAAATTTATTTTGAAAATATTATTTTAATCTTGTAAGGGAAGCTTCGAAGGATTTATAATGGTGGAAAATGTATGCACTTGTTGTACGAGATAAAAACACATTCTTTTCTAATTTTGTTGAAAAGGTCATAATGTACCTTGTTTGGAAAACAACTAAAATATTCAATTAAAAAAATTAATAAAAATCAATAAAAGAGTATAAGTGACTATATCTCATTTTCTAGGATATAGTAAAATCATTTTTGAAATACATTTTATGAAGCACGGATGGGGATGATAAAGAAGTCCAAGTAGATACTTAAGAATAAACAACCATGGATAAAAAAGAAGATTGTAAAATGTACCCTTACCTTGTACTTTTCATTGGTAGAGGGTATGTTATCCTCATGAATAATAGATTAATAAATGTTACTAAATTATAAAATAACCATATACAAAAATATGATATCATATATGTTCTTCTAATATTTCCTTCTTAATAATATTTACATAGTGTCATTGTTTCTAGTGTCAACAGATTTGTTTTCCTTCATATTTTTTTTATAAGTCATGTTTGTTATGGGTAGGATGTGTTTGATTATAATCTATAATTATATCATGTTCTTAAAAATAATTTTTAAATCATAAAATTAAATTCATTCTTGAATGGTTATGATGGGGAATGAATATCATCGCGTTCACGGAGACGGTAATCCGTACATACGCACGAGCGATAATATCATTCTATTAGTGGTTAAAAATTATATAATTGGATGGTATATCATATATAAATAATAATTAACATGTTATATTTATTATTTATATCAACTATACTAATCATTATACCCATGAAATAATTATGTGTTGAATAACAATCTACACCATGATGTAGAGACGATAAGACAAACATATGTATGTATGGTGACTTTTTCATTCATAGGATTGATAGAATAATGAATTTGGTTGTACCATATTTATAATAACATCAAATTATGATGAAGGTGATGGAGTTATATTTTTGGTATTGAAACTACAATGAAATGGGAAGTGGAAGAAAAAAATAACTTGAAAGAGGTGAGGAAATGATTTCCTCTTCTTCGGGTTCGTCCTTTTTGTTTTGATCAAAAGGGATCTGTAGGTTTGATTTATAATAAATGTAATGCCTCTATGTTTATGTCAGGGTATTTTAAATGTTATGTTAGTAGGGTTTGGCTGGTCCATTATGGAATTGGAGGTCTGATTTTAGAGAAGTGGAAGTACCCTTTTATAAGAGAGGTGAGGGTCAATTTTTAAAAAGCATGAAATATTATTTTATTACAAAATAATTTTATTTTTATAATTGCTTGAAGAGGATTTATTTTGATGATAAGGATTGTATGGGTCATTAACACTTCAACCAATAGTTAATATATATTATTAGTTCACCATGATAACCTTATCGTTTATTTTTAACTATTACTTAAACAGTTTAATTTTTACCGTGTATTCATCAATTATTATAATAATTGTTTAATAAACATACTATAAAAAGGAAATAAAACCCCAATAGTATAATTATGTACAAATCTAACCTTATCTTGGTCCTTTGGCTGAACAATATATTTTTTAGAATAGTATATCATTTAATAATATATTATTTCTTAAAAAATCATGTATGTCAATTTTGACACTATTTATTATTTGGTTGTTCTAAAGGACATATAAACGATATCACTACAAAAAAAATATTTCATCAACCCTAAAATTTCATATTAACCTATAAAATTCATTTAATATAACAAAAGTCTCAACAATTATTTATTTTAGTATTTACAAGGTATATCATTTTAACCATTCATAAATAAGGTAATTTATGTATCATCATTGTGTCATAAATAAATTTAATTATTCAATGAATAAAAATTATAAATAAAAGAACATGATTTAATAATGTTGTTTATAATTTTAATTAATATTTATAGTTGAATTTATCTTATGTATATACATATATTAAATATGGTTTAGTTATTAATATTTGAATTTAACTCCTTTAACTCTTCTATAAATAAAATAATAATAAATGTACTAATCAATTCCTAGTGAATCATGAAGAGTCATATTTTATTCATAAGGTTGATTTAGGTTGAAATACAATTATAATATATAATTAGGACATGTGTTATGGTAATTAAAATATCATTTTTACATTCAATTGCCCTATTTACTTTTTGTTGTGGTAAATAAATTCAAACATTAAAATTCACCAAAATTTATTATAATCATATTGAACCACATTTCATTACCGATTTTAACCATGACTCTGAAATTTCCTTAAGTTAAATTCACAAATGTAGTAATATTATGTTAATTGAATATTTGAAAATGTCTTTAGAATGTGGGTAAAAGGTGGTAAAAAGTTTAATAAAATTTCATACATCTAATAAGATTTTAAAATGACTCTAATGAATTACATTAGACTACTATATTTAAAATGAAAATATTTTGGATTTCATACAAATTAAAATAAAAATAATAATTATTTAAATAAAAGTCGGTTTTAAACAATTACGCATTGTTTTTCACTATTCATCAAAAAATGGGTGGTTTCAAAAAAATACCGAAATTTCAACCTAAGGTAATTTTGATATTCCGAATCCAAAAATTAAGTCCATTTTAAAAAATAAATATATATAATTTAAAATAGTCGGTATTATTTTTAATAACTCCTTTTAAAATGGCTAGTTTTATTTGTCTTGCTATACAATAACTCATTGTTTCGTACAATGCATGATATTTTATAATTTAAAGGAAAACATATCGTGGAAGCTTGGAGATTAACAACTCATGTTAGTGTGTTCAATAACATAAATATGATGTTGAATTAGTGCATTGAAAAGTGACATAATAAAACCCATAATAATATTATAGACCATGAACCACAACATAGAATGAAGAAAAGGGTGGAAAATGAAAACAAACAGAGCGATGATTTGGAGAGAAGAGTTTGAACACACCTTGGTTCACCTTGGATATATTTCTAAAAGGCATGAAAAATATATGTTGAATATAGATTCAAAGGGATTAAAGGACCTATATCTTATTCTTATGATTCAATGGAATGAAGTGAAAATCATTTGTGTTTATCTGGGATATAGGTATATATATATATAATTAGAATACATATGGTTTAACCCCTTAAACTATGCCATATTGTTGTCTGAGAAAAATAATTATACGATGCAACCTATGGGACCATGACTCAATCTTCCTCTGTTAAAATATATTATGAGAATCTATTCCATATCCTATAAATGTTGATTAGGGGTTACAACACATCCATAAGAACTTTTCCACAATACCCTTACTACCAGGATGGAGACCATGCCCTTGTTAAAGTCCGAAGTGCATGTACAACCTAGTTTGGATGTAGCGTCATTACTCCTCTGAAGCTCTAATACACAATATAATGCATCCAATACTTGATATCCACTAACACTATAGTTTATCATATACATCCCTGACACAGCTATGACATTTTTATAGTGACACCCCCAAAATTATGTCAGAACCACCCCAACCCACCAAGAAACTCATCTAGGTGCCTCCAATAACTAAAACTCCCAAAGGAAAGGATTTTGAGATAAATTATCCTAGAATAAAATGATGAGTCAATAAGGTTTTCCTTATTATTTTTCCATTCCTTCTTGTTTTGAAAATCACAATCACCTTATCTCAAGGAAAATTGCTTTTATAAGGAAAATTGATTTTATAAGGAAAATTGCTTTTATAAGAAAAATCTCTTTTATAAGAAAAATATTCCTTATCATATTTTCATCCATTTTTTTCTTAAGCATGGGATTCAGATTCATTTATATTTTCTCGAAATCATTGAAACTTTGATATAAATCATTCTGTTTTAGGATTCGGATTCTGGATAAGAACTATAAGGATGTTTCATTCCGAATTCCGGATATGAACTCTGACTATGTTCTATTCCAGATTCAGGATACGAATTCTGAAGAAGAATTCTCATTACGAATTCTAATGAAGAAATCTCATTCCGAATTCCCATTACGAATTCTGGTGAATAATTCTCATTACGAATTCTGATGAAGAATTCTCATTACGAATTCTGATAATGAATTCTCATTACGAATCCTGATGATGAATTATCATTACGATTTCTGATGACGAATTCCTATTCCGAATTCTCATTCCGAATTAACCTATTAAACAGAATTTGACTATCTTTGTTTTATACACTCTGAATTAATTCAGACTCCGAAAAATATCTTTGTTAGACTCCGAACTTTTATATTGCTTACATTTCTAAAATTTGTCTACTCTTTATTGTTGTTCCTTACACTCCTAACCTTCACTCCGAAGTTTTCATTCCGAACTTTTATGATAGAGTTTAAAACGATGTCGTACATTCTGTTTCACTTGTTTTGTTATAAAACGATGTCGTCTGTTTTGTTATAAACTAACTGTTTTCTAAGTGACACGTGTACAGGTCCCTCTGATCTTTAAGGAAAATATGACCGTTGGAGAATGAGGCAACCTTAACTATAAATAGGAGCTCATTTGAAAGAGCTCAGTGCTGATGGTAGTTACAAGTGCTGAAAGGCTGACTAATCTGCTTGAAGTGATTTCTAGAGAGAGAGAGTATCTTATTAACTCTCAAAGCATCTTGCGACTCCGAATGTTGGTGATTACATTCGAGGGCTTCCGGGAATAGGAAGACAGAGGTGTCGACTACCTTAAAGTTCGAGGGCCTCCTTGCTGAGGAAGATAGAGGTTGCCAACTACCTTGAAGTTGAGGGCTTGCGGGGATAGCAAGACAGAGACTCTGATCTTCGTATCAAGGGCTTACCCTGGTGTGGGTAAGACAGACTTTCTTGAAAGTATAAATCAAGGGACCTTTATCCAATGTTGTTGGATACCCTTATCTTTGGGTTAAAAGACTTATATCATGTTACTAGTAGTTCGACTACTTTTTTTTATTCCACTGCATTTTGTAATATAAGGAATGTATAACTTTCTTATACTTCCTTACTTGTACTCTGTTTCATTTAGATTCTATACGCTTTAAGGTAGAATCTCATATTGTAATCTTTTGTTAAGTTTCAATTTCCAGAACCATATTTCCGGAACCCTCATTCGGAATCTCTTTCATAGTTTGCATTCAGTGTTAGAGGTGTTGTGAATTTGCTTAGTTTAACTTTGTTAAAATTAGCCTTTTCTTTTGCTTAAGGAAAACATAGTTATTCTTAACTAACATTAAAGGTTCCAAAGGAATTTTTAAAGTATAAAATTCACCCCCCCCCCTTTGGTATATTGATCATCTGCATCACTATTTCGATCCTACAATTGGTATCAGAGGTTGGAAACATCTTACTCTATACCAATCTTACATTTGGTATCAGAGTAGGTCTCTGAAATACTTGTACTCACATACAAGTTTTTCTTGCTCATTTTATTATTCCGAACTATCTTATTACAAATTTTTCCATTCCAAACTTTTCCCATTCTGAACATTATTATTACGATTCTTTTGCTACTAACAAGTTTGTGTGAAAAGTTATTTTAATTATGGCTGGAATCAATGTTGGTTCAATTGATAATCTAAATCCTACAAGACCACCTATCTTTGATGGCAATGACTATGAATACTGGAGAGGTTGTATGAAGACTTTGGTTATCAATACTGGTGTAGACAACTTTGTTATGCTTACTGGTGATTATAAAATTCCTGACAAGGAAGTCAGATCTTTTACTAACCAGGAAAATCAAGAATATCAACTAAACTATAAGGTACGCAATACATTACTATGTTCAATGACCAGAAATATATATAGCCAAATTTATTCTTGTGAAGCAGCTAATTGTATATGGAAGATGTTAGAGGTTACACACTTTGGGACTTCCAAAGTGATTGAGATTAGAAGAGCTATGCTTAGAGCTGGATATCATGGCTTCAATTTTCCTTATGGAGAACCTATCTGTAAAGTTAAACAAAGATTTATTACTATTGTCAAAAGTCTACAATCTATGGGAGAGAAAGGTTTAGATGATAAAGCTCTTGTGGACAAGATAATTGACATTATGCCCAATGAGTGGGAATCCAAGAGAACAACAATAGATGAGAACAGGAAGGTCACTCAAATTAATCTTGATGAATTATTTGGAACTCTTCTACAACATGAAACAAGAATGAAGAGAGATGCTAACAACATCAATAAGAAAAATGGAAATGGTATTGTTGCCTTTACTACAACTTCAAATCAGATGAAATCTAAGACTCATGAGAGAGTAACCAGATCCAAGTCTAAGAAAGTTATTTTCCAATCTGAATCTAGTGAGAGTGAAGTCTCAGAAAATTAATTAGCAAATCTTGCTCGAAGGATGAACAAGATTGCTGGATAGAGAAATTTTCAATCTAAGTATAAGAAAAAGGAAAGGAAAGATAAGAAAGATGGAGATGTTACTTGTTATGAATGCAAGAGAGCTGGACATATTAGACCAGATTGCCCTATGCTCAAAAAGAAAGAATGGAAGGAAAGACATTCAGACAGGAACAGAAAGAAGTATTATAAAGCTAAGGCTAAGAATGTTCTGAAAGCAAATGACACCTGGAGTGCCAGATTTCCCTATGCTCAAAAATAAAGAAAGGAAGGAAAGAATTTCAGACAGGAACAGAAAGAAGTATTATAAAGCTAATGCTACGAAAGTTCTGAAAGCTAATGACACCTGGAGTGCCAGTGGTGGTGACTCTTCAGATTAATCTTCTGATTATGAATCTTCCGGACAGATGAATCTTGGTCTTATAGCCAGACTACCTATTGATAATCAATAATTTGTGGCTAAGGTACGAAATTATGAATCTTTGACCAATATTTGTTTAAATTATAATGATAGTATGTATTATAACTCTTCTGATGAAGAATCATATTCTGATGAGGAAAATACTTTACCTACTTATGAAGAAGTATCTAGGTTTGCTGAACTTCTTGAGATTGAGAATTCAAAACTTAATAAGAAACTTGATAAGGCAAATTCTAAGAATTCTATTCTTACAAAAGAGATATCATATCTTTCTAAAGATCTTGATAGGAAAAATACTGATTTTGAAAATATTTCAAAAAATCTTGAGGAAGTATGTTCTGAGAAGAACAAACTTTCTAAAGAGTTAGAAAAAGTAATTTCTAAGAAAAATGTTTTCGAGCCTAACTCTAGTTCTAAAACTAATGATTTTGAGGATAAAAACTTGGTTGTAATACTCAAGTCCGAAATTTTTTCCTTAAATAAGTGTTTATCAAACTTTACCCATGGTAAGGAAAATTTAGATAAGATGTATTCCCAAATATGACCTTTAATAAATAAATCCAGATTTGGTTATACCCATGCAAAACCTATTTTCAGCAACAACTATTTTGTTCCTCAAAGTACCCCATTTTGTACCAAGTGTCAATGTGGTGGTCACTGGGCAAAGAATAGTTCCTTAAACAAAACCCAATATCTAGGATTTTCACAAAGCATACTTTTCTTAAAAAATGTGGATACCTAAAATTTTATTGTCTGGAAATCTCAGATCCAAACAAGTTTGGATTCCGAAAGTCTAATTTTCTTCTTGATTTCAGCAAAAATAAAGAAAGTACCAGAAACAATACATGGAACATGGATAGTGGATGTTCCCGGCACATGACTAGTA
This sequence comes from Viscum album, assembly GCA_963277665.1. Lineage (NCBI taxonomy): Eukaryota > Viridiplantae > Streptophyta > Magnoliopsida > Santalales > Viscaceae > Viscum > Viscum album. Next base: position 1,900,202,539 of record OY728130.1, on the reverse strand, counting down.
ACAAAATCTATTTTTAAAAGATTATCAAAACAAAAGGAGGAAAGGTAACTTTCGGAGATAATGTTAAGGGAGAGATTGTTGGTGTTGGTAATATTGTTTTTCTTGGTAAAACCTTGATTTCAAATGTTCTTTTTGTTAAGGGTCTTAAGCACAACCTCATTAGCATAAGTCAGTTATGTGATGAAGGTTACCTTGTGAATTTTAGGAATGATAAGTGTTTAGTACACAATTCCAAGGAAGAATTTATTCTCTCAGCCAACAGGCAAGAGAATGTTTACACCTTAAACATAGAAGATCTTATAAGCCAAGATTTACCTTGCCTAAGTGCAATGGAAGATCATTCTTGGTTATGGCATAGAAGATTAGGACACTGTAATATTAGAAACCTATGTAAACTCTCTAAGAAGAAACTAGTTAAGGATCTACCGGAGCTTAGATTTGATTCTTCTAAAGTTTGTGATCCTTGTCAATATGGCAAGCAACATAAATCTAGTTTTAAGTCAATCGGTGAAGTCTCAACAACTGATGCATTACAGTTAGTGCACATGGATCTTTTTGGTCCAACACAAACAAGAAGTATTGGAGGCAAATACTATGTATTTGTTCTAGTTGATGATTACACAAGATTTACTTGGGTCTATTTTCTAGCAAAGAAATATGAATCTTTTTCCGATTTCAAAAGTTTTAGAGCTCATGTTAAAAATGAGAAATACCTTCCAGTGAAAACTATTCATAGTGATCATGGAGGAGAATTTCAAAATTCTGATTTTGAAACTTTTTGTAGTAAGAAAGGTATTACTCACAATTATTCAGCACCTATAACTCCTCAACAGAATGGTGTAGTTGAAAGAAGAAATAGAATTCTTAAAGAAATAACTAGAACTATGTTGAGTGAATATTCTATTGCTAGACATTTCTGGGCTGAAGCTGTGTAACACCCCGAAATTTTATGAAAAACATTCTTTTTAATTTCATTAATGTCTTGTGTTGTACCCTACACCAAAAGAAGCTTTCACAACACGCATACCTGACTTGCCTTACATTACACGCAATCGCGACCTTCCTCGATAGCGTGTGTAGTACGCAATACCGAGTTTCACTAAACAACGATATGCAATTAAATTATTATTAAAACTAGCCGTTATGAATATTAATAAACACTTTTTAAAATTTTGTAAATTTTATTTTATCAAAATGGACTTTATTTTTTGATTCGTAATATCAAAATTAGCTTAGGGTGAAATTTTGGTACTTTTCGGAAATATTTTATTTTCTGATTAATGTGAAAATTACTAAATTTTAATTAAAAAAAAAATTAATCGAAATAATTAATAGTGATAAATTATTAATTTAAGTGGGTTTAAAGTATATTTACAATATATTTTTACAATTTAATACAATGTTGGTCATTGGATGTAATTTCACATTTAAACCAGACATTAACAAGTGTCAATCTTTTGATAGATATTGTTTCTTAAAAACACGCTATTTGTTTTAACAGCAGGATTTAATTATAAAATTAATTAATGAAACTTCTATGTTATGAATTTGGTAAAATAGACTTCATTGTTGAATTAGGAATATGAAATATAGCTTAGGATGAAATTTTGGCATTGTTCTGAAAAACATGAATTTTTGATGAATAGTGAAACTACTAAGTGGTAGTTAAAAAAACAGAAATTTTCATAAAACATAATTTTACCGCTTCTGTGAATGGAATTTCGAAAATCCGTGAGACACGGTTAATGTCAGTAAGTAAAATGTGGTTCAATGAGATGAAAATAATTTTTGGTGAATAGTAACTTTTTACTTGTATTTACCACGGTTAAAAGTAAATAGGGTAATTAAGGGTAAAAATGATATTAATATTACCCTAACACAAGTCCTATTCCTATTGGACAAGTTTATCTCGACCGAAAAAAAACTTAAGTGTAAAATATTATCATTTAGGCCCACTTGGATTAGATTAGGACATTTATTATTATTTAATTCAAAGAAGAGTTAAAAGAGTTAAAATCAATGTTTATTTACTAAAACATTTTTAATATAGGGTTATACATAAGATAAATTCTATTTTCAATATTAATTAGAATGATGAAAATATTTCATACATAATGGTATTTTATTTGTAATTTTTAGACATCAAATAATTTAATTTATTTATGACACAAAGATGATGCAGTAATTATCTTATTAATGAAATATTGACATAATTGATATTATAAATACCAAAATAAATGTAATTTAAGACTTTTTATGAATTCCACTAATTTTATAGGTTACTATGATATATTATTGTTGATTTAATCAACTTGGTTTGAACATATAATTCTGTTATGACTTTCACAAAAATCATATATCAAATAGTGTCAAAATTGACACAAAATAGTGTTTAAATCAAATATTATATTATTAATTGTTATTTTACCCCTAAAAATCTAAGGTTCGGCCAAATGACTTAGATAATGATTTATGTATTAATAATATACAATTTGGGGTTCTTTTGGCATGTTATAGTAAGTGTATTAACCATATAGTGAAAGAAAATAAAAAGATAGGGTAAAAGTTAAATTATTTAACTTAGAGTTAAATCTAATTGATAAGGTTAAAATAATACCCTAACTTGTCTAAATCATATTGGATGATATAATACCGACCCATCCCTACTTCAGATTCGAAATAAGACCCTTTGGAACCATTATAAACCGATTTTGACTTTAATATCAAATAATATTTTGAGATATTCCTAAGGTGCCCCTCTCCTCTCTTATAAAAGGGCACCTCCTCCCCCTCCTCCTATCACCAATTTGAGCAATCAAGCTCGGCCAACCCCTGAAAAAATCCCTTCTCCACTTCCCTAGAATAATCCTAGAGGTCCTGGTCTTCTTCAAAGACCAATCTTAGTTCCCTAAGTGGAGGATTCAAAGATGCGTTTCAAAGAAGAGGTAATATCCATTACCGATCTTTTCAATTTCTTTCTTCTTCAACTTCTTCTTATTTATTTATTTCATGATAAAGTAATAACATCAGTATTACTTACATACTGATATGTTATTATAAATATGAAACAACCCTAATTCACCTTCTATCCATCCTACGGAAAAATGAAATCACCGCGCGTGCGTACGTACGGAATATCGTCTCCACGCCGTGGTGTACTCTATTTTACACCATAACCTTACACGGATGGGTATAATGGTGTAATGAGTAACTATATATGATTATTATAAAGTGATAATGATACTGAAATAGTATACATACACTTCAACACAATTCCACGACCATGGGAACGATATCATCGCTCGTGCGTACGTACGGACTACCGTCTCCGTGACGCGATGAGATTCATTCTCAATGATTAGCCATTCCTGAATGATTATAAAGTATATATAATAAGTACTAATGAAATATATGACCTAATAATGATACTGGAATTATTTATATTTATATGTATGTCATCTACTTAATTCCATTCAATTCAATAAGGAAATGAAAACAGCGTTCATGCGTACGTACGGACTACCGTCTCCATGAACGGTGTATTTATTTCCATTTACTGATTTAATATATATGTATATTCTGAAAAAATATATATAAATCATGTTTTGTATTCTGGAATTAAGTAATCATGATCTATGTAATCATATTAATAATTACAAGTTAAAAACACGAACAACAAATGAGACGATTTTACCCAAAATGCTACTTTAACATGAATTTACAAAAGAACGGGTAATATAAAGTCATAAGTGGACCATATATGATATAATAAAAATGAATATGATACTGGAATAAGTCAATAACATGATTTAAATCATTATACAGGAGGTTTGGACACTTACAAAGCAAGTCGGACCTAAGGTAAGGGGAAATATCACAATCTCATTTTTATCCGAGATTGTTTATACCTTGGTATTTACTGGGGTGTATTTTATCATCCAAATCCATTTTCCCTCAATATATAATATTTTTTCCATCCATTTACAATAGTTTAAATCCATTTTTACCCTTCGGTGAGTTTTTAGTAAAGAATATGAAAGGAATATTTTGTCGTTTTTTTTCGTACGAGGTACTTTTTGACTTTTCCGACAAAAGTACGAAGAATGATTTTTTTAACTTATACGGCATGAATGGATTCATAAAACATTATTTCCAAGAATATTCCCTTAGAAGTTTTCATGTTCATTTTTAATCAACTTCTTTTAGTTTATAATTGTATGACATGTTAAGAAAAGAAATGTTTTTTTGAAGAAGAAAGGATATTTTCCTCAAGAATGGAGTTCAAGTGTTTTATCAAAATTATTTTCCATCTAAGATAATAAAGGGTTATGTTTTTATCTCTATTATTACATTGATTTGATTATGTTGTGAGGGAATTATTTTTATGAAGTCAGGGAATTATTTTTATGAAGTCATTTACCTTATATGATTTGTTTTATGATGTCATGATGTTTCTAGAATCCCATTTTTGTTACCAGTGTTATGCAATGATGTATGATTTTTGATTATGTGGCACACATAAGAAAGGATTCATTATAAGATTGGTGGGACCAACATCTCCCTCCAATGCATTGGGTAATGATTTCATATCTCATGAGATAGACATGGCTGGAATGGTAGATTATACCGGTTCAGTGAAACAGGACTGAAACGAGGGTGACTCGATTCAGAAAGGGACTTTGTCCACTAAGATAGTCTTGGCAATGAGTCATGACTTACAAGAAATGATTCTATATGATTATGTGTGTATGCCACAGTGTTTCATGTTTTAAGTTATGATTATTGGGATTTCATTTCACTACTATGATTTATCCCATGTTATGAAATTATGCTCTCTTTTGCAGGTTATGATTTCCAAAAGTTATGTTCTTATGAATATGATGTGATTGATTTTTCTTTTGTTTACCCTTACTGAGCATTTGAGCTCACCCTTTTATGTTTTCTTTTCCCCAGGATATAAAGAAAGGTTTAGGTAAAAAAAGGGAAGATCTTTATGGGAGATATTGAAGATCTTTCACCACGATTAGAAGATTGCGTTCTGAGTTTCCAACGACACTAAACTATTACGATCCTTGTGTGTGTGTGTTTTTTTATGTACTAAGTATTCCGCAAAAGTAATGTAATGTCTATGTATGTCGAGCTTCGGGTTTCTACAGTTGGTATCAGAGGAAAGGTTTAGTCAACCTTTGGAAACTAGGATGCCAAAACGTTAGTGAGATCCCTAGAGATATTTCTAAGGTATGTCTAGGGATGTCCCTTAGGTTAAGTATACGTATAGGTTATAGTACTAGAATTACGCTAACAATCATAGAATTAAACCTAAGATGTTAGATATTGAATTTACTCCCCCTTTATTATGATTTTTGCCTCTCACACTATTCTTTTTGGGTTTTAGAAAATGGATGGAAACAAGATGATTCACGATAATGGAGGATATGATGGACAATGGAATGATATTCTTCCTGAGCAACCAAATGAAATGGGATTTGGAAGTCCAAACATCATTATTATGCCAAATCAACAATCTCATAATATGATCAATAAAGTAAAATTTGGTAAGTTTCCTGACTCGCCTAATAAGAGAAAGATGGAGTTTCGTGATGATCATAGAGGAAAGAAAGTTCAATTTCCCCTATGTAAATCATGTGGGAAGAGGCATCAAGGAGAATGTTTCAAAGGAACTAGAAGATGCTTTGGGTGTGGAAAAGAAGGACACAAAGAAAATAAGTGCAAAGGAAAAGGTTCAGTTAACACCATGGATGAGGATAATGGTATTGCTACGACATCAAAAATGGTTAAGTGTTTTAAATATGGAATGTATGGGCATTATGCAAACCAATGACCTAAGGGAAAGACTCATAAAGAGAATAAGTATGGTCGTATGGGTTGTATTTATGTGGATGATGATGAAGAGACTACAAATGATATGTGAGATGAAATAATTGTTGAAACTCGGTTAATGGTTTATGAATGTAGTGAAATGATTACATGTTTATCATGTGTAATGTTGTATAAGAAATCTCATGGTACTATGGAATAAAGAGACATCTAAGGATTGTTACATTGTTGTATTTCCTTGAGTTTTAAAATTGTTTGATTAATGTTACCAGTATCCATGAATGGTAATTCAGATATTTTTGGAATGTAGATGATATGCGCATAATGAAGGGATAAGGAGAAAATTAAATGTTCAACAGTATTCATGAGCTCATGATTTATATAAGGACTAAGTGATATCATGGTTTGAGTATATAGAATTTTGAGGACTTTGGTATGTGGAATGTGTTAACTTTTAACTGCATTCATGTTTTCACTAAGGTATTCCATAGAATACATGATTAAGGACTTTGAATGTTTGGATTGTGAGCAACAAAACATATCTTATGATGTATGGGGATCAAAGATGGTATTAAATCTCTATTAATCGTTTTCACTGTGTTATGAGAGTGGACTGCAGTATTATGGATAAGCCTATAGATTGGAATGGATTATGTTGGACGTAAGTTAGTATTGTTTAAGGATAGAATATTTTCGATATTATTGATAGGATGTTATAGTAATATAGTTTTAGAAAAAGGAAAACCTGCAGAACGGGTGACAACCCATCGCGTCGGACAAGGCTGTGGGAATCGAACCCATAACCGAAGTGCGGCTGGCCTTTATCGCCTACCACTGGCCTACAGGAAGTCCCTGTTTAGTAGAAACATGATTTATTATATTAAGCAGTATGATATATGAAGTATAAGTCCATTTTAGGAACCATATATGATTAATCTCACTATAGAATGACTTATGTATATTTAATAAATTTTGCTAACCTTTTGTTTGAGACAGATGTAATGACCCGTCATTCTATCACATGATCTGCTAACACTTCACGAATAACAAATTCAACTTCATTTATTTAAGATATGAAGAGGAAATTGTTCAAGGCACGAACAACAGTGAGATTGTACCAAAATAAAGTAAGTATTTATTCTAATTCTAATTTTCAACTTTAGGGAAATGATCTTGAAAACCAAAAATGTTGTCCTAGTGCCCTTATATTCGATGAATCAGATGGTACCCTAGATCTTCACAAATTTATGTCTTTGTGATTGTTGGCTTTTCCATAGCCATGTTCTCTACCACTCTCCATCAGAACATGATGGTTAGATTTCTCTTCCATATCCATATTTTCACCTATGTGGAAACCCAGTGATTAGTTTATTTGGGTAACCGTTATGATACATACATTTGTTTTTAAAGATTGGTTTTGGTATTCCTTTTCACGATGTGGGTTCCTATTAAAGAAACTTTCGAATAGTAAACCATTTATAACCCCGACGAATTTCGAGGGCGAAATTAATTTTAAGGGGGGTAGAATGTAACACCCCGAAATTTTATGAAAAATATTCTTTTTAATTTCATTAATATCTTGTGTTGTATGCTACACCAAAAGAATCTTTCACAACATGCATCCTTGACTTGCCTTCCATTACACGTAATCGCGACCTTCCTCCATAGCGTGTGTAGTACGCAATACCGAGTTTCACTAAACAACGATATGCTATTAAAATATTATTAAAACTAGCTGTTATGAATAGTTATAACCACTTTTTAAAATTTTGTAAAATTTATTTTATCAAAATGGACTTTATTTTTGGATTTTTAATATCGATTTTAACTTAGGGTGAAATTTTGGTACTTTTCGGAAAACTTTTATTTTCTGATGAATAGTGAAAATTACTAAATTTTAATTAAAAACAACATTTTTAATCGAAATAATTAATAGTGATATATTATTAATTTAAGTGGTTTTAAAGTATATTAATAATATATTTTTACAATTTATTACAATGTTGGTCATTGGATGTAATTTCACATTTAACTCGACATAAACAAGTGTCAATCTTTTGATAGATATTGTTTCTTAAAAACACGCTATTTGTTTTAACAGCGGGATTTAATTATAAAATTAATTAATGAAACTTATATGTTATGAATTTGGTAAAATAGAATTCATTTTTGAATTAGGAATATGAAATATAGCTTAGGATGAAATTTTTTCATTGTTCTGAAAAACATCAATTTTTGATGAATAGTGAAACTACTAAGTGGTAGTTAAAAAAACGGAATTTTTCATAAAACATAATTTTACCGCTTCTATGAATGGAATTTCAAAAATCTGAGAGACACGGTTGATGTCAGTAAGTAAAATTTGGTTCAATGAGATGAAAATAATTTTTGGTGAATAGTAACTTTTTACTTTTATTTACCACGGTTAAAAGTAAATAGGGTAATTAATGGTAAAAATGATATTAATATTACCCTAACACATGTCCTAATCCTATTGAACAAGTGTATCTCGACCAAAAACAACCTTAAGGGTAAAATATTATCATTTAGGCCCACTTGGATTAGATTAGGACATTTATTATTATTTAATTTAAAGAAGAGTTAAAAGAGTTAAAATCAATGTTTATTTACTAAAACATTTTTAATATAGGGTTATAAATAAGATATATTCGACTGTAAATATTCATTAGAAATATGGAAAGCTTTCCTACATAATGGTATTTTATTTTTAATTTTTATATATCAAATAATTTAATTTATTTATGACACAATGATGATGCAGTAATTATCTTATTAATGAAATATTGACATAATTGATATTATAAATACCAAAATAAATGTAATTTAAGACTTTTTATGAATTACACTAATTTTATAGGTTACTATGATATATTCGTGTTTATTTAATCAACTTTTTTCGAACATATAATTCTGTTATGTCTTTCACAAAAATCATATATCAAATAGTGTCAAAATTGACACAAAATAGTTTTTAAATAAAATATTATATTATTAAGTGTTATTTTATTCCTAAAAATCTAAGGTTCGGAAAAATGACTTAGATAAGGATATATGTATTAATAATATATAATTTGGGGTTCGTTTGGCATGATATAGAATGTTTATTAACCATATAGTGAAAGAAAACAAAAAGACACGGTAAAAGATAAATTATTTAACTTAGAGTTAAATCTAATTGATAAGGTTAAAATAATACCCTAACTTGTCTAAATCTTATTTTATGATAGGATTTCGACCCATCCCCACATTAGCTTCGAAATAAGACCCTTTGGTACCATTATAAACCGATTTTGACTTTAATATAAAATAATATTTTGAGATATTCCGAAGGTGCCCCTCTCCTCCCTTATAAAAGGGCACCTCCTCCCCCTCCTCCTCACACCAATTTGAGCAATCAAGCTCGGGAAACCCCTGCCAAAATCCCTTCTCCACTTCCCTAGAATAATCCTAGAGGTCCTGGTCTTCTTCAAAGACCAATCATAGTTCCCTAAGTGGAGGATTCAAAGAGGCGTTTCAAAGAAGAGGTAATATCCATTACCGATCTTTTCAATTTCTTTCTTCTTCAACTTCTTCTTCTTTAGTTGTTTCATGATAAAGTAATAAGATCAGTATTACTTACATAATTATATGTTATTATAAATATTAAACAACCCTAATTCACCTTCTATCCATCCTACGGAAAAATGAAATCACCGCGCGTGCGTACGTACGGAACACCGTCTCCACGCCGTGGTGTACTCTATTTTCCACCATAACCTTACAAGGATGGGTATAATGGTGTAATGAGTAACTATATATGATTATTATAAAGTGATAATGATACTGAAATATTATACATACACTTCAACACAATTCCAGGACCATGGGAACGATATCATCACTCGTGCGTACGTACGGACTACCGTCTCCACGACGCGATGAGATTCATTCTCAATGATTAACCATTCATGAATGATTATAAAGTATATATAATAAGTAATAATGAAATATATGACCTAATAATGATACTGGAATTATTTATATTTATATGTATGTCATCTACTTAATTCCATTCAATTCAATAAGGAAACGAAAACAGCGTTCATGCGTACATACGGACTACAGGTCTCCATGAACGGTGTATTTCTTTCCATTTACTAATTTATTATATATGTATATTCTGAATATATATATATAAATCATGTTTTATATTCTGTAATTAATTAATCATGATCTATGTAATCATATTAATAATTACAAGTTAAAAACACAAACGACAAATGAGACGATTTTACCCAAAACGCTACTTTAACATTAATTTACAAAAGAACAGGTAATATAAATTCATAAGTGGACCATATATGATATAATAACAATGAATATGATACTTTAATTAGTCAAAAACATGATTTAAATCATTATACAGGAGGTTCGGACACTTACAAAGCAAGCCGGACCTAAGGTATGGGGAAATATCACAATCTCATTTTTATCCGAGATTGTTTATACTTCGGTATTTACTGGGGTGTATTTTATCATCCACATCCATATTCCCTCAATATGTAATATTGTTTCAATCCATTTACAATAGTTTAAATCCAATTTTACCCTTCGGTGAGTTTTTAGTAAAGAATATGAAAGGAATCTTTTGTCGTTTTTTTTCGTACGAGGTACTTTTTGACTTTTCCGACAAAAGTACGAAGAATGTTTTTTTAACTTATACGGCATGAATGGATTCATAAAACATTATTTCCAAGAATATTCCTTTACAAGTTTTCAAGTTTATTTTTAATCAACTTCTTTTAGGTTATAATTGTATGACATGTTAAGAAAAGAAAAGTTTTTTTGAAGAAGAAAGGATATTTCCCTCAAGAATGGAGTTCAAGTGTTTTATCAAAATTATTTTCCATCTAAGATAATAAATGGTTATGTTTTTATCCCTATTATTACATTGATTTGATTATGTTGTGGGGGAATTATTTTTATGAAGTCAGGGAATTATTTTTATGAAGTCATTTACATTATATGATTTGTTTTATGTTGTCATGATGTTTCAAGAATCTCATTTTTGTTACATGTGTTATGCAATGATGTATGATTTATGATTGTGTGGCACACATTTGAAAGGATTCATTATAAGATTGGTGGGACCAATATCTCCCTCCAATGCATTGGGTAAAGATTTCATATCTCATGAGGTAGACATGGCTGGAATGGTAGGTTATACCGGTTCAGTGAAACAGGACTGAAACGAGGGTGACTCGATTCAGAAAGGGACTTTGTCCACTAAGATATTCTTGGAATTGAGTCATGACTTAAAAGAAATGATTTTATATGATTATGTGTGTATGCTACAATGTTTCATGTTTTAATTTATGATTATTGGGATTTCATTTCACTACTATGATTTATCCCATGTTATGAAATTATGCTCTCTTTTGCAGGTTATGATTTCCAAAAGTTATGGTCTTATGAATATGATGTGATTGATTTTTATTTTGTTTACCCTTATTGAGCATTTGAGCTCACACTTTTATGTTTTATTTTCCCCAGGATATAAAGAAATGTTTAGGTAAAAAAATGGAAGATCTTTATGGGAGATATTGAAGATCTTTCACCACGATTAGAAGATTACGTTCCGAGTTTCCAAAGACATTAAACTATTACGATCCCTGTGTGTGTGTTTTTGTTATGTACTAAGTATTCCGCAAAAGTAATGTAATGTCCATGTACGTCTAGCTTCGGGTCTCTACAAGCTGTAAGTACTTCTTGTTATACTATAAATCGAGTTTTGATTAGACCTTTTCTTAATAAAACTCCTTATGAGTTTTGGAATGGTAGAAAACCAAGACTTTCCTACTTCAAGGTTTTTGATTGCAATGTATTCATTTTGAATACTAAAGATAACTTACATAAATTCGCACCAAAGTCTGATGATGGAATTTTCTTAGGATATTCCACAACCTCTAAGGCTTATAGAGTTTTTAATAAAAATACTTGTACTGTTGAAGAAACAGTACATGTAAAATTTGATGAGTCAGATCCTTTGGTTTTTAAACCATCTCAACTTACATCTTTGGATGTGTTTTCAAAAACTGATTGTCATCCTTTGATAGATGAACCTCCTGATAAGGAAATTTTTCTAGAAGATACTTCTAAAACATTTACCCCAGAAGACTTTCTACCCTATGTTGATAAACAGGTTTTACAAAACCCAAATCAGGTGTTTCTGAAGAATCGTCCCAGTGATAGTATCATTGGTGATGTAAATCAACCTGTAAGGACTAGAGGTTCCTTAAGAAATGAAGTAGAACATCTAGCATTTCTTTCCCAATTATAACCTAAAAGCACTGATGAAGCTTTAGGTGATGATGATTGGATTAAATTAATGCAAGATGAACTAAATGAATTCGAAAGGAATAATGTCTGGACCTTGGTTGAAAGACCTAATGAAACTTCTGTTATTGGAGTAAAATGGGTTTTCAGAAATAAATGTGATGAAAATGGAGTCATTATTAGAAATAAAGCTAGAATTGTTGCTAAAGGCTATAATCAGCAATAAGGAATAGACTATGAAGAAACCTATGCTCCAGTAGCTAGACTTGAATCTATCCTTATTCTACTTGCCTTTGCAGCATTCTTTAATTTCAAACTTTTCCAAATGGATGTGAAATGTGCTTTTCTTAACAGTTATGTTAAAGAGGATGTTTTTGTTGAACAACCTCCAGGCTTTAAAGATACAAAACATCATGATCATGTTTTTAGACTTACCAAATCTTTGTATGGCCTTAAACAAGCCCCACGAGCATGTTATGATAGACTCAATGGATTTTTGCTTCAAAATAACTATGTTAAGGGAAATGCAAATCCAACCCTTTTTATAAATAAAGATAAGAAAAATGTTTTCATTGTTCAAATTTATGTTGATGACATTATATTTGGTTCAACTCAGCAATCTTTGACTGACTCTTTTGCAAGTCTAATGAAATCTGAGTTTGATATTAGTGTGATGGGTGAGTTAACATTTTTCCTTGGTTTTCAAATTTCTCAAAAACCAGAAGAAACATACATATCTCAACATAATTATATTAAGGATCTTCTTAAAAAGTATGGTTATGACAACACTAAGAGTATAAGTACTCCAATTGGTACCTCAAACTCTTTAGATCTTGACAAAGCTGGGAAACCAGTAGATCAAACATCTTTTAGAGGTATGATAGGAATTATACTATACTTAACAGCAAGTCGACCAGACATAATGTTTTCAGTATTCTTATGTGCAAGATATCAATCCAATCCTAAGGAATCTCACTTAAAGGTAGTAAAAAGAATTTTTCGCTACCTTAAAAGAACAATGGATCTAGGATTATTTTATACTTTTGGAAATGATTTTGTTCTAAAAAGATTTTCTGATGCTGACATTGGTGGATGTAGAATGGATAGAAAAACTACATCCAGAACTTGTCATTTCATAGGATATTCTTTAGTTTCGTGGTCCTGGAAGAAGCAACATTATGTAGCACTCTCCACTGCTGAAGCTGTATATGTAGCAGCCGGAAGTTGTTGTGCACAAGTGTTGTGGATGCCACACACACTCACAGACTATGGCTTAAGTTTCACTAAAACTCAAATTTTGTGTGATAACACAAGTGCCATTTCCCTCATTAAGAACCCTGCACATCACTCCCGTGAAAAACACATAGATATTAGGCATCACTTTCTTAGGGATCAGACACTAAAAGGAGATATTATTCTTCAGTTTATCGGAACGCAAGATCAACTTGCTGATATTTTCACAAAATCTTTGCCTTCTGATAGATTTGAATATATTAAACATAAGTTAGGAATGATAACCGTAAGGTAATCTTTCTTAATTAACATTCTGTTGAAAAAGTCTCCTTACAGTAATAAACTCCTTTTCATAGGGGGAGTACATTTGATTGTTTGTTTAACAATGTTTTTCAAAATTTGTTTTCAAACTTTTCAGAATGAAGATTTTCAGAATGGAACTTCCTGAACTAAAATTTTCCAAAATGAACATTCTCATACAGAATACTTCTGGAATAGAAGTGTTCATATTAAAAATTTCTGGAATGGAAAATTTCGTACTAGAAGTTTCATAAAGGAATTTTCATACCAAATTCTTCGTAAAGTATTTTTCGTACTAAGTTTTTCGTACTGATTTTTTTTCCTTACTATGTTTGTTTTTCGTACTGAGTTTTCCGTAATGAATGTTCCATAATGAGTTTTTCGTACTAAGTTTATTTTTCGTAGTAAAATATTTGTGAAATCTATCTTCTCTTAATAAGGATTTTTTTCCCTAGTCTTCTTTATATTACCCATTACGAATAATCCTCCTAAGCCAATCCAAAAGGTATTATTACCTTACTCAAGTTTTCATAGTCATATTTTTCTTACTCGCATTTTCTTGTATTATGTTTTCGGATAATATTTTTCTTAATTCTTTGTCTTAATAAAAACCTCAAAAAGATCGGATTCAAGTTTTCAACCGTAAGATCTGATCTCAGCTAATTATAACTGTTAGATCAATTGTGGAAGATGAACCGTTATCTCGTTGCATATATAAAGGGGACCCAAATACTCGTCCCACATCGATCTCAAGCTCTCTCGTCCCGAATCTCTGCCTCTCTGATTTAAGGCCGTTCCGAATTTCAGTTTTCTCCGTTCCGAACTTCTCAGAGGACTTCAGATCCGAATGTCTGCGGAGTTAGCATCTCAAGAAATGTCATCCACTAAGCCTATTTCGCAATTGTTAGTTTACAGAGAATGGTTAGTCCATCCGGATTTCTTCGACAACTATGATTCCCTTATTTCAATGAACATTAAGTTGAATGGATGGGAATATGTTGCAGTGTCAAAAACTGGGAACCAAGATGAAGTGTATTCAGACTTACTTATTGAGTTCTATGAATCAGTTTCCTTCTTACAGGAAGATAATAGGGAGAAGTTCTCTTTTAAGTCTTATGGAAAGACTTACAATCTTTCTCACACCAAGGCTGCAAGCTTGGTAGGGCTGTCTTATGAAGGAGAAGATGAATTTATTTCACATGTGTTTCCAGACTCTAAGGGTAGCTTCGACAAGGAAAAATCCTTAGAAACTCTCAGACTGGATGATGAAAAGTCTCCGAAGATATCAAGTTTATCTAAAAATTTCTGAATTATGGAGTTATGGGTGCAAGGAAATATCGTACTGAGGAAAGGTGATAAAGATAGCTTGAAGAAAAGTGAGATCTATATCTTAGATTTCCTGATAAATCTAAGGAAGTTTAACTTGATGAAGCACATTCTTCTTACTATTGAAAATTTGAAGAAAGGAAATCTGAAAGCTCAGATTATTATGTATCCAGCAATCCTCTCCAAGTTAATTGTTCGGTGCCTTGACTCTTTCAAGGAGGCTTGAAAATCTAAGCCAAGAGTTTGCAAGATCATGCTGGTCAGCGATGGTACTCTTAAGAGGATGGATGTGGCTTTCAACAAGGAAACTGGTGAGTTCTTCGATTTGCCAAATCAAGAAGAAGCGGCTCTGAAGGCTGGTGAACCGGAATCGTCTAAGCCAGTAAGGAAGAGAAATCTGAATGAAGTGGAAGTACAAGAAGAGAATACTATGTCTAAGGAAGTCCATTCCGCACCTACAAAGTCTAATAAGAAGAAAGCCTATCCTGATGTGGTTGTTATGAAGTGGAGAGCAGATAAATAAAAAAGAAAAGAAGGGGATCCTCAGTTCGGATTGGACCTTTCGGAGGCTAAGGCCTTGAAGGAGAAAACTGCGGATGAGCTTGAAAAACAAGCAAAGCAAAAGAAGCTCAAGAAGAAGATGTCTGACGATGAGGTAGCTCAGGCTTTGTTGAAATTCAATGAAATGGTTTCAGCAACTATTCCAGTTCCGAGATCTTTCTCCTTGGAATCTCTACCTGAGACTCCAGGAAGAAATTTTTTTGCTCCGGAAGAAGCTTTTGCTAAGAATACTGAGGAAGTAGAGCAAGTTGAGAAAGTGGAAAAAGTAGAAGAGGGTGCTGAAGGAAGTGGTGAAACCGGAGATGTGCTAAAAAAGTAGATGATTACAAGGGGACACCTTCGGAACACTTATCACTCCGAACTTCTGAAGCAGAATCTTCAAAGCTAGTTACTCCAGCAATAGATGAAAAGAAAGGAGAAGAATAAGTTTCTTATCATCGAGAAGAAGAACATCTTTTACATGATGTTGCTCAAAATGAAATTGTAGGGGTTCGTGTTCAGGAAGTCGCTGATGAAGAAGGTAATGTTGTTCAAGTTTTTGATAGTGAGAAGAGAACTCTGGAACAGGATTCAATTCCGGAAAAATACAAGGGAAAGAAAATTCTTGCTGATACTCCGAGCTCAGAAGTGAAGAA
Source organism: Viscum album (assembly GCA_963277665.1). Classification (NCBI taxonomy): domain Eukaryota; kingdom Viridiplantae; phylum Streptophyta; class Magnoliopsida; order Santalales; family Viscaceae; genus Viscum; species Viscum album. Next base: position 1,900,186,310 of record OY728130.1, on the reverse strand, counting down.
GAGGAAGGAAGTTGGTAGCTCTTCAAATAGAAAGCTTGAACTTGTTGAAGATGAAATTTCTCTATGTAAAGTTTCAGATTCGGAGTTATCTTCAGTGGGGCTTGACTTTGTTGTTCAGTCTTTGAAGAAGTTGGTGGGAACCATTCCGAACTTCTCATGTATTGATTCAAGATGCCAGATGCTCCAACATGCTTTAAATCAGAAAATTGACTCTGTATCTATGGTTATGGACACGTGTGTTGAAATAGAGGCTCAGTTCAAAATGTTTTTCGTTGGCTATGAAGCTCATAGAAAATCTTGCAAGAGGATGACAAATTGGTTGAAGAATACTATAGAAGACATGAGGTTTCTCGATGAGTTTCAAAACAATGTTAATGATGCTTTTGAGACCGAGGACAAGAAGATAAATGAGTTAACTGCATCTTTTGAAAAGAAGTAGACAGAAGAAAAGAACTTCCGGATTCAAGAAGTGAGAGATCTGAATGGGAAGCTCAATTCCGTTTCTCAAAACTGGAAGTTTGAAAGGGATCATCGGATTCATTTTGAAGAAAGGATGAAGGCTCTGGAAGAAAAGATCAAAGCTCAGGAAGAAAAGCTAAAAGCCCAAGAAGAAAAAATTGAAGCTCAGTCGGCAAGAATAGTTGTCTTAGAGAAGCAAGCTGAAGAAGATCATAAAGACCTAAAGAAGATAAAGACTATTATAAAGGGGCTCATGTCAAAGGAAAAAGATCCTAAATAACCAAATCCGATCTTTTTGTTGTAATTTTTTCTTTGTTGTCGAGATTTCAAACCTAATGAAAATTGTGCCTCTCGTTTATTTTGTTGTCATTACTAATATTTCAGGTACTTTGTTTTTTTTCCATTCCCTCCAATTCTTTTTGAAAATCACAAAGGGGGAGAAGGAAAAGATCCTAAAGAAAAAGAAGAACTCTAATAAGAGTTTATCAAAGGGGGAGAAGAAAAAGATCCTTAAGAAAAAGAAAAACTCTAATAAGAGTTTGTTTAAGGGGGAGCTTTTTCATTAAAGGAGTCCTTCTTATCTATCACTCTGGAAATCCGAATACAATCCTTAGAGTTTCAAAGCCTAAGGGGGATTTAGTCGTATTCATCAATATCATTAAAGCAAAGGGAGATAAGCCTTAATGTTTTTCTTTCTTCTTAGAATTTCTTTTTCGTAATGATGTTTGTGCTTTCCAAAAAGGGGGATATTGTTGAGTCAATAAGGTTTTCTTTATGATTTTTCCATTCCTTCTTGTTTTGAAAATCACAAACACCTTATCTCAAGGAAAATTGCTTTTATAAGGAAAATTGCTTTTATAAGGAAAATTGCTTTTATAAGCAAAATCGCTTTGATAAGAAAAATTATCCTTATCTTATTTTCATCCATATTTTTCTTAAGCATGGGATTCAGATTCATTTATATTTTCTCAGAATCATTGAAACTTTGATATAAACCATTCTATTTTAGGATTCGGATTCTGGATAAGAACTATAAGGAAGTTTCATTCCGAATTCCAGATATGAACTCTGACTAAGTTCTATTCCAGACTCATGATACGAATTCTGAAGAAGAATTCTCATTACGAATTCTAATGAAGAAATCTCATTCCGAATTCCCATTACGAATTCTGGTGAATAATTCTCATTACGAATTCTGATGAAGAATTCTCATTACGAATTCTGATAATGAATTCTCATTACGAATCCTGATGATGAATTATCATTACGATTTCTGATGATGAATTCCTATTCCGAATTCTCATTCCGAATTCACCTATTAAAAAGAATTTGAGTATCTTTGTATTATACACTCTGAATTAATTCAGACTCCGAAAAATATCTTTGTTAGACTCCGAACTTTTATATTGCATACATTTCTAAAATTTGTCTACTCTTTATTGTTGTTCCTTACACTCCGAACCTTCACTCCGAAGTTTTCATTCCGAACTATTATATTAGAGTTTAAAACAATGTCGTACATTCTGTTTCACTTGTTTTGTTATAAAACGATGTCTTCTATTTTGTTATAAACTAACCATTGTCTAAGTGACACATGTACAGGTCCCTCCGATCTTTAAGGAAAATATGACCGTTGGAGAAGGAGCCGACCTTACCTATAAATAGGAGCTCATTTGAAAGATATCGGTGCTGATGGTAGTTACAAGTGCTGAAAGGGTGACTAATCTGCTTGAAGTGATTTCTAGAGAGAGAGTCTCTTATTAACTCTCAAAGCTTTGTGCGACTCCGAATGTTGGTGATTACATTCGAGGGATTCCGGGGATAGGAATACAGAGGTGCCGACTACCATAAAGTTCGAGGGCTTCCTTGCTGAGAAAGACAGAGGTTGCCAACTACCTTGAAGTAGAGGGCTTGCGGGGATAGCAAGACAGAGACTCCGATCTTCGTATCGAGGGCTTACCCTGGTGAGGGTAAGACAGACTTGCTTGAAAGTATAAATCAAGGGACATTTATCCAAGGTTGTTGGATACCCTTCTCTTTGGGATAAAAGACTTATATCTTATTACTAGTAGTTCTACTACTTGTTTTTATTCTGCTGCATTTTGTAATATAAGGAAAGTATAACTTTCTTATACTTCCTTACTTGTACTCTGTTTCATTTAGATTCTATAAGCTTTAAGGTAGAATCTCATATTGTAATCTTTTGTTAAGTTTCAATTTCCGGAACAATATTTCTGGAACCCTCATTCAGAATCTCTTTCCAAGTTTGCAATCGATGTTAGAGGTGTTGTGAATTTGCTTAGTTTAACTTTGTTAAACATAGCCTTTTCCTTTTCTTAAGGAAAAAATAGTTATTCTTAACTAACATTAAATGTTCCAAAGGAATTTTTAAAGTATACAATTCACCCCCCCTCTTGTATATTGAGCATCTACATCACTATTTCGATCCTACATAAAATTTATTCCACCATATTAATTTATTTTTTATATGAATAATTATATTATATTTCTAAAACAGATCATAGTGATTTCATTTTTTTAATATATAATAAATAATATATTTTACTATCTACAAACGTTAAAAATGTAATATTTCCAAAATGTATAGAAATGTTTCTATAATTTTTTATTGTTATTTTTTAATTACACTATAATATGAATTTCTTCTATATAAATACCATTTATTTATTATTTTATTAAACTATGGATATGTTTGAATTTAATCATTCACTTTTTTAAATTGGTGATTAGATTTCCATGCCTTGTGATTGTTATTTTGAAACAAATATTATTGAACTCTTTTTTAAAATGTTTTTTTGAATACAGAGTGAACCCAAATCCCTAATAAACTATATCTACTATGTTTATATGAGATTAGTGTCAACTAAAACCCAATGGACCTCTATCCACTATGTTTATATAATAGGGAATGAACCCATTCTATAATAAGAATCAATCCACCATGAAAATTTTATCTAAATTTTGTTCTCTGATAAAATAAAAATTTCTATGATAACTTATATTTCACATTTCCATGAAAATGTTTAATGTTATGTACCATTGTAATTGTATTTTTGAGGGTTGTGATTAATGGCTCATGTATCCACAATACAGTCACTCATTTCAAATTTCATAAAAAATTTATTATGACATTTAATATATTTTATGATACATTTTTATTGGGTATGATTTTTTAATGTTATATTCAATCTCCTTGATTATAATCCAACATGAAAAAGTTCATCATACTATACACTAGGATCATTGATTGGAATCTCTTAGGCTTGCCCCTATTGAGTGTTGGATCTCACCACTTATTATATTTATATTCCTCATATACGAAAGTGAAATATTAGTCAGGATATGTCTACAAGCATATCATGTGTGATGAATGTTTTTCCGAAATGTTAAAATAATTTTATAAAATTAGTAGATCAGGTAAATAATCTCTAAAAAACATAACCATTAGGAACTAGCGTGTAATTTATTATTATATTCAATAAATATTCAGGTAAAATAATATAATATGTATATCTATTAAGAATTTATTTACTGATTGGAAATATAAGACATCATTTATATTCATATTTTACATTCTATATATTAATCACATTATTGCTGCTAATTGTTTTTGGGTATATTGAATTTTAGTATTAAATACCATATAAAATGTTTCGTTTCTGATTTAATTAATATAAAATACAACAAATACATTTATTAATAATTATTTTGAACATTTTGGTTTGAATAGAAATATGTAAAATTTTATAGAAATTTTATTCTTATTTCTCTATAACTATATTGGTGTTATCAAAAGTAATACCGAATGAAACAATAAAAATAATTTTTTAATGTTTTATTATTATTATTTCAATATAAAAATGAATTAAAAAACTTTTAGTTGTATAAAATTTCATCTTTTAAGAGTTATTTTTCTAGTAGGGGAACATTTAAGATATAATGAATATGAACCATCAATGTATACCATCCTTAAATACATATTTATATGATCAATGCCAAATTATGAAAACAAGTATTATTATATTTGTTAGAGTAACCAAAAAAATAATATATTAATAAATTGTTGTGATTATTCTTTCCAAAGAAGAAATATGACTATTCATAAACACATAGTAAAAGATGAATTATATTTTTTTCAAATTACTCATCATAGTTATTCAAAAGTTTAAAAATATTTTTCAATTTATTTTTGTCGGTGGAATATCATATGTTTCAAATTATAAATTTTTTTGAATTTTATGTTTTATCCACATTCATCCCTTTTAGTTCATCATGATAAATAGAGAAAAAAATCTATATAGTACGATAATTCTCAATAATCGGTTTTTTATTTTTCAGATATTCAATGTGATGAGAGATAGAAATTGATTATTTCACTATCCAAAAAATCAAAATTTCATTTTGATTAATGAAAAATAGAGAAAATCATAAAATGATTTAATATAAGAAATACAACAACATATATATGTATACATAACGAATCCACATGAAATTTAATTTTATTATGATCATAAAATATGAAACAAATTGAAATATTTTAATTTTGAAAAATTAATTAATATATTATAATATGATTATTATTTTTTGAAATGTATTTTATTTAATTATTTATTTTTTTTATTTTTTATTCCTTGTATCCTCAATCTCATATTTAGTAAGAAAATATAACAATATTTATCATATATGTGAAAATATATTTTTTAATATATTCTATAAATCACAATGCTTTGTGTTTTCAGAAACAATGGGATGAATAAATAAGAAAAAAAATAAAATGGCATTTTATTTATAAAATAATTTATATTCTTTACTTTTATAGTCAGGATCCATATGTAATTTAACCATAATTATATCATTAATTTCATTTAGTATGAAATTATGAAATTTTGGAATTGACAAAAAATCATAGAATGTGTTTCATAAATGAAATGGGTTTACATGGTAATGAATATATCAAGTAATGAAAAAAAACAAATAATGGTAAATTATATGAATAATAAATATTAACATTAGATAACATGAATTTATTAATTTTGATTGTACAAAATATATTATCAAGTTAATATTTCAAAAACATTCCTTATATGGAATCTAACATACACACAGTATCATAATGTGAAATTTTACACATCAGAACCATATATATAGTATATATAGATATATAATATTATCTAATTATTATTGGGAAAAATAATTTGGGTCTCACAGATCATTGAACATTTATAATGCATAATTAACTCTTTCAATGGGATTAAATAAATAATTGTTTAACCTAAATATTTATATCTTGGGAAAATAATTGATGGTGGTCAATGACCATGAGTTCTGGGATTTTATTTATGGAAGTAAAAATAATTTACTACTTTCTCATATTTCTTATTACCCTTTAATTAAATAATACATTCAAAATTAATGTAGTTAGGGGAAAAGGAAATATAAAACAATGATACAATTTCCTTGGGATTGAATATACTATGTGTGAATGAAGTCTTGGATATCCCCTTAAGATCATATACATTAATAAATATAATAAATTCCTGACAAGTAAAAATTAATCGACATACAATTTTATTTATGTAGATGTAAAGCTCAATGTATATAATATTCCAAAAATAAGTATTCTAATTAATAAAATGTAACATCTCATTATAATATTGATATAAAAAACATCCTTAAAAAAATGAAATTTGTATTAACACATCGACCAAAAACATAAAAAAATATGTAATATCAAGCCAACAAAATCCATTAAGATTAATTTCTTTGAAATGAATTTTTTTTTTCAAAATAACTCACTGATGTTGACTGAATGAAATTTATTTCCATAATTATAACTATATATGATTTTATGGAAGAACTATATAAATAAATTAAATATTCTAAAAAATAGAATAGTGAAAATAAAATTAAAAATAATAACTTTGAGAGAATTATAATTAATAACATTCATTTAATAGGTTCTAAAATATAATGAAACATTAATACCAATTTATAAATTATTTTTTATATCCATTGGGATAGTTTTTTCAAAATACTCAGTTTTAAAATTGTATTTATACATTTTCACAAGTAGAATATTATTTTCCAATTTTTCTATACTCCATGACCCGAAACATTAAAAACAATTGAGGGCTAGCATTAGTTATGTTTTTAACCCTATAGCACATCATATAATACATTATAGTTTTATGAGTACTATTGAGATTATATGTCAAATTTATTTGTTTTATTAACCACATAAATAGATTAAATTAATGTTTATACAACCAAAAAATCATATATATTCTAAATATATTTTAAATTAATATACCCAAAATATATCAAAATTATAAAATATATTGTCTAATTAATGATAATTATAGGATGACATCCTAGTGATCCATTATACCTATGCAAGAAATGGTATACCTAATCCTTATAAATCATCCTAGTAAAAACCAATTGAAAAAATTTTAGTGGTGAGTTGTTATGGTACATAGTAGGATCAATCATTCAAATAATTCATTGTCCATATGAAATAATTATGCAAGGATAGTCATGAGTTAGTTCAATAGATAAGATTTAATCTATGAATTAAAAAATTATATTATTTAAGAAATCATATCCATGATTTAGAATAATATTAAAAAAATGAAATTAATAAAACAAGTCCTTTATAAATCATATATTTAAAAATATATGTACATAAAAGAATTAAATATTGTATATTTTAACCATCATAACTGATAAATTATCCCAAATGAACAAAAATACCAAATTTTTAACACAGTATCCACTATCAAATCTCTTCAACTACCATATTACTACAACAAAAACCCCGTCATAATAAAATCAGTATCACAAAAAATTCATCCTGACCATAATCCCCACCACCATAAAAAATGTTATATATACATTATAACAATTATATCAAAAAAAACTGACACATTACTGATATAATAACCACATGAAATCCACTATTAAATAACCATTTCATTGGCATGTTCTATTGCATAAATACATAACAAAAAAAATACAAACTGCATACTCAATGCATTATAATGTGTATTTCTATATGCGTGTCTAAATTATATATCCATGTACCACTATATCCCATGAATAGGTGAAAATTTCTTAAACACATTCCATTATAGACTATATATATTCATATAATAGAAATTTAGTCCATTATATATTAGGAATGTATAAATATAGTAACCATCACCCAATATATCTTATATATACATGTAGTATACCATATGGTATTATTGGGAATACACACTCACAAACACAAATATATATATATATATACATAATTAAAAAAAATTCTATCCAACATGTAAAATATATTAAAATAAAGAAAAAAAAAACAAAAGTGCATTAGTAAAATAAAAAACAATAAAATTGTCAATATAGATACTAGTTCAAATAAATCATTATTATAATAGCTAATAATACACAAATAATATAGTAAAACTAAATAACTGATCATCAATGTTCATAAAAACATAAATGAAAATCATTTATGCTAAATAGTATTTCAACGATAATTGTTGGACTCCTCATGTGTTAATCATGTTATAATGATCAAAAAACCTATTACAATTAATTAATCCCAATCTTCATTGCACATCATGCTAATGCTCTTCAATCTCAATAATAACTACACATCACATTTTAATGATAAAATATCTTATGGATGTTAATTACTCTCTTTATTATTTACAGGTCTTATGCATGATCACAAATCTCACATATATTATCAATCCTTTATATTTATGATTCATGTTCTTATACTCTCTAATGATTAAACTTAATCCACATTCTGCATATTACTGTCTAAGTCCAAATGAAGATATTTGTCTAAGTATAGACACACCGTGAGGGACTCACTGTGACCCAGACTCTATGACCTAGACACCATCACCCAGACACCGTGACCCAGACACCGTGACCAAGACACCGTGACCCAGACAATGTGACCCAGACACTGTGACCCAGACACTGTTGCCCAGACACCGTTGCCCAGACACCGTGGCCCAAACACTGTGACCCAGACACCGTGACCCAGACACCGTGAACTAGACACCGTGATGGACAAACCGTCATCCAGACACTGTGAGCTACATTTCGTGACATGGACATACCGTGAACCTCATACCATGATCCTCATGTCGTGACCAAGACACCATTTACTTAATCAGTTTGAAACCGTTTCATAACCTTTTGTCAATATTATTTAATAATACTAACGGTCATATTTGATGTTTTTAATGCAATTACTGTTATTTAATGATAGTTGTTGGCATGTCAGGGAACCGTATCTCGTACCTATGAAAAGGTAATCATTACTACTACCAGAACACATGGAATATAAAGAATTTTGAGATGCAGTACACAAGTAGCATGCAAGTGTGAATATACAATGAGAAGAACATACATACACCAGAGAGCACTATGCTGAATGTGAAGAACAATCCTAAGTAAGAAAGAGATTTCAAGAAATTCAAAGAACTCTTATTAATGCAATCCAACACCACTGAAGAACACACGATGAATCAAGAGATCATTCTCACTCGTGTAGAAGACACAATGAACTACGACACTCTGTTTTTCAATAGAAAAACTAGAGAAGGACTCAAAAGCATTCGGCTGAATCCAACTAGTCCAGAGCTAAATTTATAATCACTAGAGCTTTCTAAACTCTTATATATCTTCTCTATGTGATTTATTTATCAACTTTCGAGTAGTGTGGTGTACGTTGTATATCTTATAAACACACTGTATCCTTCACTGAACTGGAGGATATCAAAATCCTCACATAAAATATCATAACTCTTGTTTACCAAGGTCTACTATGGAAGACGTACATGTGTGGCCTTGTCTTTGTTTTTGTGTCGCACAAATAACAGTGGTAGAGGTACCTGTTTGGACTGGAATGTTTTGTAAACTGTTGTTAACCCCGGTCTAGGGTGTGGATCAAATTTATATAAATTTGAGAGGACTAAGTCTCGGCTTGAGACTGAGCCTCTTGTTATATCTTCTATGCATATTTAGATTATGTTCAAAGATTACTACATATATCTTATTTATTCCGCTACTATTACTTTGAAATACAAAACTATTTTAATTCTACTATGATAGTTAAATTAGCAAGTGCTTACACTTATGGTAAATCAGTTGGTTAATTTAAAAAGTTATTTTGATCTTGTGGTTATATTAACCAAGTCATAATCAATCTTTGAGAAGATAAGCGAACATTTACAATCTGTATAAATTCAATACAGTTTAACTTATTTTATAAATTAGGGGATTTTAAATGGACAATATTTTAAAAGAAATTTTAATTGGAACTTAATTCACCCCCCCTCTTGAGTATCCACTCTGACCAAAATTTGGAATCAGATGATTTTGTTTTTGATTAAGGACTTTTGAAATACTCTGTTTTTCAACTGTGATTTTTGTTGCATCTTTAAAGATCATAAATTTTGTTTTGTTCAAAATTTTATCTCTTTATGTTATTTTTCTAAAATCTAGTTATGGATAATAGAATAGAGGGTGCTGCAACTAACATTCCACCTTTCTTAAATGGTAAAAACTATGCTCAGTGGAAACATAAAATTAAAATTCATTTAGAAATCATGGGTTTTGATATCTGGACTGCTATTGTGTCACAATATTAATTTCTAGAAACTGAAAGAGTAACATGGGATGAACCTACAAAAACTGCCTACAATAATAATTGTAAAGACATGAATTTCCTATATTGTGCTCTAGGAGATTAGAAGTTTAATAGAATTTATTCTTGAAAAACTGCTTTTGAAATTTGGTATACATTGGGTGTTTCTCATGAAGGAACAACCAATGTTACAGAAATGAGACTAACTAATTATACTATTAAATATGACAATTTTAAAATGAAGACTGATAAACCTATTTATGATATGTATCTCAGGTTTAATGAGATACTAAATACAATGAATTCACTCGGGAAGGTTGTTCTAGCAAAGGAACAGATTATGAGAATCTTGAGATGTTTACCAGAACAATGGAGAGGCACATCTGTTTCAACCAGAGAGTCATGTGAAATTGCTCCTCTACCTGTTAAAGAACTAATTGGTAGGCTTATGATGTTTGAGGAAGAACTCAATGTGAATAAAGAGGAAGATGATGAACCTAAGAGAAAATATGTGGCTTTTAAGACTACTGATTCAAAGAATAAGGACAAAGAAAAAGGTCAAATAAAAACTAATAGTTCAACGAGTGAAAATTCAGATTCTGATAGTGATACTGAAATGACTTAGATAGCCAGATGGTTTAAGAAATTTTATAGGAAGAAGAAATTTTTCAGAAAATCAAATTACAAAGGAAAGTATGATAATAAGGGATATTTGATGAAGGATTAGAAAAAGCTAGATAAAAGTGATGAAGTTTTTTGCTATGAGTGAAAAAGGAAGGGACACATTAAAGTAGACTTACCAAAGCTAAAATTCAAGAATAAATATGATTACAAGGATAGTAAGTACAAAAGGCTATGAAGGCTACCTAGAGTGATTCTGAAGAAAGCACAAGTGAATCTAAAATGTCTTATTCTGAAAAGAATCATGCCAACATGTGTTTCATGAACAACTCACTTGAGGTAACCTCAGATACTCCTATTTTAAATTCTTATTATTCTGGAGATAATGTAGAATATGATTCTGATTTTGAAAACATGACTAGTGATGAATTATTTGAATACTGTAATATGTTGGAGGAGATATGAAATGAACTTAAAGAAAAATACAAATCCTTAAAGAAAATATATGTTGTCACTACTACTGTTAAAACTGAACATTCTATGGAAAAAGAGAAAAATGCTCAACTGTTAAAGGAGAACACTGAACTGAAAATGTCTAATGAAATTCTTCGAAAATACTTAGAGAAGTTTACAAATGGAAAATATAAACTAACTCAAATGCTAGGAAAGAAAGTTTCTCCCAAATACACTACTAGAATAGGATACAAATCGGGACAGAGACAGATTACTAAGAATAGATTTATTCATAAATCTTGACAGAATTCTGCTAGTTCTAGTTCTAGACATTCCTATGATTTAATTAGTCATTCACATTATTATAAATCAAATAGAGCTTATATTTCAAAATATTTTGATTCTCTAAATTATATGATACCCATAAGGCAAATGTGGGTACCGAAAGCATTGATTGCTAATATGTCTGGACCCAAGAAGATCTGGGTACCAATATCATTTCATATCTAAATCTGTTTTGTAGAAAACCTGCTTGAATAGTTCATACAAGAAGACCTGGTATTTGGACAGTGGATGTTCAAGACATATGTCTGGGGATTACTCATGCATCAAGAGTTTAATAAAGGTTTATAGAGGTCATGTCACCTTTGGTGATAATTTTATAGGAAAGATCATCGGCCTAGGCCAAATTGGTGACATTGATTCAGTTCTAATTTCTATATTTTTATTTGTTGATGGACATAAATATAATTTGTTAAGTATTTCTCAATTGTGTGATGATGGGTTTAATGTCAAATTTTAGAATGATTCTTGTAATGTTTTTAATTCTAATTTTTTTTAGTATTCTCTTCTCTAAGAAATGAAAATGTTTATGCTATTGATTTAAATTCCATAGATAAGAAAACTGTTACCTGTTTAAATTCTTTTCATAAAGAGTCCTGGTTATGGCATAGATGATTAGGACACTGAAATATACACTCACTTAGAAAACTAACTAGGAAGAACATAGTTAGATACTTACCAAAACTTGAGATTCCAAATGACAAAGTTTGTAATCCCTGTCAAAAGGGAAAGAAACATACGGTTTCTTTTAAATCAAAGAATGAAGTTTCAACTTCTCAACCTCTCGAGTTGGCTTACATGGATTGGTTTGGACCATCTAGAGTTTCTATATTAAATGGGAAGAATTATTTCTATGTCCTAGTAGTTGAATTTTCTAGATATACTTGGTTATAGTTCTTAACTCACAAAAGTGAAGATTTTTTTTACTTTGTTGAGTTTTCAAGGTCTGTAGAAAACCGTAGTGGACTTTAGATTAAAACCCTAAGAAGTGATCCTGGCCGTGAGTTTGTGAATAATAAGTTTGAATCCTACTGCTCTCATAATGGCTATTTTCATAACATTTCTGCTCCTAGGACACATCACCAAAATGGTGTAGTAGAAAGAATTAAATGAAACCTGTAAGAAATTGCTAGAACTATGCTTAATGAATATGACCTGCCTATTTACTTTTGGGCTGAAGCTGTGAATACATATTGTTATATTATTAATAGAGTCTTAATTAGACATGTTCTTAAGAAGACCACATATGAGTTGTGGAACAATAGAAAACCTACAGTTAGTTACTTTAGTGTCTTTGGCTGCAGAGTTTTTATTCTCAATACAAAAGATAATCTTGATAAGTTTGCTTCTAAGAGTGATGAATGTATCTTTTTAGGATATTATTTAACCATCAAGGCTTATAAAATTTTCAATAAAAGAACCAAGTGTGAGGAATAATCTGGTTACATCAAATTTGATGAAACTGATCCACATGAGCCTAAAACCTCTTTTGAAAATGTTGAAGAAGATTTATCTGTTCTGGACTTTAATGACATATCTAATGAACCTTCTATAAAGAAAACCAGTTCTGTAATTATTCCAGAATCTAATCCTAATGAACCTGATCCAAGAGAAGAACCTAAAATTTCTAGTCCTACCTTTACTAGGTCAACTAGAATTCTAAAGAATCATCCTTTAGATGTTGTTGTTGGAAATCTTGATAGAGGGACACAGACTAGAGCTCCTCTTAGAAATCAGGTTGAACATCAAGCCTTCTTGTCGCATCATGAACCTAAAAACAATGATGATGCTATTAATGAGGAATTTTGGGTAATTTCTATGCAAGAAGAACTCAATCAATTTGAAATAAATAAAGTTTGGAATCTTTTTGAATGGCCTAAGGACACTTTCACAATAGGCACTAAATTGGTGTTTAGAAATAAAGTATATGAGTCTGGAAACATAGTTAGAAATAAGGGTAGGCTAGTTGCACAAGGCTATAGTCAAGAAGAAGGTATTGACTATGAGGAGAATTTTTCTCCAGTAGCTAGATTGGAATCTATTAGGATTTTATTTTCTTGTGATGCACATCTAAATTTCAAACTATATCAAAAGGATCTCAAGAGTTCAATTCTTAAATGGATATATTGCTGAGGATATTTTTGTTGAACAACCACCGGGATTTTCGAACCCTCATTTTCCAAATATTATTTTCAAATCATCAAAATGTTTATATGGTTTAAAGAAATCTCCAAGAGCATGGTATGATAGATTAAGTACTTTTCTAATTTCCAATGGTTTTACAAAAGGAATAGATGATCCTACTCGGTTTATAAAATGAATTTTTAAAGATTTTTTAGTAGTACAAATTTATGTAGATGATATTATTTTTGGATCTTAAAGAAATTACCTATGTACTGATTTTTCTAAAATGATATAAAATGAATTTGAAATGAGTTTAATGGGTGAACTTAAATTCTTTCCTGGATTTCAAACCATTCAAAATGACGATGGAATTATTTTAACTCAAAGTAATTATACTAGATATATTATAAAACTTTTTGGATTGGATGGCACAAAAGGTAGTGACACTCCCATGAGTACCACCTGTAAGTTGGATCTTGATGAAAATGGTAAATATGTTGATCAAACCACTTATAGTGGAATGATTGTATGTCTACTCTACCTGACTGCTAGTCATCCTGATATTATGTTTAGTTTGTGTATGTGTGATAATTTTCAAGAAAACCCTAAAGAGTCACATTTAAATGCTGTGAAGAGAATTTTCAAATACCTCATGCATACTCCCAATTCAGGACCGTTCTATCCCAGAGGACAATCATTTAAATTAGTTAGTTATTATAATGCTGATTTTGATTAATGTAATTTAGATAGAAAAAGCACCTCTAGAACATTTCATCTTTTAGGAATGTCACTAGTATCATGGTGTAGTAAGAAACAAAACTCTGATGCATTATCTACTGTAGAAGCTGAATACATAGCTACTTGAAGTTGTTTTCCACAAATTTTGTGGATGAAACACACATTAATAGACTGTGGATATCAATTCAAACATGTCCCAATCAATTGTGACAACACAAGTGCTCTTAATATTTCTAAGAAGGCTGTTTCTCATTCTAGGACAAAACATATTGATGTAAGACATCACTTTTTGAGGGATCATTATCAAAAAAGGTGATATCACTTTGGAATTCATTGGTATTGAATATCAACTTGCTGATATATTCACTAAACCATTAAATTCTGAGAAATTAGACTACATCATACATAATGTTGGTATGATTAATCATTAGTAAATATCATACTGATCTTAATGTTTAATACTTTACTGTATTTTACTGTATAGATTCATTGTCGTTGTTTTTAAGTTACTGTTTTATGCTCAAGGTCTGTCAACTCACTGTCTCACCGTGACTACACAGACTGCTCACTGTCTCAGCGTGATGACTACCAAATGTCTCATCGTGACGACTACCAACTTTCTCACTATGATGACTAGTTTTCATCACACCGTAATGTGTACTCATGGTCTCACCGCGAAGATTTTTTTTTATTTTAACCCGTATCGTAGTATTTTTTATTTCACTGCTATTTTATTTCCCGCGTTTTTGTTTTTATGATGTTTTACATTACCAAATGATAAGACATAAGGGTTTCATTCGATTCCATACCAGAACTCTCTCCTGAACCTTCTCTTGCCTCTCGCTCGAACCTTCAGTGAATTCCAAGGAAGAAGAATCCATCTTCACCCTCGTCTAAGAAGCTCCCCTCCAAGAAACAGAAGAGGATACAGAGGATAGCTCCCGAAGGACCTCTAAAACCACACTTGGTAAGCCGTACAGTTGTACCTAAAAAAGAGGTTTGCCCAGAGTTGTTGCAGTCTAGCAGATCTTTAGTTTTGAAATTTTTAAGAGAACAAGGATGGATTGAATGGTTCACAGGACAGAATAGACCGATTTACCCGATATTGGTATCTCAATTCTATCAGTATGTAATGTTTTCCTTTGAGTTTGGAGAACGGTTTTTAGTGACAAGATAGATTAATGGCTAGAAGTGCTCATTATCTTCGAGGTTGTGGGGTGCATGCCTAAGGATTCCACACGATGGAGTTTGTGATAATTACTAGAGAGAACCTCCTCCAACAACTATCATCACTGACCTGGAGAATGCTTTGGAAATCCTGACTGGAAATGGCACTAAGCGAAGGGCCATAGCTGCTGCATTAGATGGGGAGACTAGACATCTATTCATGTTTGTTCAGAATTTGATTAGTCTGAGAAAAAGAGATTTAGCTGTGATGATGTATCAGGATGTGTTCCTGATTCACCTGTTGAATAATTTCCATAAGAACAACCTTTGTAAGTATGTTGTTAACCATATCTGTGAGCTGATAAAAGTCACTTCCAAATCCACCTCCTTGTTTTACTCATGGATGATTTCAGCTATGTTAGTTGCAAAAGGGATGGTTGGACCAAATGATGAAAAGTTGGAGGACTTAGATTTATGCTAATCCTTGCCTATTATTAGGAGGATGAATATTAGCAGTAACCCCTAGAAGAAGTAGTGGGTTGAGGATAATGATCAACTCTATAAAAAGTTTCATCCTGTTGACTATCCAAGAAGGCCTAAAAATATATCTGATCCTGGTTTGGAACCAGATGAAGTGGTTGAGTATTCATAAGAAGAAGAAGAAGAGGAAGTAGCAGCTGAAGTATCTCCTTGAGAAGAAGCTTGAAGACCTCCAATGGAAACAGTTTCGGTTGAAAAAAAAGGGCTAATGTCCCTGCTCCTATCTCTTCTGAAATACCTCAAGGAGAGGGAGATGATGTTGGTTTAGAGAAGAATAAGCTCTTTATTCTAGTGAGGATGTCAATCCAGAAGCTCATCCTAATGCTGCAAGAAAATTGGTTTTTCCTGATTCAGAACAGCAAGAAACCTTAGAGGCATATCCTGTTGAAGAGGATCTTTCTATTGCGAAATAAGCAAGTCTAGAAGATCAACTAGTGGAACAATGGTTCCTAAGTTTACTCCCTCTACTAAAGAGAGGATGGAAATTTCCTTTCAGCTGGAAAGGCAAGAGTTTGGTGAAGATATTAGGGATGATCATGTGGATCGTGATCATGGTGAGTCTATAGTCTCTGAAATAGAAGCACAATTTGAGGGGGAAGAACCTCAAAACCATGAGATTCTGGAAGTTGGATCTACTGAAGCTTCTCGACCTACTGTCACATATTATGCACACACTCGGTATGAGTTCCCAACCATTTATGATGTGAATGAGTGACAGAATGTGACTACAACTAGAATGGATATTTCTTCTCTGTTTCAAATGAAGTCTAAAGCACATCAAAAACTAGAATCAGAGACCCAACCTCAATCTGAATCAAAATCTGAGTTTGAAGATGACTCTGAACCTCAACCAGAATATGGTCCTCTATCTTTACCTGCACCCTTACCCGAGCATCACTCCTCTGTGACCAAAGATGATCTGAAAATTCTTGGAGATACATTGTTAGCTAGAGTTGAGAAAATTGTATCCACTAAACCTTTTCCAACGACTCAGTTAAGTCAAGAAGATGCATCAATTCTATTGGAAAATATTATCTTGCATATTCAACCATGGATTATCTGAGAAATTCAAGATGTCAGAGTTGAGAATACGCTACTGAGTGCTGATGTTTCAAATATGATAAATATGATAGCAAACTTGCAGAATGAGTTATCTTTGAGATCAGTGCCTGCTCCTGTTTCTACCCCTGCACCAGTTGCTATTTCTCCTGAGCCATATGATTCCCTCCTTTCTAGGGAAATTGTGTCTCAGGTTCATCCATATATACTTTCTTCTGATGAGAAGAGTGGAAAAGGACTCACCAAAATGTTAGAATGCATGAGGGAGCTTTTAGAAAATCTGAATAACCTTACAGATGAATACACTGGATGCCTGCAAAAAGTTCTGAAATAGATCAAAGTTCTAACAAAAGTTGTCAAGGCTTTACCTTCTTCTGGTCATACCTCCACATCTTCTTTGGATGATTCTATGCAGAGATCCATAATCAATGAAAAAATTCAGAGTGCCTTCAGTGGCTTGGATCTATGTTCTTTGTCAGAATTGGATAAGAACGGTGATAGAGCATTGGACTTGGTTAGGATTCATTCTAAGATAGCCAATGATGCTCAGTAAGAGATCACCATGAAAATATATTTGCATCTATCCCGGATTTTATCTAAATGTGATATGATAGATCACTATATATATATTCTGTAAAATTTGACAATCCCTCCACTGACCAAAGCTTTTAAAGCTCCTGTTCATAACCATTCAGAGTTCACTAGATTTTTGGACAGATTTATGGAGAATAAGGATGATTTGGAAAAGGATATGAAATATGGGGGTGAAATCATTAATGATTTCATCAATATTTTGAAGCCATATTTTCATGTACAGTGTACCGCTATAGTTTCTCCAGCTGCTATACCCCTTAGACCTAGTCTACCTACCTCAGGCTCACCTACCATGACAGTTAGCCAAGCTATTTCTCAGATCCGACCAGTCATTCTTGGGCAACCACATCCTAGATCATCTACTGCTCATACCTTGGATCCATCTATTTTGGAATTTCTACCCTTACCCTCTTTGTCTACCACATCTATGGCTTCTTCTACTTCAGCACCAGCTCCTGCTGCTGATAAAGGCAATGACAAGGTGGATCCCTGAAGAGTCCGAGAACTACTTTCTTTTTAATGGGATTTCATTTGTTGTTTAATGTATTTATTGTATTACGAACCCTTTTTTTATTGAAAAATTCCATGTTTCTTTTCATTTCAGTTTCTCTACATTTTGATAGTCCCAAAAGGGGGAGAAAAACTACAAGTATAAAATGGGGGGAAACAAGTGTCAGTAGAATACTGTGAAGAAAAAAGTGTCAGTACACTACTGAGATATGCTCTTCTAATATTCTAGATTCTGTAATACTGCATTTCATTTATATTTTGCCTACATGATTTGTGATCATCAAAAAGGGGGATATTGTTGGACTCCTAATGTGTTAATCATGTTTTAATGATCACAAATCCTATTACTGTTAATTAATCATAATCTTCATTGCACATCATGATAATTCTCTTCAATATCAATAATAACTACACATCATGTTTTAATGATAAAAAATTTTTATGGATGTTATTACTCTATTTATCATTTACAAGTCTTATGCATGATAACAAATCTCACATATATTATCAAGCCTTTATATTTATGATTCAGGTTATCTGACTCTCTAATGATTAAACTTAATCCAAATTCTGCATATTACTCTCTAAGTCCAAATGCAGATATTTGTCTATGTATGGACACACTGTGAAGGACTCGCCGTGACCCAGACACCATGACCCAGACACCGTGAGCCAGACACCGTGAACCAGACACCGTGGAGGACAAATCATGATCCAGACACCATGAGATACATACTGTGACATGGACATACCATGAACATCATACTCTGAACCTCATACAGTGAAGAATATACAGTGACCAATACATCATTTACTTAATCTCTATGACACTGTTTCCTAACCTTTTTTCAATATTATTTAAATAATTATAATAGTCATATTTGATGTTTTTAATGCAATTAATGTATTTAATGATAGTTTTTGCAATGTCAGGAAACCGTATCTCATACCTATGAAAAGGGAATCATTCCTACTGCGAGAACACGTGGAATATAAGGAATTTTGAGATGCAGTACACAAGTATCATGCAAGTGTGAATATACAACGAGAAGAACATACATACACCAGAGAGCACTCTGATGAACGAGATGTACAATCCGGAGCAAGAATGAGATGCAAGACTTTCAATGGACTCTTATGAATGAAATCCAACACCACTGAAGAACACATGATGAATCAAGAGATCATTCTCACTCATGTAAAAGACTAGCTGAACAACAATACTCTGTTTTTCAACAGAAAAACTAGAGAAGGACTCAGAAGCATTCCTGCTGAATCCAACGAGTCCAAAGCTATATTTATAATCACTAGATCATCCCAAAATTTTATCTATCATCTATAATTGATTTATTTATCAACATTCGAGCAGTGTGGTGTGCTCTATATATATTATACACACACTGTCTCCTTCTATGGACTGGAGGATATAAAAATCCTCACTCCAAATCTCTTAACTCTTGTTTACCCACGTCAACACTGGAAGAGGTCCCTGTGTGGCCTAGTCTTTGTTAATGTGTCCCACGATGAACAGTGATAGAGGTCCTTGCGTGGCCTGGACAGTTTTGTAAACTGTTGTTAACCCCGATCCAGGGTGTGGATCAAATTTATATAAATTTGAGAGGACTAAGTCTCGGCTTGAGACTGATCCTATTGTTATATCTGTTGTGCATATTTATTTTATGTTAAAAGTATACTAGTTATATCTTATTTATTCCTGTACTATTACTTTGAAATAAAATACCATTTTAAAGCTACATTGATTGTTAAATTAGCATGTGTTTACACTTATTGTAAATCAGTAGGTTAATTTCAAAAGTTAGTTTGATCTTGTGGTAAAATTAACTGAGACCTAATCAATCGTTGAGAAGATAAATGATCATTTAAAATCTGTATAAATTCACTATAGTTAAACTTATTTTATAATTTGGGGGATTTTAAATAGACAATATTTTAACATAAATTTTAATTGGTACTCAATTCACCCCCCTCTTGAGTATCCACTCCGAGCAAAAAATAATTATTTATCAATTTATGTTGAGGATGATCACATTATATCTTAAATAAATTATTATCCTAATATTCATATTTAAAACATATTCATCCTTGTGATATAGGTGATTTGATCGAATTAGACAATTCATTTTTACATTACCATAACCACAAATATGTAAATAAAAATTTAAAATAATATAAGGATCATTTAAAAGTTATTGTCACTACATCGAACATGTAATAAACCCCAATAATGTAATTGTTACCACATAGTAAACTTATACATAATTACATTTCTTATTAATGATATAACAAATTAAATTATATATTTTAATATATTAAGAAAATAGATTTTAAATTAATTTAAAAATAGGGTTTTATAGATAAATGGATTTGAATCATACCCCACAATCACCTGTATTAATCGACACATCAATAAAATCAATGAAACCATCTCTTATAGAACAATAAAATTATAACATTGAAACTCCCTAAACTCAAGATATAATTAAAAATAAATTGAATCAACTCTATTAAATTCTTACCCCATAACATAATCACATAATTCAATTTTTATTCTACGATGATAGAATTACTCATCATTATGACCCCACAAACATTTTAATTACTAAAATTGAAATAAAAAAATTTAAAATGAAACATTGTAGAACGTATACTCACTTAAATATATATATATATATATATATTCTTTCTAAAAATTAACCTAAAGAAATTATTGTTCAAAACAATTCTTAAATATTTGGGCCACCATGTCTGTTGGCAAACCCGAACGAATTGTTTGAGGCACCGTACCAATGTGTCATATTAGAATGGTATCACAAGAGTTGGTGGAATTGGATTTGATAGGTGGGATGGAGTTTTTTTGGCATACATTGTTCTACATGGATTCAGAAACTCCATTAATGAGGAAGAAGTGTCAATTCATAGTAGACTCTCCGACAGAATATCTAGAACATCATCCTTGATTACGAGGGAAAAAATCACAGTTCTTATATTTTCAGTGGGATATATTCTACTTAACTTGTACACAACATATCAGATTAGAGCATCAAAGTGTAATATTGAAAAATTTCTACCGATACACCACACATGGAATGTATAATGTAAGAAATGAGACAATATTACATAAAAAAAAGTTAGTATGGGACTCATATGATTTATAATTATGTGGGGGTATTTACCCCGTATGTGTTAGATTATTCTATGTGGTGATTTCCTTGTACTATACAACTTTAAACCACCCTGAAGTTAGGTATGTTGGGATTACTCCTTATATTGATATTTAATCGTGGGAGGGATTTAATGTCATAAGATTGAAATAAAATCACAATGGAATCAAACAATACCAAGGAAGTAATTTACATCACCCATTAATTAAAAAAAATTTATACCCAAACTTTATTAATCTAAAAAAATAAAAACCTGGAAAATTGATAGTTTGTTGTATATATTATGATCATCAATGGGCCCCAAAATCTACCTCAAAATATGTATCGTCTAACAAAATAATTAATCCCATCCACAATAAGCTTTTTATTAAAAAAACCAATGTAATATATATATATATATATATATATTTAAAAATAAAAAATGTAATAAAAATGAACAAGTCAAATGGATTTATGACATTGTATTTTTATTTATTGTTCATATTATAATGTGAAGGAAAGTCAATTTATATTGATTTTGGGTAATATGGATAATCCTAATGATAGAAATTTTATAATATCCTCATGATTTTTGAATTGTTTTCTTAAAAAATGACATTTAATAATGGATTTACAACCATTTCAAGACTCTTGAGAAACATCCCCACTTTGTAAACATAGTATGATGTTTTTAATAAGAGTATAATGAAGATGTTTTATTAGAAGCATTTTTAATTTCAGTTTAATATTGGCCTTAACAAATATTAAAATATATGAAATTTTTAATGGGATTTAGTGTATCTTAAAATTCATATAATCATTGATTTCATTGAGAATGCATTGTTATGTTCATGAGTTATGAGAACATATATTCCTCGATGAACTAAAAATATATCATAATAATTATATTAAGGTCAGAGGAAGTGTGGGATGTGATTTTATTATAAGAAAAATTCAAAAAAAATTATATGTTTCCAAACTACAAGTTATGATTATAAGATATATAATGAAATCTTGGATGATGTGTTAGTTAGATGATTCAATTACCAATTATATGTCTAAATGATGATCCACATATATATGAAATATTATAGGTATATAATTACATAAAGGGAAATGGATTTCAATATGGATATAATAATAAACACACAATATGATGAAAAATATATTATTTTACGATATTATGATAAAATAAACAACGGTGTCATATCAAAAGAGAAATAGCTATAAGATAATCAGCTTATACAGACAGTGAGCCTCTAAATGAATGTTCCAATATTCAAATTATAAAAATCATAAAAGATATGAATAAATGTTATAATATGTTAAGGAAGAACAATATGTAAAATCATTATTTTTTTACATTAGAGTTGTTAACTCTTTTATAAAAAGTATTAATTTTTAAATTTGATGATCATTGTGATGTCTTTGAAATTGTTTAAAAAATTTGCTCTTATAATTTTATATTTATTATTCAATGTATCAACACTAATATGGTTGAAGATCAACTATAATTCATTATGATTTGAATATATTGTGTTCAGTAGATGTAAGATAAATCATTATAGAATCTGGAATGTGAATCTAGATGATTAAATAAGAACTATTATAGTAGTTCATATATGAAATATGAAATTTTAAATTTCATCCATGTGAAGGATATGGTTATTGGAAATTATACTTATTGTTGGAGAGGATCCTCATATTTCTGAATATTTTTTTTCAACATATATTATAGTAATCAAACTAAATTAAAAAAAATTGAATTCATGGATGTTATGAATGATTGTAAAGAATAATGAGACGAATAATAGTTCAGAAGAATTTTTAGTCATATATTCCTTATATTGAAATGTTCAAAATATATTATGGTGTAGATCATTATAAAATATATATAGTGAAAAAAATTTCCTGATGAGGATTTTATTGGAATAATAGTTTCAGATGTATATTCCCAATAATTCAGTAATGTGATATCCATTTAGTTATCCTTGAATTCATTTTAGTGATAAATTCATATTTATTTGTGTTTGAATTTTTTGGGACCAAAAATATTTTTTATTGATTTGTGTTGAGGATAGGATAAGGGAAGTTTTCTATCGATAATGGTTATCATAAGAAATATCCTTAAGCCCAATTACATTTTTGGATGTGTGTTTCCATGATTTTAGAATTCATAAATTTTTGAGATATTGGTCATCTATAATTTAATGAATTAAAAAGGATGAGTGCATATTTGATGATGAATTTAAATAGGTATTGACCACATAATTAAAGTAAAAAACTATTTTCTGAGGAGATAAGTTTATTTTATGTTAAATTACATGTTTGCACATAAATAATATATGAAATGATTCCTTATGGGAAAAAATCATGTTATAACCAGTTTAGTGGAGAAAATTTTGTAACCACAAATTATGAGATGTTATATTAAGTGAATAAATTTTAGTGTATAAGGGGAGAACCCAAACTATTTAGTCCATTTATTTATTTTTTAACACAGTTGAAAATATGAAAATAATTATTCAAAAGTACTCATCCATTAAATTAAAATAAATAAAAAATAGAATATAAAAATAATAAAAATAAAATTATATATTAGTGTGATAATTTTCATAATATTAAATAAGATAATGTAGTTGGGTCATTAAATGTCATATGAACTGATGTTATAGAGCCATACTAACTATCTATATCTTGAATATTTTATATAAGATGGAAAGCATAATTTTATTAGTAGATTTTGAATGAATATATTTTTATTATACCCTGAGATGAATAAAATACAGATCTTCTCAGTATTTAAAATAGAACAATACTAATATTCAAATATTTGAAGTTGTTAATTCAATGGAATTAAATGACAAATTATACAGAAGAAGATCTTATATTTTTTTCAAAAATGTGGAAAAATACAATCATAATATTTTTGAGAAATATTATGGTTAATGAAGTGTTATAGGTATTACAAAATACTAGTATAAAGACTAATTACTATCATGTGTTGAAAATTGAGGTTCTTTAAAGGGTAAATTAAACCATAACTATGGATTATTTTGATTTAAAATTAAAAACGATAGGTGGTGAATTAATGATAAAAAATAATCAATAAATTATAATAAATATTATATATATGTGTTTAGATTTTTGATTTATACTATACCCAAAAAAATTAATGCCAATTTCATTAATTTAATTTAAAGTCCACATAAAAAAATGTAATCATTTTTACATAGTCCTAATTTAATATTTTCTGTGAGCCACATTGAAAAAACATGACATTCATTAATACTAAAAGGTCTATATGATAGAATTTTAGAATTGGAAATGTATAAATGAAAATAATACGGTAAAACATGTTTACACTGATTCACCCCCCTAAATTTCACTACACAATCCAATTGGGACAACTTGTGGTACAAACTTTAAATTATTCAACTTTGATAAAATATAATTTCTCCCACACCTATATTATTCATACATATATGATATATTTAATTGATAAAAACTCAAATTGACTCTTATGAAGGTACTACAGTACCCATATTTGTTATTAACATGAAATATTTTTCTTCTAGTACTATGAATATAAGATAGAAGAAATTGTAAACGATGAGAGAAGAGTTTAATGGGAAAATAATATATGTCCATTGTTGAAATTAGTAGTATTTTCATGGAATTTTCCAAGCCAATTTATAATAATCAACCATAATATTTATGTTCAATATGTGGAGTGAATGTTGGAAAAGAAGAAACTAAGGATATCAATTCTAAAAAATGGATAGTTTGAAATATTTCCCTATTTAATTTTTCATATAAATCCATTATCCATATGTTATATAAGAATACAAATAACTACTATAAATGAATATATATTATATTTGGAAATATTTGATTGAATATTTAAAAATAATAATTCTCTAACTCGGCTTGCTGAATGCAAGGAACAATATATATGGAATTTTATTGAAGCATTTTATCTATATGATGAATAGTTTCATTGTGATAATTATTATATTATTATGGTCCCAAAATTATTATTTAATGGATCATGAAATTAAATAAATGTTGCCTACTAAGAATTCCCAATTGTAAATTATTTTAAAAGGGTAATAGAATTTGAGAAAACAATATATGATTGAAGTCTGATACATTAAAATCATATTAAAATCAAAAAATATCTCAAAATTTCCATTTATTAATGAAACATTCGATTTATTGGGAGGAATTTTATGATTTCATCCAATGATCAGTATAGTGTATGATCATAGAAAAATATTTTACATAACTAGGCCAGCAAACCATCCCACCCAACAATAGAAAATGTTAAATACATGCCCTGTAGGGTGTTCCCAATCACCACTTTCTAGAAACTAGTATCATGCTCAAATATTCTAATGAGAACAATTAATACCAAATAAAACATTGATCAATATACCAAATAGAGATTATAGAAAAAAATTGATAATAAATGAATATCAATAAATAAATAATAATCCAAAAAAATAAACTAAATATAAATTGAATAAAAAAATAGAGATCAAACTATGAAATACGATCTCCATATGGTATCTTAGTTACCATGAACCACAAGACCATCCTACTCTAAGGTGAACAAAACCAGAGATAAGAACCTTCAAAACTGCTTTGGTCTACCGATTCTGAGTGGAACAAGAATGGTGAGATCTTAAAATCATTATAGGTAATCTCCATAGATATCATGTATTAATTTTCCTTAAATGTCCCATGAAAATTATTTTGAAATACAAAAAATACGATTTTATCAATTCTTAAATACAAAACATATATTTCTAAAAAGAATTTCAAAACACCTTAATTATGTTCCATTTTATCAATAGTTTAACATTCCCAAACCATGTTTGAAACAAAATCCCACCATCAATCTAAACAAACTAACCTAGATAGAATTGTTAATAATGTAATGGGAACAATATAGTAGAAAAAATAGGAAGTACAATATCTAAAATACAGTATAAAAAAAGAAAATTCAGATATTATGTCATGATTGTATCCTAAACATTGCTAGTGGAAATCCCTATTAATACTCCGTTTAGACTCACATACCAGGAAATGGGGCATATCCATAGTCAATAACTAATATGATTATGTAAACTATCCAATCACATGACTTTTCCTATATATCCACTCATCAAATATAGTGGGTATCATCCTATCAAACACGGTGTTGCAGAGAAACCATCACTCATCTTCAATTTAATGATCAAGAATATAATTATTATAGTTTATTCTGAAAGGGTGAGTTCTTCACATGCATGGATAAATAGAACCCACCTCCATCATACATTAATACCCCAATCACATAAAACACCAATTTAATAACCTCATGCTCAGGAAACCAGCCATAGAGGTTCTCATCTCCCAAAAGCCACACAAAAGTGCCAACACGTCATTTGAGTTTCAAAAACAACATTCCCAAGAATTATTAAATTCCAATCTAGCCTCACACCATACAATATGTCAACTGATTTTTCAAAACATGCCCACTAGGACCACGCATTCAAATGAGTTCTATAAACAAATTTTAATCATCAAAAGGTGCCAATCTAGAGTACACATCACATCACATCAACCAAAAAAATAAATTAAAAATCAAATTACCAACCATGAATTAACAAATTCCAACTTAATAACATTTATAAAATCATTTCCCAACACTTTGTAAAACCAATATTAAACATACATCATTTATAGATATTTCAATAATTATACACAAATATGATAATCCATTTAATTCCCAAACACATTTGTCCCTAAACTAATGCTCATAGGGAAACCAAAATTTTCCATATCAAATTACACTATTAATTTAATAAGAAAACCCAATTCTTTTTTAAACACATTACACAAAAGTTGAAAATTTTATAAATGTTATTTTGAAACCTAAAAAATAAGAGAACACATGATGTCCAACTATTCACATGGGAAACTCCCATTTAAAATCCATACAATATCAATTTAAATTTCATAAAACACATTTCACATAACTTTCACAATCTAGAAACACCATTTGATGTGAACTACAATGAATCCCACACGAAACGAGGCCCATTTCTTTTGATGATACAATATTAAAAAAACATCCATATTAAATTCTATTAAAAAAGGTTTTCACAACATTTACCCAATCCATCGAACACAGTTATGAATCATAATATAGATAAATACATAAAAAAATAATTAAATTTTTAAACCCATATTCTTATGCTTGCGCACATCAAATCACATTGAAACACTCATTTTAAATAAAAATATGAATTATTTTTTAACCAACACAACATGTCACCCATATGAATCACACTATAAAATTCACCCAATTCCAGAAAGAACATCCATATCACTACCCAACCACATACAAAAATTATTTATAAGGGAAAAAATCTCCCAAAAAACCTAATTTCACCTTAAAAGTTTAATTACTAATTTATAAAACACCTTCATTTCATTCACATAATGGAATAATTAATTATCCCCTTCAAATTTCAGTTTTTACCCTTTTTCCATCATGTTTTTACCAAAAACATTACATTAAAACATCACAATTATGATATTATCATTATTAAAGAATTAATTGAATGATTAAACATAAATGGATTGTTTTATAATATAAATGGTCAGTTAAACCTACCTTAATGAAGTGATAATGAAACGAAACCTCAGAAGAGGGAGAACCTAGCATGAGAGAATATATACAAGACCTATGATCCAGGGAAAAAAAACCACACATCATCTCTAACACTTAAGGTTCTTCCAAGATGTGACCCCACAATGGTAAAATAATTATTTTAGAGATAAAAGATAAAAGAGTCATAAATCCACCAAAAACCTTGATTAACTCAACATAGAACCTTACAAAGGAATATATGTGTTTAATTCTCAAGGTGGAAATCATCAGATCTCCAATAGCGTTCCTTTGTTGAGAATGGGAGGAGAAACCCAAAATAGGATTAAATCATAGGAGTGTAAAAGTGGTAATCTCAAACATCTAATAACCTAGATAGGTCACATTGTATTACAAAATTATTAACCAAAAATTATTACAATCTTGAATCTCTCACATTCCAAGAGAAACATGTCGCATAGTTAACCCATATTGATTTCTAAACTGTGTTGTAAACACATTCCAAAATGAGAATTTTTCATAGGATTTCCTAGGGAAGGGTGCATTGTTTCCCCTTATTGTGCTCTAACTATGCTCCACCTACTATAAATCCAACAATCCCCACTCTTCACTGATAACTCAAATTTAATCAACAGAATAAAAATGGGAATAACTCGAAAATGTTAATAATTTTTCCAATAAAAATGTGAACTCAAACCAAACATCATCCAAAAGATCCAAATATAATAACAGAATGAAATAAATGGAATTCAAATAGCTATGTGTGTCAATTTTTTCTGCATTAGTCACATTCTACCCCCAGAAGTGCTCCATAAATAGTTATAAATACAATTTAATCCAAAACCTGAACAAAGCTAAATGGAACCACGAACCATCGGGCGACCTTTCACTCCACCAGTCACACCCGATCATCTCAAATAAAAAACCAAATCATAGATATCATCAAAAAGGAGGTGGGTTCTCACAAACACATGAACCTTACTAACACCATGGCATGACATTGGACCATATCAAAATGGGAACTCCCAAAAAGAACGTACCAAAATATCTCCTTATAATCTAGAAAACACCACCATCGGAACTAAGAATTATCAAAAATTCCACCATGGGACAACTAACATAGAAATTATCAAACCTGAACCCAAAAACTCCCACACCAAAATGGAAAAGTCATTGAATATATCAAAACCAAAAAATGAACTGAACCAAAATTCATCATTTCTACAAGAATAAATATTTCAGAACCGATCGTGGATGAGAACCAAATCCAGAATGAGACAAGTGAAAAGCACCCTCAAAATACGACACAAATAAAATACACTCATTTAAAAAGGAATTATAATAATAAATACCTGAGATCAAACAACCATGATTTTACAACATAATAATAAACATATAATAGACAAAAATAACAAATAATCAAATTTTGTCTTCACACAAATGCATGAGTGAGAAACTAATCTAGGTTTTCCTACATAATCCCGTAATTATTGTCTATGTGAAAAGATTAACTCTAACTCTTATTTTAGTGTCCATGAAGACATGATAACTTTCATTCCATGGATTGTGGGGTTATCAACTCATAATATGGATTTATTAAATGGGAAACGCTTCTTATAGAACATCTCCTAATGAACCAAACCGCCACAATGATGACACACCATTGGACGATTGCAAAAGCATGGATTCAAATTCCCAAACTGACCATAATGAAAACATACAAGGCAATTTTTTGATAATGGAGATGACAGAACCTATTAAAGATACTCATAAAAAATAAGCTCCCCTAGAAAACACCTATTGCCACATAGAAGCCATCATGGTAACCATGAAATTCTAGTTCATAAAATATCACATACTGCCCTAATAAATACACCTCATATAAGAGATCCTTATCCAGTAAATTCTCAAAACGAAGATCCTTGAAGGATGAAAAAATATTCTGGAAAATTTTACAAAGACTACAAATGAAAAGAGGACTATTTGATTGATAATTTGATGCCACCTCTGATGAGAAGGAAACCAGGTCCATGTTGTTTTCAAGAAAATAATTTCCCTTCAGTTTTTCTTTCTAAATAATAATGATCTCTTCCACATTCATCACCTTCACCTTCTATGATATAAAACCTCAGTTGAAAGTGGCCTAGAACATCTACCATGTCATCCAAAATTATAGTGATGTAGGATCACTAACCATCCATTGATGAAATGATGATCGCTTAAACAAACACAAAAACATTCACTCTCGCATCATTTAGAAATACCAACAATCTGAAGACACTACCAAATTCTTCAAGCCATTCTGCTACCTCCAACTAAACATTATAACTAAATAATATAGGTAACATTCGAGGGAAACTATAAATTAGGAATTACTAACTCGAAATATTGGGGAAATTTCTAGGAATCATATTTTGAACAACATAAGGAACACACGACCAATATCAACCTAAACTATAAACACAACAATAATGATCATCTCTATCCAAAAAAACTCATAAACTAAAAAATAAAAACATAACTGTAAATACACTTTTCAAAATCATAAATTTTGTTCCAATTATAAAAATCCATTTTAAAAGGCCACTATTGAAATTCCAAAAACCATATTTTTCCAATATAACTAAATCATTTAGATCTGCATTAATAACAATTCTTGTACCCAAAATTAATTTCATATATTAAAAACTTTTTTCCTAAATCCATTTCCATTTAAAAGACCCTTTTCCCAAAAAACAAGTTTCCTTTCAATGTAAACCATCGGAACCAATATCAAACCAAATAAGAAACATAGAAAAACTCTAATAATGATGAACTACTATCCATGTATATCATAGTGAAATTGTTCATGGGACACGCCACAAAAAAATCATCAAACATTTGTCGAACATAAACCATGCACTTAAAATCCATATGTGTGAATAGACTATGTGATATCAAAAAATAAAGCCAAATCTACTCCATTTAAAGTCCACATCCACACCCCAAATACCAAAATAAAATAATTATATCCGAGACTACCCAATGAAACATGAAGATCAGATCAATAAAGGGTTGATGAAGATCTTCTCATACCTACATCTTATATCCTGAAAGACCTAATATCTGATCCACAAGACAACCCATATAATAATAATCTCATTTGATGACATATTTCACGAACCAATCAAGGATTCTATCCAATTTGACACTTAACCCAATTAGATACATGGCCTGAAGGGAGTTCACTATTCTAATGGGATGGAAACTATATTCAAATGTCAAATAATCCAATGGGAATGATTTATCCCATAGAAAACTATAATCATTAATGTAAAATGATCTAAATGGAATAATATAATAATAACTTAATTTCATTATGTACACAACTGATCTAGATAATATATGTGAACAAAAGAATTATTTAATACAAAAGTGAGGTCAAACCATGAAAAATTATCTCCATCTGACCTCATGATCAATACCAACCATAAGTCCAACCTGCTCCAAGGGAAACCAAACTAGGCCCTGAACATGGAAAACATATCACGTCTACCAATGTTGAGTTTCACATGTAGGGTGTGATCCTAAATAACACAATAGTTAATCACTATTGAGACAACACATTTCCTCTCCCGAAACATTCTCATAACAATAGTTTCAAATACAAAAAAATAGATTAGTAATCCTTTTCAACCACTAAATATAGCCTTCCCAAATTTAATTTTTAAATTCACACATATAACTTCATTTTCCAAAAAATAGTTCCATATTGTAAAAACCCATTTAAATCCCAAACGCATGATAAATCTATTCAACATAACCAAAAAGTGATTGTTCATATAGTAATGGAAAAATAATATGTAGTAAAAATAGCAATGTAAATAACCAACATGAAATTGAAATATATAGAACAACTATATAGTATATCAAAAAAATTTAATAAACATATCTATAGATAATACCTGAGAATACTATGTTCAGACTAACCTTTCAACTTATGGTAGAACTCCTATATAAATAACTAACTAGAAACTATAAATTATCCAATCCAGTGGAATATACTGCACTGTCTCTCAGTATCTCTAGGGAGTACTTACCCATCTTACTCCGGAGTTAAAAAACCTGTCACACAAACATCTAGATAAAACATATGAATCACATGATAATTATACTCTGAGAAATGGGATGGCCCTCACATTATCAACTCAACATAACCAACCATAAACATACATATCTCCATAAAACACCAACACCACCTATGAAATAAAAAGATCCTTTTGAAATCCACTACATAGGTTAACATCTGACAAAAAGACATACATAATTTATAACTACACCATTACATCATTTGAGTTTCAAATTAAAAATTCGCAATCATTAATAATTTCCAATCTGGCCTCACACCACCCATGTTTTCATACCATTTTCCAAAATATACAATCATTACAATCAAGGTAGACCACGAGACGCTTTATACCAAACTTGAGGGCCCATGGAGTCACATGGGTGTGATAGTGACATTTATGACATTAATTTTTTTTAAAGACGAGAAATTTAACAAAGGTTTGTATATACTAAGTAAATAAATTTTAATTTTTCTTACATAAATGATCTATTTGAAAATAAATAGTAATTGGAAAGATAAATATATTTCTTATAAATTTAATTTTTTTTATAAATTTTAAACAATATATAAATAAATTTATTTATTACACCATGATGATTCATTAATTACCTCATTAATGAACAATTTTAATAAAATGAAATGATGAGGTAAAATCTAAGACATATACTTGTCTAAAACCTATTGGATGGGTGTATTTAGAAACTTTATCCCCTTATCCTCAAAATATATCATTTTGGGATATTTCAAATCTGAAAATCATTTTATAATAAAGTAACATTTCAAGACATTCCAAATGTGACCCTCCTCCATCTTATAAAATGCCCCAACCTCTACCCACTTACCCACACCTATAAAGCCCTTGGATCTTCCAAACACTACATATAATATCTCTCCACACCCCTCTATTAATCCTAGTAGCCTCACTTCGGTAATAATCCTTTCTAAGGAAGCTTATGGCTCAAATAAAAAAGAGTTCCCCGATTTAGAGGTAATGTTTTCTCTCAAGTTTGTTTCTTTTGATTACCTTCTTAACTCACCACTATCTTCTTATTACTTGATTCCATAATAACACCAGTAACCTAAATATAATAGGATTTTGTTATTAAAATGATAATTCTTACACTCACACACAATCCCGTCTAATGGTAAAAGAACATATTTTTTCTGTGGGTGGCGAGTTACTACCTCACAAAACAATGATTTTCCAATCTTCTTTTAACACCTTTCACGGTGGACATTATGATGTCACTATATTTCTATATGATATATGTGGTGTTTTGTTCTATATGATTCTGAATTTTATTTTTAAATAACATCTTTATGCTTTTCATGTTGTGGAACTGTGATAATTTAATCTGAGGAAGTGTGGACTACCACCCCCTCAAGTGATGTGACTCGTTCATGAAAAACATGAAATTTATAAAGAATTTAATTAATGAACATATATTACCTATATAAAAGATATATTTTACTGGAATTATAATATATATATGTCTCATTTAGTTTTCATTTCTTTTATATGACAAAGAAATGAATGTAGCGTTCATGCGTTTGTACGACCAACCGTCTCCATGAACGGTGGATTTCATTTTTTATCTTCAAATGTTATAGAATAGTATAAAATGAATTTATTCATTATATATATGATATTAAAATAATTAATACCATTATAGATATGATGTAATTATAACTACATGGGGAATTCTTTTCAATCAAGTTCGTTTTTGACTCATGTACCGAACATCGACAAAACGTATGATATGAACTCACATAATTAACTAATTATTATAACATGATAATATGGGATATGTATTGAATAATAATATTTAAAGGAATTCCATAAGAAATTATAAATTGACCTATGATTATCATTCTGGAATATAATGAAATGAATAAGACAAGTCAGAGTTGAGGTAAGGGGATTTCTTATCTCACTTTTAATTCCATGAGATTTCCATTGTTCACCAATTATTTATTGAATTTGGTGTATTTTATACAGAAATTTGATATATATTATCATTATTATATTTATATTCATGGTATTATGTGATTCATTTGGTTCTTATTATCTTTTGGTCATACGACTCGATTTATTACAATGAGGTAAGGGGTTTTTATCTCACTATTTATTCCCATGAGATTCATGCTATATATGCCACTATCTTCTTTAAGTGGTGTATGTACTACCCATTATTCTATTCTTTGTGTAATATAATTTTGATTATGGGTATTTAAATCAATGTTGTATAGTCCTTCTTTCATGGGGTGTACGTTTTAAAATTTACCCCAGTGGGTAAGGGATCCTTTCACCCTCCTCTTTTTAAAAGTATTCTTTTTGTTAATTCTTATAATTTACATATTCTTAATGTTGGGATATATTCTTATATATCCTTATTTATTTAAATTTTATGTCCATGTGATGAGATTCCATTATTATCTCTCATCTACTCAATTTATGAATTTTAATGTGACATCGTTTGGCTTTCAAATTTATGTAAGGGAACTTATTAAGCCAATTTCAATTCTTTGGTTTAAATCTCTAGTTCTTGATTATGTTATGATATGAATATGTGTGGATGAACTCTGATTGTTTTACAATGAATATCAACTTATATTGAAGTTATTAATATTTTTCCCACATAATTATGTAATTGATTTATCCTTAATCTAAGGATATCATCATTGTATGGGACTTCGTATCACTCTCATTTCATTGAGTCATCATTTTATTTCTACATCAATTTATTTTATAGTGTGTATAAAAACATTTTGAGTTTTAATTTCATTAAAAATGAATCTTTTGTACAGGAATAATTTTAATAAATTACAATAGGAATGTTTTTTGTCATACGTATGCTGCGACAACGACTTGTCTATAGCCATAACCATTATTTGAGTTTCAGCTTCCACTACATGCCATAGAATTTTTAATTGAAAAATAAATACCATGTTTTTCTTTTCTTTTATTTTGGTATTGAAAATGGTTCTGATAATTTTTTGATTATATCAATGTATTGTATTGATATATTTTCATTGAAATGTGGAAGTGTTATGTTTCCTTTATACATGTTTTATATGATATGATTAAGTTATAGTTCTTTGGAATTGTTTATGAAGTCAGATGGTTTCGTGATAAACTATGAGTGGGTGAGCTCGAGATAGCTCTCCAATGCATTGGGTAATGTGAAGGAGTTAAACTCTACGGTTTCTCTAATGAGATTTAGGGAATATACAGTGATGGGTATTCAAAACGTAACCATGAGGGTTACTCCCTAGGTAAGAATGTTATGAATGCCTCAAGTTACCTTTTTGTTTTATGATTTATATGTGTATTTCACAAATATTATGATTTTATGGGATATGTTAAAAATATAATGTTATGTATATTTTGATGATATAATGTTTACTTTCTTTTTATATCCCCTAATGATCTTTTTATGCTCATCCATAATTTTTAAAATGTTTTTCATAAGACATAAAGTGGAATGTGGTCAAGGATGGGATCATGGAAATGTCATGGTTTATAAAACATTTAACTTGACATGACTATTTTATTCAAGAGTGATTATTTTGTAAAAAAATGGAAACTGAGTAGATCATTCAACTTTGTAATCATTGAGATATAATAGTTATGTCCTAATTCTCTAAAACTCGAAACCTAAAAAATCATCAATGTGAATAATTAATTAAATTCAAGATTATGTAATGTATTAAGGCCATGTCCTTTTTTGTAGTCACAATTTTCCAAAATGATCTATTCTATATATGGATTACTATTAAGTGTAACATGGTTTTCCCAAACCATGCACTAACCATGTGCCACCACATATAAATCCCAAATTCCACACTCTTCACAAAATACACTATAGGAAATTACAAACCAAACACATGAAAAAACTAGAATCATTCATAATTTAAAATTTTCAAATACGAACTCTACCTCAAACTCATCTGAAATATTCAAATCCATGATAAGAATAGACTTAAAAAATAAAAATATATGGTTTTTTGAAATATAACCCATGTTCTTGAAGTTTTATTTGTGTAATATTATATTATTCTTTTTAATATAGTTTTATAATTTATGTTTGAAAAATTATGAGTGGATGAAAAATGATAATTATACACTTAATCACGTATTAATGTGAATACTAGGTTGATTATCCCTCAAAATACTAAAAATATGTTCATATGTATGTATAATTATTCAATTCATAAATATTAGAAAAGGCATGTATCAAGGGGGAGAAGATCATATGTATGGATAAATCATGGTGTGCAGAATAAAAACTACTTGAAGGAAGTATATCACACTATGAAAAATGAATTTTATTACGTAGAAAAATTTTATGATAATATCAATAAAATTGGTCATCGAGAGTGATCACATAATTAGAAGGCTGGTGATAATCCTTTTAAAATTCATAAAATATGAACAAGAATATTTCAAATTGTATAGGATGGTGGATTGAAAAAACGGAATGAATGATCTAATATTAGTAATGCGAATAGAATTAATCCCTCTGTGAATAAAAAGGAATATATATATTCCATCATTATCTTTTATAGTCATCTACATAATGTCATAGAAATAGAATGTAAGATGATTTCTCATAAATATTCCATATAATTCAATGTAATTTCATTATAGGGAAATAAATATCATCAATATTACACTATTTCTGAATAAAACAAGAAACTATAATGATAACATATATATATGTGTTGTGGTTGATTATACATTAAAGGTAAATAATGGTGATGTATTAATTTTGTTAGAGACCTAAGTTAATGAATTTTATATCTGTCACAAATCATCAAGAATGATATTTTACTAGAGGTTTTTTCATCAACCAGCATTATGTGGCCTCTTAAAATGACATCAATTTAAATCATCCATGGTTACAAATATAGATGATTTTTATCATTTTGAGGGAAGTAGAGTTGAATATCCAGCAAATATCATTGTCTCAATGAAGATATTAAATTTTAGTATGTTTCATTTCTTATGATTCCTGGTATTGAAATTGGGGCAGATGACTCTTTTCTTTAGAGTCTTTTATTGATTATTTTATAAAATCATTAAATGGAAAATAACTTTCAAAAAAAAGTGGGAAACGATTATTATTTGAAGATATGAGAAATTTTTCTTGTATGGTGATTGTCTTCCTTATTTTTGAGTGTTTTCAATCTTTTATTGATGATCAGATCGAGTTACACACTTATGATAATATATATTCTGAACATCTCTTTAATATATAAATGGGATTAACTGTTATAATTTAATGTAATTATCAAGAAGTTTGATATCTATGTTAATAACCATTATTTGAAAAACTAAAAATCATACATAGATTTTGGGTTGATTAATTTCTGTCTCATTTCAATTTACAAATTTAGGCTATATTTCCCTAAATATAAATTTTTTATTTTTCGATAAATAAAGATAGTAAAAGGAGGAAAAGTAAAATATTTTATTACACTAGAATACATGTGAGAATAATAAAAAAAATTAAAATAGTTAAATGTTATAAAAAGTGTATCATTGAGTTGATAGATTATAAGACGTTATTTTTATATATGTTGATTGTAACAACACGGGTAAATATTGAATTTCTCATTTTCATATTTATTAATATTTTTGTATTAAATATTAATTTCACTTTAAAAGGGAGGCAAGGTTCGATGGTATTATGGACACCCAATAATGGGTTTTTTCAAAATATTATGATGCAAATATGGCATAATAAAACAAAAAAATATTAATAAAATAATAATATTATTTATAAATGGTAGTTAAAGGATAGAAAATTTTACATCGGGAATGAACATAACTAACCAAAATATTACTATATGTTTTTGTTAAATGTATTTAGGTTAATCCAATAAATTTGTGTGTCTTAAAAAAAGATTGAATCATATTTTAAGCATATAAAACACTAATATTATTTAAAAATTCTATTTACAACCTTATAATAGAAAATACTTTTTAAATATAGTTCATCTTACTTTTATTTATTGTATTAAACCATATAAAATTATTCATTATATGTAGGACAACAAAATTAACATTGGATGAAATTTTGGAATTTTTCTGATGATGTTAAACTTTTTAAAGAATAGTGAAACATAATGCATTTTAACTCAAAACAATATTTTAATTTAATTTATTTATATAGATTGATTATTACATTAATTTTTTTTAAATTGTAATTGGATTATATTTTTACTATTTAATATAATTTTTGTCACTCGAAGTAATTTCATTTTTAAATATTACATAAACACGTGTCAATATTTTGGTAGTTTTTACGTCTTAAAGACATGCCTTTTGGTTTTAACATTAAAAATTTATTTGATATTAATTTCTAAAAATTATTTTTATCGAATATGAAAAAATTGGATCCATATTTGGAATCAGGTGGTCCAAATTGGGTAAATATGTACCTTTTATTTTTTGACAACATGAATAGTAATTTAAGTAATTATTTTATTTACCATGGTCAAAGGGAAAATATGGTAAAAAGGTACCAAATAACAATATTAAATTACTGTAACATGTGTCCTATTTCTATTTTATGAGTTATGTCTAACCATGGGAATCATTGGGATGATTTTGGGACCCCATGGAGCCACTTTGATATGAAAATGACATTTTATAAGAATAAATTTAATGTAATTAAAAATGTAACATAAACATGTATCTTTTAGTAAAAATAATTATATAGTGTTATATAAGAGTTATTTTCAGATACAAAGAGAAATTAATAAGATATAAGTATTATATATATCATGGTATTTTATTTATAATTGTTAGACATCATGTAAATAAATTTATTTATGACACAATGATGATGTAGTGATTACCTTGTTGATGTGTATATTAAATAAATATGATTATAAATTGTAAAAAAATTATTTTTATACATTTTATGCCATGTAAAATTAATATGGATGCTTATGAATTGTTTTCTATGAATTAATGATGTTTTTTTAAATGATTCAATTTTTTTTGTAATTTTTATAAAGTCATGATATGAATAGCATAAAAATTTACATAAATGAGTTTTTTTTAATAAAATAATATATTATTAAATGATATAATAGTACTAAAAATATAATATATATATAAATGACTTAGATAATGTTTTAAATGTCATTAGTTAATCTTTTTATGTTTTATTGGAATTTAATGGTAGCTATATTAACTATATAGTATGAATATACAAGAAGTCATGTTAAAAGTTAAATTTTTTAAGGATTAAAGATAAAACATAATATTAAATTTGTGACCTAGAATTTTCAATATAATATTTGTTGAAAGAATTTTAAAAAATCCTTACCTTATCTGAGAATGAAATTTTTGGCGACCTTTTGAAATTGAAATTCATTTTATAATAAAATAATATTTCAATACCTTCCTAAAGTGCCCCCATCCTCTTATAAAAGGGAATCACATATACCCATTTAATCACACCTCTAAATCCCACCTGTATAATCCAAACCCCTCCAATATAAGCTCTAAATATTTCTATCTTACTCATATAATCCATAACTTTGGTAAAAATAAATTCAATAATTCCTTTTTTCTTAAATCAAATTGAGTTACCTGATTTGAGGTAATGCCTTCTCTCAAGAATCATACAGTTTTTTCTCTTCTCCAACCCCCTAATCTCTCTTTATTCAATTATTTTATAAAAAACAAGTATCTAAAATATTATAGGATGATTTTTTTCAATTAAATCTACCAACACTCAGACACACCTCTACCTAATGGATTTAGAACTTATTGTTTCTGTGGAAGGTGAACTACTGCCTCACAAGACGATGATTGTTTGATTTTCCCTTACCACCTCTCATGGTAGCCCTTATGATGGAATTGTATAGATATATGATATTCATGATATTCATATTTTCTATATGATAATTAATTTTTATTTTAAATTATACATGTATTATTTTCGTTATGTGTAAATGTGATAATTTCATTTGAGGAAGAGCGGCATACCGCACCCTCAAAGTGATATGAATGTTTTACTCCATATGTAGAACTTTTAAAGGATGAATTTTATGAACATATATATCATATATATAATATTATATTATACTATAATTATAATATACCTATTTATCATTTAGTTTTCATTTAATTTATGAGAAAAATAAATGAAATTATTGTTTAAGAGCACGTACGGCTTAACATCTACATGAATGAGGCATTTCATTTCTTACCTCCAAATATAATGTAACATTATAAATACATATATAATGGATATATATGATATTCAAATCATTAATACTATTATAAGGATAATGTATATATTACCACATGGACAATTCGTAATTATGGAAACTCATTTTTGACTCAAGTACACAATAATGATAAAACGAATGATATAAAAATCAATAATTATGTAATTTTTATAACATGGTAATAAGTGATATAAAAAGAAATGATAAACATGAAAAATGTTCTTATGAAATTAGAAATTTACTTATGATTTTTATTCAAAAAGAACAAGGAACATACATGATTAATCAGACTCAATGTAAGGGGCTTCGTCTAAATCTCCTTTCTTTGTGGCATGTTTAATAATATACAGCTCCTTATTTTATAAAATGTATAAAAAATCATTTTAATTAAATTTTCATTCATAGGGAATCTATTTCTATGAATGGTTTTTCTAAATTACAAGAGGAATTTTTTTAACATATGTGGCGACAATGACCTATCCACTGTCACATGTATTATATGATATATATATATATATTCCTAAAAAAGCCATAATTTTTTTAAAAAGAAATTAAATATCATAAAACATTTTTATATAATTTGGTACATAAAATGGATTTTTGAAATTCATGGATTATTTCAATATCTTGAAATGTTTTTTTTGTGATTTCAAATGAAATGTTATTAGTGAAATGTTGATATTTACAATATTCTATTTGTTGTGATTATATAATGGTACTTGGAAATTTTTTATGTGGTTATGTGATAAAACAATGATGGGTGGTTATGTGATAAACAAAATGAATGGTTGTTTTGTGATAAAAAAAGGATGGGTGGTTACGTTATAACCCCCAAGGCATTGGGTATGGATGTCAGCCCTAAGGATATTCCATTAAGTTATATGTGTGGAAGTTGACCACATGATTAATCTATTTATGTATTCTTATGTATAAAGATACCATTATATGTTATATGTTGCATTGTACAGGCTGTATGGTAATCGTGTGGTTATTAAAAGGTTATTTAGTGGTCTTACATTTAGTGAAGTATATTTACAACTTCTTAATGGTGAAATGTATTATATTATGATAATTTATTCATGGTTTTAATTTTATCCCAAGACTAATATTTTTATTTCATTATGTATCCCATACTGAGATTTTTATGCTCATCTGATGTTTTGAATTGTATTTCATATGACATAAAATATAATAGATTGATTGATGTGATCAGGGAAAAGTTATGATCTTAAAAATTAAAATGATGTCATGTCTCTTTTTAATGAATTTTTGTTTTATGAAAAAATAGTTAGTGAGTGTAAGTGTCTACTTTCAATATTCAAGATGTTATATATATGTTGTGACCTAATTATATAATGATCTAAACCTAAAAATATCCTAAATGTGATTTAAATCCAAATTATAAATTTTTCTCTGGATTAAGTAGTGGTTAATGTGGGGCGTTATAGTTGTTATGAGAGGTCATTTTATTTAACTTTAGGAGAAAAGAAATATTGGTAATGAAACATCCATAAAATATTTTAACATTATGTTAAAATTTAAATGATATAGAATTTTAATATTACTATGTTGTTTCATATACGATATGTTTGTTCGGAATGGTTTTCTGTAGAGGAAACAAGGAAGCTGTGATGGGAGAGAATACAGAGGGAAATAACCTTCCAAATCAACTTCCAGAAATGGTCGGAATCAGAACTGAACAATTTTCTAGAGTGATGGATCGGTTTATATAGGTGAAAAATAGTGGTTGTTTTGTAGATGATATCTTGTTTTACTGTTAAATATAATAGGAACATTAATGTCATTTAATGATTGGCTTCCAAAGCATAAAATAAAATCCCCTATATGGAATTATAAGTAAGAGTGAATTTTGGTTGTAACAATTTTTCCTTCATTTGCCTTATTGTTTATAATTATGGAATCACTATTATCCCATAAAAAAAATTAAGTAGTGTACAAGAACATCCAATATCCTAGATATTTGTAGTTTTCTTTGTTTAGCATGATATTAGCGAAGGTTTATTGAAAAAAGTTCCCAAATAGCTAGCCCCAAAACTAGGATAACATTTATGAGAGTTATGTTTTTCTGGATAAAATAATATGGTGATTGTTTTTAGGAACTAAAATGATGACTTGTAAATTCTTTAGTTTTGGCCATACCTTCTTGGAATGGTTGAATTTGTTATCTGTGTTGATGCATCATTTAAATTAATTGGTTCTATCCTATTGTAGAATGATCAGATAATTTCTTATTATTCTTGTCAGTTGAAACCTCGTGAGCTAAATTACCCTACACATGATTTGGAATTATCTCCCATTGTTTTTAATTAATAACTTTTTAGAATCACATGTATGTCTTAATCTGTGAAATATATTCAGATCATAAATTTTTGAAGTATATACTCACTAAGAAATAATTAATCATATAACATTGGAGATGGCTAGAATTAATCATGTATTATGATTTCATGATCTATTGATATACCAGAAATGAAAATAAAGTGGCTGAAGATTTGTGTTGAAGGGGTAATTCAGCATTATCCATGCTTTGTTAGGAATGAGATCCTTTGGTTTCAGATTTGATGAATTTTGGATTGGATGTTTTGATGCGGGGAATTGCTCTATTTTTTTGGTGGTAGTGATATCATATCTATCAAACCAAATTAATAAATCGCTGAATGAAGACATTAGGATTCAGAAAAAGGTATAGTTGGTTTAGAAGAGTATGTTAAATAAATTCAACATTGATAATGTCTGTGTTTTGAGAGTTGGAAACAGATTTTATGTTCTTTTGATTCCAAGATGAAGAAAGAGTTATTATGTGAAACTCAAACTTTTACATTTTTATTTAATCCTAGAAGTACTCTAATGTACATATATATTTGGTTGTATTTTTTGGATAGAATAAAAAGATATGTTACTGAATTTAATGCGAAGTGTTTGATGTGTTAGTATGTTAGTACAGAGCAGTAGTTACCAAAAGGGGATTTTCATCCTTTTTAGTTCAATAGATGAAATGTGAAAATGTTTCCATTTATTTTTTAGTGGGGTTACCAAAAAAATCTCGAGGTAACAATACATTTTGGGCTATTGTTGATTGATTGATTAAATCATCTCATTTTCTTCCTATTTGAGACACTCTATCCCCAGATCAACATTATCGTTGGAATATTAAATAGATAGTCAAGTTACATAGTGTTCCCTTATCCATTGTATCATATTGTGATCGTAGGTTCACATATAACTTTTGGAGAGGCCTCCTGTTGTCATTGGGAACTGAATTAAATTTCAGTACAACCATTATTCTTTATCATATGGGTTGTCAGAATAAAAAATTAGGACAT
The DNA here is from genome assembly GCA_963277665.1 of Viscum album. Taxonomy (NCBI): domain Eukaryota; kingdom Viridiplantae; phylum Streptophyta; class Magnoliopsida; order Santalales; family Viscaceae; genus Viscum; species Viscum album. Next base: position 1,900,142,497 of record OY728130.1, on the reverse strand, counting down.
TAAAGGATATGATACATGCTTGTTCACTATATTTTTTGGGATGTTGGGATCAAAATATCTCTTTGGTTTTATTTTTTTTATAACAACAGTTTTCATTCCAGTATATAGATGGAACCATTTGAGGAAATATATGGAATGCCATTTCAAACTCTAGGTTTTTTCGGATGAAGTTTGTGAATGGATGTTGATGGGAACATAATTAGTTATAGAGAAGGAAGAAATTTTTTTGTTGATTCAGAAGCACATGAGAAAATCCAAAAACATGTAGAAACATTATGTAGATAATCGAAGTTTCATTAATTATAGGGTGGTGATCATATATTTCTCATGTTTTCCCCATAGAAACATGTGATATCTTTTTTGAATATATGATAGTTGAGTCTGAGGTTCCTTGGACCCAAGAAAATCCATGAGAGAGTTGGATTAGTAACCTAGAGAGTGGCTTTAACTTTTTTTTATATCAACTACACAATATTTTTCATGTTTCAATGTTGAGAATGTATATTCCGGATCCATATCATGTTTTGAGTGCAGAGGATGTCAAGTTGGAAGAGAATATATCATTTGAAAAACAAACAGTCTGGATTCTTGAAAAAAGAATATTGTGTTTTAGAATAATGTTATTCAATAGTTAGAGGTATTTCGGAAAAACCATATGATTTTAGTGGCATCATGACAATCTGAAAATGATTTTTGGGATAAAAACTCCTACTTATTTAAAATGTAAATAAAATTGTGAGGACACAATTTCTAAAACGGGGGAGGATGTAACATCCTAGGAAAATAAATAATATGAAATTTTCATATTTATTAATACTTTTTAATTAAATATTAATTTCAAGTTAAAATGGATGTTATGTTCAATGGTGTACCCAACAGGCAACAATGGGATTCATCGAAATCTTTTGTTTCACACAAGGCTGAGTAATACAGAAATATTAATAATAATATACTATTTTTATTTTCAAATGGTAGTTAACCAATAATAGTTTCATTTAAGGAAATGAATATAAAAAACTAAAATATTATCATATTTATTTTCTAAAATGTCATTGCATTTATCAAATAAATTTTTGTGGCATAAATATGAATGTATCCGATTTTATGCCTAAAATACCTCAATATTAATTAATATGTCGATTTACCACATTTTGGTGGAGAACCCATTTTAAATATTGTTTTCCCACTTTTATATGTTTTATTTGACACCTTTAAATTATTATTTAGAATCAGGACTTCAAAATTTACTCTGGATGAAAATTTGGTATTTTTGTGATAATATTCATTTCTTATGGAGTATTGAAAAAAAATGCATTTTATGTCCACAATGTCTTTTTATATAATTTTATATATATTTAGATTGTACTTTTAATGGGTTGTAAAGCGTAATTAGATTATATTTTTACTATTTAATCAAATTCTATCCAATGGAATAAATTTCATTTCTAAATTAGACATTAACACATGTTAGTCTTTTGATAGTTTATTCTTCTTAAAAATATTATTTTTTTTATTTCGACAATGTGAATTAATTTAAAATTATTTTCTGAAACATTAGTGTTTTGAATTATTTAAAATGGATTTCATATTTGGAATTAGTAGTTCTAAAATTTTTAAATTATTACCTTCTATTTTTTGAAATTATGGATAGTAACATCATTAATTATTTAATTTATCATGGATAAAGAGAAAATATGGAAAATAAAGGTAAAAAATAATATTATAATAATATTATATTACCCCAACAAATTTCTTAAAAATATTGGATGATATATATCTAATCATGGGAATCCTGGTGTCTATTTTTTACCCCATGGAGCCGCTATGATGTTAATTTAATTATTTTATCCCAAATATTTCTATATTTGGAATATAATAAGGATACAATACTACATTATAATAGTTAACACATGTTTAGTAACAAGAATTCATATAACTATCATTCCCTTTAATAAAAATATATATTTAAACTAAATATTTCCTTAACCCATATCATAACAGTAAGAACAGTAGAAATAATTACATACTAGCATGAGATTTTTTCCAAAACTATTTTCATTATACAATATCAATCATCAACATGATTATTAATGAAATGAATTCAAAAAATTAAATTTAATAGAGAATATTAAAATGATATATTATAATTTTTAACTATTAATACATCATTAGGGGAGAATATTAATAAACTAAACACAATTTTAGATTTATATTATTATATTTTACTTATAAAATTTTATTTTGAATTTATAGTTATATTTATAAATATTTACTATACATAATTTATTAAATTATACACTATATAATATATAAATAAAATAAAACATTGCTTCCATCAAACAATTAATAATAAATAGTGTTTACGAGAATATAACTAAATTATTTAGAGGGTATCATTAATTACCAATGAAAAATAATCCTATACGAAACAAAAAATTAATATACCATATCATAATAAAATAACAATAAATAACCATATAAATATTTTAACATTAATTTAGTCCAATTATAATGATGAATGTTCCATTCATAATTTTTTTTATCAATTAATCAATTTTTTAAAATAAATACATGTTTTTTTTGGTGTTAAATTCTATTTGATGGATTGGTGAGGGCCACATAGATCCAAATTGAGTTAATAGAATTTCATGGTGTTTTATTTTCCTAAATGGTGGAAACGATGCAAATTTTTCTAGAAATTTGTTTACCTTTATCACAGTTTTTATTTTAAAGAATACACTTCCTTATTAAATCCATCAAATTATAACATGTTTTTATCTTCATATTCCATCCATTTTCTCGAGAAAATATCTGATGGTTCTTTTTTATTACCCACCCCCACTAAAACCCATAATTAATCTCAAATAAATAAAAACATTCCCTCGTGATTTTTTCCTAAAATAGTCTATAAATTTGAAACTAAACCTTAGGGAATATTACACATGATAGAGTGGCATTAACCTCATTTATTACAGTAAAATTATAGAAAACCACTAATAAATGTCATACATATATGTATAACTCTACGAAAAATTCTAAGAACCTACTTATATATACATTCCAAATTATATAATGTATTCATAGACAACAAATTACTAACAAAATAGAACTCCCCTCTAGGATCTTATGTAGCGGTAACAACAATCTCCATAAAACTATCCAATCATAAAATATTTAGAGGGTGATCACATGGGAATAATTATTATGATTATAAACCTATAAAATTAAATATATTGGCAAAATAATATTTTTGGGATATACATGTTTGAGATCAACTACTCAAAGGGAATGAAGAATATAATAATGGGAATATAAACTATTCATGGACAAGGGTGAATATAACATTATATTGCAATATAATCACAACCATTGACCACATCACCAAAAATAATGACATTATGTAATTAATATAAAGTAATTAGAAGAAAATGTGATATAATCTTTCCAAAATCATGTAAAATAACAGTTTAAAATACCAAAAACAAAACACTAATCATCCACCAATCATAAATGATGTGTCCAAATGACCACAACCACATCATCACTCTATTATTACCATAGACACAACTACATCTTTACCACAACCACATCAGGACAAGGATGACCACATTACAACAAGTACCACATCATCCTAGATATAACCAAATCACAATTATAGCCTCATCAACATAATTACAACTTGCTCACAATTATCCCAAAAATCATCATTTCCACGACCACATCATGAAATCATCAACATCAGCATAGCTATATAGAAAACATAACCACCACCATGTTATTTTCAAACAGACACATGTAATATCATGAATAAATTAAAGCCTATTTATGCGATATAGCTTTAAGCCATCATTACTTTGTATAAGATGAAATGTAACAACCTTGAGCTATTATATCCCATGAATGAGTTCCTATATCATATAGTTGATCTATAATAACCCATAAATAAATTTACCCAGAAACATAATAGAACCATAATCTTTCACATCTTCGAAATGGGTATATGGTTTATCTTTAAACAACTAAAATCTATTTATACAAACACTATATCTTAATTCATTATATCCAATGTATATAAACATTCAATTAAATAAATTAAATCTTTTTTATAATATCAGAAAATAAATTAAAAATATCCAAAAAAAATTATTAAAAATATTAAAATATAAAATCAAAAAAGAAAACATAAAAAATAAAACCTTCATTAAAATAATACATAAAAAAAACCAAAAATTAATTTTTAAATAAAAAATAATTTATGGTATCATAAATAGTGAAAAAAATCATTACCAATATGATTTGTACAATTATTTTAATAATTTATCAATCCAAATTTATTTTCAACACTTAATACCCGTTATCTACTTGTAACACCTTGAGATTTTATGAGATATATTCTTTTAAATTTCATTGATGTCTTGTGTTGTAAGATACACCATGATCAGTTTTCTCTATAAGGAAACTATATTATCTTGTGGTATACCAACCAATATTGTTGGATTGTCTTAAAAAATTCATTTCCTTTTTATATAATTACCTTCACTCAAGGCCTATTATAATTGAAACCTAAATATTATAACATATTCATTATACCAGCATGTCTGAATTGTATTAACATCCTTCTAAAAAAATATTTAAATGAATATAATTGAGTTTATAAAATTCTAAAAACACCCTTTATGGATTTTATTAGTGAATTATAATATTAATATATTAAATTTATTGATTATAATTCATCTAATATTTTATCTAGAAATGATATAAAAAAATTTCAGTCATATAAATTAAGTGAGTGTTTCTCTAAAAATGTACTTCCACCGCCTTTTGATGGAGAAATATTTTTGAATCAATTTTTTTAACTCATATCTATTATTTTTGAAAAAAATTAAAATCTTATTTAGAGTAATTATATAAAAATTTACATTAGACGAGTTCCTGGTATTCTTTTGATTATAATCCTTTTTTAATGAATGGTGAAACATACTGCACTTTTATTTGGAACTGCATCTTCATCTGATTTATTTATATATTTAATGGTTATCTATATAATTGGTTATGATGTATAATTAGATTGTTTTTTGATCAATTAGTCCATTATTCTTCCTTGGATGTAATTTCACATTAAAATTTGGTGTAAACAGACAACAATTATTTGATGGTTGTTACATTAAAAACCCAATCTTCTTACAATGTCAACAAGAATTAATTTTATATTAATAACTACAACTCATATGTTATAATTTTTAACAAATTGATTCAATATTTGGAAGAAGGTGGTCTATATTTTGGTAATATTTAATTTTTTTGCATATTATGAATTTTAACTATGGTAATTTTTTTATAATATTTAAAGTTAAATAATGTAAAATATTGTAATAGAAAAATGATATATATAATAAAATTACCCTAACACTAACCAAAAAACATTTTGATGATTGAATGTTGACAAATATCTCATATGGTTGGTCATTGATTCATTTAATGAATCTTTTTCCCATGAAAGTGATGTAATTATATTATATCAAAATAAATTGGCAACATGTCACTCTCTTTAATCTTATACGTATCACAATTTTAATGTAGTGATAAACAAGATAAAACATGTAAATTATATAGTCTCCAGAAAGATAATGAAATTATATAAATCATGTTAATTGTTTTATAACTTTTAGATATAAAATATTTTCCATATAAATTGACACAATACTGATATAATACTTATTTTGTTATGAAAAATATCAAATAAATAATATTATAAATTTTTAAATAAATATTATATGAAATAATTTATGTCATCAATAATATTTCTAGGTGAATATGACAAGTTATAAAATTATTTAATTGTTTTTTTGATATTATGTATCTTTTTTTATTTTATTTATATTAAATGTAATAAATATTAAAAAATTGAAACTATTGATATTTTATTAAAATAATATATTATTAAATTATTTAGAAAAAATTTTAGAAACCATGAAAAGTATTTCTGGAACTTTTTTAAAAAAATTCCATAAAGCGGCACCCTAGTTAGGCCAAATCACCAGCAGCACGCAAGCCACTTAAGCACCCCAATTCAGGCTCACAACATACATGCATACCCAATATCAATTATTGTAGGGTCTTTTATTTTTCTATAAATAGACCCTTGGAGCATTTATTTTTATAAACAAATTTCCATGAAGCCTAATTGCTTCTTTAGTCACTGTAGTACTTCACCCATTTCATCTAAAACCATCATGGTTCTTAATTTACACCTAGAGTGGGGGAATTGAAAGAGTATCAAAGGACAAGAGTTTTTTTAGTGTTAGAAATTTATAAAAATTTCTCCTTTAAAGATACCAACCCCCTTAATTAAAAACCACTTACATATCCCCAATTCCTCTCAAAGGAACATTAGTCCACCACTTCTGGGAATACCTGTGAATACTCTTAATGTATGGAGTCTAGTCTCTCCCAAGTATTAACATCCAGGATATTCATCACTTAAGAGAACATCAGGTCTCCAATGTTTACTTCAACACCCACACATGGGTCCCATATACATACTTGGGAGCACTTACTTATTTGACCTAATCACATTAATTTAAAATAATTTCAGCAATAATTCTTAAAAGCCATTCATGGGAAGGATTTTTATTCACTGGCTATGTTTTTTGAAAGGTATTATGTTGAGACCTAAACCAATATCCGCTGACTCATCAAACCTTTAAGAAAGGAACACCATCATGTATCATATTTGGGTTTTAATATCTATAGAAAGAGGTATCCTAAAATTGTTTTACAATGGGGACATGATTCGTGGAGTATCTGTAGGTTTTTATATCCACAGTCACAGGGAAATCTCTCCTCAGAACAATGGTAGGATGTTTTCAGTTTGAAGGATTAGAGTTTGGGTTTTGTCTTCCACTTCTAATCTATAAAACCTATAACATTATGAGTCTGGTAGGGATGGTATGGTTGACACCTACTTTAATTTTGATCAAATGATCCTCCCATACTAAGAAAAATTTTAGGGTATCCATCATGGTGTACTCCCCTAAACATTCATGTTTGAAGTTGTAGTCTTGCTCCTCTCTACTTCCTTAATCTTCACTACTTCCAAACATTGGGCCATTGTCTAATGTAAATACAATAGAGGGATGGCATGTCACCTCTCCATCTTCCCTCATAACCTCACCCTCTTCCATGGTCACCTTGACTGCATCCACCATCACCGTCATGCGTGCGTCCTTGTACACATGTGGATGAGGAATGTGTGGGTTCCATTGTTTAATATTTCACATCCTCTTGTTTCACAAACAAATCATGCCTCACATGGGCTTAGAGATTTGTGATGATCACTACTTCAGCACAATATATCAGCTCTTTAACAATGAGAAATCTGATTTACACCATAACTAGGATACATAGGATGACATCCTAAGGCCCCAGCTCTAAATTATTTCTTCCATAAATGGGAATACTCCTTCGAAGTAAGAGAAAAGTGAAACCCCCAAATCACTAAGGAATCCTTTTTAGAATGTAAAATCAAACTCATTTCTCTTTGATAACTAAACTCTCTAATGAAACTCACATAACTACATTGTCTTTAATTCCCATCCAAATTGGAGATGTAGGAAACCTCTTGGAGGTTCAAACCCAACACTTCAAATCCAACCTGTTCTCCCGGGGCCATTTTCCCCACATGGACAAATATTACTTGAAAACCATTATTATTTCCAGGTTCCTTGGGATTCATATGAATAATTCATATACCAATCATTAACTAAGAACCATTCTCTTATATGTCCTTACCATATGACATTTAACTGTACGACTATGTCCATATCACATGACCTCGAAGTCTATGTTGTGCCCCATTAAGCTAAATCAAACTACAAGGGTTCTGATTCCATTCAGAAGGATATACAGGTATCCCATTTTTTGGTAATATCCAAACATTAAAAAACCCTTCATCTCCCTGGATGACAATAAAATCCATAATGCCCCCACTATGTTACTTAAAACCATGTATCATTATAATGATGGTTAAAATAATCTCTAAATAGTATATCAGAGTATACCATTAATGGAGAACCTTGAATATATACTGATTTCTCAATTAACAAAGAACCTAGAAAATATATACATGATTCTAAATTTCACAAATTCTAATAATTGATTTAAAATTCTATGGGAAACCTATGTAATTATTGGTTAATTAATAAGGATTCATGAATATATCTCAATTCAATAACATAGTCCCAGAGTATAAAATAATTCCCACCAAAGGGTGTGATGAGTCCAAGCTCGCATCCTCTAGAACGATGCATGTTCTTTGGTATCGTAATCTAAAATATAATAAACTCTAGAATTAGGAAATTAGGTAACAATTGGATAAATAACTATTGGATGTTTTTAGTTCTGTAAATATATCCAATGGATAACACTAGGAAGTTGTGATTCCTAACCAAAACACATGTTCTAATGAACTAAAAAACAATCATAAAACTATTTTAAAATAATATAGTTGAAATAATAAGGTCTAAAAGATAATTAATTGTCCAATTATATGAAGGTTACCCCATATGATTAAACCTAATGGCCTCTTAATAATTAAAATGTTGCTTCCATAATAAAAATTAAAAGAGAGTAATTAAGGGTAATCTGAAAGGATATGGTTTATAATAAAATAAATACATGTCTAAAAATTATTGGATGAGATTATTTGGAACTATCATCATCTTATCCTCAAACTATATCATTTGGCATCTGTTAGAATTTTAATATCAATTTATAATAAAATAACATTTCAAGACATTCCTAATTCCCCCCTCCTCCCTCTTATAAAAGGAAACCACATCTACCAACATAATCAAACATATCAAGTCATTTTCCTAGTACAAATTATACTCAAATACAATCCCAACATCACTCCATTCCACATAGCAGACATAAATTTTTATTAAATCCATCCTATAGATACCTTTAGATAAAATCACAATGAGATACACAGAAAAGAGGTAACTATTTTATCAGATCATTCAGAATTACTTTTTTCGTATAATTATTGTTCTTATGTAGTCTAACTAAGAAAGTAATAATTATTGTATATTTTAAATTATGATATTTTTTATAATTATTGTAAAAACTTATACCTCATTTTATCTATCCTACGATTAACATTATCATAATGCATACATACCAACGACTAATCATATCCACGCCATGGTGTAATTTTTTATTCATCAATAAATAATTTGGATGGATATAATGAAGATTATAATAGATGTAAATAATTAAGATAACAATATATATATTCATTATAATTAATAAACCATTCAATTATATACCACTTAACCATTAAAATAATGATATCACCGCTCGTGCTTATGTAAGACATATTGTCTCCTTGTGATTCACTCAAAATGGTCTTCATTAAACCACGATTATATACATGAAAAGTATGAATAAATATGATATATATTATACTAATATAATTATTTAAATGATATAATAATAACATAATAAGTGGAAGATAAACTTATCTAACAAAGCATGAAAAAGTATATAAATGAGTTAATCTCGAAATAAAGAGTGACAATGAAATGTCACTAAAAAATGTAAATTTAATAATAAATGATATCATAAAAATGAATATGTTTATTAAATGATTCAATAAAATTATGTATATCATTATACATGACATTTGTATACATACTATAGATATCATACCTAAGGTAAAGGTTAATTTTAAATTCTCATTATTATAATAGATTTTTTATACGTAAATTTTTAATGGGGTATATTTTTAATCCACATCCATGTTAACTAAATGTATAACACAATTTCTATTATTATTCATTTTTATGAAGTTAATAAACCATATTTTTTATTTTTTTTCTAAACTTTTTAAATAGAATTCTATGTTCTTATTCGATATGAGTAAATTTTTTTACTTTTATAGGAAAAGTATGTAGAGATTGCTTTTTTAACTTATTTAGAATGAATGAGTTCTTATCATTTCATAAAACCATTTATTCATTATTTTTATGTTACAATATTTCATCTGTATTTTCAATTAAATTCTATTCTTTTAAAATTGTGTTTCATTTTTAGCAAATAAAACCGTTTTTAAAAAGAAATGATATTTTCCCCAAGATTTAATTTCATGTATTTAACAAAATTATTTTCCATAGAAGATTGCATAAGGTTATTTTTTATCACTATTATTACATTTCATTGATTTTGTTTGTGATGGAATTATTTGAATGAAATCCATTTATTTTCTATAGATTACGATGGAATGATGTTTAAGAAACCGATTTTTAGCTACTTCGGTAATACACTATTGAATTGTTTATGTCCGTGAGGAACTTGTAATAATGATTTCATTATGAGATGGGTGGGAACTATATTTCCATTAAATGTATTGGGTTATGCTTTATATATCCTAATATAGAAATGATTCGAATGACAAGTAAATCTGCTTCAGTAATATTGTGCTTGAATGAAATTTAAACCTGGTTAGTAATAGACTGTGTCCATTATGATGTTCTTGGATATGGGAAATGGAAAATATAGGAATGATTTTAAATTATTATTTTTTCAGCATGTTCTGGATTAATTCCAATTTTATTTTATCATGGTTTATATTCTATTCGGATTTATTCCTTTTTAAATGGTATGATTTATATTATGACTCACGATTTAAATATTCAAAAGTTATGTTCCTGTTTTTTTACATTGATCTGTTCATCTAATGTTTGAATAACCATTTTGGGTATCTAATCCCCCCTTTCATAAGATTCCTTTCATTCGGTTATAAAAAATAATTTAATAATGAGTATAAATAGTGAATATCATGATGGGAGATCTTGAATATCTATCACAAGTTAGAAGAATGAATTATATGGATCTGAAGGCACTAAAATATAATGGTCCCAAGGTCTGAATTTGTAAAATATAATGAAAATTCATCTAAAAGGATGTAATATTCATATACTCCATGATGTGTTCATTATAGTTGTTATTAGAAGAAATGTTATTTCAAAAGTTTGAAACTAAGATGCGAAAAATATAGTGAGATCCCTAAATATATTTCTAATGGATTTATGAAGTATAAGTATAATTATATGTTAGAAACCTAGAATTATATTAACAATCATGAACAACCTATTATTAATCCTATGATGTTAGAGACTGAAAATACACCCCTTTGATTATGTTATTTTAATAGTACACTTTCTTCATCTTACAATATTTTTTTGGGTAATAGACAGTGGATGGAAACCAAAAGAATGATGTTAAGGATCAATGCAATTATAAATTCAATGATTATCCTCTTAAAAAAAAGAAATTATAATGGGGATGTATTGATAAATAATATCTCTATACTTACACATGTTATGAATCATTATATAATTTTAAATGAGCAAGGAATGGATCAACATTCTGTTGAGTCCTTTATGAGGCAACATCCACTTTATTTCAAGGGGTCTTACGATCGAATTTTTTCTGAAAAAATGGATCAGTACGATTGAAATGATATTATATATATATTTTTTATTATGAACATGAAAAATACATTTTAACTATTTATCATTTAGATGGAAATGTGGTCTAGTTGTGGAATCTAGTCAATAATATGAGAAAATATGGTGAAATTGAATACATGGTATGTGACGAGTTCATGATTTTTTTTCAATATTTACATTCCTAGTATTCTTCAAATATGTAAAAGGATTTTATTTTTCTTAATAAATGGATGATGAATCTGTTGGTACATATGAGGAAACTTTTAACATAATTTCAAGGTGTGCTTATGCATTTATCATCAAATGTGAGTGTAAATTTTATTTATTATTCAATGGCATTAAAAAATTATTCAATAGGCAGTAGATTTAATATAATATAGTTTCTATAAAGGGATTTTTTTTTGGGATATCAAGGTATAAATGGAAGTTTGTGTTACATTTCAATCAATTGTTTTTGACATGAAACAAACAATGGATTTCAATGGAAAATAGCCAAACAATGGTGAAAATAAGTTTAGTGTTTCAATATTAAAAAAGTATGGAAAATTTGTAATGTACAAGAATTTCCTTTCCAAATTGTTATTAAAATTATATGTAATTATTTTGAGACCAGGTGCTGAGATGACATGTAGTTCCGAGGCTCAGAGTGTAAGAACTAATCTGTCGAAATATTTTATGTTTTAAATAGACTATGTGAGTGGTTTTCTTAAAAATGTTGTTTAAATATCAAACAGTTTCTCAGATAAAAAGTCTTTGTGCAACATTACATTTAGGATGGTTTTATACCCTAGTCATGGATTATGTTTAGTTAGTGCATGTCACTAGTGTGATAATATGAAAAATAGAAAAACCGTAAATATAATAATAAAATTATTTTAATTTATTAAAAATTAATGTAAATGTTGTACAGAGAGTCAGATTTAAATTATGAGACCACTGTTGAGTTAGTGAATGTATGCATTCCATAGGAAGATCCTAACATTGGTGGTTTTGGGCAAATAGCAGAAGTTAATTTTTGGTTGTAAATAAAATAAATATGTAATAATTTTTTTATATCAAATCCTTATAACTCATAAAGGGTAACTAGGATTGGAAATTTTAGAGTACTGTTGATCCCATGAGGGTGTGATTCCAATAGAAGTAGGTTATCATCGACTAGTGTGGGTTGAGGGTGAATGTTAATTTTTTAACATTATTAAGGTATATTTAAATAAACATGCAAGGAGGTTTCTCTAACTTTTAAACTGGTATTCGAATCATAAATATGAGGGTAATAATTAACACATAGTGGAATTATTTTCCATGAATTGAATAAAATTCGATCGTCAAGGGTCGACTAGAAAACATAGATTTCATACATTTTGAAAAAATACATGAATTTTTTTTTATTTTTCATTTTTCCCCATTCAGTGATGGAATTCCACCTCTTCAGTGCGGTGACAAGGCATTAATGATCTTCTTTAATGATAAATTTTAACAAAAGTGAAATATACACATTGTTTCTTTAATGAAGCAATGTAAATACAAGGCGATACAGCATAATAGAAATGTTATGAAACACTTTCTATTAATTAGATAACACATTTGGGAAAAAATGGGGAAATCCCTTGATGAACCAGTAGAGAAAAACGTCTCTAGTGAAAAATGAAAAATTACTGAGAATCACAAGCGATGTCAACACACCTCAAAGAACATAATATATGGAGTTGAACACCATTGGCATTGAATGAAACATGAATCCTTGTGGGAGGATCACATCAATGGAAAAAACCACTGAGGTTATTTTTTTTTAGTTTTTCCAGTTATTTATTCTAAATGATGAATGTGGATCAACCGATGAACAGGTTGATTAGAGGATAACTTATTATTGCAGGAGGGTGTTTTTTGGGTTTTATGTACCGGACCGGTCTAACCCAGACCCAAACTGGGATGGGATGGGTATGTTGAACTATACTAGGGCATGTTGGGGTCCCTAGGCTAGGTTGGCCGAGTTGGTCTGACCGGGTCAGAGCGGGCCCTGACATAGTCGTACTCTATTTATTAAAATGCCATTATCATAAAAATCGGATGCCCAATTGATGACCCATATATGGAGTTGGAACCATCACGACAAGTTTTACCTTTTGTGATACTATATAAAGTCCTTCATTGAATTCGAAATTCGATGAATACCTTGGTAATCTATTCTCCATGAATCAAGCGCACTATATATGGAAACACTATAGTTGGATGGGAACTAAAAAGAGCTGAAAGAGGCCCTATGGGGATCAACTACAATGACCCTGCGGTAAGTGTCTACACATGACCCAGCAAACCCACGATACTAGACATGAGGAGTACCTATTTATTTCCAGGATGGGAAGTGACTTTTGGCTATCCCGACTTGTGCATAGTGGGGAGCAGCTTTTGTGTGACCCAAAATTTCCATGGTACTAATCCGGGATGGGTACAACATTTGTTAATGGATAGCGGGATGCAGTTTCTGTGTGACCTAACATGACCACTGTACTCATTGAGGAGGTTTTCACTAGCATCCCAAGCTATTTGATGATATTATTAATTGTCTTACTATCCTAATATATATTATACATGGTTTGAGATGTCTTACATCTTGATCATGTTTGATGGTTTTCTATGTGGATTTTATTGTGGGTTATACGTTGTTGTTTTGGGGTCCCTAGTGAGAATATTGTTACTCACCCATGTATGTGCTTCACTGCACATGTTATTTCTGGTGTAGATGATCACCACCTTGATGGAGGACTTGGTGACCTAGGACCCAGTGGTGCCTAGTGAGACCTGGAAGGTAGGTAATACTTCTATGTCTATCAAGAGCTACTTTACACTTACCCATGAGGAAGGGGTTTCAGCAAATGGGATTCAGAGTTTTCCTTATACTTCCCTATTTTAGTTCCACTTTGTTTGGGTTTGTATTATACACCATTTGACATATTTTTTTACTTTTGATCAGTGTTTTTATAGTGGCATGCATGTTTAACTTTCCGTATTTGGGACATGGTTTTGTTTGCATGGGTACATGTAATCAAGAAAATGAATTTGAATTGTAGTTATACACCTTCTTCTCTAGTCTCCAACCCCTAGCCTTTAGAAGGTAGGCTTGGGGAATTTCATGGCATGGGCCCCTGAGGATGGATCACTACAAAGTGGTATCATTGGTGCTCAGTTCTACCTCATTGATTTGTAGATTTTTGATTTGTGTTTAGGAAAAAATGATAAATATTTTGAGTTTGACTTTCTAATTCAGGGATTCTGATATTGGAATGGTGGTCGATGTATCCATAAATTCGGTCCCTGAAATTTTCATTTAGTCTCTATACATAAAATCACTTGTTGCATGCACAATATAGGAATTAATAGTTTCTTCCTGATCTTCTTGAATTAGATTCAACTCACTATGTATAATCTATTAATTGTGGTACATATTTTTGTTGCATGATGCTTCCATGTGGACTACTATCCATGATTTCACCACAAGAACAAAGATGATCTGTGTGGTGATGAAATGTGTAAAGTGGCTCGTACCCGAGATAGAACTAATAGGTGGTGTACTACCTATAGTAACACTTGTGTTGTAGAACATGGAACTTGTTATATGAGAGGATAAGATACATTTGAAGTGTCACATCATAAGTTTTATCTTTAAAGACCCCCCATATTTGAAAGCTATCTTAACTCAGAGGAGGCTAAGGACTGACATGAGTTGGTGACAGAGTTTTATGCCTAGTTAGAAAACCATTAGAAAAGTAGGTGTCTCTAGTAGTTCTCCTTCTACGTTACACTTCACGACAATGTAATGTTTTAGATTACGCGATCTTATGTTGTTGTTACTCTTCTATCGTTAGAGCATTAGAACCTTTCCCAGTGATAGGTATCTTACCCTGAAATCTATGGGCTATGATAACCACAGAGAATCTCCAGGTTCGACATGATGACAAGATGGTATCATAGTACTCATCAAGGCGTACATACCATTCTATATTCTTGATGCATAAGAAATGACCAGTGCGGTAGGGATCAGATCCTTGAGAAATGTGTGTTTAGCGATATTTGAGCCAACTCTATTCCTCTATGCATTACTACATATGCTAGGGTGGTAGATAAAACTTTTGGTTTAAATTCCTTTGGCTAAGAAGATACAATTAGTGGATCTGAGCATTGGGAAAATAGGCAGCTGATGTCAGTATCATAAACATGGACAAGTAAGATATTTTGAGAAGAAGGCCCTAGGTAGGTTAATTACAGATCATGGCTCATAGGGTGAGCCTATTGAGCTTACGAAGGGGAGACACTTATCAAATGATGGGAGGGATTATCATTCTAGATATTTTTCATCCTGTCATGCTGATAGGAATAGATGAATCTATAGGGAGGCATTGGTTGTAGATGTGCTATGAGATTAAAAGGAGGTGGTTTATATTTCAACATGTTACAACCACCAATAGATCATGGTCCACACCATGATTAGCGAGCTACATGATAGGGGAAGGTAGTAGAATCACACTATCAAGGAGTTTGACATAGTGGCCCTAGGAATTATTTGAGGCACAATTTGTTTCTACTAGTAGCTGTCATATTAAAATAAATAGGTGACAATCATTCCTTCTATTCACCAATATTGTTAAAGACCTATAGATTCTGATTAAATCATTGATTTGATCATTATGATTGGAGATACCATCATGATGAGACAGGATAATAACACCTATGTCGATGGTGCTATTTGAACCTTCAGGAAACAGTTTTGGTTGGATCATCTTGGTGGAACCATCGAGGCCTTACAAAGTTTGTTTGGGTATGGAAAGGTCATCTATAGTTCATGATCGGATGTACTATTTTAGGAAAAATGATGGGTTTTTTCTTTGTGGGGAAAAAAAGAAAAAACCAAACAACATAAGAAAAATTTATGCATTATAGTGTGCATTCGAGCACTCTTGGGTCCTCTAGACGTACCCTTTTCTGAGTTGATGTTTTGAGTTTTCAGTTCCCAATAGGAGTGGTGGAGTGTGGAATCGTGCTTTAAAAATATGCTTCCATGATTACCTCTATATAGGGAGATTTAATTCTTCATCATTATATATCATTGATGGCACCGATATTCGCATTAATATATCATATTACGTTTATATAGCTTCGTGAGAAGGGGGTGTAGGTGGGGGACTCTTAGAGGAAGGGATTAGTAAACCCATGGTTTGAGGTTATGTGTGGATTACTGGTACATTAGCACAATGGAGTTGGAGATTAGTACCCACTAACAAATGGTGGATGCAAACATCAATTAATTAAATTGTCTTGGCTTTCACATGGAGGGAAAGGTGCCCATAGTCTTTTCTAAAATTATGAAAAAGATGATGGATGGAGTTCCTCTAGGAATATGACATCATAGTATTCCATTCTCATGGGAAAAAATGGGATATAGGATGCTCTATGTAGAACACCCAGTTCACAACTACTGAACAAGGCCTCATAGTATTCATCCTCACTTTAGTTATCCTTTGTGGATACAGAGGAGACCAAATTTCTTTAGTCGAAAGTGGATTCCCCTCTACACATACAACATGTTGGGAAGGCACAACACAGACATTCCAGTTTCAAGAATAAACATTCCTAGATGTCCATAGGACTTTCCCTAATAGATATTCAAAAGGGGAGGAGAACATCATACATTTCAGAGGGTGCACAATTGTACAATTTATATATCTAGAGGAGGTGTTGAGGGAGTTTTATATATCCCCTTTGGTAGTACATCCTGGTGTATAGAATAACTACCAATACCTCCGACATTAGTAATGGTGTCTAGGGATGAAGGTAATAGTGGAAGATTTTTGTTTCACGATGTCTCACTTGACATCAGTGATAGAGAGTATCAGGTTATAGTAGGCATGGACCCACCATATGATGTACTAAAATGAAAGTGGGATGGTATCAATATGTACTTCGTGATGGGGTTTCCATGCACATCCATGGCCACAATTTTCTCAAGGTGATTTTTGACTAACTCACCATGTCAGATCAATTCTTACACATCCAGGAGAAGGGATCAGTAAAGGTATTGTGACACCCCTATGTCAAACAGATATTGCAGATACACAGGGTTCCTTAGACAATCCTATCAGATTGGGATGCATTCTATATATCTCGGTTGTGGAAGGGATTATAGGAAGCGTTCAAGACTCTACTACATTTGAGCAGAGCATTATAAGCTCAGATAGATGGTTAGATAGAGCAGACCATAAACACCTTGGAAGACATGCTTCATGCTCACATCCTAAATGATAGTTGTAGTTGGGATGACCACCTACCACTGGTTGATTTTGCATTCAAGAATAGATATCAATCAACCAATGGAATTTAAATATATGAGCCCTTGTACAGATGGCCTTTCAGAACACCTCTATGTTGGACATACCTAGTAGAGTCCATAATCATTGGCCAGTAGTTGGTAAAGACTACCACGAATAAGGATAACATCATCGAGGAGTATATTATGACTACATAGAGAAGTCATAAAGTTTATGTGGACATGAGATAGATACCATTTTATTTGAGGAGGCAGACCAACTTTTCATTCTGGTCTCACCCTGATGAGGATTATTGAGATTTGGCTGGGGTGACAAGTCATATATGAGGTTCATCAGACATTTCCATATTCTAATAAATGTTTGTGAGGGGACATACTGAGTATCTCCGCCCATATATTCTCCAAGTGCAAGATATTTTCCATGTGTCGCAGCTGAGGAGGTATGTGCATGATCCCTCAAACATAATCGATTGGGGTGAGCATGAAATTGACAATGGGGTGACGTTTGCGAATATTCAAGTTGAGATAGAGGAATGATAGGATATGGTCATTCATGCATGGTAGATTCCTTTGGTGCACATTTTGTGGTAGCACGACAATCTCTGTGATATAAAATGGTAGAATGAGGCTCAGATTTGTGCTTAGTACCACATTTGATAGTTTATCCATGTTTTGGGTTATGAGGATGTAAATACCAAAAAGGTGGAGTAATGTTATGTCCCTTAAATTTTATAAGTTGTTTTCAATTATATGTCATTATTTCCGGAAAAAGAGCTAAGATGGTGTTTGATTCAAAGGCCCATATTTTATAAAATGATCGGTTAAAGAATGTCATGTTTTAAATAGCACATATGAGCAGTTTTCCTGAAAGGGTTGAATATATCTCAAAATATTGCTCAGATAAAAAATATGAGGGCACCATTGTGTTCAGGAGAGTGATTTTACCCTAGTTGTTACTTATGTTCAGTCAGCATAGAACCCTATTGAGGAAAACTAAAAATTTAATAACCATAAATAAAATATTTGAATAAAATAATTTTTTTTAACATGCTTATAACTCATGAATGGTGACTCAGATTGAAAATAAGAGACCACAGTTGTTCTCATGGGGGTATTCATTCGTTAGGAATATTCTAACATTTGATGGTGGAAGCCAACAATCGATGTTATATTTTCGGCTGTAAATGAAATAATTATGTATTAATAATTTTTTTTTTCAAATCCTTAAAAATTTTAAACGGTAACTCAGATTAAAAATGCAAGAGTACCATCGAGCTCATGAGGGTTTACATTCTTTAGGAGGAGCATGTGCTTTACTACCATGGGTCGAGGGTTATTGTCAATTTTGTAACTTTTTCTAATATTCATATAAATAAACATGTGAGAGTGTTTTTATAACATTTAAAGTAGTGATCAGATAATAAATTAGAGGTCGCCATTGATATCAAAATGGAGGGGTTCTTCTAGAATGGACATAACATTGACTGGTAAGCATAGATCAGAAATAATATTTTTTGAAATTGTTTGGAAATAAAAAAATAAACAATAATGTTATTTAATTTTTCTTATATCAACATTGAGGTGTGTCACTCTTACACTGCAGTGTGGAGATGTAGTGATGATGAGACCCTTTAAGGATAATTCATGATGAAAATAAAATATACACATTGTTTTATTAATGAAACAATGTAATGACATGGATACACAAGATAACCAAAATGCTAGGAAAAGTTCTTCTTTTAATGTGATAACACATTGAGGGTATCAAACCAGGTATACCTATAAATAAAAAATGGAAAAAATCATCTTCAATGAAGAATGATTATCGACATAGAATCATTATCGATGTCAATACACCTCGATGAAAGGGATTGGAGGGAGATAGATGCTGATGACATTGAATGGAACTAGATTCCTCGAGGGATGATCGCTTTAGTAGAGAACACCATTGAGGTAGGATTTTTTTTGCATTATGTATCCCCGTATTTTATTCTAAATGATGAATGTGGATCAGCCTAAGAACAGGTTGACCCATAGATCAGTCATTCTTGTGGGAGGTTGTTTTACATGGAATTTTTATATCGGGATTATTTGTTCATTGATAGAACATAAATACCATACCATCACATGATTATATACCTATAATGTGGAGGCCACGGTCCGATTAAAACATGGATCACACACCTAAACCTTATGATTTTAGTGTGTTCTAAGAGGATGCATCTGTGAAATGGACGTATGGAATATTCGAAGACATTTAATGGAAGATTTCATCACTCAGATGTCATAGGCGCAAGAGGCACAAAGAACGGACCCCCGGAGCAGAACTTGTGGTCCACGGAAGAGGAATCTTCTAGCACACCATAATACTGCGCGAAATGGAGCACAGTGGCCAGATAGAGGGACGATGATGTAGTCGGGGCCACTGGCCAAGACAGCATGTCACGAACCATCCTTGAGGCCCGTGCCGTGACTACCCCAAGCCCGCCTTCCATAGGCCAGGGGCTGGCGACTAGCACCAAAGGTGTAAATCCCGCTAACTGGGAAGGAATTGCCTTTATAAAAGCAAACAAACACCATAGTGCACAAGCGGAAGTAAAACAATAAGTACAAAAGAAAGTGCTGAAAAGTAATTGGGCCAGAATACAAACCCAACTGAATGTACAGCTACAAGTGAACGAAAGTACAAAAGAAAAAGACAAACAGCTGGAAGAAAGGAAGAAGCCCCTGGGTCGTCCTCCTCAGATCCTACCTGAAGGGTAGGTATAGATAGTGCAGCTCCTGGATCGTTCACCACAGATCCTACCTGAAGGGTAGGTACAAATAGCGCAACTCCTCAATGTTCCCACCCATCAACCCCATTCGAGTGTCGTCTCACTGTAAAGTCCTCCTCCAGATACCGTCTAGTCCTCGAACACTCAGCCTCCGTCAGCTCTGACTGTCGTCTGCAACCAACACAAAGAAGTGAATGAATAGGTCGTGCAGGGGTGAGTATAACGATACTCAGTAGGGAACCCGAGACCCTCAAGGTCTCACTAAAACCAACAAGGATAACCACAAAGAATATCTCAACAGATAATCTCTACATAGGTATATGCCCATACATATATCTATGTTATCAAGTAACCCATCTCAATCATGAGGAACCACAAAGATTCTGAAATCAACAGATAACCGCTACCCAGGTATATGCCCATACATATACCTAACTTTTCAAATAACCCATCTCATTCATGAGGAAATGGAAAGGTCAAAAGACTCAGCACAAACCAAGATTTTCATTATCGATACCATAACTTCTGAAGAGATCTGTACCTGGAGTGTACATTAGTCCTGTAACGACTCTGAGGTACTGCTCACTAACCTAAGACTGCTGAGGAACTCTCCTGTCGAGTACCGCGGGTTAGCCACCCAAACACAGTAGTGTTTCCCGCTGGGGTATTCCATCCAAACACAGTAGTGCGCACCCCCTAGTAGCCTGCAGAGGTACTCTTCGGACGAGTACCACAGGTCTGCACTGTCACACAGGTAGTGCTCCATCCGCCATGGGTTATCACCTCACAAAGTAGTTCTCCGTACACTGGGTTTGTCGACTCACTCCAAGTCAAGCCGGTCAACCAGTCGTCAGGTCTCAGCCGGCTACACGGTCTCCGTACTCTGCACGCTCATCTTCGAGAGGGTCCGCTCCACGAGCTACAGGTCGATACTCCAAGTATCACATGTCCCAAGAAGAATTATCTCAAAGGACAGCCTCGTCACATGGGTCTCAACGCAACAAACGGCGCGTCAATCGGACGCCCGGTCTGTGTGTTACTAGATTTTTTGTCCCCGGGGCCCAGTTGGTTTCGTGTGATAACCAATCTGTCTGTATCTCAAATATACCCCAAACTCTCATAGGGTATACTCATAGGGACCGTTTATCAATGTGATCACCAACACCGTTGAAGGTTCGTCAAATGAACGTCCAGTCTGAAAGTTATCAGCTCTTCCGTCCAAGGGCCCGGTTGGATTTCGTGTGCAATCAAACCCGGCCACTATCCAACTGCATACAAAACCCAAGATAAGTATTCCAAAAGATTCTTCTCATCAAGAGGAATCCAAACAATTCAACGACACATCAATCGGACGTCTGGAACTCATGTTACGAGAATTTCTACTCCGAGGGCCCGATTGGATTCGTGTACGAACCAACCTGGCCGAACACAAAGTACTCCGAAACCTTGAGTGCAATATACCGAAAGGACCATCTCGATCCAAGGGTTGCATTGTAAATGACGGTACGTCGATCGGAGGTCTGTAGATAATGATATGGGCATTTGACCGAAATTGATCTGAAAACGGGGGGGTCTGGGCCCAGACCGACCCGCCCCCCCCCCCTCGGGTCCGCCCAAATCGGTTCTACCCGACCCTGGTCCGGGTCTGACCCGGATGGCGCGACCCCGCCCGGCCGGGGTGGCTCGGCCCGGCCCGGGCGCGACCCGGCTCGGCCGGTGGGTCGGCTCGGCCAGTTACGATCGAGCGGAGCGGAGCGGGGCGCTGCCCCCGCGTGAAGAACCGCGGCCCCGCGTGGGGCTGCCCGTGCCAGCGGATGTGGCAGCCGGCCCCGTCCCGCCACCCCCCTTCGGTGCAGCGTGGTCACGGGACCGCGCTCCGCCGCCGCGGCTTCAGCCGCGGTGGCTTCTTCCGGCGGCGCGCCGGGCGCCGCCGCCCCCTGCCGCCGGCGCCGCCGTACTGACGAGGCGCACCGGCGGGCTATTCCGTGGACCACCGGACGGGTTCCGGTGGTCAAACAAATCGTGAAGTCTTCGCCAATGGCCCTCCCGAGACCCGTCCTTCACTGCGAGGATCCAACAATGCCCATGCGGCTTTGTTTGTCGTTTTCCGGCGAGGCACGGTGACGTCTTGGCTTGTTCAACTTCATCAGTGCGGCGCGACCGTGTTGCGGTTCTTATCCCTTCCTCATAATTTCCGCGTGGTGCAATAGCACCGCGCCACCTTTCATGTGCCGCAACAAATTCAAACAACATGGGGGGAGGAGGGTAGGCCGTGTTCGTGCGGTCCGACCTCCTCCCATTATAATGATAACAAGCGGCTATCTAATAGAATTTGACGTATGAAATAGAAATAATTCATGGAAAAAAAAATAATCTTCAACATCAATTCGCATGAACTAACGATCCACGGATCAACCTGGAAGTGGTTGTTCTGCGCTCGTATTTATTTTCTCAGAAGATAAGAGAACACCAAATAAATTCCCCTACCTCAAGGGTCAATTTTCGTTGATGATATCACGAAATAGCAAACGTCAATTCGTTGATGTCATCGTAAGGGAGGAGATGATGGTTTCGACAATCTTTGGAATTCATCGCTCCCATAAAGTGCCTTCATTCCCGGCTCAAGCTTCATTCGTCGAAGATTCGTCGGAAATAGAACTGTTCTTCGTGGAAGGAGGGATCACTTCTATTTCTCCAGAGGTTCACCCACAAATAATATTTGTTATCCAAATACCAAAATAGATTACTCCCACATTATAGAAAATCCAACCAATTCAAACTAAATCAAAAAGATGAGTTCTGTCATTTAATTAATAGGGATATTAATTAATTGAGTTGGCAAACTTAATGAGAGGGAGGTGGAGAGTTTAAAAAACAGAGAGGAGTTAAAAAATTAATGAAGGAACGCCTTAATGGGGTTAAGGGGAGTTATGGAAAGATCAAGGGGGGTTAAAGAATATGAAGTGGTGGGTTTGTGTGGGCCCCACCACCCTTATAACCTTCCATGGGAAGTTGGGTAGTTACCCAACTTCCACACAAAGCATAAAACCACTTAGAGTAAATATAAATTGTAGTTTAATTTTTATTTTTAACTTCACAATTATTATCAACTTCCCTCCTGTAAACGCAACTCTGGAAAAGGTGTTCCTAAGAAATTACCGGCGTTGTAGTTTCATCGGTTCCCTTGGAATTTGATTCCGAGCACCGGTTCAAAAGTTAGAAATTCCCGCTCGTTCGTTCACAGAACGTACCCGAGCAAAACTTCGGATAGATATTCCAGACACACCGGGCCTCGGAATCTAGGCCCGTCAGAAACTACGTTCTTGTAAAATCCCAAAGAAAATTAAGAAAAAAATCCCTCAAATTTTACTGGTCTTTAAATTACTCCCTCCTCATGGCTTTACATCACTGTAAAGCATTAACACTAACTAGGGATACAAAAGCGGTACTGAGCACGCATATGAGCCTTCCTCTCCCAGGTGATCCCCTGGAGGCTCTCATACTGCCAAAGAAAGCGCACTCAAGGAATCGACCATCTTCATAGGATCCGCTCCTGTCGATCATCGATCTCCACTGGAACATCCACAAAAGTAATCCCATCACCATCGTCCAACTCCTCATCGTCGAAGATATGCGAAGGGTTGAGAACGTATCTCCACAGTTGAGATGAGTGGAAGTCGTCGTGCACTTGGTGCAACTGAGGTGGATGGGTCAAGCGGTAAACCATCCCGCCTACCCACCTGAGGACCTAGGAATGGTCCGTTAAACCTCAGAGATAACATGCCACCTTGGTCACATCTCAGTAAACGTCGTCGTGGTGAGACCCGTATAAGGACGTGATCATCATCCTCGAACTCTAGAGGTCTCCAATTCATGTTAGAACTGAAACTCAAATGATAGCTGCCATGAGGGTATGGTTGACCGACTCAAGAGTGATTGGTCGCACCCTCCTGTGAAAGAGTTTATCCTCTATTTCCGGTGGATTCCTTTTCGCCGACCAAGGAAAACCCATCCCGACGTTTTCCTAAAACCGTCAATTTGAGTATGAACAATTATTGCTCATTCCATACTCAAACTAACATCATAAGACCTCGACGCTGCCACCAAGAGATTCCAACCGAAACTCTCACCTCGAGGGTCTGACCACACCGTTAGCGTAAGTGTGATTATCGAGTCTCCTCCCAAGGTATCTCTAGACGTGAGGTTCATTTCCACGGCATACCAGAAACTCTAGGTATGGAACAAGATTTGTGAAAGAACGGAATGATTCATATCGACGTCTGTTACTACAGTAGCTAGTAGTGGACACAGACTATCCCTTGAATCATTTTTAGAGCCATTGGGTCACACTCCTTGACCGCATGCAGCCACACTTTCCTCCGCCCTCCAGCTCCCTGAGCCTGGCAGGGATAACTAAGGCAGGTGGTTGTAGCATGTTAAAACGTACACCACCTCATGTTGCTCTCCTAGCTCTGCCTCCACGTATTCTTCTTCGCATACTCATCTCTCCTTTAAGCTTTCACTTTTTGAAACATTTAACATGCTAAAGTCTCTATGACTGGCGTCAGTTTCCCATTTCTTACTACATGGTGCAGTCTTCATCCTCCCCTGGATGATTTGCACCTTCCTTGCCTATGATCTGAAAGAGCTACTAAAATTTCTCCTTTTCTGAAAAGAGAAACTCGGTCTCATCCCCTGGATAATCCACACCCATTTCTTAATACTGTCAATCCTAGCATGAATGATGTATTCATGCCATAGATGACGTCGTAAGGCCTCGACGTAACTACCAAGAGATCCAACCGTCACTCTCACCTCCAAGGGTCAAGTCACGCTGTTGGAATCAGTGTGAAGTCACTGGGTCTCCTCTAGTAGAAATCTAGAAAGTGAGGGTCAAGTCAATAGTTTTAACCAAGACCACTCAGTATCAACCAAACAAAGGGACATGAAAGAAAACATCCCAAAGATAAGTGTCTTTTTATTATTAAATCTCATAGTACAAAGACACGAATACAATAGCAACATGGAACTAGAAGTACAAGGGATGTATCCACTAGTTCCTCTCCTATCCACCTGCTCCCGGAGCTCTACTGTATTTTCCACTGCTCGGCTGTTGCTCATGCACCAGCCGCTGCTTCTGTCTTGGTGGCTCCTGAAACAACCGCGTATCAACTGTGCGGGGGGTCGTACAGTCACGTGACAGGTGACCCTTCCTGCCGTAGGTGTAACACTGTCTGTTTCTGGCATTCCTGGATCTGACCCCACCCTGGGTTCCCCACACCACAGGTCCTAAAACCCGAGATTGCCCAACTGCTGGTCTGATCCTCCTGGACCTCTGCATCATCTGTCTACTGCCCACAGATCATTAGGCTACTGATTAAAAAACATGCGGCAAAGGCAGCAACTCTTGAACACACTCGGGGTGTAGAGCTACTGGCATAAACTCCACCCTAAAGAAGGTCTCGAAGTCTTCCCATTCGAAGGTCATTCTATTTCAAAACTGGAACAAGTGGCTCCACCACCTGCCTACTGCTGCCCGAAGAAGGCTGGCAGCAAAGATCACCATGAAGTCTACAGGCGTCCCCAGTAGCATGAAGACTCTCACCACAGCCTCCAGCCAATCCTTAGTCGCCTGCAGGTTAGTCTCTCCCCAGAACCCGGGTGGTCTCTGGCACTGGAACTCATGCAGCACACTCAAGTGGCGTGCATCTCCTATTGCTGGGGCTGGTGGCATCGGTGCCCCAACGAATGGTACTACCACTGGTGCCTCTGTCGGTGCCTCAACTGCAAGAGGGCCTTGTACCGAAGCCTCGTCACTTGGCAGGATGTCAGTACTCACATCCCTCTAGGCTCTAGCTGATCGTCCGTGAAAAGGAATCCTGAAGGAAACATCGTGACATGATCAAACAATTATACCTGGTGAGCTGACCTAGTTTGAGCTGATATTTAAATAAAACTTTTAGAGACACACACACAATCAGTGTTTTCATGCACAATGTCGGAACTCAGTTTTCAGGGTCCTGGTGTATGGATACGCCGGCCGCCCACACCAACTTTGGACTCCCTAAACTAAAGACCACACTCGGTACCCTTAACATTGTTGCTTCATAGAAAGAAAATATTAGAGTTATAAGTTCTGCGGTAGAATCAACTCCTCTGATACTTATATGTCATGACCCATCCTTGGGGCCCGTGCCGTGACTACCCCAAGCCCGCCTTTCATAGGCCAGGGGTGGAGACTAGCACCAAAGGTATAAATCCCGATAATTGGGAAGGCATTTCATTTATAAAAAAACAAACACCACAGAGCACAAGAGGAAGTAAAACACTAAGTACAAAAGAAAGTGATGAAAAGTAAATGGGCTAGAATACAAACCCAACTGAAAGTACATCTACAACTGAACGAAAGTACAACAGAAAAAGACAAACAGTTGGAAGAAAGGAAGCAGCTCCTGGGTCATCCTCCTTGGATCCTACCTGAAGGGAAGGAATAGATAGTGCAGCTCCTGGATCGTCCACCATGTATCCTACCGGAAGGGTAGGTACAGATAGTGCAGCTCTTCAATGTTCTCTCCTGTCAACCTCCTCTGATTGTCGTATCGCAGTGATGTCCACCTCCGGATACCGTCTAGTCCTCGACCACTCGGCCTCTGTCAGCTCTGCCCGTTGTCTGCAACCAACACAATGATGTGCGGGCATAGCCTGTGAAGGGGTGAGTATAACAATACTCAGTAGGGACCCTGAGACCCTCAAGGTCTCACTAAAACCAACAAGGATAACCAAAAAGAAGATCTCAACAAATAACCTCTACTTAGGTATATGCCAATACATATACATATTTTATCAAGTAACCCATCTCAATCATGAGGAAACACAAGATTATAAAATCAATGGATAACAACTACCCAGTTATATTCCCATACATATACCTAATTTATCATGTAACCCATCTCATTCATGAGGAAACACAAAGGTCAAAAGACTCAGCTCAAACCAGGATTTTCATTATCGAAACTGTAACTGCTGAAGAGATACGTCTCTAGAGTGTACAGTGGTCCTGTCGTGACTCCGAGATACTTCTCACTAACCTAAGACTACTGAGGTACTCCTCCTATCTAGTACCTCGGTTCAGCCACCCAAACACAGTAGTGCTTCTCGCCAGGGTATGCCACCCAAACACAGTAGAGCACACCCCCTAGTTGCCTGCAGAGGTACTCTCTGGACGTGTACCGCGGGTCTGCACTGTCACACAGGTAGTGCTCCATATGCCATGGTTCTTCACCTCACAATGTAGTTCTCCATCCACTGTGCTAGTCGACTCACTCCAAGTCGAGTCGGTCAAGCAGTTGTCAGGTCTTAGCCGGCTACACGGTTTCTGTACTACGCATGCTCATCTCCTGGAGGGTCCGCTCCATGAGCTATAGGTCGATACTCCATGTATCACAAGTCCCACTAAGAATTATCTCAAAGGACCGCCTCGTCACAGGGGTCTCAACGCAACAGACGGCGCATCAATCGGATGCCCGGTCTGTGTGTTACTAGCCTTTTCGTTCCCGGGGCCCAGTTGGTTTCGTGTCCGAACCAATCCGGCTGTATCTCAACTGTACGTCGAACACTCATAGGTTCTACTAATAGGGACCATTTCTCAAATTGATCACCAATGCCACTGACGGTTCGTCAAACGGACATCCAGTCTGAAATTTATCAGCTTTTCCGTTCTAGGGGCCCGGTAGGATTTTGGGTGAAATCCAACATAGACACTATTCAACTGCATCCAAAACCCAAGAGAAGTATTCCAAAAGCTCCATCTCATCAAGAGGAATCCATCAAAGTTGACGGCACGTCAATCGGACGTCCGGAGCTCATGTTATGAGTGTTTCCGCTTTGAGGGCCCGGTTGGTTTCGTGTATGAACCAACCTGGCCAAACCCAAAGTATTCTGAAACATTTAGTGTGATATTACCAAACGACCAACTCGATCCAAGGGTAGCATCGCAACATACGGTGCGTCGATCAGAGGTCCGTAGCCCATGATATGGGCATTTGACCGAAAGTGATGTGAAAACGGGGGGTCCAGGCCCGGACCGACCCGGCCCACCCCCCTGGGTCGGCCCGAACCAGGTCGACCCAACCCGGGTCTGAGATGGATGGCGTGACCAGGCCCAGCCGGGGTGGCCCGGCCTGGCCTGGGCGTGACCCGTCCCAGCCGGTGGGTTGGCTCGGCCAGTTATGGCAGAGCGGTCTGGAGCGGGGCGCTGCCCCCGCGTGAAGAACTGCGGCCCCACGTGGGGCCGCCCGTGCCAGTGGACGCGGAAGTCGGCCATGTCCCACCACCCCCCTCCGGTCCTACGCGGTCATGGGACTGTGCTCCGCCGCTGCGGCTTCAGCCATGGTGGCTTCTTCCGGCGGCGCACCGGGCGCAGCCGCCACCCACCGTCGTGCCGGCGAGGCGCGCCGGCGGGCTGTTCCGCGGACCACCGGATGGGTTCGGTGGTCGGAATATTTGTGTCGTCTTTGCCAATGGACCTCCCGGGAGCCGTTCTTCACTGCGAGGATCCCACAATGCACGTGCGGCTTCATTTGTCAATTTCCGGTGTGGCGCGACAACGTCGTGGCATGTTCAACTTCATCAGCGCGGCGCGACGGCGCTACGCTTCTTAGCCCTTTGTCATAACTTCCGCGCAGTGCAATGGCACCGCACTGCCTTTCACGTGTCACAAAAAATTTAAACAATAAGTGTGGAGGAGGGTCGGCCATGTTCATGCGGTCTGACCTCCTCCTGTTATAATGATAGCAAGCGACCATCTAATAGAAGTCGACGTACGGGAAAGAAATAATTCACGAACAAAAACAATAATCCTCAACATCAATCTGCATGAATGAATGATCTACGGATCAACCATGAATTGGTTGGCCCACACTCGTCATTCGTTTCTCTAAAGATAATAGAACACCAAATAAATTCCCCTGCCTCAAGGGTCGTTGTTGGTTGATGATATCGTGAAAAGGCGGACGTCGGTTCGTTGACATCATCGTAAGGGAGGAGATGAAGGTGTCGACAATCATTGGTGTTCGTCGCTCCCGTAAAGTGCCTTCGTTCCTAGATCGAGCTTCGTTCGTTGAAGATTTGTCTGAAAGAGAACCGTTCTTTATAAAAGGAGGAAGCTCTTCTATTTCTCCAGAGGATCCCCCCCAAATAATATTTGTAATCCAAATATAAAAATAGATTACTCCCACCTTAAAGGAAAGCCGACCAATTCAAACTAAATAAAAAATAAGAGTTGTTTCATTTAATTAATAGGGATAATAATTAATTGAGTTGGCAAACATAATGAGAGGGATGAGGAGAGTTTAAAAAATGATAGGAGTTAACAAATTAATGAAGGGAAGCCTTATTGGGGTTAAGGGGAGTTATAGAAAGATCAAGGGGGGTTAAAGAATAAGAAGGGGTGGGGTTCGTGTGGGCCCCACCACCCTCATAACCTCAAATGGGAAGTTGGTTAGTTACCCAACTTCCACCCAAAGCTTAAAACTACTTAGATTAAATAAACATTGTAGTTAAATTTTTATTTTTAACTTCACAATTATTATCAACTTCCCTCGTGGAAACGCAACTCTGGAAAAGGTGTTTCTAAGCAATTACCGGTGCTGCGGTTTCATCGGTGCCCTCGTAATTCGATTCCGAGCACTGGTTCAAAAGATAGAAATTCCCGCTCATTCATTCACTGAACCTACCCGATCTAAACTTCGGATATAAATTCCGGACACACCGGTCCTCGGAATCTAGTGCCGTCAAGAAACTGCGTTCTTGTAAAATCCCAAAGAAAATTAAGAAAAAAGTTTCCTTTAATTTATGGGTCTTTACACAGCAGCTAGCAGAGATACGAGAACTCTCGACCGCATCGGTGGAGCATCCCATAGCCGTGGAACACAACTTGGTATAACATGCATTCCCCTAAACACTTTTCGAACTTGAGTGACATGGTTTGATCTCCCACGTGACATGCCCGAGACGCATTACATATCCAGGATGATGCGAACCTGTCTACCTATGTAGCGGGCCATGTAGGGAAGTGGGCAAGACTCGCGACCAGTGAGTCGAACCTTCACGTATTGCGCCAGACCCTTGCCCAGCAGGCCGGACATTCCCCCAGAAGGCCGAACCCGCCCCATCCAGTCAAGCCGTATGTGACCGAGTTGTTGGGAGACCTAGTGGGATGGAACCCCGGCGAACCTAGATGGGTCCACCGAGGAACAATTGACATGGCCCACTAGTCAGGACAGATCGGGCCAACCCAAACCCGAATCGGGTTAGGTGGAGTCAGTTTAACTAAACCGGGGCATGTGGGGCCCCCGGGCCGAGTTGGTCGGGTCGGTCTGACTGGGTCCGACTGGGCCTAGATGCAACTGACCCCATGTTGACTAATACACCATTAACAAAAAAATAGTTGCATGATTGATGATTTTTTTTGTGTTATTGGAACCATCATCATGGGGTGAATAGTTTGGTATACTCAATAGAGGATTTCATGGAAGTTGAAATTTGTTGGATTTCGTGAGAAGAATTTCTCCCAGAATCAAGTACACAATGTGTAAAAACCCTATAGATGGATGAGACCTAATGACTAATGACCATATTCTATGAGTGGATTAGCTATGATGTCCTATTGGGAAGCTGCTCTGTGTGATCGGGTAGGCCCATGGTGGGAAGTGCTTCTATGTGACCTCAGAGAACAACGAAAATAAAAAGTGGAGTACCTCAATATGGAAAAGGTGTTAAGCGGCTTCTATGTGACCTAACATTCCCATGATGGGTAGAAGCTTCTATGTGAACCAACATACCCAAGGTTATCATCTTGGAAGAGTACCACATCAGTCCAAAAATTGTTGAATGCAGCTTCTATGTGACCTCGTAGGCCCACTGTAGTCATTGTGGTGGAGTACTCTAGCAACCCAAGGTGTTCGATGATATGACTGGTAGATTTATGTTCTTACAATAAGTTATTCATAGTGTGGGTTTTCCTACTTTGCGATCATGTTTCATGTTTTTATCTTTGGATTCCTTTGTTTTATTTTATTTTTTGATTTGAGTTCTTTACAGAGTATATTGTTACTCACCCATGCGTGAGATTCATTAGCACGTGCTGTGTATGGTGTAGATGATTTCCTCCATGACGGAGTAAATGATGGCCTAGGACCTAGTGGTTCCCAGTGAGACCAAGTAGGAAGGGTGTACTTTTATGGCTTTCAGTAGCTACTCTACACTTACCCATTAGGTGGGGTTTTAAACAATCGACATTCAAGGATTTCCATGTACTTTCCCATTTTCTGTTCAGTTTTATCTGGGTTTTTATTCTGTCCATTTGACCTATAGTTTTATCATTTACTTGATGGTTGTTTCATGGCATGCATGATTACCTTTCCAACATTGGGACATTGTTTTATGTTCGTGAGTATAGGTACTTAAGAAAATTCCACCCACATGCAGGTTGACTCCTTCGACGCTAGTCGCCATCCCCCGACCATTGGGAGGTGGGCTTGGGGGATTTCACAAAAAATGCCCCAAGGGACAGTTCGTGACAATAATGATGGTGTAGACTGTCTTAAAGGGTCAAGAATATGTTTTAATAGCAGAATATATGGTCATATTGATTTTGAGTGCTGATGTAATGAGAATAAGGTTGCTAATGATGTAAGTAGAAAAAAAGATATAAAGAATCCACCACACAAACATCAATGATACACGTGCAATAAAATGAGTAATTATGATAATCAATGCCATAATCCTGGGGTTATTAATGATGATCGATTTCAACAACCTCTTAAGACCAATAAAAAAATCACATGTGATCACTATTGGTGATGTTGAGTATGACCATGAAGTAGTGGAATGATTTAGTTTTTATCTAATGGGATTCCAGAATAAAGTTGTAGAATTTCTTTTTATAGTATTATGGAATATGGAAATATCGACGTAGTGTTCCACTAGGGTTTTTTTCATGAATTTGAATGATTATGATGTGTGGCACTGGTAACAATGAAATGTTAATGAGGAAATAAGGTGATGTTTTTTGAAAACAAATTATTTAGTGATATATGTCCCTTAATATAATCATGATCATGAGATAATATTATTTTGATAATGGTATGTTGGATACAAATAAGTAAATTGGGAAATATTAGTTTCTTTGAAACTAGTGAAGGATTTATTGACATGTGGGTTATGTTATCTCAGATTTAGTTTACATCTTTTCTGGGCTTATAGATAATAAAACATACATGTCTTTAATAAAGTTATATGGTATTTTAGTTTTATACAAGGACTCATGAAAATACTTGATTATGTTATTCACATGTTTGGAATGTGACAAAAAATATCTACCTTATGATATATTGGAGATAAAATTTAAACTACTTTAGTTTGGCTCTTCTTATATATGTAGATTTTTAGTTTTTGGAAGGATTGTTAGGTTTATGAAATTATGGATATTGTAAGTTATATATTAGTTGATGTTTGTTAGATTAATTTAATATCCCACTATATGTAGATTTATACATATTTTCTAATCCATGTTAACATTTTTGTTGAGACATAAGGAATGAAATCTCATTCAATTTATGGATCACATGATCTACTAACACTTCAGGAATGACTAATTCAAATATATTTCACTGAATAAGAGATGATGTGGGAATTGTTCAAGGTATAAAAAAAGTGAGATTGTGCTGAAATAAATTATGTATTTCATCTCATGTTCTTAATATTTATTGAAAGGCTATTGAAGCCCAATAATCTTATCATAGTACCTTATTGACTATTAAATTAGATAGTCCCTTATGTCTTTGCATATTCCTTGATTCTTGGTTGTTATCTTTCTCCAAACCTGGCTCTCTATCACTCTCCAAAAGAACCAGATGTTTATATATTTATTCCATATCCTTGTATTCACTTCCGAATTATGTAATCATTTGTGAAAACCCAACTATGAGTTATTTGGGTAACCATTTGGTTTCTAACATTTCTTTTTAAAATGTTGTTTTAGTATTTCTTGTTATGATGTAGGTTTCTACGAATGAAACATTGAACTTGTAAACATTTTATAACCTTGAAAATTTTCAATGGATAAATTAAATTTAAGGGTGTTATAGTGTTAAACGATGTGATTTAATGATATAAGTTTTTTTAATTTCATTGATATCTTGTATTGTATGATACATCATGCATAGCATTCACTATACACAACACTATATTAACATGAAGAATACACAACAATATTAATGGCTTGTGTTAAATTCAATTTAATGTTATTTTGATAGAATTCATTTCATGAAAGACTGAATTTTATGGATTACTAAATATAATAACCTAGTCATTATAATGGAATTTATGAATAATATTAACATCTTCAATTTTTTTTTATAAAAGTGAATATATAAAATAATAAAATCATTTTTATGTATTTTATTATTGAAATATATATGTAATAAATTCAATTTATTGTTTTAAATTAATCTTAAATGTTATCAAGGAATAATATAATTACAAATTTATTTTTACGGATAAAATGTATATTTTTCTAAAAATACAGTTTTATCGCCTTTTAATAAGAACCCATTTTAAATCTAGATTTCTACAATATTATTAGTTATTTTTGAAAAAAAAATTTCTTGTTTGGAAAAAATTAAAATAAAATATACTTTGGTTGAAATTCTTTTATTATTCTGATGATATTCATTTTTTTAATAAATAGTGAAAAATACTGAATTTTAATTTAAAAATGCATTTTCATCTGATTTATTTATAAGAAGAGGTTATCCTTTTAATTCGATTTAAAGTGAAATTATATTACTTTTTATAATTAAATCAAATACTTGTCATTGTATGTAATTTTACATAGACGATATATATAAACAATCATCATTCTTTTTAAGGTATTTACTTTAAAAACCCACATCTTATCTATTTAAAAATTATAATTAATATAAAATTCATTACTTTAACTTATGTGGTTTTAATTTTGTAAAATCATCTCAAAAATTTAAATCAAAGGGTCCAAATTATGTGAATAGGTTATTTTAATGATATTATGAATAGTAATAATGATAATTTTTATTTACAACTATTAAAGGTAAATCATGTAAATTCGGGTTACAAACAAGATGATAAAGATACTAAAATTACCCTATCATAGCCAAAAAATGATTAGATGAACTAATGAAAACAATTTCACTTAAGGGTCAGAATTTATTCATTTAATGGATTTTTTTTCATGAAAGTGATGTAATTACAATTAAAAATATTGAAAGTGTCAACATGTGATCATCTTATCCATTATATGTATAATAATGATAATGTAGTAATAAATATGATAAAACCTCAAAAATAAATATTCGTCATAAAAATAATAAAATTATGTAAATCATTTGTGTTTATTTATAAATTTTATATAATAAATAATTACAAAAAATATTAACACAATATTGATACAGTAATTATTTTATTAAGATAAATACAAAATAAAAGATATTATAAATAGTAAAATATATATTTTTTTAAATAATTCATGTAATGAATGATTTTAATAAATCCATCTGTCATTTATAAGACAATTAAATTCTTTTTTACGTTATATATATTTTCTAATTTTATTTAAATTCAAACAAAATGAATTGAATAGAAATTGAAACTATAGATATTATATTAAAATAATATTTAATTAAATTTATTATAAATAATAATAATTTAAAAAAAATTAAACTTTGGATTTGATATGGTAAAAATGTGAAATAAATTTACAATTATGAGATATTTACCGCATATAAGTAAAATTAATAGCCTCAAAATAATTAAAATATTATTAAATCAATTAAATTTAACCAAGTGTAATTAAGTGTATACTGGAATGATAAGGATTAAAATTAAATAAATACATGTAAAAAATTATTAAATGAGATTATATTGAACTATAAAAAACATAAACATGAAATATATCATTTTAGAAATTTTGGAATTCATATCCCAATTTATAATATAATAATATTTCCAGACTATCCTAAAGTTACCCTCCTCCCTCTTATAAAAGTCCACAAAATATACCCACATACTCACACATCTCAAGCACTTTGGATCATCCAAAATCTACTAAAATAATAACCCAACATCCCTACCTTACTCCTAGTGGTTACTAATTTGGATGAAAGTGATCCTATGGATACCTTATGTGCAAATCAACAAGAGATACACCAAAAAGAGGTATTGTTTTCTAAACATTTTCAAAATTATTTTGTTCTTCTACTTATCTTCCTATGTTGTTATAAAAATATTGTAACAAATACAGTTTCTTCTGCATGATTATATGTTATTATATTTATAGTACAATGTTATACCTAATTTTATCTATCCCACGATTAACAAATATCATCATACGTGTATACTTATGATTTATCATCTCCGCGTAATGGTGTAATTTTTTATTAAACTATAATTAACAATGGTGGATATTATTATATGTGTAATGGATTTAAATAATTACAATAATATGATAATTATTTATTATATTTAATAGACCATCTAATTAAATACTATTTATCTATTATGTGAATGATATCACTGATCATTCATATGCATGACCTACCATCTCCATGAGGCTATGTGATTAATTCTACATGATCATCATTAAGACATGATTATATAAATTAATATAACGAAAAAATATGATATATATTCAACCAATATCAGCATGTAATTTATATAAATATAACCTAATAATTGGAACTTGAACTTATCTAACAAAACATGCAAAATAACATAAAACATTTAATATCAAAATAACGAGTAACAATGTAATGTTTCTAAGAATAAGATGATAATATAATCATATATGATATAATAAAAATGGGTATGATTATAGAAGAATTCAATAAATTTTTTTAAATATTTATATATGAGGTTTAGATATATGTAAAAGATATCAAACCTAAGGTAAGGGTAATTTTTCAATCTCATTATTATCCACGAGCGATTATACATTATTATTTACTGTGTTATATTTATCATACATATCCATGTCCCCTAAATATGTAATTCTATTTATATTATTCTAAAAATGTAATTATTATTTGACAAATTTGTGTATTTTTTAAAAAATATATGAAATAAATATTTTGTCGTTATTCGATATGAGGTACTTTTTGAATTTTCCTGCCAAAGTCCTAGGAGACTGGTTTTTTAGCTTATATGACATTAATGGATTATTATTCTTTAATAAGATATTATTTGCATTAAAATTCCATTAAAATATTTGATGTAAATTTTCAATCAAATTAATTTAATTTGAAATTTACTAATATATTGATAAAATAAAAAAATTAAAGAAAAAAAGTTATTTTCCACACGATTTAATTGGAAGTATTTTATGAAAATTAGTTTCCATATAAGATGACATATTCTTATGTTTCTATGAATATTATTATATTTAAATTATTAAGTTTATGATTTAATTATTTTATATATTTAATATATTTTATATAGATTATTGTGGAATGATTTTTAAAAACCTATTTTACATTCCTTGGGTTATGATATGAGGAATGGTTTATGTTTTTGTGAAACATTTAAGAATTATTTCATTATGAGATTAGTGTGACCTAGATCTTCATACAACACAATGGATAATGAATTATACGTCATGATATAGACATTATATTAATTTAAGGTAAATCCCTTTTAGTAATACAAGGAGAGAATGGAATGTAATCCCAGTTTAGTAATAGAATTTGTCTACTCTAATGGGCTGGGCTATAAGCCATGGCTAATATAGAAATTATTTTCTTTTCTTATGAGTTTTCCACAAGTTCATGTTTTATTTCAATGATATATTATCATGTTTAATGTTCCTTTTTGATTTAACCCTCACGAAATGCATAGAATTATATCATGACTCATGGTTTTTAAATTTAATAGTTATGTTCCTATTTATTTACATTAAGATGTTAATATATTGTTTTTTTACTCTTATTTAACATCAAATCGCACATTAATTTTGAGTAAATTCCTCATGTTATAATGAAATCATTTATGTATGAGTACAAAATGGGAAGATCATAATTGGAGGTTTTTAAGATCATTTAAAAAATAGAAGAATGTATTCCATGTTTCCAAAGTCACTAAACTATTATGGTCCTCAGGCATGCATTTGTAAAATGTAATGAATATTCATTTAATAATGTTTAATATTTATATACTCCATTCTTGTGTCATTATACTACTCAAAATAGTTGTATTTATATAATACACTTATTTTAAGTTATTTAGTTGTTCATTTCATCCAACACTCCATTAATATTGACAATATCAGAATCATATCCATCCAAAGAATTCAACAAAAAATATATAATGATTTTAAAATATTAGTCATCATTACACCATAAATGATTATAATCCCAAAGAAATAACCACTATATCTATTTGAACATATACATAATTACATCTCCAATAAATAATTTCATTTAATAAAAAATCATCCAATATTATATAAATAATAATTTTAAATTTTAAATTATTGAACCACATTCCTAACAGACCTCTAAAATAGAATTGGAACTCTGTTCAATTATTTATTAGATTCCAAAAAACATCAATAACATAATTTAAAAACATATATACTTCGCAATATCAATAATCACATACCAAATATTCATATAAAAAATGTTATCACCTCATTATATTTCATTATCATGTTTTTTGAAAATTTTGAAATTCATTATCATAATATATAATATTTCACAAAAAATAAAATATAAAATTAATGGAATTAAAATATATCATTATCATTATAGAACGATTTATTTATAAAAAAGGCATCGAATATCATAAAAAAACCTCATTCATCCAATCATCGGTTATATATCTTCTTCAAAGATGAGTTCCACTTTATTAGGAAACAATAGAATATAATTTATTATTCTAAAGGAATTATTAGAGAATGTGGGTAAATGAACTATGAAAATCAAGAAACTATAAAACTAAAATTGTGTATAAAATAAATAATATATTAAAATTAATTACAAAAAAAATATGTAACAAGATAAAATAGATAAAATAATAAAATAAATTGAAGGATGAAACCATTTGTATCTCTTTATTTTGGGAAAAAACATAAAAAAATATTTTTGAAATTCAGGATTAGCACATGAAAAAATATAAAGCATAAAATCACCCCTTTTTAATAACATAATCATTATGTTCCCAAGGGAAGGGAATCGACATACTATGTTAGAAATGAATTTTATGTTATTATAAAAGGGGTTGTCCATTAATATTTAGAGTGTTACAACAAATGTGTTGTAGTCTATGAAAACAAATCAATTGGTTAACAATAATGATGTTTCATAAAAATGAAT
Source organism: Viscum album (assembly GCA_963277665.1). Classification (NCBI taxonomy): domain Eukaryota; kingdom Viridiplantae; phylum Streptophyta; class Magnoliopsida; order Santalales; family Viscaceae; genus Viscum; species Viscum album. Next base: position 1,900,103,490 of record OY728130.1, on the reverse strand, counting down.
GATTTCATAGAGATTGATATATAGATTTTAGTGCCTAAATTCAATAGTATAATAATCATATCTCGTATAGATTATTTATAGAAACTTGTATGATAAAAAATATTCCACAAATATATATTATTATAGGTGATATAAGAAATGAATTTGAACCCCCATACTTCTCATTAGATATTTAATATTATGTTGATAGATTCTACAGTGATAACAAATGAATACAATTGAAATTTTAAATAATTTTTATCACATAAATCATATTTATACAACCTATGACCATAAAATAATAATCAATTATCCTATATTAACTATATTATAGAAGATAAATAAAGACAAAAAGTAGAAAATAATGTTACCTAATATCAATGTGGAATCAATCACAAAAATTGACTATCCTATATATTCTATTAAAACCAAGGGCTACAAAAATTGCATCCAAAACCACCATTGGTATGTGAGAAATTGGGAATACTGATCCAATGTAACATGAAGACATAAATTAATAATAAATATTTATATATATTGAATCATCAAATGTCACAATAGCTCACAATGTGATGGATTTTGTTAAACATCATTACAGAGGGTCATTATGAAATCCCCCTGATGCACCCCATTAAAACAAATTCAACTCTCACATAGTTAATATGACCAAGAGAAAAAAACTATGTTGTGATTAATATAATTAAATATCACAAGAATTATAATGAATCATTGTTTAGATATACTATCATTATTTATAACACCATATAATATATAAATTTATTACACAAATTAAAATTGAAGTTAAACCATGGCATGAATGTTGACTTCAAAAAAATGCACACCAAATGTTTTCTAATTTTCTCCTTTCAAAAATATATTCTTAAAAACCTCATATACTAACCCTCACATTATAATAAAACACTAATATCATAACACATTAAACATTTTGTGATGAATTAGTTCATAAAAAATCTCTCTCCATCGATCAACTAATCATGGTGTACCACCTGCGATAATGCCATGATTTATTATATAAAAAACACAACCAAACACCATTCACTATAAAACTACTCTACTACCAAACAATCATTAAATCATGGAAACTTTATAAAATAAATATTATATGTATCACGAATTCAAGTATGTTACATTTTTTAATTTTGAAAAAATATTTTTTTGAGTTTCAGTGATCTTGATTAAAAATAAACTATTTTTTATAAATTCTATCCAAGAAGAAATAATAGGATATATTTTATGGTTTTTTATTTTTCTAGTTCACTATAAAATTTATATGGGGTATATCATAATTATAGAATCCATTATCTCCATTAGTGAACATAATTTAATCATTAGGGTACACGAAATAAATGGGACATCATTTTGAATCATATCTTAATTTTATAGTATATAATAAAAAATATTAATTATTGTAAAAAAGAATTCCATTTACCACAAAATTCCCAAAATTTCCCCATTATCAAATATAATCACCCAAATTAAAAAATCATATTCAATTTTATGAAAATACAAATCTAACTGTGAGATATATTATAAATATTATATAAATATAAAATATTATTTATTCCTGAAAAGTATTGTTCAAAATAATTTGGCATGATAACTAAAATATTATTTTATTGAACATATTATTCATGTAATGGTCTTATTTCAAAATAATTTGATATACCTTAATGAATTTCTTCCCTTATATATTTCATTTAAATAATATCAAAATTTAAAATTCTTTATTTCATAAACATATCCTCTACATTAATTATATAAAATTTAAATCTCATGGACAATATTATAATATTTTTATTATGATAATATATATATTGATATTGTTTGAAATAGTTAATTTCATGTTCCTTAATTAATTGAATTTTTCCTAAATTCCACATCAATAGAATTTAATCCCTATGTATTATCTTTTGGATGTTCTACGATATTTCTCAAATAACATCTCAAATAACACAAATTACTACCATTTATAATTTTTTGTATTTTTATAGTATTGAAATATTAATTTTGAAGCATTAAATGTTGAAATTATTTTAAAATAAAAAACTAAATGAAATTAAATAGATTGATGAATGATAAGATCTAGTTATGATTATTTAATATACTTATAAATTATTACTATGGAACTAAGATATTATTTCATTGATTATTCAATTTTATTTGTCTTTTATTTAAAAAATCAATATAAAAAACGAGGACCACATAAATTACTTAGTTTAATTGGACCAAAATATGATTAAAAATATACAAAACTCAATCCATTTCTCTGTCTTAAGATTATTTTATTTTTCTTCCCTAATTATTTTAATTTATACTCAATGGTAAATTTATTAATAACATGAAAATATCTAAAATAACAATGAATTATAAATATGAATGTTGTAATGTTCATAACAATAACATAGAAGATAAATTTGTAGCATTGTGCTATTTGTGTACACTAATTATAATGTATGTTGCGAAAATATTTGAATAGATGCAATGAATTTCCATGCAGTAGATGAAGTGTAAAATTAGGATGAAAAATATATATTGTAAGCTACCACACATATGAGCCATAAAGTACAATTATTAAGAAATTATATAAAATTAAACATACATGGCCATATAATATAAATAATGTAACAGATTATCCTTATTATCCACTATATATCCTTTAAATTTAAATTTATTATCTAAAACCATGGATATAGTAGTTATAGTGGAATAATGAATTCTACAAGAAAATGAAATTCAAAGATGATATAAAATTTAATGAAGAAAGTATTTTATTTTAAAGATAATTTTTTAAGGAAATTTAGAAAAATAAAAAGATAGAAAATATATTTATCTCAGTATGATAAAACACTTATAGTGAATTTTATATTTAATATAAATATCTATGGGTAAATTTATCTCAAAAACACTTAACCTCACTAATAGTACCCATTTTGTAGTATTAACATTAATGATAGATGATCATTGAATATCTATAGGTTATTATCTTAGTTTTTTACTCATAAACATTTTGGGGATCCTATAATTTTTAATGGTGAATTTTATTGATAAATGAAATTAAATATTGGATCCTTCCCTATATAGATGAACATTTGAGATGAAGGATGCACATTTGTCTTCAGTGGCCATACATGTATGTGAAATACCTTTTGAATGGATTATATGATCTTGGTTGGACTTTATAATTATTATTGTGCATCTTGTATGAGTCTCATGAATTCCCTTGATTATTTTTTTGCTATAAAAATAGGGATGGACAATTGATATTAGGGAGGGGGCGTTAAATTATTGGTGATACTATTTGATGATTTATGTCTCTTAGAAACAAACCTCCTCCATAGGAAAATATTTTACATCATCGAATATATATCTTAACTAATCCTAAATCCAAATTTAATTAAAAATCACAAGGTACAGACATGTTTTTACAAGGACCATTCATATTTTTTCTAAATAATCCTTACTCTATTTGGTTATTTTCGCAGTCTAATTATGTTTTAACTAATATCGAACCACAGATTACAAGTGTGATTGAATGGAATCATTATATACCTAATGATTCCAGAATATTTTTTTGGTGCTTTATACAATGTCCCTCAAGTTATAACATAATAAAAATATAATGAGAAATATCATGATAACTCTATCATTCTCATGAAATAGTTATGGATTCATCTATTCAATCATATACAATATCATAATTGATATGGTATCATTTACAATAACTTTTAAATCTAATACTAATGGTGAAAGACATTGATCGGTCATAATTTCTCCACACATGCGGTATCACTAGTCAATCTTCTTCTAAATACGATTCTCAATATTTTTTCACTGAATACTCAATCCATTTTATTTTACATCTCTATGATTAGTAAATGATTCTGTATTTATATTTGTTGGTCATAAGAATATAGATCTATTTTTTCCTCTAATAAGTGTACCCTAAATTAAAAATTATTTGTGATTAAAGTTAATTTAATTCAAAAATAAATTATAGATCAACATTATAGAGTATTTATATTTTTGAATTGTATACTGAGATCCTTAATACATTTACTCAATCGATTTTCAATTGGTCATGTTCATGTGATCATAAAATATTATATTATTCATTCTAAGAATTTATTAACTATTATTATAGTTCTATATTACTTATAAGATTAAACTATGAATAAAATTAGAATGTTTATAATAGAATATATCAATAATTTTAGTGAATAAAAAGTAGCTTTATTTTTTAATTATATTGTGTTCTAAGATATCTCACATCTTCATTTCATATGTTTTCCTTCAATTAAACATCTTCATTCAGGACATGGCATTTAAGAACTCATTATGAAATAATATATATTATAACTAAAACTCTTGACATTTGTGACACATGATTACTCAATATCTCATCCCATATAATAACATATTTATTTGGATGTAAATATTAGGAATACAATCAATAAAAAGTTTTCCTAGTTTGTATTTATATGTTTAATTTTCCATGATCACCTTGTATACTTGTAAAATAAATGAACATGAATGATTAAACTAGTTTCATAACTGATCAACCATATCAATTTATTAAAAAATAGTCTATAATGATAATCATAATTATGACACATTGAACAGTAATGAATAATTGTAGAATAATTTAATGTCAATTTTCGTAGATTATTTAATTTCATAATTTCTTATATTTTCATTCTTTAGTAATTTCTATATTTTTTCTATAGAATTTCCCTTCCAAAGTCACAATGGTAATTAATTATTTTTCTATTTTTGTGTGAGAATATATGAATTATAAATTAATAAAATGACTACCAAACATTTCATTTTTCATCACAACTATTTCCAAATATTCACATGAATTTATATTAGAGGAGTAAAAAAAAATTATGATCATTAATGTTACTCATCTAAATTCTCAAACTAATATTACTTTATTTATGAATATTAATTCAGAAACATAGTTTCTCTTAAAACATTTATGGTTTACTCTTACATTCTATAAAATTTCCTTATTAAGTAAATGGTTCTCTTTTAAAATATGAATTTACTATTCCCAATCCTAAATGTACACTTCTGAGGTAAGGGTGACAATTTCAAACTCCACTATGGCCTAGAGAATATAAAAATATGTACTATATGATCATAATAGTATAATAAAATGAATTAATCATATAACTCCCTCAACACCTCTAAATAATGGTAAAATTCTCACAAAAACAGGATCTTCCATTTTTCATTAACATTATATGATTATTTAATATCTATATTCAGTTTTTTAAATTAAAAAAATACATCAACAATTTAATATGATTATTTAATCTCAAAAATTTTATTTTTTATAACAACTTGTGCCTTTTCAGCCTAACATATCTCTACTAATTTAAAATAAATTCTAATAAGAATCATCTTGTAAAATTATATGAAGAATTAGATGATTCTTGACACTACACTAAAAGATATAGTAATGTTTTTATAGTATTACATTCCCCAGTGAAAATAATGTGGGTAGAAGTGTGTTAAATTATCTCCCCCATAAATAAAATAACAATTTCAGTACCATGTATTCCATTTCACTCCCCCATATAGTAATATTACCACCTCTAGAAAAAAAATATAGAGAATGATACGAACACAACATTGTTTTCACATAAGAGTAACAACAGTTTTTTAATGATTTCTGCACATTGTCTCATATCATGAAAAGATAATACAAAATTTTAAGAGGTTATTTTATTACAAACATACTCATATCAAATAGTATGAATGAAATAATTTTTATCTATAATTATACAAAAAACTCTCTTAGAATTACCTCTGTGAAAATATTTTCAATTTTTCTTTTCATAGAAAGGTTATTACGAGTCATATCATTATTTTAAAATATCTATTTAGGGTAATGAAATATAATATATAAGCAGTTTTATAATTAATTAAGAAGTATATTTTTTATGAAATTAATTACCCTCGTACGGTCAGAATAAATATCCAATATCATCTAAACATCAACAATCATTAGGTCAATTTCACATTAATTAATAACATATATGAACAATAAAGTGTAGTAGAAATATATCCATACTCAATTATTCTCAGTTCTACCAAATACATAATCTAACTATAAAAACTCAAACTTCTCCCACTATGAAATAATGGTGCACCAGATGATGATTTTCTATTATTATTGTTTTCATAGTATATATTTTTCATCCATGTAAATAAAAAAATCATATGAATCTTTTAATAAATCCATAGTTCAGTATTAATTTAACATATCTTAGCATTCAATTGGATTCAAGAATATAAAAAAATTTATAATCATTCTAATATAATTATCATCAAGTTAAACCGTAAACCCTATTCGACCATTATGGATTAAAACAAAGCATTGTAGTAAACGATATTTCAAATGAATCAGATTCATACTAATTCATTATTTATATTTTCTAATAATATTAAAAACAATAATAATTTTTGTTTTTTCCTAAAAATATGGAAATTCTAAATATATTAAAAAATTTAATTGTATATTAATTATGGGATATGAATAAAGAAAATAATTTAATATAACATGTACTACTAGAATGTAGTTCATCTCACCAAATAAAGACATCACAAAAATATTTATATTCTATTTTTAAAATATATTTGATTGATTCTATTTTTCTCAAATAAAACTATTATCATAAACAATTAAAATGAAATGTGTAGTAACCATGTAATAATATTTAACATATATTATTCTATCATCCATTCCTTGTAAAAATATAAATATTCCAAAGAAAATTAATATTAGCTCCCTAGACATCATTTTATTATTATAATCTTTTCAAATATTCCATTATCCTAAAATTATACACCCATATTTCTCTAAAATTATCCTTCAAAATTTTTTCAAATATTATTTTTTCCTCAAAAATTCCATTTAAGAATTTATATTTCATATCCATTTAATTATACTCTTAATTTTTATGTCATCTTTCTGATATGAATGTTTTTATTATTTACAATCACTCCACAGGTGAATTTTTTTGGAATCAATCACTTCCATTTTTGAATAGCCTTTATAAACCATAATTTCAATTTCCCTTCTCATATAAATTTTATCATCTGACATGATTGTAAAAAACTAGTTCATTCAAATAAAAATTATTTTCTAAATTCAAAACATCACATCTATGGGGGATTAATTTTAAATCAATTAATTTATTTATTTTATAACTTTAATTCATTCCTCTTGTTTAACTTTCCCTAAAATAGTTTGTGTATGTAATTTTGAAACAAGTGAAATAAGTTTTTTAATCCTCAATATTTTTATTTTTTAGTCATATTCTCTCGATTTCCAATAAAATTTTCAAAATTAACATTCCTATTCAATTATTTTTATTTGAATAATATATTTTTAGTAGTATTATTCTCATCACTAGTTTTCTCTAATTCAACATCAACCGAATTGTACACATTTACAAAATCTTCCATTTTATGTGAAATATTCTTACTTATAACTTATATTTCCATATATCCAACATTATGTTTTACATCTGACTTGAACTAATGTTTAACCATTTTTTATATTAATGAACACATAATTTTTATATATAATTTTATTCCATAATTTATAACAACTAAATTTCCTATGTTTTCTTTTAATATTTCTTCCTCAAAAATCAATGAGCAAGTTTACTATATAATTTATTTCATCTTCACACATTATAGGATTATAAATACATGGATATACATAAAAATTTGATTTATTTTAATTAAAATTTCTTATGGCGTCACATGTGTCTTTGGTCTCTAGAAACTCATATTATGATTGTGATTAATATTATATAAAACATCTCATTGAGAATTATTAGATAATTTTTCTCAAAATTAACTATTCTCTCCAAATAAGAAGTGAAAATTGTATTAATTTCTGGTAATCATTTTATTGGTAGTATATAATTTAATATACTAATTCATAATTAAAGTATTGAAAAAGTTATTATTTAAAAGAATTTTATTTTTACCTCATACTATTATCTAATTGTGAATTTTTGATGGAAGGTCAAAAAACATTATCAAACTATATTCTATATATTTTAAGAAACTCAATATACTATTTTTTCAAGAACATAACCTCATTAATTTTTTATAAATAATGAATTAAAATAATAAGCTATATGTCGATATTAGAATATTATTTTTCTATATGACCACACCAATCCAAATGTATGAGTTTTAGTGTTTAATTTGAAACTCTCTATATCATAAATAACCCAAACCTCTTTTAATCATAATAAAGGTTTTGACTTAATTAAATTTCATGATATTTATAGTTTATATTTTTATACAAAAATGATAAAACATGACATATTAAATCCATATAATAATAGGTGGAAACACTAACTCAATGTAAATTTTGTTTCACAACGCTACAATTTATAATATTAAACTCATGTTTCATTGAAAAATATAAATTTTTAAGAGATATTTATAACGTATACTAGTATATACCAATATTAAATCATAGATAAATTTATGGTGTCCTGAGGAAAAGAATAAGATAATGAATAGTGATCCAAAATGCTCATTATAGGATACATTCAATGGAAGATGTCAAAGAATAAATAAAATATATACAATACTATAGAGATATAGAGTAAAAAATCCATAGAAATAATATCATAAATATGGAATATATACAATGATGACATCAATATATAAATAATAACATGGGTAAAATTAACAGATTTCATAATGATATAATGAATAATTCTAGACACCATAATCGTACTCTTAATGAAACATTCAAAAAATCATTCAAAAATAGTAGTAGTGTACAGAAAATATGAAGACACATTTTTCTCATGAGACCCGATGATGTAACAATAAATTATAATTCCTCCCATAATGTACAATGTATAAATCAATAATCTTATGAAATTAATGAATATCAATTCAACACATTGTCAAAATAAAACATTATTTTAAAAAACATGCATATTAAATGTTAATATTTTACCCAATCAAAAAATATAACAAAATTATAATAATGTCTCAACATAAATAATTTTTATTATATAAATATGTTATTTAACCATTATAGTAAATTATTAATAAATTTATATTGATATAAATTATAATAACATTGAATTATTACTTGATAATTTCGGGAAATATAATTCACTAAAATATAGAAATAACGTTTTTAAAATGTAAAATTTTCCATAATATTATGTAAATAAAGTAATTTTAAAAGAAACATGAAACAATCTAGAATAATCATCAAATAAAAAAATAGTAATTATGTATATAATATTTCTTCATTGTTAAACATTAAACTAATATTATATTTACTCCTCTAGTAAAAATTACCTTATTCATAAAATACTAATAGATTATATTTATATAATTGTGTCAAAATAACAATATGGGTAGAAATTAAATTATTCAAAGATAATACATTAGTAAAAAAAATATTTAAAAAGTTTTAATGAAATTAATATGAAAGAAGAAAATATTAAAAAACAAATGAAAAGACAATTATGATTTTCCAAAAAAATATTATTTCTTATAATTTTGAGTCCATAGGGACCATAATTAATTGAATGATTATTAATTTTAAATGTATCTAGTGGATATGAAAAACATAAATTTTTTGTTATATATAGAACACTTAATTTTACCATCCAACATTTTATGGTAAAATTTAATATTATAAATTACAATTGTAAAATAAAACCCTTTCACCTTTGTTGTCTTTTGAATTACGACAAAAATGAAAGAAATAAATTAAAATGAATCATTAAAAAACATGAATATCAATATATTCCGGATATTTAATTTCAAAGGGGATATATATACATTATATAAATGAAATTATGGGAATAATATAACACAAGTCTTAATATTGTGGAATTAAGATTAAAAACCCACAACGCTAACATTTCTTTTGTATCAAAATATAATGTGTTAGAAATATAAAAGGATTAATATATATATATATATATATATTAAAAATAAAAAAAATTAATTGTATACTATTCCAATATTGATGTTTATTATGTGTTTTTTCATATCAATCATGATTGTTGGAATTTTTTTGGATTTGGAATTGTTTCAAACACATGTTGAATATGAAAAAATTAGTGTAGTGATGATAGTGTGAATAGTTGATATTAATAGATATGGATAAATAAGGTTGAAGGAATCATGTATAATTTGATATAAATACATGAATCACCATATGTATTGTTGTGTTGATGATTTGAAAACCTAAGGATGTCCATGCCCTAGAGATGGACATGGTGATGATGAAGATGTATCCAGTTAGTGGCCACACCCTATCCATAAATCATGATGAGAATCATTATCCCTCAATATTCTGATTGATAATGAACATTACAATAGTTGTCCCTCTCATTAATGAGTGGTTCATCAATCAAATGAAACAGTGAAAAATGTGCATCATTAAGGTTGGATAATGAGATAAACTGTATGGAAAGTTGAGTTTTGAGAAAGTAAAAATCGGACATACCATAATTTTGTTGAAGCCTACATTATTATAATATATACATGTGAAAATTTTGAACATAAAAAATTTATGGTTCACATTGAAGAATGACATTTTCTAGTTTTTATAACCTATAGTGTGGAAAAACAAAACATGTTCCCCAATGAACATGATGAAGAAATCCATGGCTCAAAGATTATTTGTTTTGAAAATTCAATAATATGAAGGAGAAGACACTAGTGGTATTCATTATGTGGGGAGATAAATGGAGAAGGATTATACACCATGGAATGAAGACTAGCGGGTTAGGTTGTCCTGTTAATTTTTGTGAATCAATGACTAATCATGAAATCATAAATTATTACAATCCTTGGATATATGAAATTATTCACACATAAATACAAATAGGTGAGATTATTCCAACAAGAACTAATATTTATAATGTTATTTTCGGAATTTCATAGGGAGTTTTTGATGTGTTAATGATTTGTTAATGGATATAATTGTGGTGATTGTAATTTTACACAATGATGGGTGAATGACCATTCTATTTGAAATATAGATAGTGACACAAAGATACATGCGGTTTTCATTTCCTAGAGTGTTGAATCAGGGGGAGAATATACTATTAATTTTTTTATTGATATAGAGTCCCATTAATAGATTATACGATGAAAAGACAGCACGATGTAGATCTCAGAAGTAAATATATCTACATTAATTGAGAAAGACTATATCAACCAGAAAATAGAGGAGTTCTCACGAATAATAGTGTTGAATGATATATTAGTAGTTGATGTTATTTAATTATGAGTTCACTTATAGATTTACATATATATTTTTTTTGTGGAGAAATATTATCTTCAGTAAAATTGGTTTTTCTAGTGTAGTGATCACCGAGTATTTTCTATAAATATCAGATGATATCTTTTTGAGAAATTATATCATCTAGTGGATTCTTGATTTTATGTTTTATCATTGTGGAGTCGGTGATGTCATGATTTTTGTTGGGTAGTGGATGATTCTATATTTGGTTGTATAACTAACATAGGATGGGTAAGCATAGTATTTGATCCTTGTATATATTGTGCGATATTTTTTATCATTCAGTTCTGTATGTGAGGTAAGATTATGGTTTTATAACTAGTGGATGAAAAAACATCACTAGTTCAATAGGTTGTGTTTTAATAAGATAAAATTTAATAAACATATAATTACTGAATTAGCGCCACCCCCAATAAGTGATCCAATCCTATTGGGTCAAAACAAGTGGTATAAATAGGTGGTAGCCTCTAAAGACTAATGAAAAGACTATGACTAATGAGGAGTCACAATTATATGAAAATAAAAGTATTCCATATCTTATATAGAATAATATACAACAACGAAATTGAATTTAACTATTTCTTTGATCCTTCCCCTATTCATTAAGGTACACGATTTATTGAAAGTTGTTTTTCAACCTATTAATAAAAAAACTCATATGTTTAATTCTAATAAAATAAATATGTAGATTGATGGAATGTTAAAAATGATATTTTAATTTCTTTTTCAGAATATTTAAATGAAAAATTGATAGGTCATGAATCATCAAAGGGGACATGGGATAAATTTGGGGGCATCCATGATGATAACATAAATGTGAATGAAACAGAGTTTAAAATTTGTTGGTGATGATTGTAGGACATTAAGATAGATGAAAATGGATTTCTGATGATGAAGAATATTTTGATATCTATTTCACATTGGTAAATGAAATAGATATTAATTTACATGGAGTTAGGGACCACCAAGAATAATTGCCTACTATGGAAATAAATTTAGGAACACTTATGACCGTTTTGATACATTTTTATCATTTATTAGAGACAAAGAAGATATATCACTAAATAATCTATAGAATATCATTTTTGTATAAAAATTTGAATGGAATATTGATAATAATTATGAGATTTTTTATATTTTATTTTAATATGTGAAAAATTTAAATATTAAAATGATTTAAGGAATAAATGATTTAGAATATGATGAATATCCCACTATGATTGTAACTCTCTCATCAAATATATTATTTGAGGGAATGTATTTGGGAAAAGATAAAAATTTTAATAGATGAATTAATGGTAATAAATTTTGACATATTTTTATATTTTTGTTGAGGAATTTTCTTGAAGAATATGAATCATATAAGGAAGAAGTAATCCCTTGAAGGAATAAATCTAATATGAAAAAATAACAAATCTAGCACTTAAAAAACTATTATGCAATGATGATGGCTCATCCAATAGTTCTATTAATTAAGTCACTATCATTAATCAAGTGGAGAATGAATGTTTTTCATAAATAAGTGAATATGATGAAATGATTGAATAAAAATTCATTAAAAGTATAGATTTATTTTTGAATATTATCTTAATCATATTTCACAACTAAATAATGATAAGAAAAATTAGGATAAGGATAAAAAGAAAATGGATAATAATAAGGGTGAGTATAGAAAAAATGGAAAATAGATATTTAATTAAGAAAAATATGATATGTTAATAGGTATTTAGTTTATTTTTTATCAATTAAAATCTAAATATTGATGAGTATTTATCAATAGAATTTTATATGTGATCATAGAGAGAAATTTACTCCTACATAAGAATAAATATCAATGGTAAAATCTATCAATTTTGTATCCCAAACTTATTTATCAAATTATGACTTGTATGTAAAGAAATATAAAAATACCAGAGGAAAATATTCACATGACAATAAAAATATAGTGTTGATGTAACAAGGTAATACTAAACATATTAAATGTAAAAATATAACTTATGTTCTTAATATTGAAGATGATTAATGTGAATCTATTTGAATACATTATATAAATCCACCACCCAAAATAAATAAACTAATGTGAACATTAAATAAATACCCTTAAGATAACTTATGATAAATAAGGAAAATATATGTAGAATTATAGATAAATATTACATTATCCATTGAAATATCAATTAAAGGTATACTGCTAGTTACATTGATGGTGTGAATGAAAACTCTACAATGTTGGTTTAACATCACATTACATGGGGAGAAGAAAGAAAAAAGGGAATTGTTTTTAAAATATTATTTTGTAGAATTAATGAAGTATGTTTTTAATGATTTAAAAGTAAATGGTATTTATGAATAAATAAATTTTTGATTAATTGACTAATTGTGAAATAGGAGGGGAAAATGAGCTTATTTTAATGACACTGTAATAAAAACCAATAAATATTGTCTTAATTCCTATTTTGAGGAATGTTGATTTGAATAACAATGATGTTTATAATGAAAGGAATTATTGGACATAGATGATAATAAGAACTCATCATAAATATTTCTCTATAGATAAAAATGTGTCCCTCATTATTCCTATAATCATTTTAATATTGATTACTAACATATATATATAATTAAAGGATATATGTGATGTATTTATAAATAGATAAAAAATATTATGACATAAAAGTATAATACATAACAATTATGAACTGTATGAGTTTAAATCCTTTAATGAAGATCTCCTTTCAGAATAATGTTTTAAAAATTATACTTTCATTATAAAAAGAAAAATATTGAAATTATATTTGAGAATATCACTTTTACTATATTGTTATGAATATTTCAAACATATTTTTTAATGGGGTGATATTTAAAAATTATGTGATAAAATTACAGATCTATATTTTAACACCCGAGACGTTTATGATATATAAATCATCAAAGGAATCTTTTTTTACACAACACTTTCTTGGCTTTCTTTACACGAAATTGTGACCTTCCTCGATAGCTTGCGTCGTACGCAATACCGAGTTTCACTAAACAACGATATGCTATTAAAATATTATTAAAACTAGTCGTTATGAATAGTAATAACCACTTTTTCAAATTTTATAAATTTTATTTTTCAAAATGGACTTCATTTTTGGATTCGGAGTATCGAAATTAGCCTACGGTGAAATTTTGTTATTTTTCTGAAAACATTCAATTTTTGATGAATAGTGAAACCACTAAGTGATAGTTAAAAAACTGAATTTTTCATAAAACTTAATTTTACCGCTTCTGTGAGTGGAATTTAAAAAATCCGATAGACATTGTTGATGTAAGTAAGTAAAATGTGGTTCAATGAGATGAAAATTATTTTTTGGTGAATAGTAACTTTTTACTTTTTTTCCACGGTAAAAAGTAAAATAGGGCAATTAAGGGTAAAGATGATATTATTATTACCCTAACACATGTCCTAATTCTATTGGATAAGTGTAATTCGACCAAAAACAAACTTAGGAATAAAATATGACCATTTATGCCCACTTGGATTAGATTAGGACATTTATTATTAATTTATTTAAAGAAGGGTTAAAATAGTTAAAATCAAAGTGTAATAAGTAAATAATATTTAATATGAGGTTATACATAAGATAAATAGACTATAAATATTCATTAGAAAGATAAAAAGATTTCATACATAATGTTATTTTATTTGTAACTTTTAGACATTAAATAATTTAATTTATTTATGACACAATGATGATGCAGAAATTATCTTATTAATGAAATATTGACATAATTGATGTTATAAACACCAAAATAAATGTAATTTGAGACTTTTTATGAATGCCACTAATTTTATAGGTTAATATGACATGTTATTATTGATTTAATTAACTTGGTTAGAACTAATAATTCTGTTATGATTTTCACAAAAATCAAATACTAAATAGTGTCAAAATTGACATAAAATAGTATTTAAAACAAATATTATATTGATAATTGTTTTATTATTCCTAAAAATCTAAGGTTCGTCCAAATGACTTAAATAAGGTTATATATATTAATAATAAACAAATTGGGGTTTGTTTGGCTTCTTATATTATGTTCATTAACCTTATAGTATAAGAACACAAGAAGACATGGTAAAAGTAAAATTATTTAACTTAATGTTAAATCTAAATGATAAGGTTAAAATAGGAACCAAAAATTGTCTAAATTCTATTGGATGAGAGTATTTCGACCCATCCCCACCTTATATTCGAAATATATCAATTTGGATCTATTTAAAACCGATGTTGACTTTATAATAAAATAATAGTTTTAGTTATTCCAAAGGTGCCCCTCTCCTCCCTTATAAAAGGACACCTCCTCCCCCTCTTCCTCACACCACTTTGAGCCTTCAAGATCGGCCAACCCCTGCCACTTTCTCCTCTCCACTTCCCTAGATACATCCTAGAGGTCCTGTTCTTCTTCAAAGACCAATTTTAGTGCCCTAAAAGAAGGTCTCAAAGAAGCACTTTAAAGAAGAGGTAATGTCTGTTACCGATTCTTTCATCTTTATTTCTTCTTCCACTTCTTCTTATTTAGTTGTTTCATTATTATGTAATAACATAAGTATCACTCATACATTGATATGTTATTATAATTAGGAAACAACCCTATTTCACCAACTATACATCCTACGGAAAAAGAAATCACCGCGCGTGCGTACGTACGGAATACCGTCTCCACGCCGTGGTGTAATCTATTTTCCACCACCACCTTACATGGATGGGTATAATGGTGTAAACAATGAATATATATGACTATTATAAAGTGATATTGATTCTGAAATAGTATACAAATTGTAGACGCCGGAAAAGTTCGATGTTCCCAAACGAAGCTCCGGATGCGGGAAGCGAGGTCATATTTGGAGTCGGAAGCCCGTTTCGGAGGGCTCGGAAGCCTTGCGCGGAATTTTGGAGGCCCGCGCGCAAAGTTGTAGTGCCGCGCGCAAACCTCCCAGGATGTGCGCAATGCACTGGGCCGGCGGGCAATTTTGCATGCCCGTGGCCCGCGCGACTCCCTTGCGCGCCGGGGCCTATTCCGCGCCCGCGAAGAGAATTCCGCGCCCGCGAACTGGATTCCGCGCCCGGGGTTGCCGATAAATATAAGGCGACCCCCGACGTTTTGATGGTTGCCGAAAGTCGAACGGTCTCTCGTGCGCGCAATCCAACCCCTTCCGCGCGCAATGCCGATCTTCAGGTAACTTCCTTTCTTTCGCGCAAGAAAGCCTTGGGGTTCGCCTTCGCGCGCAATCCCTTTGGATCCTTTCCTTTGAATAAGTCTTCACCCAAAGGCATTCGCGCGCAAAAGAAGCCTCTTGCGCGCAATTGCCCTCGGGGTGCACGCAATCCGGCCCGATTGCGTGCACCCCCCCCCCCTTTTCAAAGTGGCCATTTAGTAAAGAATGAGCCGTTGCCCCCGCGCGCTATCCGAAGCCCGGTGCGTGCAATCTCTATCTCCCGCGCGGAAAGTGCTGGCCCAATTGCG
The DNA here is from genome assembly GCA_963277665.1 of Viscum album. NCBI lineage: Eukaryota > Viridiplantae > Streptophyta > Magnoliopsida > Santalales > Viscaceae > Viscum > Viscum album. Next base: position 1,900,086,662 of record OY728130.1, on the reverse strand, counting down.
CGCCAACCCACCCATTTGTGCGCCGACCCGCGGTATTGCGCGCCGAGATCCCCTTTTTGCGCGCAATCCGCAGGGTCGCCCCCTTTGACCCCCTTTGGGTACCCGCCTGCGTGGCGCCCGATGACCCTCATCCCGGGTGCCCGCACCGTGCGTTGTCTTCCCGTGTGGCCCTCTAGGCTCGCGTGAAGTGACACGGGCCTATCGGCGGCTTCAACGTCCCGCACGACGTTAAACTGCACTTCGTCTGAGCTACAAGACGTTAAACTGTTCAGCATACGTCCAAGCTGCACGACGCTAAACTGCCTAGCCTCCATCGTCCGAGCAAAAAGACGTTAAACTGTCCAGCATTCGTCCTACATGACGCTAAACTGCACCTCGTCCTAGCTACAAGACGTTAAACTGTACACCATTCGTCCTGCACGACGTTAAACTGTAATTCGTCCTGCATGACGCTAAACTGCACCTCGTCCGTGCGACAAGACGTTAAACTGCCAAGCATCTACGTCCTGAACAGAAGACATTAAACTGTACTTCGTCCGGAAAGACGTTAAACCGTCCGCTTCACCTGATCCCGTGCCTCGCACGCAGGGTCCCCCTCCCGGTTTGGATGTGGCCCCCACCCGCTCGTCCTTGCAGGGATGTCGGGATTGGAGTGGCCTTCGCCCACGGGGGTAGAGTGTTACAAACAGAATGAACTACGTGGACTTTGATCCCTGTCTCCTAAACAGGGTACGTAAGAAGCCTCTCCGAGGTTCAAGCCCACCACCTGGTCGTCCCGGTCGTATTTACGTCGGTTCGTCCATCAGTGGACCCATCCCGGGTTCACACTTGCATCGATTCACCTATGAATCCGCCATTGTGGGAGACTGCACGTGTGTATCTCCATTGTGCTTCCCCACTGCATTTTTTCGATTCAGCGTCCAGCATGACGTGAAACTGTGATCCACCCGGCCATTCCATCCCCCTCTGTGCGAGGTGGTTCGGTTCAATCCTCCGCCCGGCGGCCTCGACCTCTTCGTGAGTCGGCTTGCCGACGTCCAGCATGACGTTAAACTGTATATCTGAACTACGTTGACTTTGATCCCTGTCTCCTAAACAGGGTACGTAGGAAGCCTCTCCGAGGTTCAAGCCCACCACCTGGTCGTCCCGGTCATATTTACGTCGGTTCGTCCATCAGTGGACCCCTCCCGGGTTCACACATGCGTCGATTCACCTATGAATCCGCCATTGCGGGAGACTGCACGTGTGTATCTCCATTGTGCTTCCCCAATGCATTTTTTCGATTCAGCGTCCAGCATGATGTGAAACTGTGATCCACCAGGCCGTTCCATCCCCCTCTGTGCGAGGTGGTTCGGTTCAATCCTCCGCCCGGCGGCCTCGACCTCTTCGTGAGTCGGCTTGCCGACGTCCAGCATGACGTTAAACTGTATATCCGAACTACGTTGACTTTGATCCGCGCTAACGCGCGGTACGTAGGAAGCCTCTACGGGGTCCAAGCTCTTCACTCCATCATCCACCCTGATCCTTACCCGGGCCGCCACATCCCGGTGGGGTCATGCCATTTTATTCCACTCCACTTCACTCGAGAAGCCGCCCATGTGCTGGCCCCAGCGTCGGAGGTTCCCCGCAAGGGGTTCTGTCATCTGATCCACTTCTCGTGTTGATCAGTCCGATGCCGTCCACACTGGACGTTAAACTCGCGACATACCCCGTGTTAAACATGGGAAGCTGAGGAAAACCTCAGGTAACACAGTTCCCCGCACCCAGCGCGGGATGCCTCAGGCCATCACGCCTTCGAGAATCCCTATTAGGGACGGAAGGCAGACATGCAGAGTCGCAGTGTTAAGACACACCCCCAACACCCAGAGCTACCCGGTCTCCTCACCGCAGGTTTCTGCCCCGACCAGACACCTTGGAGCATCCGGGCGGAAGCAGCGTAATTAACCGGTGTCCATGGAGACATGGCGCCGGGAACGAGATTCACGAGCATGTCTTAAATCTATGAGGGAGACCTGGATTAGGCGACGAGTTCCGAGGAGACGTCCACGGAAGGAGGAGCCGACATCCCATCATCCCAGTTTCGATCAAGGGGCAGACGCCCCTGAACAAGGGACGGATGCCGCCCGCCTTTGGAAAGCGGGACTGCGGGGCCACAAGCCGCACGCCCATCCCCTCGGGTCGATGGGTGCACGCGCGAACGCGCCCTGGCGGAACAGCGTCGGAACAGAAACCCGACGAACATCCGCACCGAAACAGAAAAATGATGAACCCGACGTGAATCCCTTATCCTCAATACGAAGACCGATGAATTTCAGAGGTGTTTGAAGACCAGCATGCTGCTCGACCGAGCATTCAGCAACGGGGCTCGGAACCCGCCAGGGGCTGGGGAAGGGAAATCGGGCACTCCGTCCCACGACGTCGAGGGCCTGGGTTCCCCCCATGGAAGGCGTCGTGGCACTAATGGTTGGTTGTCGATTCCTTTTCCTGTCGGTGTTAATGGGTTTTTCTCCCTGCTTTCAGAAATCAAGTCGCCCAATCCAGTGCCCGATCGCCACCCGCCCACTGGCGCAGGGGTAGGGGAAACACCGACGCGGCTACTCCGCGCGGTCCCGCCCGTTCCACAGCCATCCTAGAAGCCGCAGTTGCGGGGCAAATACGCCCTCTCTCCCCCTCGGAGGTCATCCAGATAAGGGTGATCAACAACTTGGTGCGGAGATAAGAGGAAGAGGGAGTCATCCCCACCAGGGACATGGCTCGCCTAGACCTCGAGGAAGCTGCACCTCGCCACCAACGCCGCCCCCGAGGGCCGCGTAGGGAGGCACCGCTGCCAACCTCGACATCCAATCGCTTCGGGAGTTTATCCCCGGAACGCTCCGACAGCTCCTTCCCCTATGCGGATGAGGTGGAAGATGTCCAGGACCACCCTATCCGGTATTCGCTCCAGGGATCCGCGATAAGGGCTCCTGTCAGGCCACGGTGACATCGCCGCCAGGCCTCTCAAGTCGAAGAACGTGCTCTCCACCTGCCCGCGCCGCTCATCCCGACTCGTCTGTCTCGACGCCAACGTCGGGCACGAGCGGAAGAGGATTCCCACCATGGGGCCCTAGCAACAGCGGCCGTGTTGGCTCAAGCCACTGCTGGATCCAGTCACCAGGCCCCTGCACATCCTGAGCAGGGGCACTTCTATGCCCGACCTGGATCGAGGCCCCGACCGCCCCAAAGGCAGGTTGGGTTGACTCTCCCGGTTGCTGGTACAGGCAATAGCCACCGCGGACCACCTCGCGGTAGCGCTATTCGCCAACAGGGGCTACTCCGTGTGGCCGATCCAAGAGGCATGGATCATCCCACCTTCCGATCTCGGCCCGGAGGCCCACCCGGAATCATCTCTTCCCGCGTCCGCTTTGATATCTGTCCCGGTGCTCCTCGCACCTTGGTTTCCAGTCCTCTTGGCCCCAGCACCGGTGCGTCCAGGGGACGCCAGGACAGAGATCATCCATGCCCCGAAGAACCACCCAGGGGCAAGAGGGTGAGGCGTCGACGCCGAGGGAAGAATGTTACGGAATTCCGGACAGAGATCCGACCGGTTCGTTTCTCAGATACAGAGGCGGAGTATGATTCGGCGACGGAGCCCTCCCCCCGATCCCGCCAGTTAGGGGCAGGGGGAGGAATGCGGCACGTCAGCCTCGTACTTCCCGAGAGCGAGATCGATATGATCCCCACTTCTCTCCGAAGGTATATCCGGAGTAGCAAAGGCCTGGTAGACCCCCAAGGGCCAAGCTTGCGGTTGGTACCGGCCCCTCCGGAAGCACCTTCTGCCTCGATCGGAGAACCCGGAGACTTTTTCTGGGGACCGGCGGTCGAACCACGATCTAGTGCACCCTCGGCGAGCACCGACGCTACGGCAGGATGTTCACTCGACGACCCGTCCTATCGTGATGTGGTAGCCGGGGCACCGCCACCCTCAGGGGGCGGCCCGGGATATGGAGGCCAATCGGCCTGCTCGCCGTATTCACCACCGGCCAGCCCGTCGGCCCGGCAGCCCGCCTCGGCACCACTGCCGGTTCCCAGTCCATTCCCAGTCGTTGAAGAGGACCTAGGAGACCTGGGTCCCGAGTTTGAGTCGTGGAGCTTCTGGACCGTCCTTGCAGAGGGCCACTTCCCTGAGAAGTTTTGGCCAGTCGCAGGACCAGACTTTGATTCACCCGAATCACTCACCCCGGGTGAGTTTGAATGCTTCCGCCGAACTCTCCGGGAGACTCACTCCCGTCTTCACCGCCTGCAAATGCCATATCCCGGGAGTCAAGCACACCTGGAGGATATTGGTGAGCAGTGCCGTCAAATTGACCTGGCCACGCTCCCCGCGGTTCGGCACCCCGGGTCATTTGGGCACCACGAGGCCCTCCAACAACGATGCGTTGAGTGTTTTCAAGTACTCCGCAAGGTTATCGAGGGAGCCACCCCCACGTGTATATCCGTGGATGGGGGCAGTACGCTGCCCTACGCTTCAGTGCGATTCGCCGACAACCCGATTCACTGGGTGGCCCTGAGGGTACAACCCCAGGGACGGAAACGGTCTCTATGGCTGACCTGTCGGGGGAGGGGAACAGCTTGGAACTTCTCGAAGGGGGCTCTCCCCCCGAAGACAAGCCGTTGTAGGATCCATCGGTGAGAGTTACTCGTCACCAGAGGAACCTCCTGGGTCTCCCCACACCCACTGAAGCAATGACGTTGAGCCGAAACGTCAGCAAAGGTAAAGAGCACGGCGGGGCTGTAAAGCCCGCCGACCCATCTGCCTCCACGCAGAGGGCAGAGGAGGATCCCGAGAAGGCTATGCTACGTCAACAGCTCGCCGAGTAGAAGAAGCTGGTTGACCAGCTCCTCGCCAAGCGCGCTGCAGAGCAGCGGCCTTACTACGGTGATCCTAGGCCAGGACAGCAGGGACAGGAACAACCGCTCCTCGACGAGGCTCTCCCGGGAAACCGTGATTACGCCGTGTTCGCCGACAGGGGAGAGGCCATTGCTTATGGCAAGAGGGCGCGGTATGTTTCACCACACCCTCCCGAGCGGTGTGACTACATGAGAGACCCCGCTCGGATTCCTCCCGCTGCCCCAAGGGCCGCTCCGCCCGCCATCCCACGAGCTGCTGAGTTCGACGACCCGGTCGACGACCCGATTGAAGGGCCATGCAATGCGCTCGTGGTCAGAGATCCTCGCCAGGACTTGAACCCATGTCCGGACGATCCGATGGCGGCACTCATCGCCCGCTTGGAAGCCTTGGAGACTCGGCAAGTGGCGATCCCACCGGACGGCAAGCCATACCCAGAATGGGTGGATGACATGCTGACACCTCCGGGATTAGGGAATCCCACTTTCGCCACCTTCAACGGGACTGGAGATCCGCCACAGCATCTGGCCCATTTCAACTCGAGGTGCGGGCCTATGTTGGGAACTCCGGCACAGCAGGAGGCCGCTAAGCTTCGCTGCTTTGTCCAGACACTGGAAGGGCCAGCATTTGTCTGTTACAGCCAGCTCCCCGTCGGGTCGATAACTAGCTGGGAGGACCTTCGTATACAATTCCTCTACCAGTTCAGTTCCACGACCCGGAAGACGAGTATCACAGACCTCTTCAAGTGCAAGTAGAGGCCTGATTAGCGAGTCGCGGACTTCGTCGCCCGATGGAAGGGTCTCACGTATTCCCTTGACATGCCATTGACTCAGGAGCAGTTGCTGACAATGTGCGTCAGGAACTTCAAGACCGAGCTAGTCCCTTCCTTGATCACTCAGAATTACCCCGGAGGGTTCAGGAACTTCTCAGACAAAGCTCAACGTCTTGAGGAAGCCCTGCAACAGGCCAGCCAGGCACACCCGCTGCCTCCTATGATTCATGCAAGGAGAGTCAGCAGGGCTGAGCCTGCTGCTGTTGCCCAGGTAGAGGCCCCCAGGCCGTTGGAGCTGCTGCCGGCGAGGCCAGCTCCACAGCCTCACAGGAATCCGCCTCCACGGGCTCAGTTCCCGGCCCAGCAGCCGCAGCCTCAGAACCGGTCGGCCCCTCCGCGTAATGTACCGCCACAACCCAGGCGAGATAATCAGGGTCCACCTCCTCGGTAGGCCCCTGCAGCCCCTCGTTAAGACCATGCTCCCAGGGGCCCTCGATACCTGACGTACTCATTTCACGAGGATCAGGTCCCCGATTATTTCCGGAGCGCCCTGGAGCAGAGGATTGTGCGACTGCCTGAGTGCTGGAGGCCAGAGGAGGCACATCTCACGGATAACCCCCACTACTGCCCTTACCATCGGACCCTGGGGCACACCATCCAGCGGTGCTATGTGTTTAAGGATTGGCTCCAAGACCAGATTAACAACAATGTAATCAGGTTGGGCCCAGCTCCAGCACAAGTGGCGTGCGTGTTCGTGGGATCAGATGATGATAGCGACAATGAGGACGAATGGCAGCTGGTCTCCGACCGCGGATCCCAGAAGTATAATAACTGGATGGCCCGCAAGACGATCATTCGCGCCCATGGAATCATCCGTGCGCGCTTGAATCAGACTGAACCCCCAGAATCCGCGGGTGCTGCTTCGGCATCGTCGTCCCAGCCTGCCTCTTCCGAGAAGAGTAAACGGCGGCGGCGCAAGAAGGAAGAGCGCGCCCCGCCAGTTCCACCACTATCCCGCACTCTCGGCGATTTCATGCCCCCGGAGATGGGGGTCCCTCCTCGGATCTGCCCGGTGATGGATGATTCGTCCGATGACAGTGTTGGGTACGCTTCGGTTAATACCGTCGAGCTGGTAAATCCCTTTTCGGTTCCCGACGTTGAAGAACACCAGGTGGACCTCCCTAGTGTCCCCGGTCGTCGCCACCGTCGGAGGAGCCGCAACAACAGGAGTCGCCGGGGCACAGCAGTTGGTACCTCCAGCCAGGCCGTGCACGCCACTGAGACTAGGCAGCAGGCTCAAGATCAAGCTCAGCGTGCACAGCCCCCCCATCCAGGGATGACGGATTCGCCTACGCCACTGTTTGTGGTGTGGGACCGGGCAGAACCGGCTCAGCCGAATCGCGATCAGCTCCGCCCTGCCGCGAGTCCATCCCGGCCTCCTGACCCCAGTACAGTGACTACTTCCCGGGCTTCGACCAATGAACAGCGAGATGCGCCAAGCACCGGTCGGCCGCCGGCCCAACCAGCAAGGCCCGTCATGCCTCCAACCGCAGAGCAACCTACTGCAACCAGGAGCTCGCGCTTGGCCAAAAAGTATGATGTCCTGAAGCACTTGGCCGACATCCCAGCGAGACTCTCCATCCTTGAGGCTCTGCGCATGTCATCTGAGATGCGCGAGGCACTCGCTGAAGCCCTGAAGAGCCCCCTCCAGTTTGAGACAGAGGTTGCGGATGCAGAGGCCTATCACACCGAAACGATTGAGGACGCCGAATGTCAGGAAGTTATCTCGTTCTCTGGTAAGGAATAAGACCCTCCTATATAGGGGCACATTCGTCCGCTGTATGTCACTGGCCAGTTCAATGGCCTTGAAGTCCGACGCTGTCTTGTCGACACGGGGTCCGGGATTAACCTGATTCCAACTCGGACGCTCCGGAGATTAGGGTTGTCTGAGGATGACTTGATTCCCTCCGACCTCAGGATCCAGGGGTACGACCGCACCGAGCAAACTCCGGTCGGCAAGATACGCTAGAAGACCCAGTTCGGTGACTTGGTTGACAACACCGAATTCATGGTAGTCTCTCAGGACACTGCGTATAACGCATTGATGGGCAGGCCATGGCTCCACCTTCATGCGGTGGTTCCCTCATCATACCACCAATGCCTCAAATACTCCCTTAACGGTCGAGTAGGCGTGCTTCAGGGAGACGCCTCTCCTTTTGCCTCATGTGAAGCCCGTTATCTGGACGCGGACTATTTCAAGAGCAAGGACAAGCAGATCCTGGCAGGTGAGGTTGAGCCTGTCGCTGTTGCAAGTGATCCCTGGTCATGTTTGGATGACGCTTACGTCCTCCCGATCCATCGGTTGGACGTATCCATGTTCTCGACGGCCTGTGAGTCTCCTGATGAGATGACCGCGACCGCCCGTGCCAGCACCAGCGGCCCAGTAGGATCTGGTAGCCCCAATGCAGTTTCCAACACAGTCTCTCCCGTGGACGATCCCTCCCCGAGTGGAGAGGACGTGGAAGATGCACCCCCAGCCTTTGAGGACGGCGTCTCCGCCACGGTCGATGAGTTAGTACAAGTGAACCTTGGAACCGAAGCAGATCCAAGACCCACATTGGTCAGTGCCGCCATGCCCTCTGAGGAGCGGCAGCAGTACATGGACTTCCTCAGGCAGCACCGTGATGTGTTCGCTTGGGGCTATGACGAGATGCCGGGGCTAAATCCTCAGGTAGCCGTCCACCGCCTTGGTCTCCCGGCGAACCATCGTTGGTTCAAGCAGCCTCCCAGGAAGATGCACCCATCCGACAGTTCCATGGTTGCGGCCGAATTTGACAAGCTTATCAAAGCCAACTTCGTGAGGGAAGTTCAGTACCCCAAATGGCTGGCCAACATTGTGCCGGTCAGGAAGAAGAACGGGCAGATCAGAGTCTGCATCGACTTCCGCGATCTCAACCGCCACTGTCCGAAGGATGATTTTCCCCTTCCAGTGACAGAGTTGTTGATTGACTCCATGGAAGGGTTCCAAGCCCTCTCTTTTATGGATGGATACTCCAGATATAACCAAATCCGGATGGCCCCTGAGGATGAGGAGTTCACTGCCTTCAGGGCCCACCAAGGTATCTTTTGTTACCAGGTCATGCCCTTCGGCCTGAAGAATGCAGGAGCCACCTATCAACGGGTGATGCACCGCATATTCAAGCCAATCCTTGGCACACTGGTGGAATGATACGTCGACGACTTGGTGGTTAAATCGCGTCAGCGTCAGGACCATCTCAAAGATCTTGAGAAAGTGTTCGGCTTCTTCCAGTCTCGCTGCCTGAAGATGAACCCGTTGAAGTATGCCTTTGGGGTCACCTCCGGGAAGTTTCATGGCTTTGTGGTAAGGTACTGGGGTATTGAGATCGACCCGGAGAAGATCAGGGTGATTAGCCAGATGCCTCCCCCAGGTAACCTCCGGGAACTGCAAGGGTTCCAAGGCCACTTAGCCTATATACGCCGATTCATCGCGAATCTGGCCAGCATGTGTAAGCCCTTTTCTCGGCTCATAAAGAAAGGTGCCACCTACGCATGGGATAAAGAGTGTCAGACCGCTTTCGAGGAAATCAAGCAGTACTTGCTTCATCCTCCGGTTCTGATGCCGCCTGTATCCGGGAAGCCGCTGGTCCTTTATATGACTGCCCTGGAACGGTCCCATGGTGCCCTTCTCTCCCAGAAGAACAACGAGGGAACAGAGAATAGCCTCTATTACCTCAGTCGCATGCTCCTCGATGCGGAGGATAGGTATTCCCCCATCGAGAAGAGCTGCCTGGCGCTCGTATTTGCCGTACAGAAATTACGGCACTATTTGCAGCACCATGAGGTACAGTTGGTTTCTCGGGTAGACCCGTTGAAATATATCCCGAGCCGGCCTATGTTGACTGGTCGTCTAGCGCGATGGGTTGTGATTCTCTAGCAGTTCGACATCAGGTATGTGTCTCAGAAGGCCATCAAAGGGAAAGCATTGGCAGACTTTCTGGCTGCTCACCCGACCTCCGCGGATCAGCCGCTGGATCTAGGCTTTCCCAATGAGGCTATTCTCTCGGTCGATCATGTCGGTCCATGCTGGCAGATGCACTTTGACGGTGCCTCCCGGAGCCCCACCGGTAGAAGGCTCGATAATCCTAAGATCAACAGAGTGGGCTTGGGTATCGTCTTCATTACCCCGGAGCGATCCGTGCTGCCATACTCTTTCCTGTTGTCAGAGGGCTGTACCAACAATGAGGCGGAATACCATGCCCTCATCACTGGCCTTGAGTTGGCTCTCGAGATCAACGTGCCCCATCTGTGTGTGAAAGGGGACTACGAGTTGGTCGTTAAGCAGATCAATGGCGACTATGTTGTCAGGAAGCTGGAACTTGTGCCATTGTTGGAGTGCACCCTCCTTCTGATGGCCCAGTTCCCTTCTCGGCCAGAAATTGTCCACATTCCCTGGTCGCAGAACGGTCGAGTAGTTGCTTTGGCCAGCCTTGCTGCGTCACTTGCAGAGCCTGAACAGGACAACCTGGTCGTCCGCGTGACGCACCGCAGGCTCATTGCCCCCGTTACCCCGGAGGGAGATCGCGACCCGTCGGTAAGTAATCTCACCGTGGTTGCCCCTGTGCCTGGAGCCCCGAGTACCCCAGGAATGGCAGTCGAACCAGCCCCTGATTGGAGGGCATCCTTGGTTGATTACCTCCAACATGGCATTCTCCCGTCAGATCGGGCCGAGCGCGAGCGAGTTCGACGCCGCGCGTCGCAGTTTGTCCTCCAGAGAAGTCCCGGCCTGGAGCAGATCCTATATAGGAACGGATTTGATGGTGTTCTCCTCCGTTGCCTTCATGGAGTTGAGATCCCATGAGTTATGCAAGAGGTTCATGCTGGTTCATGCGGTACCCATCAGACTGGGCCGAAGCTGTCCCACCAGATTCGGAGGTTGGGATACTTCTGGCCCTCCATGATCCATGACTGCATCGAGTATGCCAGGAGGTGCCATGCGTGCCAGGTTCATGCGAACTTTTTGCATCGGCCGCCGGAGCCTCTCCATACCACCAGGTATTCTTGTCCCTTTGCAGTCTGGGGGATGGACGTTGTGGGACCTTACCCGCCGGCGACGGCTCGCCAGTGCCGGTTCATTCTGACCGCCACGGACTTCTTCTCCAAATGGGCAGAGGCGATTCCGCTCAGAGAGGTCAAATCCTGTTCGATCGCAGACTTCGTGACCTCCAGCATCATTCATCGATTTGGAGTGCCTCACGCTATCCTCACGGATAACAGAGCCAATTTCCGAGAAGCCGAGTTGAAGAAGTTGTACACCAAGTACAACATTCGCTCGAACCATACATCTCGCTATCATGCGCAGGCGAATGGGCAGATTGAGGCGTTTAACAAGAACCTCTCTAACATTCTGCAAAAGATGGTTGGTCAGAACAAGAAGAGTTGGCCGGACAAGCTCCCCAACGCCCTCTGGGCTTATCGGACGACGACTCGCAATTCCACCCAGATGACCCCTTATTCCCTGGTGTATGGAGCTGAGGCCGTCCTGCCCATCGAGATCCAGTTACCGTCCTTGCGCACTGCGGTCTACGACCAGCAAGCGCCGGACAGAGCTGCTGAAGCCCGTCTAGTCGAGTTGGAAGCACTGGATGAGAATATACTGCGCGCTTTGCACAACTTGGAGAGGCATCAGAGCAGAATGGCTCGAGCTTTCAATAAGAAGGTTCTCCTCCGCTCCTTCCTGCAGGGTGACCTGGTATTAGCCCTGAGAGCGTCGATGATCCCCGGCAGGAAGCCGCCTAAGTTGGAGCCCAAGTGGGAGGGACCTTTTGTTGTCCACAGGGTCTATCCCAATGGAGCGTACTCCCTAGCAACTATGGATGGTGAGCGTGTCACTCCTCCCACCAACTCTAGGTTCCTCACGAAGTACTTTGCCTGAGTACAATTCGTCCAAGCTACAAGACGTTAAACTGTTCAGCATTCGTCCAACATGACGTTAAACTGTACGACGTCCAAGCTGCACGACGTTAAACTGCCTAGCATATCGTCCGCGCTGCAAGACGTTAAACTGACAAGTGTTTCGTCCAACATGACGTTAAACTGTACCACGTCCGCGCTGCAAGACGTTAAACTGCCAAGCATCTTCGTCCAACACGACGTTAAACTGTACTTCGTCCGCGTGACAAGATGTTAAACTGCCAAGCATCTTCGTCCAACACGACGTTAAACTGTACCACGTCCGCGCTGCAAGACGTTAAACTTCCAAGAATCTTTGTCCTGCATGACGTTAAACTACCCCTCAAGAACTACGTGCGGCTTGATTCCCATCCTAACGGGTTACGTAGGACCGCCTGAACATTCATGTTTTGGGCCCAGCCCCATCCTTTGGGAATTTCAATCCCATCTCGGGCCCTTGGCCCAGTTGCCTCCGGGTGTGCGGCGTATGGTGTGGACGCGGGGCTATGCCCTCGTTCACGTCGGTTTGCTCGCCACGCTGTACGCCCCCACGTTTGGGGATGCCTTCTGCTCCCCCCTTTCTCTCATCGTCCTGCATGACGTTAAACTGCACTTCAAGAACTACGTTCAGCTTGATTCCCATCCTTATGGGATACGTAGGACCGCCTGGACGCTTGTGTTTCAGGTCCAGCCCCGTCTCTTGGTTGATCGCGGGGATCTGTCGTCTTTTGGTTGCTCTCAGGGTGAGTCCTTCGACCCTTTCCGGTGATCTGTTAACATGTTTTGAGTACTTCGGTCTATGACCCGTAGTGTCAGATTCAATCCCGACAAGTCTTGTGTTTCTTGTCGGGCCTCACGCTTCCTCTTTTTGGAGCCTTCACTCAAAGGGATCCTCGTTAGCGGTTTGGGTACGATGCCTCAGTGCTCTCCTACCGCTCCGGGTCGATTTACCGGCGGGTCCTAGGCCGCAAATCGATATGAGTCCTGCGCTTGAGCGGTTGACGCTCGTTTGCTTGCCCTATCCTAGGCTGACGCGATCAGATGTTGTGTTGCGAATATGGTCAGCGACATCCTTGATCTCCATGTCGGCTCTTTCAGGCTCCGAACATTGGTTGCGCAGTCCTCATCACACTCCGCCTTTGTGCGTTGTAGTGAAATCTCGACACTCTCTTCATACTGACCTTCAGTACACCTTTACACATTAGACAGGCCAACCAGGGTAAAGGTGTCTTTCGAGGCTCCCACGATCTGAGCACCAAGGATATATGATGATGTCCTCCCTAAGGGCCATGTGTAGCTGGACCCTCGTCCCCATAAGGAGGAAGGAGTCACCCGAACAATCGCGTTATGGGCCCAGTATAGCTGGAGGCTAACATCTCTGCCTCTCGGTTGATGGACATACGCAGGCCCCTATCCCAGGATCCTTCTCCTGGAATCGTGCGTGACCGCAGGGCTGGGTATATTCCCACCTCCGCTGGGTCCGCCATATCACGATAAGCGGATTCCTCCATGGTCCTACCACATGACCGTAAACTGTGATCGTCTTGGCCGCCCGACGAGAAACGGCACTGCATCGTGATGTTCTCCTCAGAGGGAACTCACGTTGGGCGCTGGTTAATAACCACGCCATTTATCAATGCCTTTCATGGCTTGATTATTGTGACGATGCCAGGGATTTCTTAATCACAGGCATGTCGCTGCACAATGAAAAACCATCTACCTTTAATGACAAACAAGAAATATCAAATACCGCTTCTTCTGTGTGCGAGGGTCAGACCCGCACCCTTCCCCGCGCTGGTGCCCGATTGTGTTGCGTCGCGCTTTAAGAACTACGTGTGGCTTGATTCCCATCCTTATGGGATACGTAGGAATGCCCAGATGTTTGAAACTTCGGGTCCAGCCACCACCTCTTAGAGATTCCCCCTTCTCTTGGGAATCCGCCACCTTCGGGTCACCCTCAAGGCGTGTCCCTCGACCCCTTGCAGTGATCCACCGGTGTCAAGAGTACCCTGGTTTATTGCCAGGAGGGTCAGGTTCAACCTGGTCAGGTTCCTTCCACTTTTCAGGCTTCGTGTTCCCTTTCATTCGGACCCACCGCCTGTTCCCTGGGTGGAGCCCCCGTGAGCGGTCTGGACACAATGCCTCAGTGCTCTCCCACCGACTCAGGCTGGTGCCCCCAAGGGCCTCGGGCAGCAAATCGATATGAATCCTGCGCTTGAGCGGTTGATGCTCATTTGCTGCCTCATTCCATCAACGGTCAGTACAATATTGATGCTGCTTTTCCGCCACGGTCGGCAGCACTCCCATATCGTTATGCCGGTGCCCCCAGTCCTTGAGTGAATGGCCGCCTGATTCACATTACAATTTCCACCTCCCATTCTGACCAGGCGAAACCTCGACACTCTTGACACTATCCCTCAGTGCATCTTCGCATATCCAGGGGATAGGGCCACGATGTGGCGTACTTTGAGGTTCTTATGATCCGAGCTCTAAGACCTTAAACTAAGATCTACCCCTATGGTCCAATCTCTAATACCTTAAACTAAGATCTCCCCTAATCGGGGTCCTACATCCTGCATGACGTTAAACTGCAATTTCAGAACTACGTGTGGCTTGATCTCCAGCCTGATGGAGTACGTAGGAACGCCCGGGCATCTCGACTCGGGCCCGGCCTCAGGGATCGCTAAGTCCCGCCCCTCCTCGTCGCCGGCCATCTGGCCTGGCTTCTGGTAGAGTGGTGCAGTTGTGATATTCTCCCCGATTCAGCTTGGGATGCCCCGTTGCAATGACGGGAAGCGACAGTTTCCTCGTCAAAGAGGTTCTGTCTGAGAATTGGGGTGATTCACGTCCAGATTAGTGCATCCGCCTAATACGCTATCCCCACGGTGGCGCAATTTTGAGAGCGTTAGATTCTGTCCGAACAAATCGTCACTTCGCCCCACGCTTCACATGCCCTGTTGATCTGGATTTCCACCCTTGTGCCTGAAGGAACCCACAAAGCGGCATTGATGATGACATGTGATCCGCCTCCTGCAATATGAATGATGACCTTCGGTCCGTCTATCGCGGTAGTATGGTTGATTGATCCATTGTCCGCTTGCCGTCTTGGGCATTTCCTGGAAGGCCGACCGTTGTGGATTTCTGAATTCGGGACACGCGATTCACCCTTTCTCATTTCCCTATGTTCGGGCAAAATCTCAACGCCCCTAGCGTTGTCCCGCTCGTGTGTCGGAACAAGTTGGGGGGATGATACATTGATTAGGCTTGAGGTCTCCTTTCCTAGGAATGACCTCCCTCTTTTCTTTAGAAATCCAGGCCCAATCACGGATGCCTGAAGCTTGGTTAACGCTCCCGCGAGACAATGAATTGTGGTCGAGCATGTTAAGCCAAAAGATGCAGATAAATATGGTGATTCATACAAATGGATCGAAATATTGAGTAGCGGAAGAAAATGTTTTGGGAATGGCAAAACAAAGCCCCTAGGGATTAGCGTGCTAGATAAGTCTTTCTAACGCCGCTACCCCTTGGCTGGCGGCCTCCAGAGCTGCTTCTCGCTCTCTGCGTGCCCTCTCCTCGTCGGCGGTCGCAGCACGCAGTTCGTCGATTCTGGCCTGTGCACGCTCCCGCTCGACTTGAATTGTGACCATCTGTTGGCCCGCCTCCGTCAGCTGTACCTGGGCATCAACCAGCTGGGCTGCTAGTTGCTCCACAAGCTCGGTGCACGTTGCGACGAAGGCCTCCTTCTCTGCCGCCTGCCCTTCGAGACGCCTGACTTCCTGCTCCACCGCGAGGAGCACCCGCGTGTTCTCCGACATGTCCCGACATTGTGCGACGTCAGAACGCCGGCGGCTCTCGCGCATCTTTTCGGCCATGAAATCACGGACCGTCAGATGGAGGCGTTGAGCATCAGCTCCCCCGGCACACAGGAAGCGCAGCCATGTTTGAAGTGATCCCATGCGCCCCAGCCACTCCGATGGGTCTCGCTTGAGGAAGCGCTGGATGCACTTCCACCCCCTACGTCGCGCTATCTGGCTATCCTCGACCGCCTCCGCGTCCGATTCGTCCATCTCCTCGGGGTCGGCAGGATAGTAGGCAGGGAAGGCAGCCAGCAGGTCTGCTGCGGGGTCCGCCCCTGGGATGTCCTCATGGGGGATAGGTTCCCCAACATCTGGGCGACCTGCTTCTCTCGCCCCAGCGGCGTTGACACCCTCGTCAGCCCCCGACCTCTCTCCGATGTCAGCACCGCCGGCGTCCGCAGCCCCCTGATCAGTAGTTGGTGGGGCCGGCTCGGTGTGAAAAGTCTGTTCCGGAGCAGGCGGCATGTCTGCCACTGGTCCACTCGTGGATGGCCCGGGTTCGGTAGCCCGACGAGCCTCCAGTACTGAGATCACTGCGCAAGGCATGCCATGGTTAGTCACGAATCATCAATGGCAAGCACCAACAGTGAAGGGAGAAGAATTACGGGAATCCAAGGCGTCATCTTCCGCTGTCCCGGCCGCCGTAGGAGCAATTGCAGCAGGGGACCCCTCAGCGCTTGTCAGTTCAATGATGGGTGTCTGGCCCCCGCCCTGTCCTGCTGGCGCCTCTCCTACTCCTACTGAGGATGCCTGACCGACATCCCCGCACTTCTGAGAAAGGTGGAGAAATGGGTTAGAAGCTGCATAAGAGAATGGATGAAGCAAGTTGAGTAGGGATAGAAGCGGACCTCGAGGAGCTCAGTGATATCGATATTGCCAGAGCCGGCCACCTCGCCGCTCTCCCTCGGGCTCCCCTGATGGGACCTTCCCTCGGAGCCTTCATCCTCCCCCGTCTCCTCCTTTTCCTCAGAGTCGTCGTTGCTGTCATCTTCCTCCGGCGGCATCTGTTCTGGAGCGGGCTCTAGACCGAGCATCACCTTCACCAGAAGGGATGGCTCCGCACGCTGACCACGTTGGCGCGCGTACTCATCCATGGCCGTCAGATACGCATACTGCCAGTTAAAGTTCACCCTGTCGGCGATCTGGAGGCGCCCGACCTCTGGCAGATGGATTCCTTCCCTGAGTATCTTTCGCCAGATGGCTTCGGTCCTCAGTGACTGCCGCAGGGTCATCTAGGCCGACCACAGCGCCGGGAAGACTGCATCGTGGGAGGGTTCGAGCAGATGCCTTACCTGCTTCCCGGGCCGCTCCCCGACCGCTGCATGTGCCCCCTCTCCGGGCGCTGAAGTCGTGGCGGCAGCTTGCGATGTGCCCGCCGCCGAAGTCCCTACCCGCGCCGGCTCCGCTGCTTGGCGCGCCTCCGTTCTCCCCCGTGTGGCGGCGCCTCGCCTCCTTCCTTGACGCCCGGTCTCCGCGCGGGTGACCTCGAGCCGCCGAACTGGCTTCCGTAGAAGCCCCTCGGGGTACGCGATGGCCCAGTGTTCGGCGTACTCGGTTGCCAAGCCTGCGTCAACCCCGGTAGGAGGGAGAGTGATGACGTCACCAGAGCCGAAAGCGGTGAACATCAGCCACATCTGGCGAAGGACGCCAGGGTTCGTCTCCTCCCGGACAGCAGTGAATACCCTCTTCGGCACCCGTTGAAGGCACCCGAACTGCCTGGCGAACCGAGTTGGAAAGTAGGGCTCGCAGATCACCTTCCCTTCGATCCGAGCCACGAGCACCCCGCCCCGCATGTTCAGGAAGTACTCGTGCTGCTCCAGCGGACCCTGCCCGTTGTCGATCATCTGGCCAACGGGAGTGGGGAACGGGCTGAAGTTGAAATTGGCATGATTGCCAATCCGAATCCTCACGCCCTCCTCATTTACGGTCATCGGAGCGACCCCCGCAATGTTCAGCAGGGCGGGTCGCAGGCTGTTGCCCAGAGGAATGATGGCGTTCGGAAACATGTACCCACCAAGGTGAGCATCCACCCAGCCGTGGAAGAATTGGAAGGGCCCACAGATCCTTCGTGGCGACCCCCCTCGCGAGATGCGTCCCAGGATGGCATACAGCTTCGCCAGTACTGGGACCCCGAGGTTGTATCTTTTGTTGGCGGCCATAGCGCCCGCCATCGCCACTTTCGCCGGGCGGACTCCCATTCTCGCGTCCCGCTCTGGCAGGAGCCACCCACTCAGAAAGGCGGCCAGGAACGCCGCGTATCGGACATTTGGGTCCCGGGCCTCGATGACGCGGTACCCCCATGAGCGGTAGTCGCCCGTCTCCAGGACCCGCCAGTACGACCCGTTCCGGCTTCTCTGAGCCGCGGTCGGGCACCCCTTCCCCCTGCTTGGCATCTTGACCGCTGGGTCAGGCTCCAAGAACTGGCTGAACCACTCCTTGTAGGCTATGTCCTTCTGGAAGTCCTTGATCCCGAGCCGCTGCGTAGCCAGGTCAAGTAGATGCCATGTCAGAATGGGAGTCTGTGACCTGTCTTCCCAGGTGTTCTTCGGAGGCAGGAACTCATCGTACTGGTAACCCTCCAGCGGGATGCCTCAGATGCAGTGGATGTCCCAGAGACCGATGCCGACCTCCCCATGGTGAAGATGGAAGGTGTTGGTATCCGGGGACCAGCGGGTGAACAGTTCCGGCCCGAGCTCGGACTGCTGGTAGAAGTGGAACTGCGACGTCCACACCGCCTCAAACAGGCCGATGTACCGCAGATCCTCCGCAAAGTGATCGCAAGTGTGGCGTACCCAGAATGCCCAGGCCCACTCACTGGTGAAATTGCCCCCAGCCCGCAAGTCCCAGTCCTTCAGCCAGCCCTTGGTGTCGTCGGTGACACTCTGGCGATATGTGCTCGAGTAGAGGGCTAGAGAGTTCTCCGCAGTAGGCTCACTTCCGACGATGGTTCGCGTCCTCGGGTTCAGTACATAGACATCTAAGTGTCTGGTCTCCCTGGCAGGATGCCTATTGTTGGTGATGTTATAGCGGGGAAGCTCGTCCTCCCGAGTCACCCAGGTCCGTGGCGCATCAACCTCGAACCCTGGCACCGGAACCTCATCTTGGATGCCAAAGTTCCAGATCGGCAGGTTGTCCGACAGTGGATATGTCTTCTGGGCCGGCGTCAGCAAGTCGAACAATGATTGATTGTTGGAAACAATCTTCTTGGCTCCGTAGACCTCCTCGTTCGCCGCCATCTCAGCTCTGCGAATGGCGGCATCCCCCTCATTCCCTCGATTCACGGCCATATCAGAAGCTTCGGGAGTCGTGTGGGTTAAGGGATGAGGCTTGCGGAATCCGAAGAGGCTGGTAGAGAAGTTTGAGAGTTGGCGCGCAATCCTAGGGGATGACGCGCAATTGGGAAGTCTGTCGCGTAAAACCCAGGGTGTTCGCGCAAAAACAGGCCGAAATACGGAAGGTTTGCGCGACGAGCGGGCGAATTCTGCGCCGGAAAAGGCAATTTCGCGCACGAGAGCTTAGATGCTTATCGCGCGGAAGGCCGGTGTACAGAACGGGGGGACCCAGGGCCCCTATTTATAGGCGAGGCTGGGTGTCGGCGCTGCGCGGAAAGCGCTTTACGCGACCGCGACAGCGAATTTCGCGCCCGACACCCTTTTTTGCGCGCCACAGTCCCGCGCCACCCATGACTTCGACATTCTGGCGTCTCCCTCGGAACCCGATCGTTGCGACCTCTCGCCGATCAGATTCCTAGGGGGGGATTTTGTAGACGCCAGAAAAGTTCGTTGTTCCCAAACGAAGCTCCGGATGCGGGAAGCGAGGTCATATTTGGAGTCGGAAGCCCGTTTCGGAGGGCCCGGAAGCCTTGCGCGGAATTTTGGAGGCCCGCGCGCAAAGTTGTAGTGCCGCGCGCAAACCTCCCGGGATGCGCGCAATGTGCTGGGCCGGCGCGCAATTTTTCGCGCCCGTGGCCCGCGTGACTCCCTTTCGCGCCGGGGCCTATTCCGCGCCCGCGAAGAGAATTCCGTACCCGCGAACTGGATTCCGCGCCCGGGGTTGCCTATAAATATAAGGCGACCCCCGACGTTTTGATGGTTGCCGGAAGTCGAACGATCTCTCGTGCGCGCAATCCAACCCCTTCCGCGCGCAATGCCGATCTTCAGGTAACCTCCTTTCTTTCGCGCAAGAAAGCCTTGGGGTTTGCCTTCGCGTGCAATCCCTTTGGCTCCTTTCCTTTGAATAAGTCTTCACCCAAAGGCATTCGCGCGCAAAAGAAGCCTCTTGCGCGCAATTGCCCCCGGGGTGCGCGCAATCCGGCCCGATTGCGCACACCCCCCCCCCCCCTTTTTCAAAGTGGTTGTTTAGTAAAGAATGAGTCGTTGCCCCCGCGCGCTATCCGAAGCCCGGTGCGTGCAATCTCTATCTCCCGCGCGCAAAGTGCTGGCCCAATTGCGCGCCAACCCACCCATTTGCGCGCCGACCCGCGATATTGCGCGCCGAGATCCACTTTTTGCGCGCAATCCGCAGGGTCTCCCCCTTTGACCCCCTTTGGGTACCCGCCTGCGTGGCGCCCGATGACCCTCATCCCGGGTGCCCGCACCGTGCGTTGTCTTCCCGTGCGGCCCTCCAGGCTTGCGTGAAGTGACACGGGCCTATCGACGGCTTCGACGTCCCGCACGACGTTAAACTGCACTTCGTCCGAGCTACAAGACGTTAAACTGTTCGGCATACGTCCAAGCTGCACGACGCTAAATTGCCTAGCCTCCATCGTCCGAGCTACAAGACGTTAAACTGTCCAGCATTCGTCCTGCATGACGCTAAACTGCACCTCGTCCTAGCTACAAGACGTTAAACTGTACACCATTCGTCCTGCACGACGTTAAACTGTAATTCATCCTGCATGACGCTAAACTGCACCTCGTCCGTGCGACAAGACGTTAAACTGCCAAGCATCTTCGTCCTGAACACACGACGTTAAACTGTACTTCGTCCGGCAAGATGTTAAACCATCCGCTTCGTCCTCAACACACGACGTTAAACTGTACTTCGTCAGGCAAGATGTCAAACCGTCCGCTTCACCCGATCCCGTGCCTCGCACGCAGGGTCCCCCTCCTGGTTTGGATGTGGCCCCCACCCGCTCGTCTCTGCAGGGATGTCGGGATTGGAGTGGCCTTCGCCCACGGGGGTAGAGTGTTACAAACAGAAGGAACTACGTGGACTTTGATCCCTGTCTCCTAAACAGGGTACGTAGGAAGCCTCTCCGAGGTTCAAGCCCACCACCTGGTCGTCCCGGTCATATTTACGTCGGTTCGTCCATCAGTGGACCCCTCCCGGGTTCACACTTGCGTCGATTCACCTATGAATCCGCCATTGTGGGAGACTGCACGTGTGTATCTCCATTGTGCTTCCCCACTGCATTTTTTCGATTCAGCGTCCAGCATGACGTGAAACTGTGATCCACCCGGCCATTCCATCCCCCTCTGTGCGAGGTGGTTCGGTTCAATCCTCCGCCTGGCGGCCTCGACCTCTTCGTGAGTCGGCTTGCCGACGTCCAGCATGACGTTAAACTGTATATCCGAACTACGTTGACATTGATCCTTGTCTCCTAAACAGGGTACGTAGGAAGCCTCTCTGAGGTTCAAGCCCACCACCTGGTCGTCCCGGTCGTATTTACGTCGGTTCGTCCATCAGTGGACCCCTCCCGGGTTCACACTTGCGTCGATTCACCTATGAATCTGCCATTGTGGGAGACTGCACGTGTGTATCTCCATTGTGCTTCCCCACTGCATTTTTTCGATTCAGCGTCCAGCATGACGTGAAACTGTGATCCACCCGGCCGTTCCATCCCCCTTTGTGCGAGGTGGTTCGGTTCAATCCTCCGCCCGGCGGCTTCGACCTCTTCGTGAGTCGGCTTGCCGACGTCCAGCATGACGTTAAACTGTATATCCGAACTACGTTGACTTTGATCCGCGCTAACGTGCAGTACGTAGGAAGCCTCTACGGGGTCCGAGCTCTTCACTCCATCATCCACCCTGATCCTTACCCGGGCCGCCACATCCCGGTGGGGTAATGCCATTTCATTCCACTCCACTTCACTCGGGAAGCCGCCCATGTGCTGGCCCCAGCGTCGGAGGTTCCCCGCAAGGGGTTCTGTCATCTGATCCACTTCTCGTGTTGATCAGTCTGATGCCGTCCCCGCTGGACGTTAAACTCGCGGCATACCCCGTGTTAAACATGGGAAGCTGGGGAAAACCTCAGGTAACACAGTTCCCCGCACCCAGCGCGGGATGCCTCAGGCCATCACGCCTTCGAGAAGCCCTATTAGGGATGGAAGGCAGACATGCAGAGTCGCAGTGTTAAGACACGCCCCCAACACCCAGAGCTACCCGGTCTCCTCACCGCAGGTTTCTGCCCCGACCATACACCTTGGAGCATCCGGGCGAAAGCAGCGTAATTAACCGGTGTCCATGGAGACATGGCGCTGGGAACGAGATTCACGAGCATGTCTTAAATCTATGAGGGAGACCCGGATTAGGCGACGAGTTCCGATGAGATGTCCAAGGAAGGAGGAGCCGACATCCCATCATCCCGGTTTCGATCAAGGAGCAGACGCCCCTGAACAAGGGACGGATGCCGCCCGCGTTTGGAAAGCGGGACTGCGGGGCCACAAGCCGCGCGCCCATCCCCTCGGGTCGACGGGTGCACGCGCGAACGCGCCCTGGCGGAACAGCGTCGGAACAGAAACCCGACGCACATCCGCACCGAAACACATTTACTCCAATACAATTCCACGATCATAGGAATGATATCATCACTCGTCCATACGTACGTAATACGGTCTCCACGATGTGATGCGACTCGTTCTACATGATCTTCATTTAATAATGATTATATAAATGAATTGAATGAATGAATTTGATATATATTACACTAATACCATTCTGGAAATGAGGTATCTATAACCTAAATAAAAGAATAAGAATTTATTCGACAAAACACGCATAAAAACAAAAAGTTATAAACACCCATATAACAAGTAGCAATGAAATATTACTACTAAGAAGCTAAGAATATGACCATATATGATATCATAAAAATATGTATGATTCTTGAATAAGTCAATAACATTATTTAAATCATTATATAGGAGGTTCAGACACTTATAATGAAAGTCGGACCTAAGGTAAGGGAAATATCACAATCTCATTTTTATTCGAGATTGTTTATACTTTGAAATTTACTGGGGTGTATTTTATCGTCCACATCCATGTTTCCTCAATATGAAATATTATTTTCATCCACCTACAATTGTTTAAATCCAATTTTACCCTTAGGTGAGTTTTCAGTAAAAGATATGAAAGTAATCTTTTGTCGTTTTCCGTACGAGGTACTTTTTGACGTTACCGACAAAAGTACGAGAAGAATGTTTTTTTAACTTATACGAAATGAATGGATTTTTAAAACATTATTTCCAAGAAGCTTCCTTCACAAGTTTTCAAGTTTATTTTTAATCAACTTCTTTTAGTTTAAAATTGTATGACATGTTAAGAAAGGAAAAATGTTTTTGAAGTAGAAAGGATATTTTCCTCAAAAATGGAGATCAAGTGTTTTATCAAAATTATTTTCCATATAATAAAATAT
This sequence comes from Viscum album, assembly GCA_963277665.1. NCBI lineage: Eukaryota > Viridiplantae > Streptophyta > Magnoliopsida > Santalales > Viscaceae > Viscum > Viscum album. The sequence continues at coordinate 1,900,063,540 of OY728130.1, read as the reverse complement.
AGGGTCCTTTTTCTATCCCTATTGTTACATTGATTTGATTATGTTGTGATGGAATTATTTTTATGAATTCCTTTTCTTATATGAATTGTTTTATGATGTCATGTTGTTTAAGAATCCCATTTTTATTACATGGGTTATGTAATGATGTATGATTTATGATTTTGTGGAACACATAAGAATGGTATCATTATGAGATGGGTGGGACCTATATCTCCCTCCAATGCATTGGGTAAAGATTTTATATCTCATGAGATAGACATGGCTGGAACGGTAGGTTATAACGGTTCAGTGAAACAGGACTGGAATGAGGGTGACTCGGTTCAAAAAGGGAATTTGTCCACTAAGATAGTCTTGGAAATGAGTCTTGACTAACGAGAAATGATTCTCTATGATTATGTGTGTATGCCACAAAGTTTCATGTTTTAATTTATGATTATTTTGATTACATTTCACTTCCATGATTTATCCCATGTTATGAAATTATGATCTCTTTTGCAGGTTAAGATTTCCAAAAGTTATGTGCTTATGTATATGATGTGATTGATATTTCTTTTGTTTACCCTTACTGAGAATTTGAGTTCACCCTTTTGTATGTTTTATTTCCCCAGGTCAGGAAAAAGGTTATTAAGTAGACTCTGCCAAAAAGGGACTCTAGATATGATGAAATAAATGGGAGGCAAAGTAGATGCTTTATGAACCAGTTGTTTATGTTCCCCAGTTTCTAAAGACACTATACCTATACGAACCTTTCGTGGTTTTGTTATATGTTGTAATAAGTTTGCTTCAATTTTTAACTATTAACAATGTATGTAAAGTATGGGTCGTTATAGTTTGTATTAGAGGAAAGGTATAGTCAACCATTGGAAACTAGGATGTGAAAGCCTTTGTAAGAACCCTAAGGATAAGTCTAAGCATAGAACACAATCTTAGTGTTTTAGAAATGGCCATGAATAACCTAGGATAAGACCTTAAGTGTGAAATTTTATTATTGATTTTGTGGTTTTCCTATTATAATTAGTGTTTCTCACACTATTATTCTTGGTTTTAGTCAATGGCTGGAACCCGAAGGAATCGTGTTAATGCGGAATGCGACGGGCAATGCAATGATTGTACCCCTGAGAAACCAAACGTTATGGGAGCTGTAATGCAAAATCTTGTAGCCATGCTCACACAACTTTTTCAAGCAATGAATCGTGCAGGACTTCCAAACGAGCAAAGGAAGGAGCAACATTCTGTTGAATCCTTCATGAGACAGCGTCCACCATCATTCAGCGGGTCTACTGATCCATTAGTTGCTGAACAATGGATTAGTACTACTGAAAAGATATTTTCAGTTCATCAATGTTCTAAGAGTGATAAAGTCATCTTATCAGTGTATCGTTTGGAAGGTGATGCTGATCAATGGTGGAATCTTATTAAGAATACAAGGAAAAGGGATGAAATTGAGTCCATGGAATGGGACGATTTCAAGAACTTGTTTTTCAATAAGTACATTCCTCGTATTCTCCGAACAAAGATGGAGAAAGAGTTTCTTGAACTAAAGAAAAAGGATGATGAATCTATTGGTACATATGAAGCAAATTTTACAAGACTTTCATGGTACGCTTCTGGTATTATTATCCAACCTGAGAGTAATATCGATCGATTATTTAGTGGATTAAAACCAAGTCTTCGAAGGGTGTTAGCCATAAGGGACTTCAATAGCTACGAGGAAATCGTTCGATGTGCTCTCAAAGTATAGATGGAGATTGGAGTAAACCATCAGTCATATGGGTTTGATAAAAAGAGGAAAATGTAATTCAAAGGAAACTCTAAAGAGCACACTGAAAAGAAGATGAGCTTTCCCTAATGCTCAATGTGTGGAAAGAAACATGGATGGAGTTGTCTTAAAGGGACAAGTAAATGTTTCAAATGTGGAAAGGAAGGTCATCAGGAATTTGAATGCCGTGATGATGGGAAGAATATGTCTAATGATGCAAACAAAGGAAGGGATACACAGAATGAACCTACTACACTTCAATGTTTCAAGTGCAAGGAGATGGGTCATTATGCCAATAAATTCCCTAATCCATGGGTTGATGATGATGGTCGACATGAACAAACTCTTAAGGATAAAGACAAAGGAAAGTCATATGCAATTTCTATCAGTGATGTGGAGTACGATAACGATGTGGTGAAAGGTACACTTACCATCCACTCTAAAGTAGAAAATGTTTTATTTGATTCTGGATCCACCCACTCTTTTATTTCTGATGAATTTTCTAAGGGTATCACCGTATTACCTCAACAATTAGTTGTTGAGTTTGCTGTGACAACACCTAATGGCACAACAGTCGCATCAAAAGTTTATAATTCTTCTCCGATTGAAGTTTGTGGGAAAGTGCTTCCTACAAATCTTGTGATCCTTCCTATATTGGAATTTGATGTGATTCTTGGCATGGATTTTCTTTCTTTATAAGGATCTCATATCAATTGCCAAAGAATGGAAGTCACGTTTCAAATTCCAAATCAATCTATGATCGTCTATCAATGCAAGGATGAACATAACCTTCTAGTGGAAATTTCTTCCATTTTAAGGGTATTGATTCCACTAAATGAAGGTTATTTATCTCAAATGGTTTGTGAGAAACACACGATTAAGAATATTCCCATTATACGGGAGTTTGATGATGTATTTCCGAAAGAATTACTGGGACTTCCACCAAATTGTGAAGTTGAGTTCTCAATAGAACTCATACCGGGTGCTTTGCCTATTTCAAAGACACCTTATAGAATGGCCCTAATTGAGTTACAGGAATTGAAGAAGCAACTCCAAGAGAATCTTGATAAGGGATTCATATGCCCTAGTGCATCACCTTGGGGAGCACCTATTCTATTTGTTAAAAATAAAGATGGATCAATGAGACTCTGCATTGATTATAGAGAACTTAACAAGATCACTATCAAGAACAAATATCCTCTCCCGCACATTGATGACCTATTTGACCAACTATGCAGAGCTCAATACTTTTCCAAGATTGATCTTGGTTTAGGGTATCATCAATTAAGGGTCAAAAGGGAGGATATACCAAATACAGCTTTCCGTACAAGGTATGGACATTATAAATTTATAGTGATTCCATTTGGTCTTACTAATGCCCCTGCTATCTTCATGGATCTGATGAATAGAGTCTTTAGAGACTATCTTGATCAATTTGTGGTAGTATTTTTAGATGATATTCTTGTCTATTTAAAGAGCAAGGAAGAACATGAAGATCAATTGAGAATTATATTAAAGACCCTGAGAAAGGAGAAGCTTTATGCCAAATTTAGCAAGTGTGAATTTTGTCTTCAAAAAGTTGCATTTTTGGGTCACATGATCTCAAAAGGGGGATATCTGTGGATCCAACAAAAACACGGGTTATTAAAAGATGGTCAAGACCAACAACAGTAACTGAGATCTGATGTTTTCTTGTTTTGGCTGGATATTATCGACATTTTGTGAATGATTTTTCACGATTATCTAATCCACTACCCAAGTTGACTCGGAAAGTAGTTAAGTTTGTCTGGACGGAAGAATGTGAAGAGAATTTCAAGGAGTTGAAAAGAAGGTTATCCAGTGCACCTGTGCTCACACTGCCTTGTAGTGGAGAAAGTTTGTGATCTACAGTGATCCATCCAAGAAGGGATTGGGGTGTGTTATTATGCAAAATGATATGGTAATAGATTATGCCTCACGAGAGTTGAAAATCAATGAGCAAAATTACCCAACACATAATTTGGAGTTAGCTGCGGTAATCTTTGCATTAATGATTTGGAGGCATTACCTTTATGGTGAAAGGTGTGATATTTATACTGATCATAAAAGTTTAAAGTATATTTTCACACAAAAGGAGATGAATATGCGTCAAAGAAGATGGTTGGAGCTGATTAAGGATTACGACTGCTCAATCCATTACCACAATGGGAAAGCAAACAAGGTGGCAGATGCATTAAGTCGACAAGACCATGCTAGTTTATCCATGATGAGGATCACAACAGATCCAATATTTATGGATTTATAAAGGATGGATCTTGGAATTATAATGGAAGGGGAAAAATATTATCTTTCTAAAATGAATATTCAACCATCAATACATGTGAAGATTAAATAGGCACATAAAGAAGATGTCGAGTTAAAAAAGAAGGTGAGAAATGTTCCTGAGTTCAACCTTGATTGTGACGGGATAATAAAGTTTAGGAATCGGGTTTGTGTTCTTCCCATCACCGAATTAAAGAAGGAGCTGCTGGATGAGGCTCATAGTTGTCATTCTCTATTCATCTTAGATGCACGAAGATGTATAGGGACTTGAAGGAGTACATCTGGTGGGATGGCATGAACAGAGATGTTGCTGAATATGTCTCTCGATGCTTGGTTTATCAAAAAGTTAAAGCTGAGAGACAGAAGTCTAAGGGGATGTTACAAGCATTACACACACCCAAATGGAAATGGGAAAACATTACTATGGACTTTGTCACAGGACTTCCTAAAACATCCATTGGAAATAATGCTATCTGGGTCACAGTTGATCGTCATACAACGTCTGCACACTTCATTGCTATTAGATAAGATTTCTCTCTAGATCAGCTTGCCAGGATATATGTAAAGGAAGTGGTAAGATTGCATGGGGTACCACTTTCTATTATATCTGATCGGGATCCGAGATTTACCTCGAAGTTCTGGCGAAGTCTTCAGCATACTCTGGATACAGAGTTGAGTTTCAGCACTGCTTATCATCCTCAAACTGATGGTCAGTCTGAGAGAACAATTCAAACCCTAGAAGATATGGTGAGAGCTTGCTCTATGGATTTCAAAGGAGGTTGGTATCAACACGTACCTTTGGTGTCATTTTCTTATAATAATAGCTTTCACCCCAGTATTTAGATGGCTCCTTATGAAGCTCTCTATGGAAAGAAATGCAGGACTCTAACATGCTGGGATGAAGTTGGGGAAAGAAAGATATTAGGACCTGATCTCATTGATGAAATGGCAGAAAAGGACAGATCTATTCAACAACACATAAGAGCTGCTCAGAGTCGACAGAAAAGTTATGCCGAAAACCGAAGAAAAGACCTAGAGTTTGAAGTGGGTGATAAAGTGTTCTTACGAATATCTCCCTTGAAGAGGGTTATGAGATTTGGAAAGTAGGGGAAGTTGAGCCCTAGATATATCGGTCCTTTAGAAATACTGGATCGTGTTGGGAAGGTAGCTTACCGATTGGCGCTTCCACCGAATCTCTGTCAAGTTCATGATGTGTTCCATGTATCTCTCCTGAGAAAGTACATACTAGATCCTTCACATGTACTCATCTCAGAAGTTGTACCGCTGGAGCAAGATCTTTCTTATGAAGATCAACCGATAGAGATTCTGGATCGTAGCGAAAAAGTCCTACGAAACAAGACCACTCGATTGGTGAAAGTTTTATGGAGGAACCCCCAATTAGTGGAAGCTACATGGGAACTTGAGGATATGATGAGGGAGAGGTATCCTCATCTGTTTATTACAAAGTGACGAATTTCGAGGGCGAAATTCATTTTAAGGTGGGTAGAATGTAACACCCGAGACGTTTATGTTATATAAATCATCAATGAAATCTTTTTCTACACAACACTTGTTTGGCTTTCTTTACACGAAATCACGACCTTCCTCGATAGCTTGCGTTGTACGCAATACCGTGTTTCACTAGACAAAGATATGCTATTAAAATATTATTAAAACTAGCCGGTAAGAATAGTAATAACCACTTTTTGAAATTTTAGAAATTTTATTTTTCAAAATGGACTTCTTTTTTGGATTCGGAATATCGAAATTAACCTAGGGTGAGATTTTGGTATTTTTCTGAAAACTCTCAATTTTTGATGAATAATGAAACCACTAAGTGGTAGTTAAAAAACATAATTTTTCATAAAACTTAATTTTATAGCTTCGGTGAGTGGAATTTGAAATCTCCGAAAGACACGGTTGATGTCAGTATGTAAAATGTGGTTCAATGAGATGAAAATAATTTTTTGGTGAATAGTAACTTTTTACTTTTTTTACCACGGTAAAAAGTAAATAGGGTAATTATGGTTAAAGATGATATTATTATTACCCTAACACATGTCCTAATTCTATTGGATAAGTTTAATTCGACCAAAAAAAAACTTAGGAATAAAATATGACCATTTAGGCCTACTTGGATTAGATTAGGACATTTATTATTAATTTATTTAAAGAAGGGTTAAAATAGTTAAAATCAATGATTAATAAGTAAATAATTTTTAATATGGGGTTATACATAAGATAAATTCGACTATAAATATTCATTAGAAATCTAAAAAGATTTCATACATAATGGTATTTTATTTGTAATTTTTAGACATTAAATAATTTAATTTATTTATGACAAAATGATGATGCAGTAATTATCTTATTAGTGAAATATTGACATAATTGATGTTATAAACACCAAAATAAATGTAATTTGAGACTTTTTATGAATCCCACTAATTTTATAGGTTAATATGACATGTTAGTATTGATTTAATAAACTTGGTTATAACTAATAATTCTGTTATGATTTTCACAAAAATCAATTACTAAATAGTGTCAAAATTGACATAAAATACTTTTTAAAACAAATATTATATTGGTAATTGTTATTTTATTCCTAAAAATCTAAGGTTCGGCCACATGACTTATCTAAGGTTATATATATTAATAATAAACAACTTGGGGTTCGTTTGGCTGCTTATAGTATGTTTATTAACCTTGTAGTATAAGAACACAAGAAGACATGGTAAAAGTAAAATTATTTAACTTAATGTTAAATCTAAATGATAAGGTTAAAATAGGAACCTAAACTTGTCTAAATTCTATTGGATGAGAGGTTTTCGACCCATCCCCACCTTAGCTTCGAAATATATCAATTTGGAGCTATTTAATACCGAAATTGACTTTATAATAAAATAATAGTTTTAGTTATTCCAAAGGTACCCCTCTCCTCCCTTATAAAAGGACACCTCCTCCCCCTCTTCCTCACACCACTTTGAGCCTTCATGCTCGGCCAACCCCTGCCAATTTATCCTCTCCACTTCTCTAGAGACATCCTAGAGGTCCTGGTCTTCTTCAAAGACCAATTTTAGTGCCCTAAAAGAAGGTCTCAAAGAAGCAATTCAAAGAAGAGGTAATGTTTGTTACCAATTCTTTCATCTTTATTTCTTCTTCCACTTATTTTTATTTAGTTGTTTCATTATGAAGTAATAACATCAGTATCAATCATATACTTATATGTTATTATAAGTATGAAACAACCCTATTCCACCATCTATCCATCCTACGGAAAAATAAATCACCGCGTGTGCGTACGTACGGAATACCGTCTCCACGCCGTGGTGTAATCTATTTTCCACCACCACCTTACTTGGATGGGTATAACGGTGTAAATAATGACTATATATGACTATTATAAAGTGATATTGATTCTGAAATAGTATACATATACACCAATACAGTTCCACGATCATAGGAACGATATCATCACTCGTGTATACGTACGGAATACCGTCTCCACGATGTGATGCGACTCATTCTACATGATCTTCAATACATAATGATCATATAAATGAATTGAATGAATGAATATGATATATATTACTTTAATACCATTCTGGAAATGAGGTATCTATAAACAAATGAAAAAATAAGAATTTATTTGACAAAACACGCATAAAAACAAAAAGTTAGAAACACCCGAATAACAAGTAGCAATGAAATATTACTACTAAGAAGCTAAGAATATGACCATATATGATATCATAAAAATAAGTATGATTCTGGAATAAGTAAATAAAATTATTTAAATCATTATAAAGGAGGATCGGACACTTACAAAGCAAGTCGGACCTAAGGTAATGGAAATATCACAATCTCATTTTTATTCGAGATTGTTTATACTTTGAAATTTACTGGGGTGTATTTTATCGTCCACATCCATATTTCCTTAATATGTAATATTATTTTCATCCACCTACAATTTTTTAATCCAATTTTACCCTTCGGTGAGTTTTCATTAAAAGATATGAAAGGAATCTTTTGTCGTTTTCTGTACGAGGTACTTTTTGACTTTACCGACAAAAGTATGAGAAGAATGTTTTTTATCTTATACGGAATGAATGGATTTTTAAAACATTATTTCCAAGAAGCTTCCTTTACAAGTTTTCATTTTTATTTTTAATCAACTTCATTTAGTTTAAAATTGTATGACATGTTAAGAAAGGAGAAATGTTTTTGAAGTAGAAAGGATATTTTCCTCAAGAATGGAGATCAAGTGTTTTATCAAAATTATTTTCCATATAAGATAATATAGTGTTCTGTTTCTATCCTTATTATTACATTGATTTGATTATATTGTGATGGAATTATTTTTATGAATTATTTTTCATATATGAACTGTTTTATGATGTCATGTTGTTTAAGAATCCCATTTTTATTACATGGGTTATGTAATGATGTATGATTTATGATTTTGTGGCACACATAAGAATGGTATCATTATGAGATGGGTGGGACCTATACCTCCCTCCAATGCATTGGGTAAAGATTTTATATCTCATGAGATAGACATGGCTGGAACGATAGGTTATACCGGTTCAGTGAAATAGGACTGGAACGCGGGTGACTCGGTTCAGAAAGGGACTTTTTCCACTAAGATAGTCTTGGAAATGAGTCTTGACTAACAAGAAATGATTCTCTATGTTTATGTGTGTATGCCACAAAGTTTCATGTTTTACGTTATTATTATTGTGATTACATTTCACTGCCATGATTTATCCCATGTTATAAAATTATGATCTCTTTTGCAGGTTAAGATTTCCAAAAGTTATGTTCTTATGTATACGATGTGATTGATATTTCTTTTGTTTACCCTTACTGAGCATTTGAGCTCACCCTTTTGTATGTTTTATTTCCCCAGGTCAGGAAGAAGGTTATTAAGTAGACTATTCCAAAAAGGGACTCTAGATATGATGAGATAAATGGGTGGCAATGTAGATGCTTTATGAACTAGTTGTTTATGTTCCCCAGTTTCTAAAGACACTATACCTATACGATATTCTCGTGGTTTTGTTATATGTTGTAATAAGTATGCTTCAATTTTTATGTATTAACAATGTATGTAAAGTATGGGTCGTTATATATATTATAAGAACAACATCTATTTTTATTTACTGTTGAGACGTGTGTAGGTTCCCCTTATGAATTTATATCACCTTGAGGTGAAATCTAATATTTTTTGGGAAACTCATCATATGATGGGTTATTGTGTAAATCTTATAAACTTTTTTTAAGATTTATATTGTTAAATATTTGAGGATAAAACACATAGAGATAAAGATAATAATTTAAATTTTATTTTCTAAGGAAACATGGGATTTCACTCTACTTTTTAAAATGAAGAAAAATGAGAGGATAAGATTCTTAATAATTACAGATAATTTGGATCTCAAAATATTACCGTTGTGCTTCATTATAAATAATGTCGAGTACGAGTTTGGGAAGATGAATTGAATTTGGATGAAATTTGTAGAAAAATACAGTGTTGGAGATTGTTAACAATCTTAAAGGACTGAGTTGGATTTGTTGAAAATAAAGAGAAAAGTATTCTTAGAGTGCTTCATGGGGAAGGTTACAATTACCACTAGAATCTAACTGATTCATGTTATATTTTTAACATTGTAATTATTTGAAATACATGTTAAAATTTGAAAATATTATTACTTGAATCTTGGGATAGTTCATGATGCTAGTTAATATATCTAATGAATGTTGATGTCATCTTGGCTGAGTTAGAGGAAAAAATTACCTTAACACAGGTAATGTTGTGTTGTTAACATCAAAATATGGAATAAGAGATTCCCTAGAGATTACCATTGTAAAAATAGATAACCATCCAAGAGTAGTAAAATCTCATTTCACATATTGTGGTGAAAATATAATGCTGAAAATATATTGATGGATGGATATCAGGCCTATAGTGGTCCTTTTGGTGAACAGATCATTCACAAATAAAACATGAGTATACCTAAAATATTCATATTGATGTGAATATTCTTGGAGTTTCCTGCCAGAAACCATGATTTTTAGAACAATAAATGGGATAGACCATGCATATGGTGAAATATGTGGTTCTTATGATGTCTACATGTGATAAATGAGGATGCCCAATATGGGTTTTGCACAATGAAGGATTTTATGTTTCAAATTTGGTGACCAATATTTTTGAAAGAAAAAATAGATATTTCCTCACCCATTGTAAAGGAATAAATGGTCGATAGGTTGTTTCAATTGAAAAAACATATATATTAAGTAGAACATGTTAGTGTTCATTATCATGTTATGAGAATATTATTATGGAATCTATATCATGCCATAGTGTAAGGTGTGTCAGGCTGTGATGTGTATATAATTGATAAATTAATTTTTTATTTTCATTTTATAATTATGATTATATCATTATCCAATGAATTCATATCTACTATATGATTGAATAAAAATAAAATGATAATGAATAATTACATTTGGTGGAATACATTGTGAATTATTCCACAATGAAAAAAATTATAGAAGACCATTGAATTGATATGTTAATATAGATATATAATACATTCATAGAGATATATTGATGTGTTATTGAGTGATTTATAGAGCTATTTATGGGGATAAAATTTATTAACATTGATGGGTTCATAAAAATCCAATTTGATTAATGTTGATCGATATGAAGAAAAAATGGTACGTAAAATATAATAGAATAAATGATGGTGATACAACACTATACATTTCTTGGGATTGATGTACATTAAGAATATAATTTTATATAGTGGAGCCCAAGTGAAACATATATCATGAGGTATTACTTATAATTCAAATTATGAATAATATATCCCATAGATTATGGTGAATATTTTATTAATAACGGGAAATGTATTAATATTATCTTTTTAGGTTCTGGACTATGGAGTATAATTATAGATTTATTGTTCATTTTGATCATATAAGAAGTGCATTAAGAGTTAATGTTATCACTGAGGTTAGCTCAAAACTTGGTTTTTATATACTTGTTCGGTCATAATGTAATAAGTAATTTTATTATCTAGTTTATTGTAGAAGTTTGTTGGGAATATTGTGTAGACTCAATGTTGTGATGAAATTTAGGACGTAGTGGATGAATCTGTGATTGGGTGGGGGGGATAAAAAAAATGATTGAGGTTAGGAATTAGTACAAAACCATATATCTATTTTCTAATGTGATTTATAATTCACATATACATATGTGGAATGAATAATAATCTATAATTCTTATAGGGGAAACCATTACCAATTCAAGTGCATGAGTTTGAAGATGATAAAATCATTAAATAAATGAGGGTCAAAAATTCACATGTCCTCCTTTCAAAGATCTAATCATGTAGGATCCTATCAACATGAAATAGTATTACGTGGAAAAAATTTTAAATCCTTGTAATTTTCATTTTAAAATCATAATATAGATTCAATGTATATATTAACTTAAAAAAATTAAATAATAGAATATGAAATATTTCTAATATAAATTATCAGAAACCCCTTCCACTATAAAAACATTTGAATAAATAGATAATTGAAATTTAGGACATGTATATGATTTTAAGGACAACTAAATATTAGTAAATGATAGGTAAAATAAATCCATATTGGAAATAATAAATTTAAAAAAATTTGAATATTATTGTAAAATCTAATATTTATGAAAGAAAGGGAATTAAGATGATAAATAAAATATTGTGACCCTAACTCGACACATAAAAACATTATCAATGGTATAAAAAAATTTATTAAATTTTGTTATTATCCTATAATTAAGATTATTTTACTAATCTCTATACTATTCCTTTATTCGTTTATTACAATATATATAATAGTATTCAAATTACTTATGTTCTTGTCCAGAATTATGAGGATTGTTTATTCTTAATCAGAAATGAAACATTATAGTTTGATGATGGTAAAAACCTGGTTACATCATAAACATAATATCAATAATTATACAATCATCATTTTTATATTCTAAATACATCTCAATAATCATAAATGATATCCATACATGAAAAAACAAATAACATCAATTTGTAGAGGTGGTTTTCCACACATACTCACAAGTGACAGTATCAATTTTTTTGAATGGATGTTAGGGTATATAAGAATATAAGAATATTATATATATAAAAACAATAATTTTTCAATGAATGAAAGAAATATTCATTGAAAACAAAATAATAATGATACTAGTCTTGTTTTTGATGAAAAAATACACACATAGCATTGTAAATGTTGTAGTCCAGATATACACATGGGCGATGTTTTCAATTTCCATTGGATAGAGATGATGATCATAATGTATTATAAAATAAAAATAAAAATAATATGTATAGTATATATAATAATTTTATTAGATCAAGATGGTTATGGTTGAATTTAATGCGGTATAAAATTAAAAAAATGATTAAACATTGTTAATATTTATATATCATCATTCATAAATCAACATTTGCATCCACATTGGGCCATATTTCTTGATATTTTGGTGAGATTAGAGCCTTTAGGTAATGTGTAGGATAGTTTTTAAGTGATTTAGATTTTATTGATATAAATTGATCAAAATTTGTGAGGAAGTGAGTTGAGGGGTTCCATTTAAACAGTGAGGTGTATGTCGTAGTTGTAAAAATTAAGGAAATTATAATCTAATAAATATTATATTCATATAATGTGGAACCAAATTGAAATAAAAATTAATTTTGGACATGATAAAGTTGAAACTACTTCATCCAATATAATTTAGACATATTTATGTTACATTTTTAATAGTAATATTTGTAGTTACGACCTTATTAACATCTTTTTACCCTAACTGTGGTATCACATTTTTATTCTTTTCATGGAATATAAATTTAATTTGATCGGGTATGTGTCCCATTAACAGTCAAAGTATTATATTTTAAAAATATTCTCAGAATTTATTTTTGATAAAAATATTCTATTTATATATAGATCACTAAATATAATATTTACTATAAAATATTATTGATTTGTATTTTGGACTATTCATTTAAATATACTTATATGAAATAAATATTAAAATTTAATTAGAATATAAAAAAGTAACATTAGTTTTACCATATTATTTTTTATTAAATAAAATTAATATCAAAATTTATAAAAAATCATTTTAATTATTTAAAATCCTTTAACTTGATTTTTCTACAACATGCACTATCACAATATTATAATTACAAAAGAGTATAAGGATATTATATCATCATGAATTAAAAAAATAATAAAATTTAAATATAAAATATTTACATTCGATATAATCTTATTGAGTCCTTCATAAACATTATTTATCCTAATTATAACATTTATCTAAAATTAAAAGTAAGAGAGTTACTTATTGTAATAATTTTTTATATAGAATCATAAAATAATTACATTCAAATAAATTTGTAAATAAATTATAATTTTTCTAAATATTGTATGATCATTTTATAAGAACAAAATTTAATAAATAATTACTTATATTCGAATTTTTTTTTGGAATTATCTAATTTATTAATATATATTGCACCTGTTTTATCCTTACCAATATGACAACATTTTTACTAAGGTTACTATTCATAAGGATGAAAAATAAATGGGATCTATTTACCAAATTTGGACCGAATTATTTAAAATATGGAATCAATTTTGTAATATGTAATTTATAAAAGTATATGAAATTAATTACAATATAAAATCAAAAAATACATTCAAAATTAGATTTTAGAAAAAACATTTATCCATAAAATCATCTTAAAATGCAAATTTTAAAACATTAAAATCTATTTTAAAAATAATTAAATAATTTGAATTTAAATTTATATATGATACTTTAATATAAAATATAATAGAAGATGATACTTATTATTAACATAATTTAATGAATGGAAATATCATTTTCTCAAAAATCAGTATTTTTCCTAATTATCTCTGAAATTATTATTTTTAGAGAATAAAAAAAATATCATCCTATGACTATAATGAATTTCAATATTTGAAAAAATAATAATTTTTTATAAATAAATTTTATTTATATTGAGGAATTTAATTATAATATTCTTGCACAAAATTCAATGAAAATATATTTTGAATAAAAACTACTTTTAATGTTTTAAATAGATATTTTTACAATTAACGTATAATAAATTTTTTAATGTAATTATAATTCATTAAATTAGATATATATTCAATTAATATAATTATAATAAATTATGAATATTTATTATTTAATTATATTAATACAAAAATACATTACACACCAAAAAATATTTTATAAAAATATATCTTTTGAATTCAAAATATTTTATCATCATTGACAATAGATTGATAAAAAATATATAAATTTTTATTCATTTTTTCATGGAAATAAATTATTAATATATTATAAAATATGATTATTCCTATCTTTAATATCTAAACCACTTATTAGTTTATAATTTTTATTATTAAATAACAATATTTACATATCATATTGTGGTACATATAAGCACGGGGTTTCATTTACTCGATGGTATAATGTATTATTAAAAAAGAAAATAATTATAATGTCATGTTTTGTGACATTATAATACCTTAAAAATATTTCCTCATAAATTTATATAATTTATTATAAAAAAGTTTCAAAATAAATTTATATAAAATCAAATATCAGGAGGGGAAGAAAACTTATAGAAACATAAAAGGATAAAAAATAATATTTTTAAAAATAATATTTTTTGAACAAAACATCATAAATAGTTATAATAAATCATCAATTTGGAAAATAGAAAATGTATTTCTGATGGTTACATTCAATATCACAAAATCATGTTTAGATATACGAAGAATGTTGCAAGGAACTGAACATATTCACTTGTTGTAAAAATTAAAATAAAAAAAAATATAGAGAGTGATGGAGAACACGATCCAAAATGTTTTAATAAAAATAATACCATAAATAAATAATGGATAAATAATACCCTCAAATCATAAAAAAAAATATTATTATAGGCTATTTTTTTCAAGTTCCTTTTTGTAGAGTTGTGAGAATCTTTTACCCCTATAACATATTATAATTGAAATTATAATCAATTAGCTTCATTTTAATCCACAATAAAAATGTCATCATCTAGATGTTCCTTGATATATTTTTCCTCTAATAAATTATCACATATTATAAATTAAAATTGAAAATACATTCATTCATGAATCATTAAAATTAAATTTCCAAAAATCATGTTTTATAATAAATAGATAAATTTATTTTTCCACTTTCAATTTATTATTGAAAAACTAATACTGGTAATATATATTAAAAAAAATATTTATGAATAAAAATTCATGATAAGAAATAATTTATTAATTTCTATAGCCTAAATAATTACACCTAATAACTCAAATATTTATATTCAAATAAAATCACATGTCAAAAAAATAATTCTACTTAGGATAGTCATAAAATTTTATAAATGTAAAAAACTTATTCAAAAATAACAATTATCACTAATTCACCAAATTAATTTTCAATTCAATGGTTATAAAATTTATGTAACATATATTTCAAAAAATTAGTAACTCATTTAGTTAATTAACCATAACATCAAATTTTACACTGTGGGATTTGGGGATTATTTTTAAATAAATTTAATTTTATTTATATTTTACATTATAAGGAACATAGAGAGTAGAGTTTGTTACATACGCCATTGGGATTGTATCCTTCATTACAGAAAATCAGAGTTTAAATGTAAATTGAAACAATATTAAAATATTATTATTTAATATGATAGTTATCACCTATCATTCAAAATGCATGGTAACAATATAATTAAATATATTATAAAACTATATTGATTTCATATTTATATATATTTCTTTCTTTCTTGGACAATTATATTGAAATTAAAATTAAAAAATGTGAAAATAAGGGAAATCTTTTTCACCAAACAATGCTATGCTCGAAAAAGTGTTTAACATCAACAAATTAAAATAATTACATATGATGAATTGATTTAATTAAAATTTTATATTATATTGTAGATAAAATATTAAACATTCATCTTATTTGTTTTAAAGACAAGTGACTAAAAAAATACAATTTTACCCACTGAACTATATTTTTCTATAAAGATGTTTTATCACCTTGTTCCCATTTATTTTATAACTTATTTTTCATCCATATAATAATAGATTCTGAAAATTAAATTCATTTTCTAAAAATATAATTTCCTATTTATATTATGATAAATTTTTTAAAATTTTTCTCTGAATATTAATTTTTTAGATGAATACTACAAACTTGTGGTTTTTATTAGAAATCTTCATTTATATTAAATCATTTTTAAACATAAAAATTTATTTCATATTATTTTAGAAACAAATTTAGTTCAATTATATATAAATTACTCAAATTTTATATTTTGTAATAATTTTAATAATAAATTTTGAATAAAAATTATTTTGAACTTTTGAACATATTTTCACAGACATTTATCATTCTCATCACTTTTGTGGGATTGTCATTAAATTATATTATTCCACCTAACTGAATTGAATTTGGAAAAATTGATTAAATATTTATAATAAGAATAATATATATTATCTATTATGGTTGTATTAATTTTTTTACCATAATGAATTAAAAAAAGAAAAATTTATTTACTGTGGTTCAGGTAAAAAAACTTTAACAGTGAGAAATCTCAATAAAAATTTTTATTCTTAAAAAATTCAAGTGTGCACCTTGCCACATATATAGAAGGGAACCCATTTTCCATTTCTCTTCACACATTAAATAAAAATTGTGTCTGAAAACCCCCAACAAATGAATTTTATTGCATCCCTACTCACATCCTATAATACTTATTTTTTCATTTATCCAACCCAAAAATAATTTTTTTGAAAACCAAATGTTGTTTTCCAAAGAAAAGCTAACACCCACAACTGAGCATCTTAATTTATCTCCCCATTCATTTCCTTTAATTAATAATAAAACATGATGATATAATAACTTAATTATCTTCGATATAATTATATTTAATTACATTATGGTTATTACCAACAACTATATCCTATTCCAACAAATTTGTTAGGAAATCATCACTCATTGGTACAGTAAACTAATTCCATGATAACTGAATTTATTAATTTCCCACCATCTCATAAGGATTGATATAATGATGGATTTAATTTTAATATATATTATATTTATAATATTTTTATACCTTTATATTTATATAAAACAACAACCATCTAACTATAAAATCCATTAGAAAATAATAATATTGCTCATGTGTATGATAGACTACCGCCTCACGAACCGATGTGATGTATTTTTAATTTCTATTTTATCTGGATTTTAATATGTATAGATTAAAGAAGTATATGTGATATTTTTAATATATTTATACTTATATAATTATTATATCACATATCTCTCTTTACATTCCATTTCATTGGAATTCATGATTTCCGCTTTTGTGTATATAAGACTACTACCTCACAAAGCAATGTTATACATTGATTCATAACAACGAAGGTAATTATTTCAACAATTTTTAAAGGAAAGGATCAAACCATATGATTAGGAAAAATGGATAGATATTAACTACAATGTCTATTAGTTTTATCTAGTTATTGAATTTTTTTTATACCTCATATATTTCACCATATTTGTTTTATAAAATGGATGTGGCTTCAAAGATCAATAGTTTAATTTTTGGGGGGTTAAATGTATTTGAACAATAATTAAAAAAAATCCCATTTTTAATCTTCACCAAATACTCCCAATGACTCCCACATATGTAATTAGAAACATACATACAATCCATTGGTAGGGGACCCTAGGAATTTTACACCCAACGATTACTATAAATTCACATAGGTAGAGTGGACGAGAGGTGGCGATCACCACACAATTTCTGGGGGAATTGATTCACGCCTCGAGAAATTATAATATATTTACGATGTGATCAAGGATATATTCATAATTATGATATGAGAATGGTTTCCCTAACAAATTAATCATAGCTTAAATCCTCTCACAAGAAAAGGGGGAACCACATTAGTGAATCCATATATATGTATTTGAGGCTATTGATCCAGTTCCTATTAGTGGGTATCATCGTGAATCATAGAGACATAAAATCAAGAAATTTGGAATTTGTTTTCATCAAGGCAGGATGTTAATATATAAAGTATGGGGTTAAGACATTATGAGGTGTCCCATATATTAATTTTTATAACTAGAATCAAAACCCATGTAGTTTAACAAAACTATGCAGTTAAACATCATATGGAAACTGAATATATTGGGGTACATAGACAACAATAAATTAAAGTTGAACCTCAAGGTGGTATCCTAAATATCATGGTCATAACATGAATCAAATTTCATATTATTCAGTTAGGCCATTGCATACACACTAGAAATTCCATGTTTTTGGATTAGTCATGTCATGCAACTAATCAGGCTTACATACTTATGTTTTCCTAGACGATAGAGGCTCATGATGTGAATAATATGATCCCTACAACTCCCCATACCCATGTTATCTATGCCTAGTATGATAAATAAGGGTTAACAAGTAATCAGTCCCACTAAAAATGCATAAGGGCTTTATATAATCTAAGATCCATTATAATAGTACTTATGGAGCTCATTCCATATGATGGTATCTAATATATCATTGTTATGGAATGAATTAGAGTCATTATTGTTCAGTTGATCACAAAGTCCATTGATGGGTGAGGAGGAATGGTCGACCCATGGTAATGATTGGGTGTTGATGGTTATGGTGTCATGGACATGTCTGTACTTCCACTAAGGTAGGTTGTTATGTGAAAACTTCTCTTAAGAGTAAAAATTATATTATAATTTCGATATTGCCTTACACCCAATGATTTCCATTGAATGTTTTAGATATCATATGGTTGTACTAATCATGTATTGCACACTAAGGATTACATTTTCCTAGTAGAGTCTTATAAGGAAAATTATTTGTTTATTGCAACTCCTTCTTACCATGTGAGCAATGATTAGTGTGTGAAACAATGGATAGTATGTAATTATATTTACTTATGGATGAGGGTCTTATACACTAGGATATCAATTTTTGATGTTTTAATATGGAGATTTGGGAACATGATGGAATCCATTGTATCTAGGTCATAATAGGATTCAATGTTCTTAGTTTTTAGTTTAATCTCATTTTGTTGATGGATATGAAAGAATGATTATCCCAGGGGAGAGATTGGGTCTAATTGGTTGTAATATGGGAGATATGGTTGGTCTTACACTGATGTGGATACATATTGGATCTATGTATTTATAAATAAATCATATGTATCATGGTTATGGTTGGAATCCAAGTTTTTATATATTTGTTCAATCAGGGATTACACACTGAGGCTTCCCATATATGCAGGATACATCATACTATGTTAATGATTAGGGTATACATAGTTAGAATTCCCTTGTATATAGAACATATCATATTATTCCTTTTTTCAGCAATTAAACATTGAGGTTTACCTTATCAGGGTTGATTATTACTATGTGATGGATATAATCATTGCATATCCCTAAGAATACATGTGCTATTATATGTGCAAGTCAAAAGTGATAGAAATTAATCGACCTCAATACTTATTGATGTTGGAATAATTTCCTCAGATAATGATTTTATATGTTTTAATATATACATCAATACATAGAAATGTCACCTCAATATCCTGGTTATAGAAATAATTAGTGAACATGTAGTTCAATTTATTCGTAGATTGCAGATCTTGAGGACAAATGACCAATCCATGAGAGATATTAGATACTGATGGTCGGTGGGTTGATGACACGGTAGGACATACACCGAGGTGGATACAAATTTTAGCTTTGAACATATGAAGGGGTTTTACGTGTCCTAGTTATTACAAGGATTAGTTTTTTTGATATTTCATTTCAATTGAGGATTACACACTGCGTGTTCCCTTTTACGTGGGACATATCATATTATATCTTTTATTAGATTTTACACACTAGGGTTTCACTTAAATATCTTTTGCATATTGTTATCATGTTTTGAGACAACAGCTTGACATGGACTGGTTGATATCTGATATCTCTGGTTTTTGACCAAAAAATGTTGGGTTTCCTCCTAAAACATCCTTGTAAAAATAAAATGATATATAGTCACATGTATAGAGGATGTTAGAAGGTGTGGCTGAGAATATCTAAATAAAATCATGTGATTAAAGATGACCTTTTTCAAGGACATCACATAAACTGGATGACATGTCTCTATGTTTTAATGATATCATGGTGTTGATCCTTGACGGTTCCGGGATAATCGTTTTGCATATCTACAGGCCATCATGAAACATGGATGACACACCTGGAGAGTTCCATGAGATCTGCCTACCAGGACAAGAGGGCCATGTTAGACCAAGATGACATCCATCGGTTTTTCCACATAACATGGATGACATTTCAATTGGACATCACAATCTCCGGATGGAGGTCAGAGAGGGCTTCTTGAGAAACTGGTTGTATATCTGTAGGGGATTTCGTGAATTTCTAGACATATCTAGAGGACATCACATGATCAAAATTTTGTATCAAGGGGATGTCACATGACTTGAGTGACATGCACAGGTGTCATCACATGAATAAGATTAGTCATGTGAAGTGAATGGTGATTTGAGAATCATTATTCATTAATGTATCCTGTATTAAGATAATATTCAAATTTTTATTTCCTGTGTTTTTTAAATTTTTTAATTATTATCCTGTTTTAAGTCTCATGTGATCTAACAGATATGATGGTTGCTTATTTCATAACGCTCTAAAGGTATTTATCATGACATCATGTTATCAAATGAAGTTTGCATCCATGCTTTACAAATTCAATGTTTTTTCTTTTGATTTTACCATGAAGAAACCATTTGTGATCATTACATTCAAAATATTGACAAGTCTACAAATATTCTTGGATGCGCTACTGAGAGGATCCACCAATGTATTTTTTTATTTCATGGTGGGGGATTTATAGTCCTTGTAAACCAGATTATACATCTCTTTGCATAGTGTAAATCATAACAATTTATGGTGGAGTCAATGGAGTGAACTGATGTGACATGTTTCACCAATTCATACCATAGGTAATCCAATGGGAGTCTCATGATATTTAAAGATTGGAAGGCCATCATATAATGACCACAATTATTGGATTTTGGCCAATGAAAGGGGCATTTCCTAATGATTTTCTCATTTCTAGGGTATTTTTATTGTCAATTTAAATATTTCTAAGGATATATGTGAGATAATGATGGATACTGAAAGGCTTCTGCGTGATCTTAGGAAACATACCTTGGAACATCAATTAGAAAAAGGTGTCATGTTTGGGGTCAATACAGGATAATGGTGGCACACCAATGGAATTTCATGGGATTGTGTGGTTTTATAGAGGATTTTTTATTAGATAATGATATAATTCTTGTGGGGATTCACATAATCAATAGGTTTTTGTTTATCTTTCCCCCAAAATAATCTCCTACCATGTCCCATTTTATTGCCTTGATTATTTTTCAATGGATTGAGATCTCATGGTTTTCGTTCAGTTTTGTCATAAAAAATCAATCTTTCCATCAGTGATGTGTCGTCCGACCAATGAAAGGGTCCACTAATAATGCATAATGATTATCATGGACGATCCTTCTTTATTATATAGAGTCGACAGAGGGAACATGTCTTCCATAACATATTTGAACCCCTTAACATCATGTATATGTCTTGTATGTGGGCTACTACATGGAAATACAGACCTATCCTTATGCATTCCATGGTGTTATTAGAACTAATGAAGTATGCTACACGTGTTTTATGAATGCAAGAGGCTCCCATGGTTTTCATAATTTTAGCTCTATTTTATAATTATATTAGTACCGTGGGTCACGAAACACCCACATGAAAATTAAAATCATCTAGAGGAGCACATCTAACATTCATCACTAAATCAGCAAATATCTACGATTCTATTAGAAGAATATTGATACATTGTTAATAGTCCTACATGTTATATTTATGTAGTTTATACACTACATGTGTAGTGCCTCCATGACATTTTTAGGGTCATTAAATAATGTGACATGTTTTAGGATACATGAAAGATGATTTTTGGAGACAATTATCTGCCTATTATTTTTATGGAAAATAATACTCAAGTTTAGGTATTATTACCCCTGTTTATTTGATAATTATATTTTTTTAGAAATAAAAAAAATACCTCCTTTGTATAGACATCCTAAGGGAAAAGGAATCTGTTTTGAGGAATGTAAATAATTTTTCAAGGATCTTGTACAATCTCCAATTTTTATCTTTGGAAATGATTTGTTTTCTAGACATCATTTTGTATTCTATTGAAGGACCAATAAATAGGAGAATATAGGGTGAATCATTCACTAGATTTCCCACTATTGGATATCATGTGCCCTTCCATTATTGATTGATCAGCCTATAGGAACTGATTGCTAGATCCGTCCATGATACCTTTTCATGAGAATAGTTTTCCATTATTTTTAGTTTTTAGGAGTTTGGTGGAACAAACAATGAACTAAATTTATTTAATTTCAGGAAGTTTTCCTAGGGTTCGACATAGTTTTCTTTGATGCTTATATTGGTTCTTCTAGATCAATTACATGATACTTTGACTATTGTGATGACAAAATGTCCTTGTCATGTTCATGTGATCATGTGTATTTTGGCTTGTCATACTGTTCTAAGATGTCTTCAGGGTTTAATAAGTCAATGATATTTGCATTATCAAGGATATTACCAAGCCCATATCGAAATCATGAATCTCGTGTATGATTCATGTGATTATCATGAGGATGAAATAATTTATAATTGTCCATTGATAAGATTTTTTCATCTATATGATATATGAAACTTAATTCTTTAGGTTGATTCTAATTCTCATCACAAATATTCCACCATAGATAATGAATGATTCATGATTTTTAGGAATCATATTGTTGACCCTCAAGAGTTTCTATGATAGAAAAGGAATTTCTAAAAAGGATTCCACAGTTTTGGATCTTGGATTATAATTTATATCATGAGATTCCAGAATATAGTTTTTTCCTACTAGATAATGGCATCATCCCTTCTATAGATTTAATACATATATATTTTTGGGTTTCAAAATCTCTTTACGAGATTCATAATATTATTTCTAAGAAGTCTACTGGTCACTGAACAGTCTCATGGATTGTCTTATATGTTGGAGAACTCTCCTCTATTTCGAGATGGATGTTATATATCATAGAATTATTTTCATCAATGCTACTCGAGAATATTTTCCTATTCTTTGAACTACATGGTTGGTGTTTGGAGATCAAAATTATATCTATGACATGGAGGAATCTTCATTGTTGAATCAGAGTGTCCACTCTGGTTCATGAAATCTTCCTTATAGTTTTCTGATTAGCATTACATTTTCCATTTCAATGAAGTTGTATGGGTTTCCAAATTAACCATTTATATCTAGTCTAATCATCGTTGATGATTTTTTAGATATTGGTGCACTGAAACAGAATCATTTCTTATATCCCATGGATAGATATGAATAAAATGACGGTAAAACAAAAACAAAGTGGGGAACCCTCTCATGCATAATTTTACAATGAGTTCCTTTATACTATAGATGGTTGGGATGACCCTTTTCAAACTCTAGTACATGCCATGGACATTCTCAAAATCATAAGAATTTTTTTGAAATGATATGATTATGAATTATTTTATATCATTCAATGATTGGATCAGAATTTTCATTTATCTTAGTGGAGATACACTAATTACTTTACACCTCGATCAGTGCCTTTACAATGAGGTTTGCTACATCATCTGTTCATATAGGTCCACATTAAATTTTGGAGACCATGCCTCATAGGGATACCAAATGAAGCTTGAGGTATCACAAAGACTTATCCTAGAGGGTTTCATAACCATGTTTCAAAAAATGTGGCTTTTCATTTCCTGGGGTGTTCGCTCATGAATCCAGGTCAGTACACTAGTCATGAAAGAACATTTAGTAGAGGAATGATGCCTCAACCTAGAAATTCAAAACACTTCTTGAAATTAACAACACATACTCAACATTCAGTAGTTATTTCTATTCTATATGATAAAATTTAATTTCAATTTGTTATTCCTCTAAATAAGGAATCATTTTCCCCCACATAGATTGTATAATGTCCTTAAGATATCGGTTTCCTTGTTTCATTGACTGTTGTTGAACATATATGAGATTGAGGACTTTTTTCAGTACTTGATAAGATTTTAAATGTGTTTAGTGGACCTGATCACATTGATTATGAACCATATTCTTTCACTGACAAGGTGAAATATTAACAAAGTCGGTGAAACAATTGATGATAGGTCTTAAAATATCTCTCCCTTGGATTGGGTTCTTGCAACTAGGATGGATAAACTGATCATATGCAAGAAATATATATAAGGATCGGCCCTTAAAACATTACATAATCATGAATTAAGTTAATAACTAACATTGAGGATCTTTTTATGTTTATAGTTTTAGAGAATTAGGTCATAACTATTACATTACATCAAAAAAGCAACAAATTAGACACTTCCACATAGTTCCGATTATTTTTCACAAATTAAAAATTCTTGAAAAAAGATTCATCCCATATTCCATGTCTTAAAAAAAAATTAATTTTTCTTGATCCCATCCTTGACCCAGTTATACATTATGTCCTGTGAAGAAAATTTCAAAAAATTGGGATGAGCATAAAAAGTACACTATGTAAGACACAAAGAAGAAAAAATGTTATTTTTTCAAAACAACAAGTAAACAATGAATACATTATCATAAGTAATACTTTTCACCTTTATGAAGTAGTAAATAATATTCACTAAGTAAAAGATCATTTCATACCCTTTTGTAACCAAATGATTACCATAAAACATATATAAAGAACACATAATAGATAAAGGTAACATGGGACATAAACATACATAAATGAAATAACCATACGGTCGACTTCCACACATATCACTAAATGGAATATACATACATCCAACCTCCATACCCAATGAGTTAGAGGTTTTAACATAACCATCATTCCTGGTTTGTCATGGCCCCACCCATCATTTGGGTTATCATAGAACCACACTTCAAATGTCCAAGTACAATTTTAAAATCATAACAGATACAACAAATATAAAGGAAAGAAAAGATGTTAACATTTCAATCATAATATATCACATAAATATATTGACATAAAAAATCCATTATAAAAACCATTTTCAATACGAAAATACAAAAAATAGTTTATGGAATTTATTTTTCGTTAAAAAATTTTATGTCTTTTTAAGGAAACCAATTATCAAATAATTCTCACGGCGGCAGAAATGTCTTTGTCACCACTTACGTTAAAATAAACAATAGTTTTTTTATTTAGTAAAACAATTCATTAAAAACATTACCTTTGAATGAAATGAAATTTCAATGGTGTCTATACATATTTTAAAAGAATTACATTTATTAACCCAAAATATGCCTCAATGAAAGTAGATTGAGATGAAGTATCTTAACTCATGTCCGACATGACCCATTAATTCTTTAATCACGTGAATAATAAACTAAAGTTATATTATACTTGATTAAGAACATTTTTCAATTTTATTATTACTTTTATATGAATTATTACCATGTTATAAACATTATGTAATCATTTATTTTAATAATGGTCATTTTGTCGATATTTGGTATTTGAGACAAAAATGGACTTCTTATAATTAAAAGTTGTTTTTGTGGTAAAAAGTTCATTAAATCCATAATGATATTACATATTTAGATATCAGATATATATACATGATATATATCCTCTATATACATGAATTTATAATAGTACATAAAATTTAGATATAAGAAATGAAATTTACCTTTCCTTGAGAGGGTAAGTCGTACGTACGCATGAACACTACTTTGATTTCAATTTCATATTGTAATAGAATGAAAACATAATGATACATAAATATTTTATAATTAAATTATAATATCATATATAATATCATTAACTAGATCATTTATATGCTTCACATAAGGCTTAAACAAGTCATATCCCTTTGAGGGGGTGATAGTATGCACTTCCTCAAATGAAATTATCACGTTTACACATTATGGAAACCATAATGGTAGGCTATAATTGTAAAAACATAGAATAATTAAGAAATCATGAACAAAATAGATATCATATAAAAATAAAATTCCATAATAATGTCCACCATGATAATTAGTAGGATATAATCTTACAATCATCGTTTCACGATGTTTTATTTTTCCATCCAGTGAAAAAGTATGTTCTTCACAGATTATATGGAGGATTCTGTATGTTTATATCAAATAACAATCATAAAAACATCTTAGTATATTGATGATATTAGTGTTGTTATAAACTAATGGAATAAAAATTGTTTAGGGGTTGGAGAATTAAATTAAACAAAATAAAACAAAATAATTTAAGAGAATTTGTTACATTTAATTCGGGTAACTCCATTTTTTTTAACCAAAATGGATTTTTTATGGTTCTTATTCATATTTTAAGGATTCTAGATGGAATATAGTGTTATTTAGGGGTTATTTGGACATGGTTTGGACAAGCCATGGCTCTTTAGAGGTGTGAGGAATGGGAGAGAAGTGGGGTCCTTTTATAAGGGAGAGGAGGGGATCTGTAAGACAGTTTGATACAATTATTTAATTATAAAATTATCCTAGGTTTCAAAAGGTCCAAAAATAATTAAAAAAGAATATAATGTCACTCATGGTCGAAATAAAATTATCTAATATGAATTGGACTGGTTTTAGATATTATTTAAATCATTATAATGTTATTTGAAATAATCATTTATTAAAGAAGTAATCACTGCATCATTATTGTGTAATAAATAATTTTATTTATTTGATTTCTAAAAATTATAAAACAAATACCATAAATTATGTAATGTTTTTATCTTTCTAAAGAATTTATAGCCCATGTTATCACTTATATAACCCCATGTATAAATTAATTTCCTAAAAGATATTTGTTTATTCCATTTTTTCCTTTACATTATGTTAATTAAAATAAAGTGACATTATCACTCCCAAGTGGACCCATGAGGTCCCAAAATAGAAAAAATAAGCCCATGGTCGGATATATATCAACCAATATTATTAAGACACGTTCTAGTGTAAATTTATATTTTTATAGTAATATTTGTTTGACCTTATTTACTAGATTTACCTTTTAACCATGGTAAATAAAATATTTTTTGATGTAAATATTCAAATTGTCTAAAAATAAAAGATACATATTTAAACAATTTTACATAATAATTCCAAATTTGGCAACCATTATTTCAATTTCAAAACTCTGAAGTGGCAGAAATAAATTTAAAATTAATTCCCACTATCAAAACAAAAGTTGTGTTTTTAAGAAATAAAAACTATAATAAGATTGACACTTTTTTATGTTAAATTTCAATGTGAAATTAATTACATTAACATATATAGTATTAAATGATAAAAAAATTATACATTAAAACCAATTAAAAAGATAATCTATCCATATAAATCAATTAGAATAAATGAAAGATTTGAATTGAAATACAATATTTTTCACTATTGATTATAAATGATTTTTATCAGAAAAATAACCAATTTTCATCCAATGTAAGTTTATATTTTACAATTCATATAAATAAATTTATTTCATCAAATAAAACTTATAAATGTGACCAAAACTATATTTAATGGGGGTTTTCAATCAATTGGCAGCAAATCGACCTTTTAATGAATATTTGAGTATTTATTATTAAAATCAGATTACATCTTAATTTAAGCCTCTATTATTTATTGGATAAATGTAAAAACATTTAAAAACACTATATAATCATATTTTAGATAGTTATTTTCATTCCTACGCTTACAATGGATGGACGTTATGTAACATTAAAAACAATAATATTATATTGTTAGTGTGAAACATATGATTTCAATGAAAACCATTGTTGCATATCGGGTATGCCATCCATCATAAAAACACCTTTAAAGTAAAATTAATATTTAATTCATAAATATTAATAAATATGAGAATGTTATATTTCATTATTTACCAGGGATGTTACATCCTTCCCCCCTTTTGGAAATGGCATCCTCACAGTTTTATTCACTTATCAAATAAATGGGCTTATTAATACTTCATAGCATATTAAATTCCCATGTTGCACCTTTAACCTTATGGTTTTTTCACAAAACCTTTACCTAGGGATTTAACTTATTATGCGATACTTTATCTCTTTGGTCAATAATCTAGACTTTTTGTTCCTCATAAGAGAGATTAACTTCTAACTGAACTCTATCTAGACATATAACAAGAGATGGATCTGTCATATAATTTCTCAACATTGAAACATGAAAAATATTGTGTAAATGGGAAAAACATGGAGATAAACCCACTTTATACATAACTTATCCATCTTTCTATATGAATTAATAAGGTCCAATGAACCTTGGACTCAAATTTCCCTTCTTACGAAAACACATCATACTTTTCCATGGATAAACGTTGAGAATGACATGATCATATACAGCAAAATAAATATCCTTCCTATGATTATCCACATAACGCTTCTCCCTACTATGAGCAATTTTCATGTGTTTCTTAATCAACTGATAATTTTATGCCATCCCAACTAAAAATTATTTTCCCATTAGCTTCCATTCACCAACATCATCCCAAAAATATGGTGTTCAACATCGCTTCGCATATAATGCCATAAAATGAGCTATCTGTATACTAGAATGAGAAAAATTATTATAAGAAAATTCTACCAAAAATAATTTTTCTCATTCTAGTATACAGATGGAGTTATATACACCAGATGTTCTCTATAAATCTTAGTTCTGCCAGGATGAACTAAAAACGGGGAACTATAAGCTTCAAATAACAACTCATTCTCAAACTGTGAATCACAAGGCATAAAAAATATATTTCCAAATCTCAAAACAAAATGAATATAAAAGTTAAAATTAGGAAACTTACCCTTATGAACAAACTCTACCTTTTTCTACAACACACTGTATTCCTTCTGCGCTTGCTTAATTTTATCTGATAGAGATGATCTCACTGACACCTTAAACAAACCAGAAGATTTTTGTGCACCAACAACTTCTATGCAAATATCATCAAATCAAAAACCCAAGGATCCCGTTCCAAAATTAGAATGGTTATGAAAGAATTACTTTTTTGACTAAAAGCAACATCAACTTTATTAGCTTTTCCCGGATGGTAAATGATTGTGCTATTATTATCCTTGATTAATTCCAACTATCTCCTCTATCTCATGTTCAATTATTTTTTACTGAATATGTACATTAAAATTTTGCGGTCTGTATATATTTCACATTTTACTCCATACAAATAATGCCTCTATATTTTTAAAGAAAAAAACAATAGCAGATAATTCCAAATCATGTGTAGGGTAATATAACTCATGAGGTTTCAACTGACGTGAAGTATAAAAAATTACCTGATCATTCTGCATAAGGACACAAACATTTCCTTTCAACGAAGCATCACTGTAAATAACAAACTCCCCATTTTTGGATGGTTGTTCCAAAACAAGCTCATTAACCACTCTTTTTTTCAATTGCTGATGACTACCATGACATTATTTTGTCCAAATGAACTTAACACCTTTTCGAGTTGACATAGTCATTGGAATAGATAGCCATGAAATACTATCAACAAACCTTAGGTAATAACCTGCAAAATAAAAAAAACTATGAATCTCAGTTATATTTGTTTGTCATGGTCATTATTCCACAACTTTGGTTTTAGAAGGATCAATAGTTATGCCAATTTTTGAAACAATGTTACCAAAGAAAGACTGTTTTTATAACCAAAACCCACACATGATAGATTTCCAAAATATTTTATTTTCTTTTAAGGTTGGAACAAATCCCGTAAATGAATTTCATGATCCTCTTTACTTTTTGTATAATGAAAAATATTATCAATAAACAAAACCCTCATTTATCACCTGATACTCCTGATCTATCACTATAACAAACTGTTGAATTATGATTCCGACCATCTCTAGATACAGATTTTGAAAGCCCATTTCCCATTGTCTGTCTTGACAACATTGCTTCCCTATTTTCTTCAATGAAAAACCTTTATTAACACAAAATATATCATGGGTGAAGCAACAAGGTAATCTATAAATTCAATATCATTGAAATATTACCATAACTTAATTTATAGTTATTAATTTGACAATACCCTAACTCATAATGTTGTCTAAACTGTCCTATCATACCAAATATAAGGATCAGGCCATAAAACATAACTTAATCTTGAATTAAGTTAATAATTAAAAATGTGGATCTATTTAGGTTTAGATTTTTAGAGAATTAGGTTATAACTGTTGTATCACATCCCAAAAGATACAAAGTAGAAACTTCTACTCAATTCCAACTATTTTTCAAAAAATAAAAATTATTAAAAGGAGCCATGTCCAGTTCCTTGTTTTAGACATCATGAAAATTTCTTAATCCCATTTTTGACCCTATTCAATGTTATGTCTTGTGATAAACTTTTTAAAAACATTGGATAAACATAAAAATCTCATCAAGGGATACACAAAGAAGACAAACTACTATTATTTCAAAACAACATGTAAACCATGAATATTATATCATAAGTAATACTTATCACCTTTATGAAGTAGTAAATACTATTCACTAGATAAATTATCTCTTCTTACCCTTTTGTAATCAAAATATTACAATAAACCCCATATAAAGAACACATAACATATAAAGGTCACTTAGAACATAAAGATACATAAATGAAATAACAATACGGTCGACTTCCCCACATATCAGTAAACAAAATAGT
Source organism: Viscum album (assembly GCA_963277665.1). Taxonomy (NCBI): domain Eukaryota; kingdom Viridiplantae; phylum Streptophyta; class Magnoliopsida; order Santalales; family Viscaceae; genus Viscum; species Viscum album. The sequence continues at coordinate 1,900,032,474 of OY728130.1, read as the reverse complement.
TATATGGGTGACTTCCATGCCCAATGCATTAGAGGTTATAACGTAACCACCCATCCTGCTTTATCACGACACCACCCATAATTTTTTCTATCACCTAACCACACTTAAAATGTCCATTTACCATGATAAAATCATAACGCATAAAACAAATATAAATTAATGAAAACATTTCGACATTTAAATCATAATATATCACATAAATATATCGACATAAAAAATCCATTATAAAAACCATTTTCAATTCCAAAATAAATAAAAGATAATATGGTATTTATTTTCATTTTAAAAATAGTACTACTTGTTAAGGAAGGCAAAGATCAAATAATACTCGCAGCGGCAGAAAGGTCGTTCTCACCGTTTACGTTAAAGAAACCTTTATTTTTTTCATTTAGTAAAGAGATCCATTGAAAATGATTCCCTTTTAATGAAATAAAAATTCAATGGTGTTTATAAAACGTATAAAATAAAGTCATGTATTAAACCAAAATATGCCTCAATGAAAGAAGATTAAGACGAAGTCCCTTACCTCATGTCCGACGTGACCCGTTCGTTCTTTAATCAGTTGAATAATAAACTAATGTTAATTTATACTTGATTAATAACTTTTTTTTAATATTATTATTCCTTTTATATCAATTATTACTATGTTATAAACATTATGTAATCATTTATGTTAATAATGGACATTGTTTTTGATATTTGGTACGTGAGTTGAAATGGACTTCTTATAATTACAAGTTGTTTGTGTGGTCAAAAGTTCAGTATATCCATAATAATATTCATGATATAGATATCAAATATATCATATATATCCATTATATACAAGTATTTATAATTGTACATAACATTTTGAAATAATAAATAAAATGCACAGTTCATGGAGACGGTAAGTCGTAGGTATGCACGAACGCAACATCCATTTCTATTTTGTATTGTAATGGATTGAAAACATAATGGTACATAAGTATATTATAATTCAAGTATAATATAATATATAATATCATTAACTTCATCTTTTATATGTTCCACATAAGGCATGAGTGAGTCATATCACATTGAGGGGGCATTAGTATGTACTTCCTCAAATATAATTATTGCATTTACCCATTATGGAAACCATAAAGGTATGATATAAATGTAAAACACATAAAAATAAAGAAGAAAACATAATATATATCTTATAAAAATATAGTTCCATCATAATTGCCACCATGATAGGCGGTAGGAGATAATTGAACAATCATTATTTCGTGATGTGTTTGTTTGCCATCCATAGAAATATCAAGTTCATCACCCATTAGATGAAGGAGTTTGTATGTGTAGTTATAATCCGTCTCATAACAACAACCTATTATATTGATGATATGTGATTTGTTATCATATAATGGAATAAAATGTTTTTAGGGGTTGGAGAATTAAAATAAAACAAAATAAAACAAAAGAATTTAAGAGAAAATATTACCTTTAATTCAGGTAACTCCCTTTGGTTTGAACCAAAAGGGATTGTTAAAGTACCTTATGCCAAAGGTATGGTTTATATGTGGAATATAAGGATATTGAGAGATAATATGGGTTGGGTTTGGAAGAGAAAAAGGGATTTAGAGGTGTGAGTAATTAGTTAGAAGTGGTGTCCTTTTATAAGGGGGAGGAGGGCCTCTTTAGGAACGTTTGAAACAATAATATTACTACAAACATATTTTCATTTTAAAAAGAACCAAGATTTATTAACATCAAATATAAGATGACTCATGGATGATATAAAATCATTAAATATGAATTTTATAGGTTTTTCATATTATTTTAATCTTTATAATCTTATATATTTAAATCAATAATTAATGAGGTAACACTGCCTCATTACTGTGTCAAAAACAATTTTCTTTTTTTGATGTCTAAATTTTATAAAAAAAATACAACAATGTATGAAATTTTTATATATTCCTGATGAGTAGTTATAGTCTAATATATTACTTATATAACCACATGTCAAATTAAATTTACTAAAAGATATTTTTTATGAAATGTTTTCATTTACTTTAAGTTAATTAAAATAATCTGTCATTATCACTCCCATGTGACCCCGCGAGGTCCCAAAATCGACACAAAGATGACCATGGTCGGATATGTATCATCCAATATGATTAGGACACATTTTACTGCAATTATATAATATTATATTAATATTTGTTTACCCTTATTTACCAGATTTAGCTGTTAACCATTGTTAATAAAATATTTACAAAAGTAAATATTTATAATTTATAATAATAAAAGATACCAATTTACACAATTTTTTCCTCATTATTTCAAATATGGTATCCATTTTTCCAAATTCAAATTATATAAGTGGCATAAATTAATTTAAAATTAATTCCCACTGTTAAAACAGAAGGCATGTTCTTATGAAATAATAACAATCAAAATATTAACACTTGATTATGTTCAATTTCAAAGAGAAATTAATTCCAATTATCAAAATTGTATTTAATCATAATAACATGATTTAATTACACTTCAATCCAATTAAAAATATAATCTAACCATATAAATAAATTATATGAAATGATAGTTTGAATTAAAACACAATAGTTGTCACTATTCATTAAAAAATAAATTTTATCAGAAAAATATCAAAATTTCATCAAATGTAATTTTTGATGTCCCAATTATAAATAATAATTTTATTTTTTCAAATAGAACATATAAAAGTGAGCGAAACTAGATTTATATAGGGTTTCCCATCAGAAGGTGGTAAATCGACCTTGTAATGAATATTTGAGTATGTATGCATAAATTGGATTTTTTCTTATTTTTAGACTATAATATTTATTGTATTAATATAAAAACATATAACAAAATTTTATAAACATTATATATTTAGTTATATTTATTCCCAGCTTTACAACGGCTAGGTGTTATCTACCATTTCAAATCATAATATTATATTGTTCGTGTGAAACGAAAGATTTCAATGAAACTCGTTGTTGTGTGTTGGGTATGCCCTGGAACATAGAAACCCCTTTAATGTAAAATTTATATTTAATTAAATAATATTAATAAATATGAAAATGTCATATTTCCTTATTTACCTGGGTTGTTAATATATACTACTTATAGGTTCCATCTATAGTTAGGATTCATCCAAAGGGATTCCTCTTTTCCTCTGTCTACTATGTAGGGTGAAAAGAATCATAGAACCATCTATCAATATTAGATGATATTGGAATCTGAATATACCGATACTGAGATCAGTCTTCCACCATGTGACACTCCTTCCTTTCTTTCCCAGTATTATTCATATGATTTATTAGAAACCAATATATTTGATGTGATAATCCAATTTTTTCCCAATGTAGAAAATGAATTTTCTTCATTGAACCCCATCAATTGGAATGATATAATTGATTCATTAAAAGGGTGAGTCTTTAGGGAATCATTCCCATCCTTGTGACAACCATCACATCAGTAGGTATTAATCTATCAAGTAATCAATCCCATTAGTGTATGAAATTTTACATATCCATATTGGAGGAATAATGAATGGGGGTCCTATCCAAATTCATTAATATACCCACACGTTTTCTCTCCTTTTAATTCTCCAACTACAGAAGGCAATAAACCACAAACATGATATAGGCTACTCTAGCTATAGATTCACATCCTGATTACCAATACTCCCCTAATATTTTATTGTGACCTTGTTTCATGACTATGATAGCTACATAATGAGTATTTGATGGGAATAATTGATAGCTAGAAATTATATGATATTATGAGACTTGTCTTCTTAAGGAGGAACGAGTTGGCTACCAGCAAAAAGATCATTCATTATATTTATCATGAAAAATTATTAGTTTTGATAATGATGAAATCTTATAATGTGTTCTAATTGAGTCCTCAGATCATATGTTTACTATAATCCTGAATGGATATATTGATCTCACAAAAATAGTGATATTAGGAGATCATGGATCCCTCTAAATTTCATACTTAATTATTATCATCCTAACTGGAAATATCTTTGTAAAAATTTGAGGACATTGTACATTCATGGAAACATCTTTTCAGGGGATGATGAAGTAGAAGCGGGCTGAGTGTCACTTCAGTGGTCGACTGCCGCATCCCCCAAACTCTTGCATACATGGATAGTTTATTAAGTCAAAAATTATTATAGTTTTATTAATGATATGTATATTATGTCAATTGAATCTATAGAGTGGTTAGAAATTTTGGTTTTCCCTCCTCAATTAAAGATGTCAATGAGTGGACATGTTGAACAATATATGTTTTTTTAACGTTTTCTTTCATTAAACGTGTGGAACACATTTTTCTGATCTAATGTTGTATGAATCATCTACAGTACACATCTTTTTCATAATATCATGTAAACATTAATGTATGGATTCCAATATTATGACATAGTATTCTCATGATACACTAATGAATTCCCACCATCATCAGATCCCTCATTGATATATCTTATCCAATTATCAAGACATCACCTGATTCATAAAAAGGATAAATTCAGTATAATATATGTTTTAAAAGTACTTTTATCTATCTATTTTCATATAAAATTATCTCAATGAGTTTACCTTGATATTTTCTTACATCATTTAGGGGTAATCATAAGATTTGTCTCTTTTCCATTTTTTATAATAAATTGATGTTATGCTAAAATTTAAATTTCTTTTTTCTTATGACATCTGTCAATGTAGTTTAATGTTTTTTAGCTCATACATTCTCTCACTGTATTTTGGGATCATTTATCTCAAACCTTCTATCAATGCAGTTTACCGTCTTTTCGTTCGGACCTTCAATCATTGAATTTTATGGTATTATTTATCGTAACTTATATTGATATAGTATAAATTATTTTATTTTGGAAATTCAATCATTGATGTTTAAACTATTTCATCATAGAACATCTATTTTTTTATTTCAAGTTCATTTAACTTATAAATTCTATTACTATTGTTTATGGTCTTTTAGATATTACATTATATCACTAATGTTTTTAGACTTTTAGCTTGACCCTTCAATCAATTTAGTTTATTGGTTTTAGCTCAGACCATCCACCATTGTAGTTTATCGGATCGTATATTGGAACATCCCTAAAATATAGTTTATATTGTATTTTAGCATGGACCATTGAGATTATATGTAGTTTAATGTATTTATACCAGGACCTAGATAATGTATATAAAATATGATGTAGATAGGATGAGAATGACCTAAGAAAATCTATGGTTTTGAGTACGGTCATGGAATTTAAAGGGTTCGCAAGAATTTTATTTACTTTCATGAATGGAAAGGATTCCCATAGTTGATAGTTTAATTCCCACTATAAATCAGTAGAATGGTCAAATAGATATGTCTCCCCACTTTTACAAGGTCCATGGATGTTTTATAGGGCTAATATAGTTGTATAGTGAAAAAATTGGGAATCAAGATTCCACCAATATAGTTGAAATATGTGTTGTGTAAGAAATTTAATCAGTATTGGGAATCAATGTATCATCAATTTGTGCATACATACAAAAAATGACTAATTCCACTTTTTGGTTCTGATTTTGGACATAGTTCTACTATGGATCACAAGAATTATATATCCACTTTTATAAGGTGGTGACACCTCTAATTTTTATATCATATCCGATTAGGAATAATTACCATTTTCGGAATTGTTATCCCCACTATTTCCAAGTGCTTTGGATTATTTATAAAGACTCAAGTGCCAGATCATTGATGTTGGGTATGGAAGAAAAGATATTAAGGAAGGGTGGTTATACCCTAATGGTGTTATGATTTTAGATTTAGAAGCTTGATCCCTTCCCACTATGGTTTTAAATAATATATTGTATTCCATCAAATTATTATGGTATTTTGTTACGCATATTTTTTATGGGAATGAGAAAAATACACAATATCATAACCTTGATGATGACAAATCTGATTGAATAACAACGTTGTTGGTATTGTAAATCATAGTCTAAGAATATCAGAGTTTACTAGAGGAGGTAGTGATTGTGTATAGTTAAAACATCATTGATGGTATGAGCCTCTACTATTTTATTTAGTCATGATGAAATATCCTTAATTGAATGGGAGCCTACCTACCAAATGTTGGATTATTCGATGGATCCATTGCATGATCCTTGTTTACTATAGGAAGGATGTGTCAGCTCAGACATTGATCGTATGATGGTGGTTTATGAAATGTGTAGTATTCATGATTGGATTTAGAAACCTAAAATTTGTTTCACTTCCCAATAAGTACATTATCACCGTGGGGGGGGGGGGGATTAGACAAACCATTCATCTAAACATTTTCTTGTCCAAGTAGAGAAGTAACAACTGCTTCGACTTTTACTTTAATAAAATGTACAACCTATGATATGAATACCTTATCTATATATGAACTAATTTTAATGTAACCATTGGAGACCAAGTGTATTACGAATAGATAGTATAATTTTTCAAATGATTTCCTTTGAGGGGTTTTAACTTAACGACTTTTGTGTCTCTTCACTAGGAGTTTATGGTATAGTAATTTGGACCATCAAACGATAGATTTTATGGCCATGTAGATTTTCACAAATTCCCTGAAGTTAAAGGTCATGAATAACCTGTACATAATTTGGGGGTAATGTTACATAGTAGGTAAATTAGGATACCCAATGCTAAGAACACTCCAACATCCTTCTGATTGGGAAATGAAAAAGTTGTAAATAAATGATCTTAGTTCTTATAAAAGGGTTTAATATGGGTGATGCTATGTAGATATTATTGAAAATTATTTGTGACATATTTGGCGAGCATTTTTATTTTTATGCAACCAGAAACATTTCCACAATGATTAATGTCACATGATAACAAAGTATTCATTTACTCTCATATTATCCTTGTACGATAAGGATATGGGAACCAATGTGAAAAATTGTACATGATATGTTATGTTCAATAAAAATTTGGGCAATGTTATAAATCATACATTGGAAAAATTAATTTTTTATGTGTCACCATATTTTCAATTTAGTGTGAATTGATTGGATGTTTTTTGTCACTAGACCTTGGATAGAGGACCTAAGAATCTATACATATCATATGATGATAAAAATAATACCACACCTATATCTTGATCAGGAAACTCCTTATGCGTTTATAACCTATACACCATGGTTGGAATTCATCACGCTGATTTTTTTGGTTGAACCCTAGATTGGATATTTTGGGGTTACTATATATCTTTTGATGGAATGAATCAAGGGACACATAGTTCAAAACTATATATGTGGGTTTATGTCATATGATAAGGATGTAGGATCCCTGAAATGAAAAGGAAATACTTTTTATAAACCTGAGACATATAATCCATGTATCACTAATTATCCTATAATGATTGGAATTGAGAAATGCATTTTCCTTAAATGAATGCTCAAGGAAATAGTCTAACCATTATTATTAGGCCCAATATTGGTGAACTAATCATCAATAAATATCTTGTGATGATAAGAATCAATTCACACAATGTTCATTAAATGGAAATGCTCAATGTATTTATAAGCAATGTGCATAAAGGGGAATTATTCCCTTTTATTGATATAGTTGTTCCCAAGACTATAGATATGTGTGTCACTAAATATCATTGGATGAGAGAATCAATCCACAAGTTTTTCTAGAAGGTTGGTGTTGTGGGAGACCAACACCATGTCTGGTGGTCCCTCATGGGTGAGGTCGATTGGAATGTATAAAATTAAGTCATACAAGAGACATAAACTATAAAATTTAATTTCATGTGGTGAGTACTCATGTGGTACCTTTTAATGTATTCGATGTAGGAGCATGATAATTTTGTTGTGATATTACATGCATTGTTCATGTTGGGAAGCCCTTAGAGAAATTCCTAAGCTCACGTGTGTTATTATTTGTGTGAGAAATATGGAATTGAAAGAGATCATATCATAATGAGAAGGCCATAATAGAGAAGATAGAGAAATATTGTATCATCTGGTGGTTGGAAATATATATCAGATCAAGGAATTCATAGGTATCACATTAATATATGACTGGAGAAATGCATAGTCCAACAAACTCTTGTAATATGGTATTTTTTGGTGATGATTTTATTTGTACAGGTTAATGTCATGATATGAGGATTAGGGTAACCTGATGTGAAAGAATAGGAATTCTTTGCAAGATCCAAGAATAGTGGTTTGAGTGTCACTATGTATCATGTGTTGGTAGGAATCATCCTACACATGGTTTATAAAAACCATGTTTTTTAGTATCAAGCATAATGGTTATCATCCATACAGTTTAACATCATATGATAAGGATAGGGTCACTCGTTGTGAATGAATATGGACATTGGTTATCCTTGTATTTTTACATCACGCGTTAAAGACATCTATTATGTAGTTTTAACATCTTGTGGTAAGGATGATGGTAACCATTCGTGCATAAAACTGAATATTTTTGAGATTCTAAATAATAATGTTTATGGAATTGAAAAATATCATCTGATGTTAGAAATAAAACCTCAGTAAGTACTAAAATAATGACATTCCATTTGTGGATCTGACTATCACAAAAGGAATGGGTAATTTCATCATTCTTATTCACATGTATAGATCATGTTCGATGAATCTTTTGTGAGATAATGATTCCAATAATGTTAAACGTCATGTTGTGAGGTCATATTTTGTGTTTTTTTAATTTCAGTTGGTAATGGTGAGTTCTGTATATTTTAACGTCATGTGGTCTAGATGTGTGACTTTATGATGTTTAACGTAATCATTCCAGGAAGGTGCATTCTGTAGTTAAATGTCGCATGGTTTGGAAGTGTAATCCTAATTTAACGTCATGCGACTAGAACGTTTCAATCTTTCTGGATGTGATGCAAATTATTTTTTAATAAATATTCCATTAGTGATGGTGTGACACATTTTTCATCCATTTTGAATAATTAGTAGGCTCCATTAAAAGAGTAATTTTTTATGATATGAGGAAATTACATTTTCTGTTCTATAATTGGAAAATTCTATTAGGGTATAATTGGTTTATTGAGATCCATAAACAATTCTATTTATAAAAACACATATAGGAATGTCATTTAATTTATGGAATGTGTGATCTAATTATGATAGACCTCATGGTTATGCAATGTACAAAATTTATTCTATTCAGACAATTATAGCTCATCCAGGAGCATCTGTGGTTTCTCATCCTTCAGGATTCATTCTAAAATGGTTATTCGAAGAGACGGAAACTATAATTCATTAGGAAACACTACCTCGGTCACATTCAGTAATTAATACGGGTTTTTCTATGTAGTAGTATGTGTGGTGGTATGGTAGGGCCATAATTAATTTATGAACATGTATGTCCTAGAATTTCAATCTTTATTCACTATATTCTTGGATTATTGTTTACGATGTCTTATTGAAGGGAAATATTTTTTCATTTTTGATGCATGTTAATGAGATTATTGATTGGAATTAATATTGTACTCCATGGACATGTTCTTCAAATCCATAGCATACATGTTGGTATTATTTTCCATCAATATTATGTGGAAGACCCAGAACCTAGTGATGATATGGGACAATATGAAGATGATTATATTCTCTTTACTGATATCCTTGAACGATATTACATCATCCAATTTTAGAAATACGTTAGTATCAGTAAGGATGTAGTTGATCCACATAGTTTTGACTAATGTATATTTCCACACAACATCCATTCATTGTAGGTAAAAATGTCCTAGAATATTTAGATTCATGTTGGAATACTGGGGGTGATGGATGATGGTTTCCGGAATCCCACATGAATGAAATTTCCTTGTGAAATGAACATTGTCTTGAATAATGATCTTTTAGAAGTATCCCAACATTATGATTTAGAGGGAGAGCCTAGTCCTAGAGTAATAAGTAGTGAGTGAGCTTGTGCAGACAACTTCTACATTGGATGGAATCTTTATTTATACTATTAATATGAGGATAATTCCATCATATTCTCACTTTTTGATGTAGTTTTAATAATTTATACCATATGTGGGGTACAGTTCACTACATGTTTCTAAATGTATTCCTTTCTAGATAGTTATTCAGGGGAGTCACATTTTAGATAAAAATTATTATGTTCTCCATCCATATTTGTGTGGATATTGGTTAATCGTTCTTTGGGGTTGTGTTTTTTTGGATTTATTTCATAAATTTCATAGATGATGATTTATAAGACCATCCTTTGGTACATGATGCATAAGATGTCATTCTCATTATTACGGTCTTCAAATACGGCATCTTCATTTCACAATGATTCAGCTTGAGTATTCTGTGATCAGAGAAAATAAAGCATGGTGCGATAAAAAGGTGATTCTTCCATAAATCCATATAAATTTCATGTGAGAGGGGAATTTTTATCCTTTGTGATTACATATTCTATTTTCTTATTATTTATCACTATCTCTGAATAACATGGGATCATCCTGTATCTTATTTGCTATAGTAGGGCTATGTCTGAGATAGAACTGAGGGCATGATATTCAGCCTCAATTTTCATGTAGCATTCAGATAGTGGGAAGGATTAGGGGAAAATTGTTCTGTCAAGAAACACATGTACATTAAATAAAACAAAACAATTTAGTATCCTTGATTCAAGAATATTTTTAATACAACTCCATGAGGTAACATAACAATATATCTCCCATGTATGGGGTCTATGAAGGGAATAGAAAACCACATTGTCCATATGTTTTGTGTCTATTGGTATTCCTTAATGAGTGGTGTGTTCCTAAATGAAATCATTCAAGCCTTCTCTTTCTTTTCCATCTGTGACATGAACTGAAAGAAATATTATTGTAGAATGACCACACGTGAGGCCAAACAACCAATAAACATGTTTAGAAAAATTATTTACTTGATTGAATCAATACAAGAGACAAACTAGTCTTCGTGGTGATTCATCTAATGCCTCCTCATTTACATTACAATGAATTGTGTGAGGAATTAATTCTCAACATCGTATTTTTGGGTATTAGTACGTAGCATCATTTGACTGAGGTCGTACAGAATTTTCTCACATGCCACATTAGTTTTCTATACAGGTGGTTTTCCAGTGGACATTACATGGAGACAACATATATGATGTGTGGCCTTTCATCCCCCAGTGACATATAGAATATTGGGTGTATAATGGATTCATGATACTTTTGAATGCATCTTGGTATTCCCCATATCATTGATATAAGATTACATTCATCATTAGCATGGTCTAGGGTAGAGCTTTAGCATCTATGTTGGATATGAATGGTCAAATGTTGGTGAGGTTCCTTTGGAGTTCCCTATATTATTAATGAATTTTGTGTGAGAAATTTTTACAATAGTACTAATAATCACTAGATCAAACTTGATTATATAGTTTAATAATAGAAATATAAGAAACACCCAATATGTTACCCTGAATGTGAATTTTAGTGGATTCATCTTGACACTATGTTTTCATATCTTGTCGATGATTATTGGAGGATCTATGAAGTGATCATATCGTTGTCTCAATTTAACATCCAGTTTTTTTGACATTACTTATAGTTATTCTTCTAAATTTTGTTTTAATGATTTGATTCATGGAACATTGATATGTGGCATCCAAATTATTTAATGACAATGGAGTTACGTAATAGAAAAATATCCCTTGATATGCTATGAGGGTAGTGGATTCCTAATCATCAGGGGTCATCTTTATATAATTGTTCCCTTGTTACACATACATGATAGAAATCTATTGGAAGCCAGTAGTTTCAAAATTCTAGAAAGATATAATAAAAATGGGAAATATTTATTTAGATATTTTCATTTATATTCTCTAAAATAAATTTTTACCATAATCAATAAATTATTTTTGTTGATATGGATGATTTTGGTTAGCCATTATGGCTATTACTGTTCATAAAAAATTAGTATTGATCAATTTTTCAACTTCTACCTCTTCATTGGAGGTGTGAGTGGGGGGAAGCCTCATGGCTACAAACTTTAATCCGAAATTATCATCGATTCAGCTGATATGGTTCATGGAAACATCTAGATTCTATGAATTAATTTTTGTAAAATTCTATTTGGACATATATTAATGATTCTATATAAATGTTTTGTACATATCTTAATTCAGGAGAGGCATGGAAGTGATTATTTGTATAGGTCATGGGTGTTCATTAATTCACAAATCATCATTCTAAATATATTCAATGGTGTTGGAGATTTCATCCATAGATAGGGTTGGGGAAATCATATGGTCATCCTCTTCCTCTTCCAAATCAGAGTATATAGTACCACATTTGTATGAAATAATTAATCTGGGGGCATCTGTGGAATTGTCTTGGTGAAAGAGGACTTGAGAAAATGAAATGTCATCCGTTATTTCTATAGTAATTTAATAGATACACTAGAGATGATTTTATTCTTCACTATCACTTTGGAAATCCAGATAATGGATATAAATGATCATATTTCTTTCCTTAAATACATTTATGCGGAGAACATATAGATTGTCAAGCACAATACATGGATTTGAAGGGGTGGTCCCCAAGCCATTAGTATATGAAACCTATATATCATCATCTACCAATTATTGTTTTCCTTCTCTTTTGTATAATGTTTCCACACCATATGTGTCTTATAAATACTCAAAATGGTATTATAATAATGTATATTCCAACCATTCCATTGATGGTGTATTTCTCATGTATCTGTAATAATATGGGTACCACCACATGGATATGGATCTAGGTACTTGTAAGTAGGAATTTTAATATAGATTCTTATTGGATAAAAATGAACATAACATTTGAAGTTTGACCCCATATCTAATATTAGAGCATGATTTCTATGGGAGTTCATTAATAATGCATACCATTCCCTTGAATGGTCAGATATGTGTAATATAGATACCCTACTCTACACCCCAAATGATGGAGGGTTCGAATAGGTGTGAGGTTTATCCCAGAACCATGTTCAATGATATCTACTCACATAATAACATTATTAACCCAACCTAAGACATATAGGGGTCAGATGTACCATTACAAAAAATCTACATGATCTTGTTTTTTGAAAGAGGTTGTGAAATTTTATTCATATGGGATGGGTCTTAGATCGATAGTCATTCCCAACAGCAACTTCAATATCGATCTCCTATGGGATAAGGATTTGGAGATTCGCCCACTGATTTCATTATAAAAATGGATCACATATAGGACAGAGAAATTGGATGGGACAATAACTAACTACATTAGAATTTCATAAATTTTATCCAAATATTAGTGGTTCCAGGGGTAGAGTTTCTACTTATTATGTGGCACATGAGGTTAGGTTTATGATGAGTAAGATCTTGGTTCTTGGGCATAGGTAGAGGGAGAATCCATTTCTTTTGGTACATGTAATGTGGTCTTTCCCCATATTCCAGTTTGATCTAGTGATATCACCCCTTAAATGTGGTTATTCAAGAAAAATGGGTTTGTAGGGACACTAGTGGGTTATAGAACGCCTCTACAAATCTATTTGTCTTGTTCATTGGTCTCAGCTGCATATATTTCCTCTCTGGGGAGGTGGCCTTAATATTGGGTTCAACTGCACCCATATTGTATCCTATATCCTCAATTCATATGAATGTGGCCCTTTATTCCCATGTGGTGTGTGGGGAACTCATACTCAAATGCATATTCATATTTTTAAAAGGCATTTTATAACTCTATGAGGTTGACATAACCAAATATGTTCTATTCTTCCAATGTAGGTTCTGTTTTGGGTGGGGGGATTCCCATGCATCAGATGTTGAGTGAATAAATCATCATGATTTATATATTTCATTAGAGGAGAATATATCTCTTACTATTTTTACTCTTATTATGTATTATTATCCTCAAAAAATTTGGGATACATATATAATGTCACCACCATGGGGGTTGGAATTACTAATTGTCTGAAATGTTGTTCTCTCAGGGCGATGTGAGTCTAGCCAACTACATTCTGAATCATCCAACTATTGAACTTATGTCCATGCATAGATATAACATTAGGAAAATCACCATATTCTTCTAATTGGACAATGGTTTTATAGGTCTCATAAACTGGGTAGTTATCCAACGTCACATATCCATGATCATCCATGACTTGGAGGATGTATTTGGAGATGATGTAGTCTTGAATGTTATGACCCATCCTTATATAGAAAGCGATGTAATTTGGATGATCAGTGATATTGAAATCATTGTACATTCTCGGATGTGGTATCTTGTGCATGTTTCTTCCATGGATTCAAAGAAATAGCTGGGGAAATGTTCATTTATGAAGGAGTAGATTGTATTCATCTATTCCTCAAATAATTGGAGAATCTGATCTCATTTCACTTCTGAATTACGGCTATTTGGGTATTTTTCTTCTTAAGAGGGGGTTATAGGTGGTTGAAGACCTTGATAGGTAGTTGGAGATTCATTACTACTAGTTTTATAGTAATTATAGCCATCTATACCATTTTGACCCTTTTCAATTATGATGAACCCATGAGCCGAGATTTATATTATTTCTAGTAAAAGGAATATTCCTAATTTTGATCAATATATGTGAGCTCATGGAATGCACCTTGATACTTCACTAGGATCAATGTCTTTTGAGGCTAATCCTTGGAATTTTCATCTTTTATTTCTTGTAAATTTTCCCATGAGAGAGGGTACATGGTAGAATGGGTGAAACCCTTACAAATGGATACGAAGTTTAACACTGAAACATTTGGATTAATTTTTAATTATATAATGTTGAAAATTATAATTTTCCTCATTGTAGAGATGAATTAATAATGTAAGGAACAATGAAGTTCTTCCTATACTAAAAAGATAAAACTACAAGGATTATATAAAAAATGATATCTCTATCTATGTATATACTAAACACCTCAGAATAGCTACCTTCTACTGATTTCAATGTCCTACCATTTGACTACATCTGAATATGAAGTGAGTGAGATATTGTTCGGTGTATCAAATATTTTCAGGGATGGATAATGTTTGATTATAGAAATTTGTAGAGGGAAATGATTTTTCTACCCACAAGAGATATGGATTCCACTCATCATATATATTTATTCATATCCCTTCCATTTATTACATTCGATAAAATAGAAACATGATAATGATGAGTAGATCCATTATAACGAATTTACAAGCAATCTCTCATCTATAAAAACAATGTGGTGTCTTCTTTGGTCGACCTATTACTATCTACCACTGAATCGCCATTTATTAAAAAAATTATTACCCTATAAAGGGAGACGATGTTTCTTTAATTTAGGAAATTCATTATCATTTCCTTCTTCCTCATATATTTTGAATGTATTCTATGAAAGAGATCCATTATGATGATTAGATAATACAATTTCAAAAAGATCATATCATTTTATATGTATGTGAGGTGGATAATTTTTCTCTTTTTTTATATGGTACTCAGTGGTATTATATTCCTTGAGAATCTTCTCATTATGTTTATCGAGATTATTAATATCATTACCAAAATATTCCGATCAATCATCCATGAAATGAATTTTGATTCAATGGATCAGTGATTTGGATGAGCCAAACCTTCTCATTTATCCTTCATAGTGTTCGACCATAGACGTGGAATCGGGATATTTTGATGTGAAATGTTTGGGAGCATAATTTTGTTCTAGGTGTGTGCATCCTCAATGGGTGCATCCTGATCACCCTCCTCTTAGGGTATTTGTTTTGAGTTGTGTCCCATAACATTGGAGCTTTGATCGATATTATCTATTTTGTTGGTAGTAATTAAATAATAATAGGTTTATCGAGAAATTGATATTGTCCCATTACATTCAGTTCAACCTGATGATTCTGTTTTACATAAGTTAAGGTCATTTCTCGAACATGTGGCCAGAATGGTCTTTTTTTCTATAACCCCAAAAATGTTAGATTGGAATTCCCTTACATTCGTCTAACATTGTCTTATGATTAGTGAGCAAGATGGTGCTTCAATTCGGTACTACTAAATAAGAGAAAAATAACAGAGGTATGCATTATTTATGAAGGAATAGATATAATGATGACAATCGATGTTTTCCTACCAACATGGCGAAGAATAATTACCTATATATTGTTGATGGTGATTATAATTCTTATAGACCAATGGGCTAGGGATAATATTGGACAACAATTGGCATCAATTGATCCAATTTTTAAGGACCTGATGATTACATTTGAGTATTTGATTGCTATGAGAATGGGAAATTGAGATATAATTTCCCACATTCTAGAAGGATAAGATTAATATATGATTTTTGATGATTTATCTAGGATCCTCACAGAGAATCATGATCATGGGAATGATGACTGTGAACTAAATTCCCCCAACCTAGTGGGCTGGGTTCAATATGTAGTTATTACCAATATGTCTTGTATTCTCTCAAGAATTAGAGATACGAGAGATGGTGTTGGTGGAAGATTTTACCCAATCCCAATTAGATGGTTTATCTCATGGATGGATTTTATGGTAACTAGAATTGTGGTATTATTGATTTTTCAAAACTATTCTCTTATGGTAGTTTGGTCTAATGGAAACCAATAATGTTAGTCATTCTTTTTGGGATGTTGTCTGGTTCATCATAATTGTGCCCTCTATGTATATAAGTCATTCTTTTTTCCCTAAGTGGTCTAGATTAAAGTGTTTTTATTTTTCCTATTTTTTTTTGATTTCTGGGCATCATTTATGATTTTTCATTCTATTTTCCTAACTAACTTACCATAGCATTACCCATTACCATCTTTTTACAATTTTTATAACATTTTAGGATTCTATATTTGGGGATATTATTTTCTAGGGGTGTAGTGAATTTTAATTCTTCATATTTCCCCTGAACTCAAATATAAATATATGAATAGTTTATGGATATCAGGTGGAAAAGTGTTTCAATTTAATTTAAGAATGTATATTGTATATTTTTGTGGTGGTTATCCTATTTTGGATCCTTATCAATAGAGATATCAGTTAACACTGTCTTCTATTTTAGTATCAAATGGTTTGAAAGTGACCCTCATATCTTGGGTAAGGGGTGTGTGTTGCCTTCTGTTAGTGATTAGTTTTTCATATTATTTGTCATAGATAATTCATGAAACAAATTTCCTTATCACCTAGATTCATTTATTCAGATGTAGAAAGTGCCTATATTATAGCGGGTAGGTTACTTATGACAAACTCCCTCCATATATAAATGTCTGCATCCTATTTATCATTCATACATGTATCCACTAAATCATATCATAGATGGTTTTACTTGGAAATTCATACATGATAGAGTTGAGTTCTTATGGTTTTTGATAAGTAACAATATAAGGTTGAAAACAGTGTTTGGAGAACTTGTCTATACAAATTTTTCTATGTAATTACCACGTCTCTATGTAGAGGTGTCAAGGAAAGGGGAGGATTTTTTTACTAGTGGTAGATATCACTGTGTGGTAGTTATCCAAGGTGTAGGTTAGTATTAATGTCCCTTCAATCTATATCCAAACTATAACGAGAAATACTTTCATGGTAATGATTATATTCGATATTGGTCGAAGAGATAAAAACCAGTGGGGTATTGACAATGTCTCTCAAAGTAAATCATGGAAACAATAATAGATAATATTAGATAAATGATCCCCCATTTGTTTCATGGTCAATATATGCAGAGTAGCCTTTTATATTTTTCCGTGTATATAAGGATGTTGTGTGTCAGATTCCTGAATTTGTGTTTAAAATTCTATTGTTATGTAAATATAATATCACGCCTAAAAAACAAATATGAAATACCGGTAAACATATTCATTATTGATAAGAATATGATCTCATCCGAAGGAATGATCCGTTCTCACATGGTGAGACTCATTAATAATCGGAGTGTGAGCCTATCCTTAGCCTTTGGAATATATCTATGGTCTTTCTCGACATGAATATCAACCTACCCTAATCCTTGTTCCAATATCACATTGGTGAGTCCCGTTTGGAATGAGAAAATGAGCACGATATGAATATGAATTCCCCACTAGAATATGTCAACGAACTACTGAAATGAGAGAAGGGATAATATCCTCCTCCCGTAGAGACGTATAAGGATACTCATGCAGTTTTTATTTTTTGTATGTATTTATATATGCATAGCTCCCTTGATCTGATGTAGTATTCCATTCAGATTCACTAAATGAATTATGAAACCTTTTTCACAAAATGTTCCACTTTTATATTGTATTCCCTAGAAAAAACTGGGATAAAGGCCTAATCATGGGCATATAGAGTATGTCATTGCTCTTCATCAATTGGAATATGATCATGTCCTGAGGAATGTTCCACTCTTACTTGGGGATCCCCTGAGAGAGTGGGAATATTATCCTCATCTTGGGACTATGGAAGATTCCAATTATCTTTTTTGATGGGTATGTGCTCATATCCCAAGGAATGTGCTACTCTCACATAGTGATCCCCAATTGGAATGAAAATATGAACCTATACCAACACCTCATCCTTTACTAGAATATTCAATCACTCTTTATTAATGGGGGAAATAATGGTCACTTTCCCAGGTGAAACCACTTGTTCATATAGATCTATGTGTTTTTATGCCATGAAAATCGGTATAAGAATAGGTTTATGTCCCCGTATTTATAGCCGTGATGGTATTTTATAGTTTAGTTCTTCAACTATTTCTATCATGAATTTTTTTTAATTCTCATGGGGATATAAGCATGCATATTTTCTATCGCCACTATATACTGGAAGATATAATCGAATGAAGAAGAGATATTTTCTCCTTTTTTCCCTCCTTGTACCACCATAATATGACAATGTACTTCACGCATGGGGGTAGGGATATAAACATCCACTATACCCACTGTGAGAATATGTATGCTGACATCTTCTGAATGACTATAGCTATGAGCCTTCTAAATAGTTGACGTCGAAATATGTTGGCAGACTTCTTCAGTTCTAGTTTATATATGATCCCTACAATGATTATCCAAATACATCCATGCCCTATGTGTCTTTGTTATTATCCAGGATTCAGTATTAGAGGTGGAAGTGAGATAGATGGTACCCTTAGTATGATACTGATAGGAACAGGTGGGATGGATATGGTGACAACAATTCATATAATTCCTCCCTAGTTTTTTTCTAATGAATAAGGTATCCATAGTGGATTTATTTTCCTTCGTTGACCAGATATTGAATGCAGTGATTTTTTAGAATCATGGATGAGATTCTTATGTAGTTAGTTATGGAATTGAGGGTCACTGGATTTGTGGTATCGTTCATTAGATGATGTGGAATCATTGTTTTGAAACCTAATGGGCCCTCCATGTAAGACTCAATAGTTGGTATCATACCATGATTATGTTATTCACATACCATGGAATTTCCAACCCCATGTTGAATTCATTGAGAATGTGAGACCATTCTAGGACCTTTGGGGGATATATATGCAGATGATTTTCAAGAAAGATAATTGGTGAAATATATTATATCAGATCTTTGTTTTGATGGTGAGATTAGTAGATGTATTCATGTTGACAACAAGGATCAAATTCACCAATTATTGTGTCACAATTTTCATTATATAATATCAATCTGGTATGTAGTTGTAACACAATTTCCCTTTTACTTATAATATTGAAATTATGGTAAAATGGATTTATCAATGTGAGGTTGGAATTATTTCATGGCCGTGTCAGCTACATAGTATTATTTGTCATGTTTTTATATTCTTCTTTTTTAGGATATTCCATAAAATGGTTTTAGAACTGTTAAAATGACCATTATTTTATTTGATATATTTGCGGCGAGATTTTTATTTTTTATATTTAAGAAATGAAATCAAATATCATGATTTTTGAGAATTCGATTATTTTATTACATGAGAGTTGAAATATGGGATTAAATATTTTTCTTATGATTTTAGAGGTCACATCCTATCCTTATAATGAAAAAAGATGTTTAATAAGGACTTGGTAGTCTATCCTATTTATCTTATATAGGAAAATTCATGGTTTAATGATTCATTATCATATTCACGATTATTTTCACATCAGTGGAATGTGTTTGGATTTTCCTAAATTATTGATTATATACGGGGTTCAATTTCTTTTTACAATCATTCAATTTTTGTTTACCATTTTTTAATCGGTTTTGGAAACTCCAAATGACTCCCACATCCATAACTGGGTACGAACATGATTTCCAATGGATGGAAGTCCCTTGGTATTTCAGAGCTAACAACACATAGGATCCCCATTGGATGAGAGGATGGTAAGATGGTCTCATCACACCCTTTGGTGAGAATTTATTCCTACTCCATAAATCTCTCATAAATTTATGATATTTTTTAGAAACTCTTCTTAATCCCAATAGAGGAAAAAATACCATAAATAAGATATCATAGGAGAAGTCCTCTGAAATGAAATGGGGGAAACACATTGGATAATCCATATGTACATGTCCAGGGTTATTCAACCATTTCTAATTGGTGAGTACCTTATTATATGATGAATCCATTCAATAGGGGAATCCAGGTTTTGTGGACAAATAGAGAGGAGGTTAATATCTAAATGATTTGGTTTAGTTGTTGTGATACATTCTATCTATCCTATTTTATAATGGGAAGGAAAACCCATTTTATTCATAAAACAAATTCTATTCAACGTCATATGAAAATTAAATATTTTGGTTCGCATAGTCACTATGTATTTGTGATCTTCCCATGAGGAGGAATCCAACATATATTTGTTATAGTAGGAATCAAATTTCATGTATTTCAGTGTGATACAAGTCTACACATTGGGGATTCCCTATTATTTTAGAAATCTTATCATGCCACTCATCATAGAATATATACTAATCATTCCCAATTCATATGAATCTTTAAATAATGTAATGTGAAAAACAATGGAATGTTTACTTTGTTACACGAGGCTTATGAAGTCATCCTATGTATCATGGTTATGGAAGGCATTAGATTCATTACAGTAATGTTGATCTATTAGTCTGATGATGGATGAAGAGGAATGATCAACCCATGGGAATTAATGGATGTTGATGGTTGAAATGTTTATGAATTTGGTGGAATTATATTGTGGTATCTGTATATTTGATCATGAACACGAAGAAGTAATCCTAGGTATCTTGTTTATTCAAGGAATCATATTCATCATAGTTTATTTGATTGTGGCTTACACATTGAGGTTGTCCTAGTATTGTAAAACACATCATTTTGTGCTGCTATCTAGGGATAACACCATAAGTATTCCCATTTACTCATGATATATCATATTATTTCCTATATTAGGTATTATTCACTATGGTTTCCTTAGTATTATTAGAGGTTTATATTGAAAATTATATTTTCACTGCTACTCCTTAATCCCACACGAGAAATGTTTGTTGTGAGAATCTAGGGATATCAAGCAATCGATCTCACTACATATGGATGTGTGACTTATGGACTATGAAATCAACTTTGATGTTTTAATAGAGACATAGTTCCTTAGTGATGTGTCACTGATAACATATTTATATTTGGAAATAGAATTTTAATATTTTTGTTGCCCCTAAGTTTACTGTTGGATGGGGAAGAATGATCCAACCGAGGGATATATTGGGCTCTAGTGGTTCGAATGGTTGTGACATGGTATGAAATAAAACAAAGTGGATTCTTATTTTATCTCAGATATTTTGAAGGAGTCCTACATAACATTGTTATGGTAGGAATCATAGTTTTCATAGTTTAGTTCAATCAGGGCTTACACATTTAGTATAACCTTGTATATGTGACATATCATATTATGTCACTGATATGGGATTATACACTAAGGATTCCCTTTTATGAACGACATATAATATCATTATCCTGATAGAGAAAACACAATACAGTTTCTCGTTTCTTGGAATTAGATATAGAAGTGAATTATATGGTCATTGGAACTCCCTAATACTTTGAGATATATGTTCAGTGAGGGAAACATAGTATTTCATGTAATCAGACTCATTTTTTATGGATTTGGGAAATATTCATGTGTACATCCCTTTTGGATGTTTTAATGTGAAAAATGATCCTTAGGATGGAGTCCTATGTATAATGGTTATAGAAATTATCATAGTACTCATATTTTTGTTGCTTCTCAATTTGCTGATTGATGATGAATAGTGATTACCCCATGGGAATTCTTGATTCCTGATGTTTGTAATGTTTGAGGAGTGGTCATAAATACACAAGAACAGATTCCTATTCGAGATCATACCATATGGAGGAATCCTACATATCATAGTTATTGCAGGAACCATGGTTTTCATATTATTATTTGATTAAGGATTACACACTGATGCTGACCTTGAATGTATGGAATATCATATTAAGTGTATGATCGACCCATTAACACAATGGTTTCCCTTTTATACCTAATGTAAAATTTTATAATTTCCTACTAATTTTTCATGACATGTCCTTGTTGTGTTCATGATATATCTGGTTGTCATCTTGACATGTATTTTTATTAGTCACACAAGTCCATTTAACAATCATATTATCTATATTGACAAATCTGGAGGAGGACACAAGATGTTGAAAATATTATCTAGACAAAATCACGTAATCAGAGAAAACATGTCTGAAGGACATATCGTGACCAGGATAACATTTCCAGGTTTCATCATGAGGTCTTGGTGTTGATCCTATCAGGTGTCATGAGACGTGGGTGCCTTGCCTTGACAGAATTGTGAAATGTAGATGACATGATTGGAGGGTGCCAATGGATCTATTAGAAAATCTTAGAGGGATCCATGTCAACTTCCGAACATGAACTATTATCAATGAATATACTATGACACCAATATACAGGATATCACATGACATGGATGGTGAACCTGGAGGGCTTCGCGAGACTCAGGTATCATGTATAGTGGGCGTCTTGTATCTTTATTTATGTTCCTGGAGGAAATCACATGATCGAGGTAACATGCCTAGGACCTTCCGTGGGAATAAGGGGGCTTGTTCAAGGGGTTTCGCATGGAAAAGAAAGCTCACTATAGAGATTTCACATGATTATGGTGGAATTTTTAGGAATTTTCCTGAGATCAAATCCCTTTCATGTAAGTATTTCATAATAAATTATGAATATCAAATATTCCCCTCACATGATGCTCCAGACAATCCCCCGTTTATACCCTTGTCTTTTTTGAGGGATGTGGATCTCTTGATTTTATGAGGGTATTCTAAAAGGCAATAACTCTCCTGATTGATGATGCATTAGGTGATCATTAAAAGATTATTATGCTAATGAACAAGCATTATCCTGAATTATCATTTTATTTTTATTTGGAGCTCGTGGGAGAGTGAATTTTAGCTTTAAAATTTCTTAATTACGTTGCAGGATGGAGGTGTCTCGCTAGAGAGATTCTACAAGGAAATGTGGGAATGTATCTTGGACTTATATGGTGTCTCACAAACAACCTGGGAATATCACATGAGTTTTATGGTAGTAATTGGATACAAGATTATTTATATTTTAATAAATATTTTATAATGATTTATGGATTATTGTTTAGGCCCCTTCCACCTAACAATTATTATTATCTGACGTAGCTCGTCTAACATCCATCATAAAAAACAATTGTATTTGTCTCCATCGAATGGTCATGGGGACTATGTTAAATGTGATCTATATGACAATCCCTCCAGTTAAATGCTGCACATGATGTGTCTATATAACCATTTAAATATCATTCAATCATGTGTCCTACTACATGTTACACATCCCTCTTTTCATGGTGACATTTTACTTCCATTCCCTTATGGTGAAAATATTACCAATATTCAAGTATTTTATCCCTAGTGGGTTTTTTTTTATTTTCATTTGGTGGGATTATGTCACATACATAACTTATATTAATGATATTTATAATTTATTTTCCATTCATGCTTTGTTTTGGGGGTTTCCAAATGTTTTATGGGGAATAAGTGAGTTTTCATGAATTGGGCCAAACCATGAGCCCAATTTCAGATTTAAAAATAAATATTTTTTCTTTTATAACATTTTAATTTTTTAATATTTTTCAGTAATTACCACTCCTAAATGTCCTTACCTGATATATTAACACCACATTAAAATTTGGAGCCTTTATAAATCCATAATCATGGGGTATTTGGGTTTCTATTTGAGAATTGGGCCAAGCCGAAAGCCAATTTTCCATTTTTAAATTGTTTCTTTAATTTTTTAATATCTTATTAATTATAATGCATGTTTCAGTGATTCAACCTCCCCCTCGACCCTAAGAATATCAGGCGCACTCCCATTCATTTCCCCCCTATTTGGAGATCGTTTTCATCGCGATTGAGTGCTAAATTTCATAGGGTTTCTAAAATCGGGTAGATTTGAAGAGGTAAGTTATTTCCATAATAACTCTCTCAATTATTACTCTTTTCCCCCATTCTAGTTCCAAGATGATCTCATAATTCTTATTCAAACATCCCTTGAATTTTTGGATGTTTTAAAATTCGGATTCTGGTGGAGTTTGGGTCGTTTTATTCAAGATTGTTTTGAGTAAGTGTTTCTCTCTTCAATTTTTCATTCTCCTTAGGGTTTCCTCCCACTTTCATTATGTTCTAAAATGTCCAGAAGTTAGGGTTCGATCCTAAGGTCTGATTTTTTATCTTTTCGGTCAATTTTTGGTGGTCTTGTTCGGGATTTATATTCCTTGTGGTGCGGCGGTGGTGCGCATAAGGTTTCCCACCATGTTTTGAGGGTTTCGACTCAAAAGGTAGGTGATTCCTTGTGTAACCATTTTATGATGAGTTAGCTTGCTTGGTTTATTAATTTAGTATATTTATAATCTGCTTTTTGTGGTGTGAAAACTATTTTTTTGATGAATTTGGTTAAACATTTAATATTTAGTTGTATTTTAGCTTGAAATTTGGTACTTTTCATGTGTGACTCTTGGGGTAATGTTAGGGTTTAGTTTCTAACATATGAAAGTGATTAATTAGTTTTGAAAGGGGCTTCCAATTCTTGTTTGGTAATTCCTTATTATCATGTATTCCTTGAAAATATATTTTTGATTGAGTTTAAGGTGTAAAACTGTGTTGTACTTCTTGAAGGTGATTTATGAAAACGTGTGTTTTTCATGTGTATATTTGTGGTATTATTTGATGTATTTTTATAACACTTGGGGGTGCTTTAATAATTTTTTTAGGGATGAAAATTATGTTTTGGATTGTTATTGGTATGATTATGGTTTTGAATGAGGGTTTTTAAATGGGTTTAGTGTGCAAACAATGGTTATACCACTTGGGTTTGTTTTATAAAAATTCCAAATGTTTTATTTGGTTAAAAAAGTTGGGAAAGGGTGTATATATACTATTTGGGAGAGTGTGATCACCTAATGTGGGTTTTTTAATGGTAAAGTGGTGATTTGAGATGTCAAACATTTTTAGAATGTTTTATAAATTGCCGAAATGTTTTACTAAATTGTGTTTTGTGTGCGAAACATGGGTGTGGGATGTTTCGTGTGAGTTTATTGATAAAATTAATTGTGTAGGTGATAAGGGTATTATGTAACATGTGTGTGGGATGTTATGTGAGTTGAATATCTTGTATTGGTTTTATAAAATCGGTTAAAGGATTTTTAGAAGTGTTAAAGAAATGGGTAAAGTGTTGTAGGCCATTTTGGTGTGAGTTTGATTTCAAAATGCATTTGAATGAAAAGTGTAATTTTTGACTTGTGTGATGTACATGGGGATATTTGGTTAATGTGTGATGTGGAAGTGATATTTTCATGTGAAAACTATACTTCTTGGATTGTTGAACTTGTTTTAGCACAAAGGGAAAACCCAGGTATCTAGGTGTGTGGACGTGTACTAGTATGCTAGTGAATCTGTGAGGTTTGGCCTCAGTTTTACTTAGAAGGATTGACGCTTACAACTCTATCTAAACAATTATGATGATGATTGGGGACCACTAAGTTATGGGTATGATCCCTACTAGTGGCTCAGGCACGAAAACAAATATTTTTTGTGGTTACAGTCACCGAGATACGAGGTACCTAGGACCCACAACTAGCTAGTGCCTAGGGGTTATTTCCAATTAAATGTTCTCATTAGATCCTTTGTACTTACCATTGGCATATGGTATTGTTGGCTGGAAAATTCAGTATATTTGTTATTTATTTTAACATTTTTGTCCTTTAAAATTATCCCACATGAAAACTGTTTTCATTTATTATTGCATCCTTTAGAAAATTTGAAACTAGAATTTCTTATTTACAAAACTTGCAATGCTTTTTGTCAGGAAATGTTTATCACATAGAATCTCTTAGAGGTGGTATCCTTCTGGGATTTCTCTCACACCCTACTTACACCTTTGGGTGTATGTATACTTGCTCATTTTATGTCACAGGTTTGGGTATAGGTTTTATGCCATTGGTTCATGTTTTTAGATGTCCATTAGGATGCAGTGTCGTGGAGATGGCTTGAGGGTGGTGCCTCTTTCCATGTGGAGGTTCTTGGGCTGTCCTTATTTTGTTTTTTACCATTGTAATGGTCTTTAAACATAGTTTTAACTTATGTATTTCAGTTCTGAAATTTTGTAAAAGAGGTTTTAGATGAAAATTCCAGATTTGTTTTATTGAGTTTGTTTGTTATTTAATGTTTATAAAATCGGGTAAATAGTTCCGAATTATCATGATATGATACCAGGTTTCTTGTGCCAGCCCGTGGGGATCGGGAATGCCCTTCATGCCTTGGCACGGGCTGGGTTTGGTGCCAGTTTGATGGCGACCAAATCCGGTTCGTGACAAAATGGTATCAGAGGAGGTTCTGGTTAACTCTTTGGGTCACATTATTTAGGGAACAGATGGGATAGTATATAGTTAGGATTTTTGAGATTTCATAGTTCAGTTATGGGTAGTGTTCATGATCACCACACCTCATGACAGGATTAGAGTCACCATGGAAATTCGGGATTTATCTAATTCCATTGGGTTTCTTTGTTTTTATGATGATTAGGGGAAATGAATAGAGAGTTGGGTTAATGGTCTCAGTGAGCTCGTATGGCCTGGAAATACATGTAAAGCCAGTGATATTTCCTAGAAAACTCTCTATGACTGTTAAGTGATTGGAAAATGGCTGCCAACCATATTTCCATGTCACCCACTGAAACTAGTTTCCTCTCGCATTGTTTTGTGCTTTACTTTTGTAATCTTGGCACTTTGGTTTTAAGGTGACTTCATTTTAAGATGTGTAAAATTATTATGAAATGATGTTCAAATAAATAGGGAATGGTTTGGTTTATGAAATGGCAGAACTAAATTTTCCTAATTGTTTTGAAATGTAAAATGGTGTGCTTACACCTCTTTGAAGGCAGGAACTATATTGAAGTTGGTTTTGAAAAGTGTTTCTAATAGAGTTTTCTAAACAATCTGAGTGTGTTTCAATGGGATAAGTTGTTTGAAATTGATTTGAATATCTGGAAAGTGAGTTATTTTCTAAATGGTTGTGACTTTCTGATAATTTTTGTAATATGCGAGTTAGGATTTTGATCTCGTGGTTAGCGGTTTTGAGAAAAAAGGATGTGTTGGTTGACCGTTTTGGTTTTGAAATGTGGAACAAATTTTTATTTTATCCTTTGGTATTTTCACTAGAAACCACATGTATGGGGTTATATAGGAAGATTTATGGTTGATGACATGACTGGATGAGTGTCGAGATGGATATGAGGAGGGTGCCTGGTGTGGCACTGAAACATGCATGTGTAAGGCCCATGGGATACCATTGGTGGATGCGCTAACCACTGAACCATTTCTTTCCAAAGAAATTTTTTTAAAGAGAAACATGAAGACCTGATGAATTTTTTTGAATGGTTAATATTATGTGTTTTTTTAAATGTTGATGTTTTGGGATGTTTTGAGTCCAAGAACCCCTCCTCTTTGAACTGTGTTTTGGGTTTGGGTTTGGTCAGTATGTTGTGTTATAGGGACAGTTAGTGGTCTCTTATGAAAAATGTTTTGGGAATCCTTTATGGTGGTTCCCATCATGTGTTTGGATCTGCTTTGTGGTATATATTGACTAATGGACCATCTTGGTTGGGTCCTTGGGTTCAACCGTTGTATAAGGTACACCCCCATTAAAGGTTAGTGCACAACTCAAGTGCAACCAGGATTGTTTTGCCATTTAAAGACCCTCAAGTTGATCAATATAAGGAATATTTTTCTTGAGATTTTTAGATTGAGTCTACAACCATTCCTTTCATTTATTTTTAGATCCTCTTGTAATAGGAGAGTGCTCATGGAAGGGTGAAAGAGACCATAGTTTCTTATGTTTCCTAATTCGTCGAAGGTGGATGTGGTTTAGGGTTGTTACTATGGATGACTGTCTCGATGGTGTCTAAGAGGGCCTTTGGGGTTCTTCAATGTTTCTATGAATCCTGAGTTCATGTTAAACCACCAGTGTGGGAAATATGGTCACGATAGGTAATTGTGGCCACATTCTAGAATTGTGTGTTGTTTGGTGATGTTGTATAAATCCCTCTCCATGCATTGATTATATCAGTCGCAATGGCCATGTTCGGTGATGCCTTATGATGTCATGTGATTGATTGACCATATAGTTGAAAGTCGTGAAATCTTCCAGGAGTCTATGTTGTGTTTGGTTAATTTCTCCCTTTGAAAAACTTCAAAATCTTCCATTTTAGAGGAAGGTGAGTGTAGTTGTTCTTTACTTCTATTGTTTCTTACCTGACGAAACAAGGTGTGATGTGTGTGTATCTTCTTAGCCCTTGTTTCAGTGAAATATAGGGATAGGGTAAAGTGAGTATGGAATGATTTATGTCTGGAAAACTTATCTTGGGTTGTGGTGTAGTGGTTAGTGGCACCGAAAGAATAATTCTCATTCAGTGGGTTTCTGAAGACTAACTGCGAGGCCGAAGATGCTTCAATCATTTGAGCACCAACCATAGGTCTCAGAGAGAAGATGGCTTATAGTCAGGGGAAATCACAGTGTCATGTAAACCCTTGTACAAAGTCCAATCCTAAATATTAAATATAGAATTATTTTAAACCTCTCGTATCATTATATTTCTTTTTTTTTCAAGATTGGTGGAAATAGACGGAGGGCCTTGTACCCATGAAATCGCCCAATGTCATTCCCTCCCCCTTTGGTTTCCACAGAGTCATTGGAGAATGGTTGGAAATTTGGCTAGACATGCTGAGAACATGGTTTGTGAACGATTAAGAGAGACTGTGTGCCTAGAAGCCACGTAGGAAGATTGATCAGCACAATTAGTTCACAATTTCAAAAACTATGCGGACTTTCCATGTGACCTTCCCAAATCATGAAATTTTTGTGTCTTTCTGTGTCGGACCATGCAGGTCGATTATGATGGTTGGTTATTATGGTGGGGAGAACCACTATGATTTTCAGGTATGTTCTTTAGGAAATTTTAAATGGAATTCTACCCTAGGTACTAGGAAGTCCGTTCAGGCCTCCCCCTATTAGTGTCCTGATTCTTTCTTAAAAAAAATATTGGTTGTCTCTTATAGTGGGGAGCATATTACTGTCCCACCAAACCAGTAACAAAGAATTATCTATGTTTTTGGATTTTTGTAGATAGTCTCATTCAGATATATCTAGCTACCAACATCTTTCTTGAGTAATAGTTGGGACTGGAGAGCACCCAATGGTTTAGTTAAAGTAAGGTAAGTGTAACATTGTTCAAAGTTTGTTGTTCATTTGGGTGAATTTCTTGAGTCTTGTTCGGATAGTGTTTGAAGAGTTTTATTTTGGGATAAATTATGAATGTTATTGATCCTTTTCGGAATGTGGTGTAAGTTATGGTTGTGAGATTAATCCTTCCTCAATTGATCACTGGAGGTGTTTTCACCTTTGGGGGTGAAACCTCGCAAGCGAGTACCTATTTGTTTCTCAGTGGGGTTTGGTTGTTGCTTTTACCTTGATATAACTTTACAGGGAAGAAATTTTTCTAGGTGGGGATAATTTTCACTTACATAAATTATTTTAAAGTTATTTTTAATTTATTTTCCATTCATTCTTTGTTTTGGGGGTTTCCAAAGGTTTTATGGAGAATATGTGAGTTTTCATGAAATGGGCCAAACCGTGAGCCCAATTTCATATTTTAAAATAAATTTTGTTTCTTTTATAACATTTTAATTTTTTAATAATTTTCAATAATTACAACACCTAAATGTCATCCCCTGATATATTAACACCAAATTAAAATTTTCATCCTTTATAAATCCATAATCATGGGGGATTTGGGTTTTTATTTTAGAATTGGGCCAACCTGAAAGCCCATTTGCCAGTTTTAAATTGTTTCTATAGTATTTCAATATCTTATTAATTATAATTAATTTTTCGGTGATTCCACCTCCCCCTCGACCTGAAGAAGTCCAGGCGTGCTCCCATTCATTTTTCCCCTCTTGGAGCTCGTTTGCATCGAGATTGAGTGCTGATATTATTAGGGTTTCTAAAATCCGGCAGATTTGAGGAGGTAAGTTATTTCCATCATAACTCTCTCAATTCATACTCTTTTTCCCTAATTCAAGTCCCTATATGATCTCATAATCCTTATTAGGACATCCCTTGAATGGTTGGATGTTTTAAAATTCATATTCTGGTGGATTTTGGGTCGTTTTATTTAAGATGTTTTTCAGTAAGTGTTTCTCTCTTCAATTTTTCATTCTCCTTAGGGTTTCCTCCCACTTTCCTTATGTTCTAAAATGTCCAGAAGTTAGGGTTCGATCCTAAGGTTTGATTTGTTATCTTTTGGGTCAATTTTTGGTGGTCTAGGTCTGGATTTATATTCATTGTGGTGCAGCAGTGGTGCGCTTAAGGTTTCGCACCAAGTTTTGAGGCTTTCGACTCAAAAGGTAGGTGATTCATTGTGTAACAATTTTATGATGAGTTATCGTGCTTGGTTTATTAATTTAGTTTATATATAATCTGCTTTTTTTGTGGTGTGAAAATTATTTTTTGATGAATTAGGTTAAACATTTAATTTTTAGTTGTATTTTAGCTTGAAATTGGGTACTTTTCATGTGTGACTCTTGGGGTAATGTTTGGGTTTAGTTTATAACATATGAATGTGATTTATTAGTCTTTAAAGGGGCTTAAAATTCTGGTATGGAAATTCCTTATTATAATTTAGGCCTTGAAAAGTGATTTTTTATTGAGTTTAAGGTGTAAAATTGTGTTCTACTTCTTGAAGGAGATTTATGAAAACGTGTGTTTTTCATGTGTATCTTTGTGGTATTATTTGATATATTTTTATAACACTTGGGGGGGGGATTTAATAATTGTTTTAGGGCTGAAAATTCTGTTTTTTATTGTTATTGGTATGATTTTGGTTTTTAATGAGGTGTTTGAAATGGGTTTAGTGTGCAAACAATGGTCATACCTCTTGGGTTTTTTTTATAAAAATTTCAAATGTTTTATTTAGTTAAAAAAAGTTCGGAAATGGAGTATATGTACTGTTTGGGTGAGTGTGTTCACATAATGGGGGTTTTTGAATGGTAATGTGGTGATTTGAGATGTCAAACATTTTCAGAATGTTTTATAAATTGCTAAAATATTTTACTAAATTGTGTTTTGTGTGCGAAACACGGGTGTGGGATGTTTCGTAATAGTTTATTGATAAAATGAATTTTGAAGGTGATAAGGGTATTATGAGACATGTGTGTGGGCTTTTATGTGTGTTTAATATCTTTTCATGGTTTTATAAAATCGTTTAAAGGATTTGTGGAAGTGTTACAGAAATGGGAAAAGTGTTGTAGGAAATTTTGGTGTGAGTTTGATTTCAAAATGCATTTGAAAGAAAAGTGGAATTTTTGACTTGTGTGATGTACATTAATTGGTCTATTTGGTTAATGTGTGATGTGGAAGTGATATTTTCATGTGAAAACTATAATTCTTGGATTGGTTAACTTGTTTGAGCACAAAGGGAAAACTCGGGTATCAAGGTGGGTGGACGTGTACTAGTATGCTAGTGAATCTGTGAGGTTTGGCCTCAGTTTCACATAACAAGATTGATGCTTACAACTCTAACTAAACTATGATGATGATGATTGGGGACCACTAGGTTATGGGTATGATCCCTACTAGTGGCGCGTGCACGAGAACATTTATTTTTTGTGGTTACTCTCACCGAGATACAAGGTACCTAGGACCCACAACTAGCTAGTGCCTATGGGTTATTTCCTATTACATGTGCTCATTAGATCCTTGGTACTTACCGTCAGAATAAGTTATTTTTGGCTGTAAAATTAATTAGCATTGTTATTTATTTTAAAATTTTTGGTCCTTTAAAATTATCCCACATAAAAACTGTTTTCATTTATTATTGCATCCTTTAGAAAATTTTAACTAGATTTTCTTATTTACAAAACTTGCAATGATTTTTGTCATTAAATGTTTATCACATAGAGTCTCATAGAGGTGGTATCCTAATGGGATTTCTCTCACACCCTACTTTCACCTTTTGGTGTATGTAGACTTACTTATTTTATGTCACAGGTTTGGGTACAAGTTTTATGTCATTGGTTCAGGTTTTTAGCTATCCATTAGGATACAGTGTCATGGAGATGGCTTGAGGGCGGTGACTCGTTCCATGTGGAGGTTCTTGGGATTTCCTTATTTGGTTTTTTACCATTGTAATGGTCTTTAAACATTGTTTTAACTTATGTATTTCAGTTCTGAAATTTTGTAAAAGACGGTTTTAGTTGAAAAATCCAGATTTGTTTTATTGAGTTTGTTTGTTGTTTAATGTTTATAAAATCAGGTAAATCGTTCCCAATTATCATGATATGATACCCGAGAACTTGTGCCTGCACGTGTGGATCGAGAACACCCTTTGGACCTTGGCACAGGCTGGGTTTGGTGCCGGTCTGATGGTGACCAAATCCGGTTCATGACAGATTAAATAGTAATAACAATAATATTAATGAAAATATTTTTCATAGATGAAAAAAAATTATTATGAAATGGTAATAAATTATTAAACATTTTTTCTTTCAATCCATTGTGAAAATGAAAACAACATTCATGCATGTGTATGACCTTCCACCTCAATGAACGATGTATTTCATTTTATACCTATACATTTTATGGATTAATTAAAATACCTATATAAAAAAATATATGATATTTATGTCATGGTTGTCATTCTAGAATTTATGGGATCATGATCCATGTATGAGAGCTAGAAATAAAAATTCAAAACATACATTTAAAACAATATGGTTATTACAAAAAATTTGATTTTAATGAGGAATTGTAAATAATACATTAATAAATATTCTGAATTAAATAACATAAGTTACTGTATATATATTTTTGGTTCTAAAATATATTTATATTATAATTATACTTATTATATAGGAGTTTCTAATGAGTACGAATGAAGTTGAGATTTAAGGTAATGGATTTCTAGTCTCCCTTTTATTTCATGGAGACGTTTTTAAAATCACTACTCATTTCATTTATATGATGTGTAAAAATCCCATTTTCAATGTAATATCTTGAATAACCTTATTTACATGATATTTAATGTTGTATATGATTTTATTCATTATTTGATCTCAATATTCGAATGATTACTAAAGCGGTAATGGATCTTCATCTCACTTTTTTATTCTATGATACATAATACATATTAACCACAATGTTATTTTATGTGGTCTGTATAATTTCCACGAATTAGTATTATCATATTTCACCTAAAAATTATGGTGATTTAAATATGAAATTTATGTTCTATCTTGCATGGGGTTAATGGTACAAATGTTACCAATGCTGTTTTGATTTTTTCTTCTATTTTCCTTCCAAGAGAAATATGTTCGGGTATGCACCAATATTTTTATATGATGTGTATAAACATCCCCTATAAAAATAAATATCTTGAATTTATTTATTTAATTGTTTTTTTAATAATATTTATTCCTTTATGGGGAATAAAATTCTATGTTACCAACATTGTTGTGGTTTTATATTAAAATATCATTGTTTTTCAAGATTGTTTATTGTTGTTTTTATAAGAATAATATATAATGGTACTTGCCTTTATTGTCACACTGGTTGTGTTTAAACTAATTATGTTTTATTTTTATTTGGAATCGGGTAGCTCGGGTCATGTCCCGACTTAAAATTTCAGATTTTCTTTTATTAAACTGAATGTTTTGGGCCTTGACTATGTCTAGCACACCGCAGTTGATAGCGTGCGACCTTGCCTGGGTAGTTCACTGTGCAACCCTGCTTGATGGTCAATTAATTAAATAAAATGGAATAATAATATAGCAATAGGATTAATAGTGTGGCGAAATAAAAACCAAATGTAATAAGATTTTTTAATGATCATAATAATAATTTTATTCAGGGATATAATAATAATAATAATAATCATTATTGATATGTCGTTTTATTTAATTTTAATACTATTAATTGAGGTTTATTATTCTTATTATTATTGACACCATTCCTCATATTTTAGTTTGTTATTATTATTATTATTATTAGTGTTTTGAGTTTTGCGTCACTGGATGCACGCGTGGAGCACCATTCTGAGACCGCGTGGTCTGCCCGACATTCAAAATTAGTTATAGACCCAACATGATAATGAAATAATAATGAATAATGATGTAGAAATAAAAGGTAAATAAGATTAACATATTTTTAGGAATTGTTTTCATGATAATAATAATAACATTAATATTAATTTAGGATATTTTTATCATCATCATCATTACTATCATAGTTTTAATTTATTTTATTGTCATTAATTAACTTTTATCATTTTATTTATTATTATAATTATTATTCTAGTTTTATTTTATAATTATTATTTGTTTTATTTTAGTCCCATTTCTATTTTATTTTTCTTTTTTTTTTCTCTCTCTCCTGGTGGTGTTAAGGTTTGTTTTTTTAGCCGCACCCCCCTTCTCCCCCGTAGCTTCTGTGTGCCGCACACCCCATCCCCTTCCTAGTCCATCATCTCCCATGGCGCCTTCCCAATTCAGTTGGTCGCTGCACCCCTGCTTCTCATGCCGCCCAGCTTGCGTCGTCACCTGATTTCTCTCAGCCATCCCTCATTGCACCACCCAATTCCAGGTTGGCCTCCATGCTTCGCGGCACGCCCTGTTTTTCAGTCCAGCTCGAAACGGCGCCCCCTTATTTCCATGACCTCTTACTGCGACGGCCAACACCATCTCCTCCGCTTTCTTTTATTTTTTTTATTTATTTTTTGTTTTTTCCATTCTTCTACTCAGGACGTCATCCCATATGCTCCCCCTTTCCCATGCCACGTGTGCCGCTCTCCAGCACCTCCCCTTCCGCCTGCTCGACACCACCCGGCCAGCACCACCCTCCGGGGAACCCGAACCTCCGCTCCCTACTCCGTCCGGTGTCGCACCGCCTTCCCCACTCCTTCCTTGTCGCTGCCCGGATGCGCCTCACCCCATCCCATTTATTTTCCGCCGTGCGACCCCCCTGCCCACCTTGTCCAACCGAGCCGAAACCCCCCTGGAACTATGTTCGGATGGCTTTCTCGTGTCGCACCCCCTATAGAAACCAATCTATATCTTCCCGTCAAATCTTAGCCAGCACCTTTATTCCTCATTCCGACCGGTTTTCCCCCATCACGCCACACCAAAATCCAACCACCAAACATCCTCTCCATTTCTTTTCCTGACCTGCATCCTTGTGGCCGAATCCCTACCTTTGGTTTTCCTTATAGAGCAACCTCCCTCTACCGACGAAGCGTCGACACGACATCCCTTTTGGCCATCCTTCCCTCCGACATGCGGCCCCTCATTTTGTTAAGGTATTAAGACTTCCTTCGAATTCTATTCATTCCAGTGGGTATGATGAACATTACGGGTTGTTTTTGAAACCTTATTTTGTTTGAATTATGTTTTTAATGTATAAATTGAGTTGCTTGTGATGCGAATTGGTTGCGATTGGAGTTTTGCACACAAGATTGGGAGTCTCTGTGTCAAAGGTAGGTGGTTCCCTGTCTAATTATTATCCGATGAATTAATTTTCAAATCTTATTTTGTTTTTCATATTTCTAATTAATTTTTGTTTTGTGAATTATGTTTTATTTGAATTTTGATTTGTATTGAAATTGTTTAGTAAATTGTTCATATTATTGGGGTTTTTCTGCTGAGAACTCTATTGGTGTCTTTGGAATTGTGCGGTTATCTTATTAAGTCATGTAAGTGGTGTGAACTGTTTTTCTTAAATGGAATCGGGTGCGTTTGGTCGTAAAAGTAGTTTTTGCATGAGCTTTGTGGTTAACGTTAAAAGATTTCATCTTAATTGTTTTATAATCATTTATTTTTGGCATGTTAAAAAAATGTAGTTTAGACAATGGTGTTTTTGATATGGTGTAAGGGTTTTCCATCAAAACCTTTGGTAGTGTAGGTCACAATTTTTATTGTTTTTGAGTGCGTGCGATGTTGGAATGTGTTTTGGATTTCTAAGTGGTTACCTTTGTGTGTGAAAAACCATGTGACACTCCTTTGCTGTTGTTTTATAAACTTTTTTAGTGGTTTATTAGATTATGTCAATAGTGTGAAGTGTGTTTTGAAAACGTTTTTAGCGGGTGTATTATTTCAAATGATTTTTGTGTGCGCAAGTGGTTGTTTTGGCGTGTGTAGTATCTTATTGGGTTTGAGTGTATAATTATGACATGTGGCATGAACTTTGAGTTACTTCAGCACAAACGGGAAGCCTGGGTATTAGGTGGGGGACTAGACTAGCATGTTAGTGATACAGGAGTGGCATCGACCCAGTTTCACATAGCGGAATAGACACTTACCACACTACCTAATCATTGGATGATGACTGGAGACCACTATGGTAGGAGGTTTTTCCCTACCAGTGGCTCGTGCACGGGAATGTGTGATACGGTTCATTGAGACGTGAGGTTCTAGGGTCCCACTTCTCGCTAGTATCTTTAGGGTCTCCCATGTGTTGTGCTCTTCCTCTGCTGGATGCTCACCGTCGGCACACGGTGTGATGTTGGGGTTACCATGAAAAGTGGGTGTGCATGTGTACGTGTGTGCATGCGTCTGCGTGTGGGCATGCATCTGTGTGTGTGCATGTGTACATGTGTGCATGCGTCTGTGTGTGTGTGCATTTGTGTGTGTGCGTGCGTGTGTGGGCGTGCATACATGTGTGTAAGATAATTTAAGGTGTTTTCCTTTTTGAGAAGTTTCCCCTTAAAAAGATGTTTCATTAAAATTATTTAAACACTTTTTTATTTTTATTCTGTTAAATTGCAAATGTATTTGTCTTTTAATAATTATGCATGGAACATTTTCTCAGTGGCATCCTACTGGGCTTTTAGCTCACACCCTACATACACCATTCAGTGTATGTAGACTCTGTTTCTTCTGATCTCCAAGTATTGACTTCGTGCTCAGTGATGGTGGTTCAGGTTGCAGTTGGTCTTTTTATACAGAGTGGTGTTGTGTGGCCTCTCTTTTATCGGGTGGTTTGAGTAAGAGTTTTAGTTTCCGTTGTCGTCTTTTCTTTTTAGTTCTTGGTTCAAGTTGTAGACTTTAAAAAATGTTCATAGTTTAAATACATGTTTGGTTGTCCTTTTTTTCAGTTTCAGTTTATTTGTCTGCATAATTGTTTTTCTGTCTTTTATTTCGGGTAAAATCATTCCCACTTGTTACTTACGATACTCGGGCACTTTTGCCAGCTCGTGGGGATCAGGAACGCCCCTCGGGTCTTGCCGCGGGCCAGGTCGGGCGCCGGGTCGGATGGTGACCAATCATGGTTCGTGAAAAAATGGTATCAGAGGGCATGGTTTGCTCTCTTGGGTCTTTTCCTTTTGGGATAGAGTCACGGTAGTATTGAGTTAAGGATTCCGGGACTCGACGTCCTGGCTACGAGGAAGGTTCCGGGACAACACAACTCATGGCGGGTCTCAAGTTACCAATGTATGTTGGGGTTTGTCTACGTTTTTGGTCATCGCGGTTAATCGTGTCAAAGGGAAGTGAAAAGGGAGTGAGGTCAGTGGTCTTAGTGAGCTCGCAGGGTCTGGCAAGCCTTGTGGAGCCAGCGACGCTATCATAAAATACTCTCTGTGGTCAATGGCGTGATTGGCGTATGAACGCCAACCATATGCTCCAATCACCTGCTGACACAAGATTCGTGATGCATTGATCCTCGCCTCTTTGTTTAGGATTCGTGGAAATTTTGTTTTTAAGTAAAAATGTTTTGGTCTTTGAAAATGTTTTCAAGTGAAGCGCTTTAAAAATGAAATTGTGTTTGAGGTTTGAAATGTGTGGGTCAGATGTTTTTGTTTTGAAAAATGAAAAGGTCTGGTTTTGATCCTTGACGCACTCATGGGAAACCACATGCATGAGTGTATAAGAAAAGAAAAATGGTTAATGGCACGAGTAGATGAGTGCCTGGATGGACATGAGGTGGGTGCTGGTACGACACCAGTACATGCATGTGCGAGGCTCATGGGACGCCATTTGTGTTTGTACAACCCACAGGGTTTGCTTATTCTTTTGAAAATGTTTTGTTAATGTAAGAAAACAAATTTGGTGTTTTAGTAAACGGTGTTTGTGTGGCACGCCCTTGTGTTTTTGACATGTTGGATGTGAAAATTTTTGGGTTGAGAATCCTTTTTGATTGAATTGCTTCCTGAGTTTGGATTTTTATTTGTAGATTGGTATGCAAGCATGAAACTAGTTATATTTGTTGAAAAGTATATCAGGGAGACCTTCTAGTGGTTCCCCCTACATGCCTGGTGTTCGCTTGTGGTATGTACTAACAATTGGACCTGTTCGGTTGGGTCCATATTTTTTTTCTCGGCTAGTGTACGCCCCCAATAAAGAGTTAATGTGTGAATGACGTGAGACCACAGATGGTTCACCGTTGGCCGACCCTCCAGTTGACTAAAGTAAGGACTCTTCCTTTTTAGTGACAATGCTAAGTCTATTCCTTTTTTCCTTCAGTTAAGTGGATCCTCTCGCTGCGGAATAAAAGATGCAAGGGGAGTTGAAGGGAGTTTTGGTACTTTTGAGTTGTCTGAATCTTTGGGTACGAAGTTGACAACATTATGTCTAAAGGTTCCCCTGGTAGTGGTGAAAGAAATTCCAGTGGGGAATGTTGGAGGTGGTTTAGAATTTTCTGTGTTGACCAGTGTCTTGATGGGAATTGTGGTATTTACATCGGCTGCAAGGGTCATGTTCGGTGACGTCTTACAGCGTGAGGCCCCTTTGATAGTCAACGGTGGTTTGGAAGTGGTAAAGAAGACTCCAGTGGAAAAAAGGTGGAAGCAACCCTACGTTGTTGGTGCAGTCTATCGTTCTAAATGACCTCTATTCTATGGTTTGTTTCGTTTAAGGAAAGGTTCGTGTTAGGCTACTAGTTTGGCAGACCAAGTCATATGAGGCTGCTATGGTCGTCTTCAGGAATCACGTGTTGTTCAAGATGCTGTTAAAAGTCTTTTTTAGTGTAATGTTCTTCTCAACAACAATGGTCATGTTCAGGTGATGATTGGTGGTGTCGTGTTCTTATTCAGTGTGATAGAGGGTGATGTGCATGCACCATTTCAACTCTGGTGTGGTAGAGTGTTCTGTGTATGGTCAGTTAGATGTCGTAATGTGTTTTTTTTGCTGGTGTTGTCTCAGTTGCAGTGCGGTTGCGTGTGACACCAAAAGGAGAAGCTCCGTTCGGGAGTCTTCCATTCCTGAATGTGAGGCAGAAGATGCTTCAAACATCAGGGCTCCAGCCATAGGTCTTGGAGTGAAGTTGGCGCATGGTCATGAACCCCAGAGTTGTATGGAACCCCGACTATATTTCGGTCATTGGTGTTGAAAGTGAAAGTTTCATAAATTGTTTTCTATGGTTGTTCCATTTCGAATTAACCATTTGGTTGTGTAAGGTTTCAGTTACTCTGTAGAGGCATGTTGATTTTGTTTCCTTAATATCTTTGGGGTTGCGTCCCACTGGATATAATCGCTTAAGGGGTATTTATGGAGTATGTTGGTTAAATGAGTATCAATGTTGAATAGGGCTCATCCATGAATGTGGAAATGGTTGTTTCTCTTGGGTCATGCTTTTGATGCCCCGGTAGTCGGGCCCCACCCTCCCCGCCCCTTTTGGTGGGGTGTTTGGTCATCATCAGGAATTTTTTTTTCAAAGTTCTGTATCCTATGTTAGTTATAATGGCGGAAAGACCCCCGATGGGTCTCGCACAAAGGTCTCTGGAATAAATCGGTGTTGGCATTTCCTTAATGGTGGGGAGTCTGCCCGAACCTCCCCATTATTGTTTTTCCAGTCTCTTTATGGGAGTTAGTAGGTTCTTAATGGTGGGGAGCCCCTCGGGCTTCCCCATGTTGACCTTTTGGTTCTGTTTCTAAGGATGAGTTGGCGATAAGTGAAAAAAATGCTCCTTGGACGTGGTTGGTCTCACTTGGTTGTTCTAGACAAACAGTGTGATTCCTGTTTTGTGTTGCATGAGGTGTTTCAGTTGGTGAAGTTGGTTCTTGCGATCGTGAGACTCCCTATCATCGATCAATCAACTGAAGGTGTTCTAGCTCTTTGGGGGACGCGATACATATCATAAATTCTTTTTACGTGTTCCTCGAGGTTGTCTTTTGAGTATCTATCTCTGAGAATGGGGTGTTTGCCACTTTTCTCTTGCTTTTCATGGGGATACCTTCTGAACTCAATGGGGATGTCATTTCATACATTGCGTCTCAGCCTTAGTTGTGGCTTTTTGGGGATGGAAAGCTTTATGGTGGGGAGAATTGTCACAGACGTCATGTTTAAACTAATTATGTTTTATTTTTATTTGGAATCGGGTAGCTCGGGTCAATTCCCGACATAAAATTTCAGATTTAGTTTTTTTAAACTGAATGTTTTGGGCCTTGCCTATGTCTAGAACACTGCAGTTGATAGAGTGCGACTTTGCCTGGGCAGTTCACCGCGCAACCATGCTCAATGGTCAATTAATTAAATAAAATGGAATAATAGTATAGCAATAGGATTAATAGTGTGGCGAAATAAAAACCAAATGTAATAAGAGTTTTTTTAATGATCATAATAATAATGTTATTCAAGGATATAATAATTATTATTATTATCATTATTGATATGTCGTTTTAATTCATTTTAATACTATTAATTGAGTTTTCTTATTCTTATTATTATTGACACCATTCCTCATATTTTAGATTGTTATTATTATTATTATTATTATTATTATTATTATGAGTGTTTTGAGTTTTGCGTCACTGGACGCATGCGTTAAGCATAGTTCTGAGACCGCTTGGTTTGACCGATATTCAAAATTAGTTAAAGACCCAACAAGATAATGAAATAATAATGAATACTGATTTAGAAATAAAAGGTAAATAATATTAACATATTTTAAGTAATTGTTTTCATGATAATAATAATAACATTAATATTAATTTAGAATATTATTATCATTATCATCATTATTATCATAGTTATAATTTTTTTATTGTCATTAATTGAGTTTAATAATTTTATTTATTATTATAATTATTATTCTAGTTTTATTTTATAATTATTACTAGTTTTATTTTAGTCCCACTTCTATTTTCTTTTCGTTTTTTTTTCACTATTTCCTAGTGTTGTTAGGGTTTGTTTTCTTTTTTTGGGCCGCACCCCCCTTCTCCCCTGTAGCTTCTGTGCGCCGCACTCCCCATCCCCTTCCTAGTCCATCATCTCCCATGGAGCCTTCTCAATGCAGTCGGTCGCTACAGCCCTGCTTCTCATGCCACCCCGGCTTGCGTCGCCACCTGATTTCTCTCAGCCATCCCTCATCACACAACCAAATTCTAGGCTAGCCTCCATGCTTCGCGGCATGAACTGGTTTTCCGGACAGCTCTAAACGGCGCCCACCTTATTTCCATGGCCTCTTGCTGCGACGGCCAACACCCTCTCCCCCGCTTTCTTCTTATTTTTTCCTTTTTTTTCATTCTTCTGCTCATGCTGTCCTCCCCTCTAGTCCTCCTTTCCCAAGCCGCGTGCGCTGCTCATCGGCACCTCCCCTTCCGCCTGCTCGACACCACCCAGCCAGCACCACCCTCAGGCGAACCCAAACCGCCACTCCCTACTCCGTCCGACGTCGCACCGCCTTCCTGACTCCTTCGTTGCCGCTGTCCGGATGTGCCACACCCCATTAAACCCGGTTCAGCTGGCTTGCTCGTGCTGCACCCCCATGGAAATCGATCTCTATCTTCCCGGAAAATCCTAGCCAGCACCATTATTCCTCCTTCCGACCAGTTTTCTCCCATCACACCACACCTAAAGCAAACCGCCAAACATCCTCTCCATTTCTTTTCCCGGCCAGCATCCTTTTGGCCGAATCCCTACCTTTGGTTTTCCTTATAGAGAAACCTCCCTCTGCCGACGAAGCGCCGGCACGACATCCCTTTTGGCCGACCTTCCCTCCGACACATGACCCCACATTTTTCTTGTGCGAATTACGTTTTATTATAATTTTGATTTCCATTGAAATTGTTTAGTATATTGTTCATATTATTGGGCGTTTTCTTCTGAGAACTCTATTGGTGACTTTAGAATTGTGATGTTATCTTCTTAAGTCTTGTAAGTGGTGCGAACTTTTTTTCTTACTTGGAATCAGGTGCGTTTGGTCATTAAAGTAGTTTTTGCGTGAGTTTATTGGTTAACGTTAAGCGATTTCTTCTTAATTGTTTTATAAGATT
Source organism: Viscum album (assembly GCA_963277665.1). Lineage (NCBI taxonomy): Eukaryota > Viridiplantae > Streptophyta > Magnoliopsida > Santalales > Viscaceae > Viscum > Viscum album. Next base: position 1,899,989,656 of record OY728130.1, on the reverse strand, counting down.
CTATTTTTGGCATGTTAAAAAAATTTGGTTTAGACAATGGTGTTTTTGATCTGGTGTAAGGGTTTTCCATCAAACCTTTGGGTAGTGCAGGTCACACTTTTTATTGTTTTTGAGTGCGTGCGATGTTGGAATGTGTTTTGGATTTCAAAGTGGTTACCTGTGTGATTGTAAAACCATGTGACACTCCTTTGCTGTTGTTTTATAAATATTTTATGTTGTTTATTAGATTATTTCAATAGTGTGAAGCGTTTTTTGAAAACGTTTTTAGCGAGTGTATTATTTCAAATTGTTTTTGTGTGTTCAAGTGGTTGTTTTGGCTTGTGTCGTATCTTATTGGGTTTGAGTGTATAATTATGTCATGGGGAATGAACTTTGAGTTACATGAGCACAAACAGGAAGCCTGGGTACTAGGTGGGGGACTAGACTAGCGTGCTAGTGAAACAAGAGTGGCATCGGCCCAGTTTAACCTAGCGAGATTGACACTTACAACACTAACTAAACATTGGATGATGACTGGAGACCAATATGGGAGGAGGTGTTTCCCTACCAGTGGCTCGTGCATGGGAATGTGTGATACGGTTCACCGAGATGTGAGGTTATATGGTCCCACTTCTCACTTGTATCGTTAGGGTCTCCCATGTATTGTGCTCTTCCTCTGCTTGCTGCTCACCATCGGCACATGGTGTGACGTTAAGGTTACCAAGAAAATTGTGTGTGCAGTTGTACATGTGTGCGTGCATCTGCGTGTGGGTGTGCATCTCTGTGTGTGTTTGTGTGTATGTGTGTGCGTGCGTCTGTGTGTGTGTGTGTGTGCGTATGTGTGTGTGCGTGTGTGTGTGGGAGTGCGTACGTGTGTGTAAGATAATTTAAGGTGTTTTCCTTTTTGATAAGTTTCCCCTTAAAAACGGTTTCATTAAAATTCGTTAAACGCTTGTTTATTTTTATTCTGTTAAATGGAAAATGCATTTGTCTTTTAATAATAATGCATGGAACCTTTTCTCAGTTGAATCCTACTGGGCTTTTAGCTCACACCCTATATACACCGTTCGGTGTATGTATATTATGTATCTTTTGATCTCTAGGTTGTGACTTCATACTCAGTGATGGTGGTTCGGGTTGTAGTTGGTATTTTCCTGCAGAGTGGAGTCGTGTGGCCTCTCTTTTTCCGGGTGGTTTGAGTAAGAGTTTTAGTTTCCGTTGTCATCTTTTATTTTTAGTTCTTGGTTCGAGTTGTAGACTTTAAAAAATGTTCATAGTTTAAATACATGTTTGGTTTTCCTTTTTTTCAGTTTCAGTTTATTTTTCTGGATAATTGTTTTTCTGTCTTTTATTTCGGGATAAATTGTTCCCACTTGTTACTTACGACACCCGGGCACTTGTGCCTACCCGTGGGGATCGGTAACGCCCCTCGGGTCTTGCCATGGGCCGGGTCGGGCACCGGGTTGGATGGCGACCCTGCCTGGTTCGTGACATTTATCAACTCATTAAATTTCATCTCTACTCATTATTTTATAATAATAACAAAATATACATCAAATTCCTCCATTTAAATACCTGATGTATAATTGAATTATTTTATGAAAAATCATCTTTATTTCTATCATCATTTGAAAACCACATATTTATTAAAAACAATGTTCATTGAATTTTTTTTAATTTTTTTTATATTATTCAAATGTTAGTGCAATTGGCCAACATAAATAATAATACAATTGAATGTGTTACAATCCCCCATATAACATTTTATTTCTTTAGTAATGTAGTGTTACATGACATATCACAATGTTCTTAAGAAGAAATATTTTCAAAGGACACTCTATGTTTCATCGCAGTGAAAGTCCATAACAATCTTTATAATATATTGTGTCATCAATATTTGTATTGGAATATTTTTTTTGAAAAATAAAATCCCTAATAGATCTCAGCTGGTTCAATAGTAATTTGGAACCAATTTTATAATAAATATTAATCCAAACACCCTTGGTTGGTGAATCCTATATTTCATTCAACACCTTCCAAGCATATAAACAAGTGAAAAATATGATACAAATACATATGAATTTATGGGTCCCTTTTATTTTATACCGCAATCTAATACGACCTTATTGAATTGGTTCTTCATTAATGTGATATATGAATAAAATTAGTCATTATCTGTTAATGACATTGAAACATTGAAAAAAATTATAAATATTAGGAATGGGAAAGCTTATCATACACATTATATTCTAAATAGTGTAATTATTTTTCAATCCAAGTACTTAATATGATAATACCCAATTTAAAAGAGGAGAATAATAAATAGATTGGGATAGTGGGATGTGTGGTAGATTTGGTATTTTATGTGATGGATAATAGGAATAATAAAAATTTTAAAATAATAAAATGACGTATAAATTTTAATTTTTTTTTAAAAAAATTATTTAATCCCTCTTTGTCTAACCATACAACTTCCAATAGGTAACTGGAAAATAATGGGAACTTGATCAATAGAAAACAATAACCCAGTGTCGCACATAGATCCTTCCCATAAACTAGTTTTCCAATGGGTACCCAAAAATAGACCCCCACCCTCCGAGTTCCCATCAACATATTTCATTGATAAATAAGTCCCAACAAAAAATATATTTCCAAAATATGTACCCCTAAACCCATCCAACATCTTTAACAATCCAAATTAATGAAAATTGATAATTTTTTGGGAAATTTTCTAAAATTCATACATACAAATTTTTTAGTGTGATACAAATTTCACACAATATTATTGCTCTTCTAAAAGATATATCCCTATAGTTTTTGGTTTAATAACTCCCGCCATTATTCATATATTTTAGACACAATATTTTAGGACTACTCTTGGGAATTATCAAACTACAAATATAAATGTTCTTATAAAACCTATATTTGCGAAAGGATCTACTCACTATGATCCTTAAAATGAACTACTCATTCACTAAATGATGCATCATGTTCTTGCTTAACCTCATTAATAATGATTATACAATATTAGTTCTTATTAAATATTTATAAACAAGATACATGAACTATGTGTCATATAAAATTGTATCTCTATGGAATCATTAATGTATATTCCATAGTACCAATCCACACAAAAATTAATAATTTCCCAATTAAACATAGGTCCATATTTTTCACATCAAAATGTGCCCCAATTGAGGTGACACTCATAAGAATACCCAGTAACCCCCCTAAACCACAATGGGATGATATAATTTGTAAAAATACAATCCTCAACTACTTTAATCAATCACTAAAAATGTTTTGATCAAGAAAAAAGGTTCTAACCACAACTAGAGGAGACATCACAAGATAATATATAACTACCCAAATTCAAAATAGTGTCATGGTGATTGTCTTTAACTACCCTACATTGATTGAAAAGGATAAATACTAATCAATTCTTGATGAAATGTATTATAGGTTAACTAAAAATGATCAATGTTTTCATCCCAAAAACCTATGAATTCATGTATTCATTATCAAATTTTGTCCTTTGCAACTATATAGTTATCTAAGACTTCCCATAAGTATAAGGATGACAATTATTGAAAATGATCTTTTACATATCAAGAAACAACTATACGACCTACAAGAAGTGTGATTTGATATTGGAATACTATTTAAAATGATTATTTTATGAACTTGATGATGTCATAATTTCAACCAAAAATACAACCATCCCAAACTATCAGAATAATAAGTCTCCTATATCGATTGCAAATATGATACCTTTGTCAAAAAATAATTGATTAATCATGCCACATCACATCAATTATATAGCCTAAAAACCATATCTTGATGTCCTTCATCATATTATCCCAATTATACTTGGGCATTTGTGGAGTTTCAATAATAACAATTAATGCATTACCATTACCTACTAATAAATGAAGATTCGGGAAATAAACACCATTTTTATTTCTTTTTCTTACATCACCAATAATATCATTATTTTGAATGATACATATTTTTTATCCCTAAATTAATATCCCATATAAAGGAATATCAATATCAAATCACATCCTCAGTTATGACCACAGGGACTTCCCCAGGATCTTATATATGAAGGGCCTCAATAGTATCTTGGGACAAATCATGTGGTGGCTCTTGTACATATATATTTTCCCTAATCTGGATAGTTGAATCCATATAATTGGATCTCCATTAATAATTCAACCCTTTATAAATAAATAATCTGTTTATTGTTTATTCTGTACCATATTACTCTGGAATATTGATGTACATATCAATAAAAATTCTAATTGCATACTTCTCAATCTGAACCAACAATGCCACTAATGCAATATTTTTCTAACCAGTGACTTATCATGGTTATTTCATCCCCCACTAGTATATTTCTCCATGAATAACAAATACCATGGGTACAAATCCCACCCCACCTTCCAAAGGTTTGGGTCATGCTTTAAAAATTAATACTTTAGAATTTTATTGTCGTTATGAAACAATAACATCTCACCTAACACATAGAGTCACTAAAATATAATCACATGATCTACCTCCATATTTTCTAGACCATGAATTTTGTACCCATGATTCTATATCTTGTATTTCATAGAAAAATTAGTGACCACTAAAAAAAATATATATTTGAATTTCCCTAATCCAGACATTGAATTCTAAAAAATTAAATATACCCTTCATACTATGATCGAGTATTTTATGGAACATTTTAGATGAAAACATTATCTTTAACTCATAAATATATCTCTCTTACAAAATCAACAATGTTAAGTCCACCCTCTTCTAGTGATATTCCATTATATTTTCTACCAATTTCCAGAAGATATGGATATACAATTTTTAATAACAATACAATCCAATAAATGTAAATACATGACCCCAGTTACCTAGATTCAGTGCATTATTTTAATACGTTGGCTTGTTTATAAATAATAATATCTCGAAGGACCGATCAGTTTAGCAGTCATGAAAATATAGTACATACTTTAATGTTACATTACACTTTCTCATAAAAAACATAAATAATACATTGAGAACTTCATAATTCACCTATATTAACAATGAATATCAATCATAATACACTTCTTGGAATCCTATGAAAACAAAACATTAGAAATGGGTGAGATCAGATGCTCAGTAAGGGAAAATAATTTAACGGAAGAAATAAATTTTTAAGGAACGGTGTATAATAAAAACATGTATATTTTAAATAGAAAACATTATCATAAAATGAAAGTAAATAATAAGTCATTCTATAATCATGTACATGGATATTATACTAGTCGAATAATCACATGTAATAACTAATTTAATTATGAGGGAATCCCTAACACCGATCATCATTACCACTTAGTCAATGCCTTGTGCCATGACAACAAATAAATTTTTTATCAAGGCCTTATGCCAAGATATTAGTTTGTCACATGAGACCTACTGATGCATCAAGAGGCTATAGTGGGGCCCCCTCTCACATACTAAGTCCAATTGATTCCTCAAATGAAAATAATGGGTGAAACATAACATAAACATTCATACTAAAACTAGCATACGAAATCTCAATACCTTTTCCATAAAGAATGATTTTTATAAAAAGAGAACCTAAATAGTAAAAAATTATCATAACTCATTAATTAAAATATGAATGATTGTATTATAATAAATAATCTTCAATCCAGAATAATATCTAGTAAAGGATGATGATATAGATGAAAAATATTTTTACAACTCTTTGTGTGAAATACCCCTTTTTCAATAAATCATTTAAAAGTCGCACGATTTTTAAAAAATAAAATTTAAAATATATTTTTCAATTAAAGTGTCCCATATGACATTGATACCTTTTAAATGAATTAATATTTTAATGAATTAATGTTCATATAAATAAATCCTTAAAACCATTTTGAAAACATGGACATCAATGAGAAATATATTGATGAATAAATATTTTAAAAATTTTAAATGATGTTTTAGTTAAAGAGTAACTTAAAATAATCATTTTTAAATAAATTTTATGAATCATGGAAATGTGTATTAAATATGACCCAGAAAATACTTACACATAAACAATCTAGGATAATAATGATATTGAGGAATTAACCCTTACCTTGCACATTCTTTTGGTCAAGGGTACATTTAACCTCCTGTATAATGACCATAGTATGTTATTAAATTATACCAGAACTATATTTAAATTTATTATATCATACATGATTCATTTATGACATCATACTACCCATTTAATATTGATTTTCAAGTTAAATTAACATTTCGGGTAATAGTCACTTTCTTTATCTTACAAGTTTTAACTTATTATTTGTTATCGTATCATTTAGATAATAATTTAAATAATTTTAGAATATAGAAAAAATTATATATCATATATATTTACAATATAATATGTATATTAGATATATATATGAAAAGTAAAGCACCATTAGGGATACGGTAGGCAGTATGTATGCATAAACGCTGTCTTCGTTTTCATATCCTTTAGAAACAAAGTAAGTGAATAAAATATATGTAAGTACATATATATATATATATATCCATTAATATTATTATATAATATATTAAATACTTATTAATCATATATATTTTATTTATTGATCAATGATTTGTGAATGTGGAAAGGAATCTCATCTTGTCATGGAGACGGTAAGTCGTACGTACACACGAGTGACGATATCATTTCCTAAATGATTAAAAGGTGTAGAATTGGAACATATATAAATTTTATAGAGACATTTAGATGTTATTTTAATTATTTATATACATATAAATCATCACTATATCCAGACATATAATATAATATTGAATAACAAATTACACCATGACCTGGAGATGGTATGTCGTACGTATGCACGCATGGTGAAATTATCATTCATATGATGGATAGAATTATGAATATGTTTATACCATATTTAATATAACATCACAGTATGTATAATGTACTGGATTTATTTTTTTGGTATGGAATGAAACGATGAATGAGATAGAGGAAGAAGAAGATAACATTGAAAGAGATGATGAAATGATTACCTCTTCTTTGGGTGCGTCCTTTTGATTTGAACAAAAGGGTTCCTTACGTTGGAATTATACTCAAGGGTGGGCCTCTCTGTTGAAACGAATATAGTTGTTAGTATATTTTGGCAGGGGCTGGCCAAGTCCAATTGCTTTGGATGAGTGTATTTGGGAGAAGGGGAAGTTCCCTTTTATAAGATAGGCAAGGGTCACTTTAGGAAAAGCTTGAAATATTATTTTATAATAAAATAATTTTCTATTTATAAAGTCACCAAAATTATTTATTTCTTCGATAAGGTGGTAATGGGTCATAAACACTCATCTAATCTGTTTTAGATAGGATTATGTCACCATATTAACTTTATCCTTTAGATTTAACCCTTAGTTAAATAGTTTAACCTTTTCCCGATATTCTAGTATTATTATAACAATTGGTTAATAAACATACATTAAAAAAGTCAATAGAACCTGAAATAGTTAATTAATGAAATACCTATTATTATATAAGTTTTGTGGAAGACCCTTAGTTTTTCAGGACTATTATATAATTTTATTATATAATATTTTTTTTAAACTCATTTATGTCAATTTTGACAAAATTTAGTATTTGGATTTTGTGAATGTTGTCACACCTTGATTAATTCAAACCAAATACATCAATCCAACTCTAAAATGTCATATTCACCAATAAAACTCGTGAATGGAATAAAAACTATGAAATTATACTTATTTTCATATTTATAATAGCATTTATTTGATTCATTCATTAATAAGGTAATTACTCCATCATCATTGTGTCATAACTAATTTTAATTATTTAATATACAAAAATAATTAAAACTATTCCATTATGTAGAAATCATATAATATTTCTAATGAATATTTATAGTTGAATTTATATTTTGTATAACCCTATAATAAAAGTGATTTGGTTATTAAACATTGAATTTAACAGTTTTAACACTTCTTTAAAATAAATAATAATAAATGTACAAATCTAATCCAAGTGGAAAAAAGGATCATATTTCAATCCTAAGGTTGTTTTTGGTCAAATAACACTTATCCAATAAAATTATTACATGTGTTTGGGTAACTATAATATTATTTTTACCTTTAATATCTCTATTTACTTTTATCCTTGGTAAATAAAAGTCAAAAGTTACTATTCACAAAAAATTATTTTAATCTTATTGAACCACATTTTACCTAATAATGTCAATCATGTCTCTTAGATTTTTTATATTCAACTCATGGAAGTGTTAAAATTATGTTCTATGTAAATTTTCAAATGCACCTAGAAGGTGGGTAAAAGACGTTAAAAAGGTCAATAACATTTTATACATATAATATTATTATAAAACAACTCCAATGATTTAAATTGATCATATATAAGTTTTATATATGTCGTTTGATGAAAAATAAATTTAAGCAAAATAAATAATTATTTGAATAAAAAGACTGTTTTAAATTATAATGTATTAGTTTACTCTATTCATCAAAAATTGAATGTTTTCATAAAAATACAAAAACTTCACCTTAAATTATATGGAGTATAAAAAATAATATGGAGTGTAAATAAATTATAAATTCATTTAATACTATTCATAAGCGTTTTCTGAACAGGTAGTTGGGTAAGTCGAGAGGCGCTCAAACTCGGTGTTGCGTGTATCACAATCTTTTGAATTACATTGAAGAGTTAACATAACATGAAATTATAAGGTGTTTCATTATCCCCTACTTAATTAAATTTAATCCTCACAATTTTAAATTTTATTTCAAAAATAAAAGGCTACAAATAGATAAATACATTTGTGGAAAACCCACATCAGAAAATGGGTTAATAAAATTTAGTCTTAATAAGTTGGAAATAAAAATGAAAAAGTAATGACCAAACTGTGATCTCAGTTAGGAAAATATTGGTTGAAATTATAGGCCCATAATAGGAGGGAAACATTAATATTTATAGGGAGTTCTTGAGGTTATCAACCAGAAACAATTGTAAAATAGAGGGCCTCAAATCCATCAATATATGATGATTAAAATATTATCGGTTCAACAAAACATAAGGTATTCAGATAACTCATTTTCATTTTTAAGATTCCTTCCCTAATGTTTAATAAATAATATATTCATAGAATAAGAAGAAATAAGTTATACATGACAAGCCTACGGGCCATAGGGTGAGTTGGTTAATGGCGGTGGCGTCCTGACCCCGAGGTTCTAGGTTCGAGTCCTTGGAAGGCAATGCACACTATATGCTAGAAAACCACTAGTGGGCCCCACTACCCAATTGGTAACTGGATTAAGCCCAAGAGTTTTTTCTACCTTGGGCCTCGATGCGGACATGCAACGTGTATGTGGGTAGGACAGCCCAATACCTCGTTACCCAACATGACATTTTTTTCCTGCGGGGCACGAGTGAGTTGGTTAAAGGAAGTGGCATCCTGACCCTGAGGTTCCGTGTTCTAGTCCTCATATGGAAACACACACTATATGGTATAAAACCACTCATGGTCCCCTCTACCCCATTGCGGACTGGCTTAAGCCCAAGGGTTGGCCACCTTGGGCCTCGCTAGGGACGTGTGTCTTGCAGGTGGGCAGGCCAGCCCAATACCTCATTACCCAACAACACATTCGATATATTGAGAGTTTATCTCTCAAAAAGGGAGAGTTTCTTTCTCTAAAGGAATGCTCCAGGAATCTGTTTTCAAGGTAAATATTTGAATATGTAATCGTTGGTCATTTCGATATGTTTTCCGCATGTGGTGGCAGGCGTAGCCAGTCTCGCCCTGCCAATAGATCGGTTCCTAAATATATTGGTTCGATCCAACATTCTGGGATATGTCTTACCATCGGAGGAGACCTTTTGGTGATGCTCGGAGGAGTGCTAGTGTCCTACCTCGTTTGCAAGTATTGGTTTCCTACATGATCAGTTGGAGTCAGCCTCGTATCGATCGACGACCGAAGAGTGGTGTGGGTCAGTATTCTGAGATCGAACGACAAGGTATTATTCAGTCAGAGAATGTTTCTTTGCAGAGTTTAGAGTTGACAACTGGTTTTTTGGTGGCTTCTGGTGATGATGAAATTAGGCGGAGGTAGGTTCCAAAGGTGCAGCGTCTGGTGAAAACCTCTTGGTGGGATGGTCGGGCGGCTATTCAGACGGGGCGATGTCGATGGCCCACCTCTCGGTGGGAATTACGAGCGATGGTGGTCGGTGTGAAAGACAAGGACATGGGCCTTGTTAGAAACAATCAGGAGACTAGGGACTATGCGGTGTTGGTGTGGGATCCAGGTGGAGCGGGATCCTAGATTTGGTGATGACGGTGGTGCATGGCTACATATAGGTGAGTTGATGATTGGCCAGCGATGGCGTCTATTCGGGTATGTATGTTGTGAATTTGGATCTGAAACTGGATTCCAACGAAGGATGTGACAGTTACTTGGACACGAAGCTTAGGCGAGAGCGTGACCGAGTGATTGTTGGTGATGGAGATTGATAATGTGAGTTGACCAGCTGGCTTCCTAGGTAATGTATCAGGATTGACTATCAGTGTTTGTTTGGGTGACCTCGGGAGCAGGTGTGGATGTGACGATTACGGGATGCAGGCCTCGAGATATGAGGCATGATTGGTGGAGAGTTTGGTATGGGGATATGACCATGTTGTCGCTGGCTTGGGGGTGCTTCTACGGATTTGTGATGGGATTGACGTCTCGGGTTTCAGCTGGCTGATGGAGTAGGAATATACTGTGATTTTGGCGTGATTTGGGTGTGTGGGTCTTTAGACTATTAGATATTTTTGGGGTTTTCCCATTACTATGGTTTCGCGGTTGTGCCACATTTATATTATGTTTCAGTGTAATTTTATTTTGTTAAATAAATTTTTTAGACTGAGCTTGCTTGAGTCCTAAACATTACTGGTACATTATACATGACAAGTGGACTTTCATCTTTTAACTAAATCATACAACAAACTCATCTTTCACCTCTAAAGAAAATAAAATTCAAAAATATTCTATTTAACCAAATCGTATAGGGTTCCAAAAATAATTAATTTTTAATAAAATATTATGACAATTTAAAAAAACTACATTTTAAAAACCATGACATCACATAGGCCAGTGGTACGTTATGCACCCTTGTCACCCTTCGGTTGCAGGTTCAAGTATCACGACATTGTCAGACATGATAGGTTGACACCCATGCTCCAAGTTGTCCTTTTTATAACAATCCAAAAATAATATTAAGAAATGTTTTAACCATAATCAATTGAATCTAATGTACAAAATAATACATTCCAACCTTTAGACTTATCCAAAATACTTCTGTCCAAACTCACATTCCAAAATTTATAAGGAAGGTAAACATAATGAAAATCTTTATTCCACGTAATAACATGTGAATACCATCATCATATACTCTTTTAAAAAATTATAACACCCTAAATTAACATAAAAAAATTGATTACATTTATTCTCCTTCATTCAATATAGTATACTGGACATAGTCTTTATATAAAAAAATGTTCTAAACTCCAATAATGATGGAATAAATAAACTATTTATCCGTTCAAGGATGTAGAAAATATCCAATATAATTTATCAAAATCATACATCTCTTATTCCAAAATCAAAACCTCATTATCAAGACCATAATAAGGTTTATCTTTCCATCAACAATTTAGTTTTCAAAAAATATTAACATGCTATTTAGTCACTATTCTTAGTACCATAAAATTTCAACTACATAATGAAATTGTACTACAGTAAAATAATAATTTATTTCTATAATTTAAATAAATGGTAGATCATCGATAAAACAATCAAATGAAATAATTAATTAATAAAAACATAAAAACACCAGTCATTCCCCTTTATCTATTGTTGTATCAAAACATGATTATTATCCCATGGCATCATTTGGGGTATACTCTAATGATAGGGACATTGATTCACGTTGTGTCCCAAATCCTTGCAAATGAAGCATTGAACATTTTAATACTTTTTCATACCTGTTAAATCATGTAATTAGTGTCAATTTTATACAAAATTATAACAAAATCCAATTAACTTCAAGAATTTAGCAAGGTGATTCTTTCCATAGTTATCAATTATGGGAAAATACTTCTTTCCCCTATTCCATTTATCCATATTTCTCTCTACCATCTTTTTCTTCTCTGGATTCCATTCAAAACCATATGACTCATAAAATCCATTACTTATCTTATAAAAACATGATAATATTTATTCATGTGATGATAATACATGGGAGAAAACTTCCTTTCTAAATGTGGGATTAATACCATGAAAGATATGATACTTCTTACTCTTTTAGATCATGCGTATTGCTAGAGTTCTCATTCCATATACTGGGCGCCATTTCTAAATAATGGCATACCCTAGGATAGATTATGAATAAAAATGCATAATTCCTAACTAGTAAAATACCAAATGTAAATTAAAAATAATATGCATATAGTCTTTAATCATAATTTTTTTGAGTAAGTATTTAATTCTAAATCATTTATAATATCTTGTAAAGGAAATGTGATTTATCCTAAGAATATCCCCAGGAGTGTTGTATCCAAGAGTGCAACAAAGCCTATTTTTGTGTACAAGGATATGACAGGTCAAGTCAGAAACTCCTTGTTAGAGTTTTCACTCATAGGTACATCTATTCTAGAGCTGCCTCCACCTGCTCATTTCCAAACAGGGATGTATTTATTGGAAAATTCACAAAATATCCACATTACCTAAATTCTAGGATTTTCATTTATATTAATCCTCAAATTAATTCTTAGGGTAATATTCTTTAATCCAAGTTTTTCTAAATCTAGTTTCCATGGTTTTTTCTAAACATCCTCTGATACCAAATACAATGGCCTAACACATGTTACCTAGAGTCAGTGCATTATTTTAATACATTGGTATGATTACAAGGAATCAATTCCTAAAGGACTGATCAGTTTATCAGTCTTGGAAAATATATTACATACATGAATGTCACATTACATGTTCTAACATAAAACACAACATAAATAATTTACTGAGAATTCCATTATTCCCCTATCATAACCTTGCATATAATGCATAATACACTTCTTAGAATCCTTGGAAAACAATACATAATAAAGGGGTGAGCTCAGATGCTCAGTAAGGGTAAATAATATTGTGTAAGCTATAAAATTTTAAGGAATGATTTATAATAAAAACATCTATCTTTTAAATTGAAAAAATGAACAAAATATGTAAAATTTTATTCAAACATCACCATATAAAAATTCCCAAGGATATTATACTAGTAAAATAATCACATGTAATAACTTATTTCATAATGAGGGAATGCCTATCACCGGACATCGTTATGACGTATTCATGGCCTCGTGCCAAGACTAAAAATAATTTTTTTTGGACGGCCTTATTCCAAGAAACTAGTTTGTTTCATGAGACCTATAGATGCTTAAAGGGTCTATAGTGGGCCCCACTCATCACTTACTTCGTCCACTACATTCCTCATAAGAAAAAAGGGTGAAACATAACATAAACATTCAAATTAAAACTAGCATTTAAAATATCAATACTTTATCTATAAACCATGAATGGTATAAAAATAGCACATCTACATTAAAACATATAATAAATGATTAAAAAAATATTGAATATTTTATTATATTAAATAAACTTCAATCAGGAATATTATCTAATAAAGGATGGTGTTATAGTTGAAAATGATTAGTAACACTCATTGCGTGAATTACCCCTTTTTCATGAAATCCTTTTAAAAGTCAGACAATTTATAAAGTATGAAATGTAAAATATATTTTTGAATAAAATATTCCCATAAAAATTTGATAATTTTCAAAAGGAATTAAAATTTTAAAACATTCATTTCCATATAAATTAATCCTTAAAAAAATTTAAAACATGAACATCAATGAGAATGAATTAGAATAATAAATATTTATAAATTTTAAACATATGTTTTAGGTTAAATGTAACTTAAAAGATTCATTTTGAAAATTATTTTATGAAACATGGACATTAATAATAAATATTCCCGAAAAAATACTTTCACATAAACAATCTTAGATAATAATGAGATTGGGGAATTAACCATTTCCTTGCACATTCCTTCGGTCGATGGTATGTTTATCCTCCTTTATAATGACTATAGTATGTTCTTATATTATATCATAATCGTATTCATATTTATTACATTGTACATGATTAATTTATGACCTTATAATATCCATTTAATAATTATTTCCATGTTAGATTCACATTTCGGGTAATAATAGCATTGTTTATCCTACGTGATTTAACATGTTATTCATCATCGTATCATTTAGATGACAATTTAAATACATACAGAATATAAATCATGATTTATATATAATATATATTTATAATATAAATATGTACAATATATTGATATATGGAAGGGAAAGCACCGTTTATGGATACGGTAGGCCGTACGTACAAATACGCACTGTTTTCATTTTCATATCATATTGAACGAAAGTATGTGAATAAAATATGTGTAAGTAGTTATATATATATATCTCCATTATTATTTTTATGTCATGTGTTACATACTTATTAATTTTATTTTTTTATTCATCGTGGAATGGTGAATGTGGAAATGAATCTCATCACGTCTTGGAGACGGTAAGCCGTACATACACAGGAGCGAGGATATCATTTCCATAATGATTAAAAGGTGTAGAATTATGTGGTATATTAATTTTAAAGAGACATTATAATGTTATTTTAATTATTTAAATACATATTAATCATCATTATATCCATCCAAATAATATTGTTGAATAACAATTTACACCATGGTGTGGAGACTGTAAGTCATACGAATGCATGCATGGTGACATTATCATTAATATAATAGATAGAATAATGAATTTGTTTGTATGATATATATAATAAATTCACAGTATGTACAAGGTATTGGATTTATTATTTTGATATGAAAAAAACAAACAAATAGAGAAAGGAATAAGATGATAGCATTGAAAGAGATGATGAAATGATTACCTCTTATTCGGGTGCTTCATTTTTATTAGAACAAAAGGGATCCTTAGGTTGGATTTCATTTCAAGGGATGGCCTCTAGGTTGAAATGAAGATATTTGGTAGGATATTTTGTAGTGTTTTTCTGAGTCAAAAGGCTTTGGATATATGAATTTGGAAGGAGGTGAAGTTCCCTTTTATAAGAGAGGTGGGGGTCACTTAAGGAGATGCTTGAAATATTATTTTATAATAATAACATTTTTGGTTTATAATGTATCAAAATGGATTTATTTATAGGATAATGTGGGTATGGGTCGAAAACTACTCACCTAATAGGCTTTAGACAGTTTTAGGTCACCATATTAACCTTATCATTTAGATTTAACCCTTAGTTAAAAAGTATATCTTTTATCATGTATTCTTGTATTTTTTTAATAAATTGTTAATAAAAAAACAATAAAAATTCAAGGGAACATAAAGTGGTTTATTAATTACATACTTATCATTATTTATGTACTTTTTAAAAACAATAGATTTTTGGTCTATTATATAATTTTAATAATAAAATATTTGTTTTAAAAACTCATTTATGTCATTTTTGACACTATATAGTGTTTGGTTTTTTGTGAAATTCGTCCAAAACTGATTAATTCAAAAATAAATAAAATTAATAAATCCTTATATATCATATTCACCTATAAATTTCGTGTATGACATAAAAACTATTAAATTATATTTATTTTAATATTTATAATACCATTTATTTGATTATTTCATTAATAAGATAATTACTGCATCAACATTATGTCATAAATAAAGTTAAGTATTTATGGTTAAATTTTATAAATAAAATTACATTATGTAGGAAATATTTATAATTTCTATAGAATATTAATGTTCTAATTTTTATTATGAATAACCCTATATTAAAAATGGTTTAGTTATTAAACATTTAATTTAACACTTTTAAATCTTTTTTAAATAAAATAATAATAAATGTCCTAATCTAATCTAAGTGGATCAAAAGGGTAAAATTTTATTCCTAAGGTTTTTATGGTCGAATTACATTTATCCAATAGAATTATGACATTTTTTATGGTAATTATAATATCATTTTTACCTTTAATTACCCAATTTACTTTTAACAATGGTAAATAATAGCCAACTGTTACTATTCACCAAAAAATTATTTTAATCTTATTGTTCCACATATTACATACTGATGTCAACCATGTCTATAATAATTTTTTATTTCTACTCTCAGAAGTAGTCAAATTATGTTTTATGCGAATTTGTGAATGATCCTAGGTGGGTAAAAGACATTAAAAGGTTCAATAGAATTTTATATTTCTAATTTTACTATAAAATGAATCCAATTTGTTAAATTGAATATATATAGGTATTATACATAAATTTTGAATAAAATTAAAATTAAATAAAATAAATAAACATTTAAAAAAAGTCAGTTTTAAATAATAACACAGTGTTTTTTACTATTCATCAAACATCGAAATTTTTCATAAAAATGCCAAAAATTTATCTTAAGAATATTCTGATATTCTGAAATAAAAAATGATATCTATTTTACAAAATTCAAAACAAATAATCTGAATTAAATAATTTAAAATAAATTCTTTTTGTCAAAACCAGAAACTGGTTTTAAAAAAATTAAAAACTATCAAAATATTGACATGTGTTAATGTCAAATTTAATTGTGAAATAACGTATAATGACCTATATTTTATCAAATTAGAAAATTATAATCTAATTACACATCAAAACCATTCAAATTAATATTTTAACACTATAAATTGTTTTGATTAAAAAGTTGTTTTCAATTAAAACATAGTATTTCTTACTATTCATCATAATATAAAAGTTATCAGAAAAATACCAAATATTTATCGAAAATAAATTTTTATATATTTCTTATAATGAAGAATTTAATTATATTAAATTGAATATTTAAATTTTTTAGATATATTTTTAAATGGTTCACCATTAAAAATAGGTAAAATGGTGTTTTCTTTGAAAAACAACCATTTTATCTGAAAAAATTAATATGTTCTTATATTATATAAAAGAAAAAAATAACATGGATTCTAAAATTATTTTGAGTATAAAAAATTAAAAATGCAATAGATATTATTCATAATAGTTTTTTGAATTTCTAATTTGGTATTTCATGGTGTGCTCAAACTCGATGTTGCGTGTAACATAAGTTATTGAATTACATTGAAGGGACACCATACTATTAAATCATTGGTGTTACAAGAAAACTAAGGATCATAAATGCATTCCAAATTTTATCCTATTAAAAAAATGAACCCTATCATGTTACAATAATAAACATGATTCATATATCATGTAACCTATAATTTTCCCCTTATTAAAGAAAAATAATCATTTTATTGTACTGGATTGCATTCATCACTCTCTCATAATACCAAATATGATCTCCCATTATGGAGAATTTTTTCTCAATGATTTTTACTATTCCTAAATGAAATAAACGAAAAAGTAAATGAGTTATTAAAATTATAGATGAAAGATCATACTAATCATTTCCATATACTTTTCTCTAACATTTTTAACCCGAAAATAATCATATGATACCCATATATTCCAAATATAGACATTAAAATAGTATAATGGCTTTCTTCAGACCTCACTCACCACAATTTATAGTCAAAACTCATATTTATAATAGAAAACCCATTTCCCCTCTCAAAATAAAAATCATGTTCTTTATTTTTGGAAGATGATTGTAGTTATTTATTATTAACTAGATATTCATTTTTTAAAATGCATATAACATAATATAGTTACTTCTCTTTTAGTTGATATTATTAATACATCCCTAGTGGGTGGTCATGAAAGAAAACTACTCCTCATGATTATCCAACTAATCTATTACCTCTCTATTATCTCCTAGAAATATATTCACAAATGATGATTATTTTTCAAATCAGCTCAAGATATAATCTCAATTTTCATCTTTTCCCCATGATACATGGACACAATGATAAATCCTTTTTAGAAACGGCATAGAACTAGTCTATGATATGAGGAATGATTAGTTAGAATATCTAGAAATATATTATTGAAACACATTTAAACAAATCATTTATCACCCTAACTAATAAAAATAAGGTTTCTAACTAACTTCCTCAAAAATTACACACACTAAAATAGGTATAATAGTCAACTTCCACATTCTTGAAATATATCAATCATTGATAGTTATCAATTTTTATGAACATTGGGTATACATGTATATTTCAATGATTATATCAAAATGTTCAAATATATCATAATGAATTATTAGATAATATTACCCCCATTAATCATGAAAACATATTTTATTCATCTCAATATACCTTTATATATCACTCCAAAAATAATATTAAAGACACATCCATATATAGACCCTCTATTGTATGATCGATAACATATAATAACATAGTGGATATGAATATGTGTGAGGAATAAAAATCAAATAAAACCATATCTATGCTTTTTGTACCCCAAATTATACAACAAAATATCAATATATCCCCACCATGCACAATATGTGTCTGTTTGATGGTGTGATGTTGGACTGGACCCTATTCATAAACTATAATCTCCTAAATCCATTGTATGTTTTCACCCTACATGAAAATATTTCATGGACCATTTAATCCAAATTTAACATCATGGGATAAATATATAAAGGATCAATTGTTTACGTATAGTTGTTTTTTCTATTTTTATGCTAACAATATCTATGTTTACTATGAACATGACCCACAAAATAATAACAATTCCAAGACATAGAACCTTGTACCATGACCTAAACATTAATACGAGTTTAAAACTATCAATATAAAATCAAAATCAATTATAAAATGAATAATATAATCACAATAAAGACAAAGAATTTAGGGCCTCGATCTATCATGTAGATGTAATCAAATATATAGACTATCATATCTATCACCTCAATCATGACAATTGATATAAAAGTAATTCATACTATCTAATAAAACACTGTTATATATTTTTGAGAACCCATAATTCTAATAAATGAGTCCCTTATTTTGGTTCTTTATAATTATGAGGGCCTAGGTGAATAACTATTAGAGATTCATCATGTGGAAAATAGTTATCAAATAAAATATATAAGAAGAACTTGTAGGACATCCACACAAGTCCATCTACCTATATTAAAACATCCCAATATCTATTGGATGGTACATATATTATATAATCATTCAATTTCACACTCCTCTATAGGGGTGTATCAATCCATTAAAATATGAGTTTTATGGATTACATCCAACACTCAACATTCCTCATTCTGCCCAATCCTAATAAAGTGTTGTTGACTCTATTCAGATCTCAGTGCCATGTGTTACATGGATTGAATAACCAGATGTATAATATTGTAGGTACACTAATTTACATGTTTAATGGGAATAACATGGGTCATGATCCCCACTATAATTACGTCATTCTCATCTACACCAACTAGGTTCTCAAACGGAGGTCATTTTCATGTTATATCTGGAAATTTTCAAGAACACAACATTGATTATATTTATCTTGGGTTTACATATCAAAATACAATAAATTAAATAATAATAAACACACATTGGAACAATAAATTCAAATTATATGATATAAGGGTCTCACAATCACATCTCTAATCTATCCAATCCTGAAACAATTTTGGTTATTAATATTACCACAGTGTTATAAAATACATATTTTTTAGAAGAATTTTTAGTAAATTATTTCATCATTTTAGAATATATTCAACATAAATTTATATTATAAAACATCATATATGTTTTTTGACACATTAAAAAAATTAACCTATATCGT
Organism: Viscum album; assembly: GCA_963277665.1. Classification (NCBI taxonomy): domain Eukaryota; kingdom Viridiplantae; phylum Streptophyta; class Magnoliopsida; order Santalales; family Viscaceae; genus Viscum; species Viscum album. The sequence continues at coordinate 1,899,969,743 of OY728130.1, read as the reverse complement.
CACCTCTAAATCATCCACAATAGGAATAAAAATATTATCTGATCTATAGATAGAAAAATACGATGCATTAATGGACATATTATTTCCACAATAAAAATAATATTATGTAAAATAAACCATGAATTATAAATATTTTTTATAAAATTTCATGAACATTAATTCTAAAAAACCACAAACATTAATATAATCCCTCATGACCATGACTTCTATTATATAGGGCTTAGCTTCTCCCATGAACACGGCTTGTCTCATATCCCACCAACACCATATATAAAATAATATATATGAAATAAGGATTCAATATAATTTTTTAATTTCATAACATGACTCACCACCACTATATGAAAACAAGGTCAGTACCTTACTCAATTGTGGTACCCATGAATCAGAGGTTGGACACTAGCGGTGAGGGTTAATAAAAATTATACTGAGACTATACCCCTTCTAGAATAAATAACATCAAAAACATTTCTAAATCAATATCATAAATTCTCCTCACAATATTACAACATGAAATTATAAATATGCATCACAACTATATATCATACAAATGATAAAAATTATATTTTATAAAAAAGTGGGTTGTTTATTTTTAAATGAATCATAAAATTATAAAGAGGATAACTATTGGGAATATTATACACATAATGGTGTAGAATAAAAAAGATAAATTTGGTCACTTAAATATTAATATGTTTTGGCCTGATATATCCCGTAAATGTTGGGTTGGTTCTAAAAATAAACTATACAATAATGTTATCATTATTTTATGGTGATTACTGAGAATCAAGTTATCCTTAATACCATATTTCCCATGATTTTTGACATTACAACATAGATTTTTACCAACATTGGTATGAAAAAAATCATGTAAGTACATTTTCATACCAACATGAAATTCTATCGTCAAATATAAGTAAATAATACTTCACAATGTGTAATTCCTTGTTTATAAATCAAATGATATAATATATTTTTTTACTAATTCTAGAATGGGATGAAAAGCTCTCCATATAAACACACCATGATTATGAATTATATAACATTAATCATCTAATAAAAGATTATAATGACCAATCACAATTATTTACCCCTTATAGTATTTTTTGATCATCAAAACCCATTAATTTGATAAATCCATCACCAATAAATTGTCTACAGTGAATAGGGCATCCATTATAAAAAGTTTTTAACTACACCTAGGAAATGACATACCCTATATTGGAAGATTATTTCATGAAACATATGTAGAAATTTTTTAACTAAGAATGAAATCAACTGGGACCTAGTATGTTCTTTGTCAAAGTTTCATTGGTCAGTTATTCACTTTTCTTATTCGTGTATTTTATTATATTTCATTCTATTTCCATAATTTCAAAATTTTGATCTATTTGTTGTGGGATTGTGCTTGTGTTTGGGTGTGAGTCCATGGACATTAAAATATAGTATTAAATGTTCCTAAAAAATTTTCATATAGAATTGAAATCATCGCATATTATATAACAAAAGGGGTGACACTAGAATAAAATTTCTAAACCCACAAACTTTTCATAATTAATCATTAATTTCACATATATGTCTAAATTTTATGTCTAAGAACACATGATATGTTTCCCTCATTATTCTAAATAATCCACATCCATATTTTCTGATGAATATCATTCCACTATCATAGAAAATCTCTAACCCTCTATCAAGATATGATTTTAAATTTTTTAGAAATAGATTTACACACCTACCTTGGTAATTATCTTGCACCAAAACAACGTGGTGGTAATTTTTTTAGGAGGACAATGTTACAGAAAACAAGAATAGTAGGTAATATAAATAATCAATTGTTTTAATCTTCTTTACCTTATAGATTGAAATTATGATTTATTGAATTTAAAATAAGGAATTTTATATTCCCATGAAATGTATCATTGGGATTAATCCTTGAGATAGTCTTCCATGGTCATGTATGTAATAGATCATAAATTCATATCAACGAAATATCAAAAAAATGAAAAGATGGAAAAGAGTATGGCACAACACATAAACAGTACATAATAAAAATATAATTAGATGGATAATGGATTGTAGTGAACCCCTATCTAGAATTAGAAGATGAAGACTAATCATTAACATTATGTATTGGAAGTGTTATTGTGTATTATAAATTTCTTATCATGCATCTAAAAAATATCATTGAGTGGTGAACTTCATTTTCCACACATTTAGTCCACATTTCACAGTCAATGGTCATGATTTAAATCTTATAAATTACATTTTCTAAATTTTACATACATCCCATGATCAATATATATATTCCATTGAGAAAATACCATTGCTAATGGGCCTCATTGCTTCAGGATTTAGTGAAAATTATTATATGTTTAGAATTCAAACATGAAGGAGGTAAATAATTCACATTTTGGATTTTACTAGAATTATAGGTGTAGGATTTAGCCTAGTATTTTTAAATGGGTTAATCGAAGGGGGTCGTTCGGTAACTCTATCTATTTTAATTTTAGATAGCCCATGGTTTGTGTCATTAGTTAAACATTGTTTTTGAAGGCATGGACTCATCTATAAGTTGGATTAGTATGGGTTTGAGTGGGGTAATCTAACCATAACATGTTTTAATTTTATATCTGAGTACAAATAATATAATTCCTTTAGGATCAACCTCATTTCAACATGAACTCATTAATTTATTCTTTATCTTTTTTGAGCTCCGTTAATCAACTAAATAATTCTATCATACGCATTAATTAATTCATAAATTGAGTTCATGATTATTTATTAATCTTTTATAATGGCGCATACATTACATTGATATTTTACTTCAACATAGAAAAATATTTATTACTTAAAAACAAAAAAACATTTGAGGAATATATATGGTTAGTGTTTTTAGAAACTGGGAGTCATAAATATCGGGTTCATAAAACATTTTCATTGTCTGACACTTATTAATTCATTACTAGACTCCTTTCTTACATATGATACATAATACCCTTCTTAATGTACTGGGTGAATGAACCATATAAAATGGTGAGCTCAAATTATCAGTAATGGTAAACAATGAAATATCAATCATATAATAATTATGAGAACATTGCATTTGAAAATATTATCATTCAAATAAAAATTAATAATATCATGTCATACTATAACTCATAAATGTGAAAAGAAATACCAGTAGTCATAACATAAGACATGTAATTTTGTGTCATACAGACAAAAAAATAAAAAAATCATTTCATATTAGTCATGGAAAATTTCCAAGACCATCACAGCATACAATTTCTATTACTGACCTAATTCCAATCCACATTCTAGCACTATATTAAAGAACCCAATTTACATTTCCTTCCATTAATGTATATCGCATGAGGTATAAATCAGTATACAATTTATTGGAGAGAGATATAAGTCCCACCTATATCATAATGAAACCATTCTTTTGTGTCCCACAAAAACACAAAAATAATTACCATAACGTAATCAATGAAATACAATGGGATTATTAAACATCAATTAATCATAATTGATATAAAACAAATTGATTTCCTAAATAAAATTCAATCATAAAATCAATAAAATAATAATAACAATAGAGGTTTAAATATAACTCTATTTAATGACTGAAATATTAAATGGAAAATAATTTTGAGAAAAAACATGAAATTAATTCTTGAGGAAAATATATATTCTTAAAAAGTAATACCTTCATTAATAAGCCACACTATTTTAGAATAAATAATTATTGGTTTAAATAAACTTGTAAGCATCTAGGTGAAGCATCTCGGAAATAAGGCATTATGAATTCATAAAAATACATTCATTTTGTAAGAGCTAATAAAACAATATTCTCATACTTTTTTTGGAAATTTCAAAAAGTACATCATACCAAAAATTAAAATAGATTCCATTAATACCATTTAGTAAAAATTATCTATTGTGTAAAATTTTAATAAATAAAATATAATGTTATAAATAATATTTTTAAATACTTCATTAGGAATTAGTAATGTGGAAGATAAATATAACCCAGTAAAGAGTTATGAATAATCAATCTCAGATAAAAATGAGATTTTTAATATTATCCTTACCTTAGGTATGATATGATTTATATGTATTTCAACCTAATGAATCTTGATTTAAGTAATGTTAAAGATTTATTCCGAAATCATAATAATTTTTATGATAACATATATGATCATATCTTCATCCATTTCTTAGTAACATATAATTTTTTCTCAATAATAACTTAATAACTACATTATTTTATAATGCATGTTTTGTCGGATATGTTCTTATTCGTCATTTTAGGTTGTAGTTATAAAATTTACAACAAGGTATCAGTATACTATATATCATATATAATTATTCATTTCATTTATATAATCATTCTATATATATTATTTTGTATAACGAATCACATCGCATCCTAGAGATGGTAAGACACATGTACGCACGAACAATAATATTTTTCACATAATTATTGAGTGGTATTGAAGAGGATGGTTTATAGGATCTCAAAATCAATATAAATTTATATTAATCATATATATATATATATATATATTAAATCCATCATTATACCAATTCATGTAGTGCAGTGGTGAAAACGGATTACACCCCGACATGGAGATGATAAGTCGCACATATGTAAACATAAGGATTTCATTTTTTATAAGATGATATGAAAGTGGAATATGGGAATTTCATAATAACAATAACCTCCTAGTGTATAAGTACAACTAGATTTATTTCTATATAATTAATCTACTCATGAGTTGGATGAAAAAGAAATATGTTTTAATGAATTGGTAAATAATATTACCTCTTCATCTGCATGCCTCCTCTAAATCTCCTCTTAAAAGCATTAGATCTGTTGTTTGAAGAATACCAAGACCACTAGAAATTTTTTAGGAATGTATAAATAGGAAATGTGTTGGTTATGTTTTATTATGAGGGCTCATAATGATTTTAATAATATTGGGAGTATGTGCCCTATTATAATTGATGATAGGGGCACTTTTGGGTCCTGAATATAATTAATTTATAAAAAACTAAAACCCGTTATAAAAACCTAAAAAATGTCCCTATTTATATTATGATATTATATAGGGTTTTAATACCATAAACCAACAAATTTTATAAAAAATTTTTGGTAAATTTAAATATTATCATTTTCATTAACACAAAGTTATTATTTTTTAATTATTATAAGGGTAACAAATATTTCGATATTAAAAGGGTGAAATATTTACATATATGAAGTAAGTAATAAAATAAACTAATAATTATGAAAATATTATATGATATAATAATTAGTATATATTTTTAAAAAGGTTCTATGATTTTTATACAATTTAATAAAACCTTAGTTTGACAAAATATCAATAGTATCTACTTTGACATTGTTTATTTGATGGAATTTATAAAACATAAGATTACATGTGAACCGAGAAAAAATTAGTTTATTATATCCACAATAAGTCATGGTAATATATAAAATTTATTTACATAACAACTATCCCAAATTATATTTATTAAAATATTTTTAATAACATTTATTTGATCTCTTAATTAATAAAATAATTACTATATCAATTTTGTGTAATTATTTAATATAATTATTTGTTGAATAAAAATTAAATATAAAAATTATATTGAAAGTAAATATATTATCATTTATAACAATAATTTTAGTTGAACTTATATTCTGAAAACCCCTAATATAAAAAATGTTATACTATTATGAAACATGACTGTAAAAATTTTATTTTTTACTTTAAATAAAATAATAAAAGTGTCATAAACTCTTATATAGGACACCAAATGGTCATTAAGTAGACCCTTGAATGATTATGGTTGATATACACACGAAAAATATTGTTTTATCATTTTTTTGGGGGTTTATGGTTGTTAATATTTTAATAAAAAATGTTTTCTAGGTTTCTCATCAGTTAGTTAATATATGTATCATCCATGTATAAGACATTAAGGTAATTATTTATTAAACAAAAATAATAAAAATTATCCTGAAAAAGAAAAAATTATTAAATTTAAAATTATATATTATAATTGAATTTATCAAATGTATAACCTTATATAAAAAATATTTTAATTATTAAAATTTGAGTGACACATATTTCTATTTTATATAATGAAAATAAATTTAAGATCCTAAACATTTCCAAGTGGGATCCAATGGATACCATTTCGACCCATGTATGTTTTATGGAAAATTATAACAATAATATTATATTATTACAGGTTTTATAATAATATTATTGAATTATTTTTATCATTAATTAAATGATTTACCATTTTACCGTGTTAATAAAATTTACTGAATGTACTTTTCATATTGTCCAAAAAATAAAATAAATAAATTTAAATAATTTATACCTACTAATTCCAAATATGGAATATAATTTTTAAATTTCAAAACATAGATGTTTGAGTTATTAATTTAAAATTAATCTCATTGTTGAAATGATAAAATAATGTTTTAAAAGTAAATATATTGCAAATGATTGAAACGTTTTTCATCTAAATTCAATCTAAAATTATTTCAAATGACATATATTATATTAAATTGTAAAAATATAATATATTTTTATGTTGAATCTATTGCCTAATATAATTAAAAATATATATTATTTCAATGAAAAAATTAGTTTTCAATTAAAATTTATCATATTTTTCATATTCATCAAAATATAAACTTTAATAAAAAAATATCAAAAATTAATAGAAAATAAATTTAAATATCACACTTCAAAATAAAATTTGTATTTTGTTATATTAAATTTATTAATGTGTCATATTCTTAATTTAAAAGGGGTTCTCCATTCAATGGTGTCAAATTTACCTTTTAAAAAATATGTTTTTATACATCAAATAGGGATTTATTCATACCCTTTGACTAAAATATACATTGGATGAATATAAATAATATTTTATGATATATGTAACACCCAAATATATATCAATAATTTCATTACAAATTTTAATTTTTTCATAATTAATAATAACCCGATTATTTATATATTTTATAAATAATTGATAGCTAAAGAATTAACAAAGCATTTTCATAAGATAGTTATAATTATTCCAACTAACCTAATGGGTCAGTTATAAAATTGATTTTACAATATGTGCATATCGTAGTTCATTAATCTAACATATGTGTGAAATGAAATCTACTGAAAAAAATTATTTAAAGAATATATTTCATAAAAAAAGTTGGGTGTTACATTCTACCCCCTTAAACTGAATTTCACCCTCAAAATTATTTATTTTGAAAGAAAAAGATAAATATAATGCTCCCTCATTTTATCCTCATGATCCCATATAGCTTCATCAAATCAGTGGTTCACCCATAAAACGTTTACTAATGGAGTGGTCATGTTTCATAGAACATTTTTACTTTGATCCAAAATCATTATATGTTATTTTTAAGAAATAAATTTCTCCAGTTGTACTACTTCTGAACAAAGAACTTGTGAAGGATCAGGTATGTACTTTCTTAGGAGATATACATTGAACACGTCATTATCTTTATAGAGATTTGGTGGAAGCAAGAATAACTAAGATATCTTTCCAAACATGATCCAGAATTTTGAAATGCACAATATACCCAGGGCTCGACTTTCTATTCCTTCCAGATATCATTACTCTCTTCAAGAGGGATATTCATTGAAACACCTTATCACCCACTTCAACATATAGGTATTTTCTTTAGTTTTTAACAAATTTTTTTGTCAAATACATGTTTCTCTTATGTTTTGTTGAATATATCTTATCATTTATTCTATTTCTTCAAATAGTTATGGTCCTAATAGATTTATTTCCACATATTCATTCAAAAAAGTTATAGTTATAAACTTATATCCAAAGAGGCATTCATAAAGAGCCATATGAATACCGAAATTAAAGATGTTTTTGTATGAAAATTCCACCAAATGTAGTTATTGATCCCAACCACCATTGAAATATAAAGTGAAATCGATCAAAATTTCTTCCAATGTTTGAATTGTTTTCTCAATCTTCCCTCATATTTGTGGATGATAAGCAATACTAAAAAAACATTGTATCCAAAGAATTATGAATACATTTCCGGAACATCAAGGTAAACCTCATATCCTGAAAACATATAATGGAATATGATGCTCAATGAAATCGTAAAACATCATTTACATATATCCTAGCATGTTCATCATGAGTTAAATATTCTCTATTAGTAATTACGTGTTCTGAATTTATAAGGTGATCAATTATAACCCATAAAACATTATTGACATTGGAAGGGTTGAGAATTCCTACAATAAAATCCATAATAATGTTTTCCCATTTATACTCTAGAATTGTTATTGGTTTTATCATCCCCTTATACTTTTACTCTCTAACTTAACATTCAAAAAACCAAACATTAAGGGACATATTCGTCGATATCTCTTTTCATCCCATCCCACAAAAAAATAGCCTTTCAGGTCCTGGTAGTTATTTTCGATTCTACATTAAATATGTAATGAAGAACTATGAGCCTTATCTAATAGTTACTTAATTTATTTTGTTATGGGAGGAATAAAAAAATTATTCCTAAAACTTATTATGTCTTCGTAATCTATGTTTAATTCAAGAACATTTCATTCCATATATTATTTCTCTACATCTTTCTTCTATGCCTCCTTAATCTCCACTTGCATAGATGGTTGAGGATTCATTTTAGAAATATATTATTTCAAACCTTTGGTTAAAATTTTGATGATGAATCCTATGAAAATACATAAATATTGTCTCTTTTGTGATCCAAATCATAGATAGGATAGAATGGTCTTGTAAAATAAAAGCATCTGCCACCTAGTTCACTTTCCTAGGGGGTAATGTACTATGAAATCATAATATTTAATCAACTATAACGATCTTATTTGGTCAATATTCATCACGTTCATTGTGAAAATAAATATTAAAAATTTATAATTCGTATAAATATCACACCTTTCACAATAATGATAATCCCTCAATTAATTTAATGCAATTTTTACCATACCTACGATTTGGGTAATTTTAACAACGAATTTTCATCAATAATGAAGAATAAGATATCACCAAATCGTTTTGAGTGAGAATGAATCCTAAATACTTATTTAATGCATAACTATAGATCATAAACCATTATCCAAAATAAAGTAGTGTGAGCACCAGTTTAAATCTAGCATTCCATTTTAATTTTTAAAATTATCTTCATATTCCTCCTTAAAAATTAACCTAACACATTTCCGATTGAACATGGCCAGTGGAATAGATAATAATGAGAAATATTTCACAAAACACCAATAATATCCAGTAATACCAAGAAAAAATTAGATCTCAGTTACTATTTTAAGTTATCAATTATCTTTCGATATTATTTATTTTTAATGGATGCACATATTTCTATTTTCTTGAAATAATATAAGCCAAAATTGAATCTTTTTGAAGCCAAAATTAACAGTGGGTAAATTTATCATATAATTATCCTTTTGTAGGGAATTTAAAAAAAATTATAGTGCTCATCATGTACATCGTTGCTCTTCTAATAGAAAGGAATATCAACTATAAAGAATACAAAAAATTGATTAACATATTATCTAAAGGCATTATTCATAATATCAATGATGATAATGTGGGCCATAGTAAAAACAAAAGGCATAAAAAAATTCTTAGTTTCTATACTGTGTACAAAATTTCGTATTTAGTATCTCCTCTTTTTTTTACACTTAATTGATCGTATACGAAATGTATATAAATCATGGAAAATTATTGGGCCCCACTTAGTTGGTCAAATAAGTCATCAATGTGTGGAAGAGGATATTTTTTCTTAATAGAAATATTTAAAAGTTATCGATAATAAATTCATAGTCTCTTTGATCCATATATCTTCATAACCATAATTATAGGTTCCTTCCAATGTGACATAATAAAGAATATTAATCCTTATCATGATTATCTTGGAGATGCTTCTTCAATAATTGAAACTCAATTTGGGCTATTTTATAAGGTGTCTTCGAAATAGGAACATCACCCGGTATGGTTTCTATTGAGAAGGAAACATCATGATTTGGTGTAAGGCCTTGTATTTATTCCATAAAAACATCATAAAACACCCGTACATTGGGTTCATTCATAATTGTGGGTTTCTCTCAACTATTTGCGATAAATAACCTTAATTTATAAGAATAATGTCCCATATGATGGATTAAATTTATACTGAAAGGTAATATTCATATTTTCCTTGATAGATAATCATAGATTGATCTGGAATTTAAAATGTGACTTTCCTTCCTTGGAAATTGATATGTGATCCATATAGAGAAATCCAATACATGCCAATAATAACATAAAATTACACTATATGAAGGATCATAATATTTTCATGAAGATTATTTCCGAAAATCATAAACTAGATAATAATTATAAACTATTGATGTGACCATAATTCTAGTAAGAGTTGTAACATGTAACTCAACATCTAATTTAGGTAATACAGTGATATCCTTATAAAATTCATAAAAAACGTGAGTGGATCCAGAATCAAATAAAATATTTTCTACTTTAGAGTTGATGATAAGTTTACCTTTCACAAATTCATTATCACACTTGATGTCACTGATAGTGATTACATGTGATATTCCTTTAACTTATTCCTTAAGGGTTTTTTTCACATCGATCATCATCAATAACCCATGGATTAGGGAATTGATTTTTAATATGCCCCATTTTTTTAAACTTGTATCATTGAAGTGTATGATGTGCATTCAGTGTGGAATTTTCTCTTTTCATATCATTGGACATATTTTTCCTACCACATCACCATTCAAATCACCGATGTCCTTTTATTCTACACATAAAATAGTTACTATCCACTTTATGAAAATTAACTCCATGTTTCATTAAAACATTGAGAATATGGGAAAACTCATATTCTTTTCAGTGTGGTCGTTAAATTTTCCTTTGAATTTTAATTTTATCTTATTATCAAACCCTTATGACTTATGGATTAATACATTCTCCATACTGACCATGATATAACATTGATCAATTTCCCCGTATCTATTGTAGTCTTTTATGGCTTATCCCCATTAGAGAATTGGTTTTAACACACTCAACAATCGATCAATTTCACTCTATCGTTGAATAATTATTCCAGAAGTGTACAATACGTGTATTTTAAAATATTTTTTTTAGGTTCCCACTTTTTATTCATCCTTTTTCTCATGTTCATGTAACTCCATATCCATCATTTTTCAAAGAATACAAGGAAAGTAATTATTGAAAATTTAGTCCTTAATCTTTTCCCATTGGATGGACCAAGTTTCATCTCTTTATCTAATATTATTGGAAAGCTTTAACCATTTACCAGCTTCTACTTCAAAAAAATATACGTCTAAGATTACATTATAATGTGCAAAACATTTTAGATCTAAAAATATCATTTGATAGGTACTGATCCATTGGTCAGCCACAAAGGGATCATCAGAACTGTTTAATGAAGGTGGATGTTACGTCACGAAGGGATCAATATAGTGTTACTCCATCCTTTTCATGTCTGGATGTACTTCATGATTCATAGATTGAGAATGATTTGTGAGCATGGATTCATGAATTTTCATTCCAGGTCTCATAACATTTGGTTTCTCATGGGGGTACAATCATTTCAATTCCCCCAAAATTCCCAATTAATGCGGTTCCATTAGGTTAAATTGATTGAATAAAACTATGAAGCATAATGTGGGGAAAACTAATCGTAATTAGAAAACAAAATAATCAAGAAGAAAATGTCAATTTAGGAAACATTAGGTTTTGTCATTGGGTTTTCATGGTCATTTCTAATACACAAGGATTGTTTCTTATATTTAGACATATCGTTAGGGTTATTAATTGGGATTTCTCATACTGGTTTTGAAAGGATATGTATATGTTTTATCTGATACCAAATATAATGGCTCATACCTTAATTATAGATTTACATTTACATTGAATAAAATTTAACACATGACGTTGCATAAACAATGTTAGGACCATATTGGTTTAGTCTATTTAGAAACTGGGAAGCATAAATAGACAGTTTATATAATTTATTCATTGTCTCCCATTTATTTCTTCATAACTAGTCTTGTTTTTTTACATATCGTACTTAATAACTTTATTCATGACCTGGGGAAGTGAAACATATGAAAAGGGTAGCTAAATTATATGTAATTTTAAATATGGGAAACATCAATAATATCATAATCATCAGAACATAACATTTGAAAATATTATCCTGTATATAAAAGATCAAAATATCATGTCTTGGGGTAAATCATAAATGTGAAATGTAATCCCATTAGTCATAAAATTTGAATTTAAATTTTATGTAATATACACATAATCATATAAAATAATTTCTTATTAATCAGGGATTGTTATCAAGACCATCATAAAAAACGAAATAAGTTATTGAATATAGTTAATTCCTCATCCAGCCATGTATTATTGAACAAAAATTCTATTCCACTCTAGTAATATTGATATGATGAGATATAAATCATTGACCAATGAATTTGAGAGAGATATAGGTCCCACCCTTATCAAAATGAAACCATTATTAAATGTTTTACAATGACATAAAAACATTCACCAGAGCATAACCTATTAAATAAAAAGGGTTTCTTAAAAGACATTGTATAATAAATGATATAAAACAAATGGATTTCCAAATTAACATCATATCATAATGCCAAATAAAATTCAGTAATAAATGGATAAAAATATAACCCTATTTAATATGTTTCATCGTTGATGGAAAATAATTTGGGGAAAACACAAAAAATTAATTCTTGTGGAAAACATCCTTTCCTCTTAAAACATTTCTTTCCTAAAAATGCCACAAAATTTCAGAAAAAAAAAATTTATGTGAAAATAACCTTGTATTCCTATAGGGTAATATTCTAGAAAATAATAAATTATGAAATCCTATAACATTTTTCATGCTGTACATGTTAAAAAAACATTTATCTTGTACTTTATATAGAAAAGTCCAAATGTACCTTGTACTATAGGGTAAACGATTCCATTCATACTTTTTAGTAAAAATTAACCAGTGGGTAAAATAGAATTTATGAAATTATAGAATGATATAAATTATATTTTCATATACATATTTAGGAAATAGGGACTCAGAAGACCAATATAACCCAATAAATAGTGATGAATAAATAGTCTCTAATAAAAGAGAGATTTGAAAATTTATCCCTTATAATAGGATAAATATGATTTGTATATATCAAAAACTATTGTATCATTATTTAAACAATGACACGAATTTATTTCATAATCATAAACAATTTATGATAACATTTATGATTATATTTTAATATTTTTATTAATTGAATTTCAATGTTACTTGTTATTCGGGTACTAACTACATTATGTTGTAATGCATTTTTTCAGATATGTTCTTATACCTATTTTTAGGTTATAGTTATATCATTTAATGAATGGTATTAGTATAATATATATCATATTTATTCATTCATTTAATTTATATAATATTTTTTAATGATTATTATTTAGAATGAATCACATCACACTACTTAGACGGTAATACGTACGTATACACAAGAGATGATATCATTACCATAATTTATGAGTGGAATTTCAGTGGATGGTTTATAATATATCATAATAAATATTATTTTATATTAATCATATATGAATTTATTAATTCAATAATTATACCCATCCATGTACCATGGTGGTGAAAAACATATTACACCACGATGTGGAGATGGTAAGACATACCTACTCACATGTGAGTATTTAGTTTTTCATAGGATGGGTAGAAGGTGGAAGTCAATAATTTCATAATAATAATAACCTCTCTGTATATAACTAATACTGGATTTATTAATTTATAAGGAAATAATTCAAGAGGTGGAAGAAGAAGAAAGATGTTTGAATGAATTGCTAAATGATATTACCTTTTCTTTAACGTGCCACCTATAAATATTCTCTAAGAGTACTAAACACATTCTTCAATGAGAACCATGACCTATAAATATTTATAGGGACGTTGATAAGGAAACTAGGTAGAGAATTTTTGATCATAAAGACTCCAAATGAAGTGACTTGTTGAGGGAGGATGTGCCCATTTATAATTGAGGTGAGGGGCACTTTTGGAGACCTCAAAAAATATAATTCATAAAAAAATAAATATGTGCATGAAAAACTCCAAAATGTACCATTTTAATATATGGGATGAGATAGGGTTTTATTATCATCATCCAATAATTTTTAGAATAGTTTTTATGACAATATATTGATATTATCTTTTGAATTAACAGTTAGTTATTATATTTAATTTTAAATTATGGTAACAAATATATCAATATTAAAATGGTAAAATATTTACTTATTTTAATTTAATTAGACAATAAATGTATATTTTTGAATATTTTACACCATATCAAAAAAATTATAAATATTAAATATTTTTTTTTTAAATAAATTTATACATCCTTATTTAGACATGATATCAAAAATTGTCAATTTTTACACTACATATTTCATGGATTTTTAGAAATATAAAAATTAGGAGTGAACATTGATACACATATTTTATTATATCCCTATTATTTTAAGGAAATAATGAAAATTCATTTTAAAAAATAATTTTTTGAAATTATATTTATCAAATTATTTTTAATAACATTTATTTGATCTTTTCATTAAAAAAATTATTTCTACCTCATTTTTTATTATTTATATAATATAATTATTTTGTAAATAAAAATAAAAAATAATGTAATATGTTGAAGATAAATACATTAGCTTATAGAATAATAATTTTAGTCAAATTTATGATATGAAAACCCCGCCATTAAAAAGGATATACTCTATCAAAACATGAATGCATCAAATGTATAATCACTTTAAGTAAAATAATATATGGGTCATAATCTCTATTATAAGCATCCAAACGGTAAATAAGTCATCTCATCGATGATTATGGTCTAGATATTCTCTACCAAAATGTTTTGGTCAGGTGTCTGGGTCTGTTTATGGTTATTAATATTTCAATAAAAATTGTTTTATTGCTTTCTCATCAATTAATATATTTATTCATCATCAAAATATAATTATTTAAGGAAATTATTCATTTAGTAAAAATTAAAAATAAATTTTAATGATAAATAAATACATTTTATCTTTAATATTTGTATTTATAAATTAATATATCTTCTATTGAATATTATTTTAAAAATAATATAATTATTAAAATTTGAGTGAGAAATATTTAACTTTTCTTTAATTAAAATAAAATAAATGACCTAATATTATCCTACTGTGTTTCAATGGTTACCATTTTCACTCATGTATATATTAGGGAAAATATGAATCATAAAATTATTTTATGAAAAGTGTTATGGTAATTTTAAAATTTTATTTTTACCATTAATTACCTTATTTACCCTTTTACCGTGTTAATAAACATTACCGATGTTAATATTATTATTGGCCAAAAATAAAATAAAGCTATTAACATAATCTGTACGTACTGATTACAAATATGGAATCAATTTCTTTAAACAAAAAACATATAAGTTGTAGTATTTAATGAAAATAAAATGTTGTTGTTAAAATGAATAAATGGGTTTTTATAAGTAAGAATAAATCAAAAGATTGAAAAGTTTATAAATATTAATTCAGTGAATAAATATTTTTGAAAACAAAAATTATATTAAATATTAAAAATATATTATAATTTTACATTGAAACTATTCAATAATATAATTTAACCATATAATTATTTTAATGAATTGAGGTATTTTCTATTAAAATTCACCTCACTAAAACTTTTCTCCAAAACATGAATGTTTTTAGAAAAATATCATATATTATTTCAACGTAAAATATTATATCCCACTTCAAAATAACATAATTACGTTTTCATAAAGAAATTATTAATGTTTCAAAATCATATTATAAAATTGGTTCTCCGTTCAAATGAGTAAAATTAATTTTTAAAAAATTAGGTTTATATACATTAAATATGGTTTTATTCATATCATATGGAAAAAATATCTATTGGATGATATAAAAATTATTTTATTAAGAATATAAAATATATATATCTCCTTAAATTAATTACCAAAATTAATTCCATCAAACATACAAATATCTAAGTTATTTAAATATATTCATAAATTATTCACTGCTAATGAATTCACAATGAATTTTCATAAGTTAGTAATATTTATTAAGGATAACCTAACGACAATGATATATCGTTAATTTAATAATAAGGGAATGTAATAGTTTTTTTAAACACATGATTTCAAGCACATAAAGGTATTTATGAATAAAAAATATTTATAGAAAATATTTCATAAAAACATCCGGGTGTTACAAATTTGGTGTTGTTTGTGCAGGGGATTTTGGAACACGTATGCATGATGCCAAACCTACTCTAGGGAGCTCTTCACTGAGTCATATTTTTTCATATATATTATGAAATTTTTGTTAGTGTCTTATATAGTGCATTAGAAGAATGTTAATAACTCTCTGTCATTTACTATACATAAGTATTAGACTAATAAACTGTGATTAGATCACTAATTTTGTATTATCGTTTATCAATGGATTTAAATATTTCCATATATAGATTAATATTTTCAATAGTTTTCCATGTTTATCATCCTCAGGGAGATTTTATTTTGGTCAAATCATTGTTTCTCAATAATCCATTTGATAATATACTTAATAATAAGAGAACTTGTGTGATAGAGTGTTATTGCAACAATAGTTCAAACTGAAATTAAATATGGGATAATCTCCAATATCAATTGATATTTATTTTTCAAGATGTCAATTTATAGGTTACTAAATGTCTTTTTAAATTTCATACCGACATTAAACTTGAAAGATCGTTTCATTTTATGTTTTTTTAATTCAAGAAAGAATTATCATCATACAAACTTCCAAAATTAGTTACAAATATTTTTTCAGGTATCCAACATTGGGATTTAATTGAATTTTGTTTTAAATACATGCTGGTTTTCATGATGGTAAAATCTTGGTGGTTGGATTATCACATGGAGATGATTTATATATAGAGACGATGGTTTCATAATGTCATATATACTGACGGTGAAGTTATAAATGCCCAAAATTATGGTTATGGTCGTAACCAAATTCTTGAAATGACATTAACTAAACATTGATGAGATTTTTAGGTTTTAAGATCAATTGACAAGGAGGGAGTGTGATCAATTACCTATGTTAAATAGGAGTGGTTCACAGAAGTAGGGTGGATTCTTGGTAACATTCCAGGAGATTGAGGTCACTAGAAGAAAATACAATGGTCTAATAATCCCATTAATAATTTTTAATGCATTGAAATTTCTTCATATGGTTGGTTAAAAATATATTAATAATGTTTTCTACTGGGGTCGGTCTAGGGCTCATCATTATACAGATTGAATCATTTGTTTATTTTTCAGTCAAATCTTATTGAAACATAGACATGACATTATAAAACATTGACTTTCAATGTTTTGGTCAATTCATTAGTTTCATGACCACAACTTAACATGGTAATTTTATTTTTCTTATTTGTATTGTAGTCACATGGAGTATATGTTTGGCAGTGTCACTACTTTTATATTTTCTTTACATTAACTAATTTTATAAAAATAAATATAGATATTTTAAAATTAAAATTTATAACATGAATATTAGAATATAAATTCCTTTAAATAATTATATATTAAATTAGTATATGGATTTCACTCAATTAAAAAAATGTATAAATAATTAAAAGTCAATATTAATCCCAATTAACCATTATATTATACCTTACATCCAAAATTTAATAGAACTGTTGGGATAAAATCTCTCATGGTGACCTCCTTGTATGATTTAGGGGAGATTGTGTTTGTGTAAATTTCCAGATAACCATGAATGAGTACTGTTGGTTCTTGCTGAATACAAGTTTTTAAGGTGGTATAGTTTACTAGTGTTTTCCTTATTTTTTGTCCCCAAAATCATGATTTTTTTTGAAACGTGTTCTATATATGAGTGATAAATATAATGAATGGAAAATGAAATCAAAAAATGTAGGGACAACATGTAATTGGATATAAATCAAATATCATGTATCAGGAATGGTACATAGTCCATGATGTCTATTTGGCTGATTGAATTTGTGGTACATAGAATGGTTCACAGATTTGGTACATGAAATACTTGTGGTATGCAAGATGGATCAACATTCTCCAAAATGAGGCGGTGATTTAAGATACCACACAGTTCATAGTTTATGAAAATGTGATAGTGGTTTGGGTAGTTGTGAAGCACAAAAAAAATATGCTGAAACTTTTGGAAGAATGATTCACAGGAGAAGCAGTATGTGTTTGAGGTGGTACCACATTGAATATATGGAAAATATATAATTAAAAGATTTTTTAGATCTTTTTTATTATATAAATATTGATAATACCATTATTAAAGAGTGTTATTTTCATAAGAAATCATCTTTTCTCTGGGAATTTTGTGATGTCTGAATGGGGTTGAAGATGAAGAATTCTGTGAATGGTGAAATGTTTAATTTAGAATACGTTACTCTGAAAGATTTTATGTGGGAATATATCCCACAAAATACAAGATATGTAGAGGAGAAATATACAGTTTGAAGTGGAGGGGGACATGGTTCATTGAGGAGAGCAGGTCTGAAAAAGTAGATGTAATTCTAGGATGAGAGTTGGTTCACAGAAGCAGAGACATGCAGAAGTTGAGGAAGTTTTCCAAATCAGTGGTCCGCAATGAATATGTGATCTGTAGTACATAGAAGAGGTAATCGACATAGTATACCCACTATTTAATATGCAGAATAGGCATGGTGGTTCTCAAAAAGCTCAAGGAAGATTTGAAAATCTCAAAAACAGTTCGTAAAAGTAATTTTCACTAACCTAATAGTCCATATATAAATTTATTTCATCTATGGGTGAAAAAATAACATCAATAGATTTTCTACCTATAATTTATGATACATTATATATTGAAACTGAAGGGACCAAAATTTCAATAAAACATGATTTGGTCCGTTCAAAGAGTAGTGAGTGAAGGAAGAAGAAGATGGTGATCATTCCCACTGATAGTGATTTATAAGGAGAGACATTTGGAGAAGCACTTATGAATGAATTTATAAGACCCTAATCCTTTAAAGGGAGTGAGTCAGGTCATAAGAGATCTATCCCAAACATTGTAATATTTAGTGATCTTTAGTGGGCATGGTACATTATCACATTATCTTTGTATACTACTTGGCCGAATCCCAATGTGGGTGAAGAAATTTAAATCACTATATAAATTCCCTGATATCATTACTATAGGGGAAAGAGTAAATGTGTTTTTTTTATGAATGAATCCTGATCTTAAGGGGTTGTTGTTTTAATACATCTTACCATTATTCAGCCCACACCCCTCCTCTAAGGGTATTTGGCCTAGTAGACGTAACAATTAGTATTAGAGGGAACCGTTCAAAGTCAATGGATATCTCTTAGTGGAATAAATATATGTTGTCAATCACAACGTTTTTCCAATATTTGATGGGAATAATTTCCACCTATGGATGAATTAGATGTAGCTCTACATCTAGTCGTTATAAAAGGGTGTTTCTATAGTATTTATGCCAAGAATATTATATGATATTAATAGTGGTATTTTATCAGAAGATAGAAGAATGTACTTAGATTATGATGCTAAAGGAATTAGTTATTTAGATGGATCCGTATAAAATTCAATTTATATAATGTTGATTTCATGTAAAACATCAGATGAAATGTTGGAAAATTGTTAAATATTTATGAGGGAGACTCATAAGTTTGAGAATAAAAGATGTAAATTTTATGTAACATGTATTTGGATCACTTAATGAACCCCAATAATCTTGTTGATGAATTCATTGATTGGGTAATGTTTATTTTTGAAAACATGAAGGGTCATAGTAAGGTCAACGAAGATATAAATATTGTTAAGCATATATTCCGGAAAAATCAAATTCAGTTTAATCTAAATGTATAAGTATTGGATGATAGATATATGAATGAGTCAACATTGGATAACATGCATTGTACTATTATAGTATATTAATTTAGAAATATTGATAAAAATTATGAGGAAAATGGTAAATCTAAATATGTGGTATTCTACTTCATGATGAATATCTCTATTGAAATTGAAAGGAAGAAGATTGTTTGGATGATTTCAGGTTTTTTATATACTCAAACTAGCAAAGAAGGAGGGGAATGGTTAATGGTAAAACTCATATTGCATTTTTCTTATGTGGAAATATTGAACATTATTAATTTACGGGTCCTAATAATATTGAAGATGAAGATGAAGATAGTAATGGAATTCCCCAAATAAATTCATCATCGAATGATAATGTTAAAAGAATTTCTATGATAATTTTATTTAGAAGAACGAATATTATTTCAAAAGAAAATTAAAGATATGATGAATACAAGGAAGAAACATTGGAGGAATACATGGTTCGTAATGTAAATTATTTGGGGGAAATTCTAAAAAATTCCTTAATAAGTGAAGAAATATACAATTAAGAAGAATAAATTGAGGGAATTTTTCATCTTTAGGTAGAATTAAAAGCTGCTCTTTAAGAGATATATGGTCAGAGAGCCAATAGAATAATGTTAATAAACTTGTTCATGATGCCAAAATTTATATACAGAGGCATGAAGAAGAGAATTTTGAGCCAAATGAAGAAATTGAAAAACAGAATTCATCGATATACGAAATATCAGAAAAGGTGATTGAGTACAAAATTAAAATTGAATAATATAGAAGAGAGGTTGATACTTTTGACTGAAACTAGAAAATATAGAATTAAATGTATTGATTTCCTCGAAGAAGAAGTCATTGGCTGGTGAAAACGTTTTAAAAATCATGAAAAACTGTTCAATCATACGAAAAACATAACAAAATAGATAAAAATTGCGCAGAAAAAGATGAATTTTAAGTATAGTTGTCAAGAATAATAGAAGAAACATTAAATCAAAATGATATGTCTAGTATATGACTTGATTTAGAACATATAATAGTAATTGATGAAGTCATTCCACAAGCATCCACGTTGAGAGAAATGATTGGTTAGTATATGATGCAAAATTTAAAGATTCTGAGTACCCATGGGACAACAAGTGGTATAGTATTTCAGTACTATAAGGCACTCTAAGTAAGACTATATTCTTGTGAAAATATGGGAAAATAAAAAAAATAATTTTTCCATATAAAAGTGGCAACAAAGGGAACCTGACTAAGAGAGGTAGTCATATAGAGTTCAATTTTGCAGGTCATCATTTGATGGTAATGATTTCATGTGAAAAGGATTCAGAAAAATGGTAAGATATTTGTCGTTAACAAAATAGGGGAATTTGCTGATGATGATTGAAGATGTTTATAAGTTGCAGAAAAATGATTCATCAAAAGAGATGGGAATGAAAAATTTCTTTACAAATCTACAAGATGGTGTTGGAATGTCATATTCTGTTAAATTTCAAATGTATCAATCCCTAAAATTTTTGGACTTAGAAACAGGGATAAAATTGAAAAGATCCTAGAAGGAAGTGGTTTTATAAATTTTTTTTCTATGAAACATATTTCACTGGGATATAGATCATTGATATTGGAAGCACCTCCCATATGTTAGAAATCATGGATCTGGTGACAGGAATTAGGTACAAAAATAGGGTAACATATGGTTTGATATAATGAAGAATCAATACTTTTTTCATTGGGAAATCAATTTTTTTGGGAAAATTCATGATACATGAAGATATATTGGTTTTTGAAGTTCATTATCACAATATGTTAGTTTTATGTCAATTTTGGGGCATAGGAAAGTCCATAAGCATTTCCAGGATATAATGTATCATCACCGAAAAATATGGTGTTGTTGTGTTGTAGGAATTTCATACATATGGGAACTCTATCTTGTGGGTGGATCAGAAGAAATGTTCATTCTATCTGTGTAAGAAAAAAAATAGGTGTGGCATAAGCATCTTGTCCATGTTATCCTAACTTCCTTGGAACATCTGGTGAAATTTGATAAATCTTGATATTTCCACTGATTATAACAAGATCATACACATTTGTGTGATACCAATAAACAAGGGATGATCATACTAAATACATATAATGAAAAATATAAAAAGTTAACAAGATTTATTATGTTTTTTCATATTGATGTTTGTGGACCAATATCACTAAGATATCTTGATGAGATGAAATATTATGTTTTCTTCAGTGATGATTACTATATAATTGAATAAGTATTAATTATTACCCCATGTATGGGATGTTAAGTGAAATTAAAAGATATTGAGGGGAAGTTGAAAAGCTGATAGTTTAAAAAATATTGATGATATGAATAGATGATGGAATATATATCATAATTAGCCTTGAGAAGGATTATATCATGAATGCTGGGATGAGTCATCAGGTTGTATTGGAAAGATCTCCACAGTAGAATGTATTAGTTGATAGAATAATTAGGTTTTTCAAAAACATGGAAAGAACAATGTTCATTGAGAACATCCTTCTGGATAAATTTTGGAAAGTAGTCATGATGAAGGAAGTATAAACATCAAGTAGAGTATTACTATGCCGGAAAGAATAAAAAAATCCTTATGAGCAATGGTATGGAAAGAAAACAACATTTAATTACTTTCAAATCATATAAATTAACTATTTCCTTATCAATAAATAGAAACACATGATGTTTTAATCTTGTAGAGATTAATTGATATTTCATGGCTACTCAATGAAAATAAATGAATATAAAATATTCAACAATAGGATATAAATGAATGTTGAAATCCATGTAGTAATGATGGTTGAGAATTAGAATAACATTCATCGAATACATGATCAATATTAGGATGATAGTCATAAAGAAATAAGCAGATCAATGGATTCTCTAGTTGTAGATGCTGATTTAGAAGAATACTTAGATGATCAGAAATATGATCAACCCTCAGTATCTACACAATGAAAGAAGAGAAGAGAAGAGATTTATAGATATAAAATAATTTCCAATCAGATATATCCAAAGAAGAAAAGGAGTATAAAGACTCTATAAATACATTAAAGAAATCACTTATATATCCTAAATGTTTTTACGAAGCAGCTGGTGATGACATTTGGGTTAATGATATTAAGGAAGATCCTGACAAAATTGAGAAAAATAAGACATGTGAGATTCTTTAGAGACCAAACGATAAGAATTTCATCGGGATGAAATGGGTCTTTCATAACAAGATGATTGAAGATGATGTAGTGATTCAAAACCATGAGTGACTAGTGTGAAAAAGTTACTCCAAAATATATGTAATCTATGCATATAAATCATAATCACATGTTTCAAGGTTAGAGATAATAATATTATTCAAGGCTACATTAGTGAAAATATGGTTCTATGTGTTCCAGATGAATGTCAAACTCATAATATCAAAATTGTGTTGTGGAATAATAATTTAATATTTGAGAATCCAAATGGTTTTCTAATTCAGGAAGACGAGAACAAATTTTATCAGCTAATGAATGCTTTATATGGTTTTAAGAAAGAATCAAGAGCATGATATTCAATGATAGATTGATTTATGATGAATATTGGATTTTAAATGTGGTGGAGTTTATTACAATATATATTTCAACAATGATAGTAATCAAAAAAAGATTTCTTTGGTATATATCGATGACATAATCTTTGGAGTATTAAATGATGCACAGTGGAAACAATATTATGACATCATGAAAAACTGAGTTTTAAATTACAGTGAATGGTGAGATTTTATTTTTATTTGGTTTATTGATAATAGAAGGAAAGAATTGTAATATCATTTCTCAATATAAATCATCCAAGGAAGTTTGGAGAGGAATTGGAATGGATAATTCCAAGGATCTGACGACTCTGGAGGCAAAATGAATCAAACTATCAAGGGATGATAAATTAAATATAAGTAATTTTAAAGAATACATGAAAACTATTGGTAGTCTGCAGTATGTGAAAATAATGAGACCATATTCTATTTTTTCCACATGTTAAGAAACATGGTATCAATGTATTCACAAGGAAATCCACATACATGAAATAAAAAATAATACATTTGTAAATCAAGTTAAATGTTGATTTTAGTTTGTTGTATAATGAAAAATCATATTATGAGTTATTGGTATATAAAGGTGTAGATTGGTCTGGATCAATAAATGACTGGAAATCAGCACCAGGAGGTTCTTTTTATCATTGTGGGGTTTTCATTTCAATTTTAAGAATGAAAAATATATAATTTCTTTAAGCACCACTAAAGATGTGTATATTGTGGAAACTCAAGCATGTATACAACTAGAGTGGATGATAATGAAGATTTATGATATGGGAGTTGAAGTGAGGTCTCTGATAAGAATCCATTAGGATAATTCATTTTCAATAAATCATAGAAAAATACTGGTCAAACTCTCAAGAAAATAGAACAATGAAATAAAATATCAATTTTTGAAGGAGATGGTTGAGAATAGTCTTTTGAAGTTGGAGTACGGGCCTACAGAACAAAAAGATGTAGATATTCCAACAAATGCCTTACCCAAATATGAATTTTAAAGGAATCAATAGGATTTGGGAGTCTATTCAACTCCCCACAGTTGAAAAGGTTGTGATTCAGTTTTCCCACTCCCTAAAGTATGGGGAGCTTTCCAATAATGTTCTAATATGTGTTATTTACCATGTTTTAGTCTCTAATGGAATGGAATTCATGATAAATGATAAGGGGAAGAAATTGTGTATATTAAAGGGAGAAACTGAATTAGTGAAGACGTAGGAAGAACATATTATGTGTTGTAGCGATATAGAGGGATTTAATTCTTTTAATGGGAGTTGTGATATATGGTGAGTATTAAATCTGATGATGTTTTACATGATAAATCAAAGGATACATGTCATTATAGTTTCAGTTCATTATTAAAGGATAAGAGTAGTATTGGAATGGAATAATGTGATTATATTGAATAAATTTGCATTATAATAAATTTTCTCATCCGAGAAAGTATCATGTAGGCTTAATGTATGTTTTTAGTAAATACTTGATTCCTATGTTAATCACATGAAACCAATGCTGATATATGTTGGTAGATGCTTTAATGGTATATCAACTTTATAAAAGTGGTCATCAAACCCAATGGAGATAATTATTGATAAAAATTCCTCAATGTGTCCTATTGGTATATTTTGGGTGAGATTGTGATTGTTGACATAGCTAGATGACTATGAATGTGAATATTTGGTGTTTTTTGAAGACATGAATTTCATGTGGTGTAGTTTAACTAGGTTTTCCATATTTTTGGCCCTAAAAAAAGTTATTTATTGATAAATAAATGATTTCTACATATGAGTGAATGAGGTGAGGAGTGGAAAAGGAATTAGGAAATAAAACAGAACCATGTATAAATGAACACAAATCATATACCATGTACATGGAATTTTATGGGGACCATGATGTATGCTTTGTGAATTTCAAAGGTGGTACGTCGAATGGT
The DNA here is from genome assembly GCA_963277665.1 of Viscum album. Classification (NCBI taxonomy): domain Eukaryota; kingdom Viridiplantae; phylum Streptophyta; class Magnoliopsida; order Santalales; family Viscaceae; genus Viscum; species Viscum album. Next base: position 1,899,944,108 of record OY728130.1, on the reverse strand, counting down.
TTACGGATAAGGAAGAGTTTACAGATACGGTATGTTGAAAGATCACGGTAATCAGGATGGATATCCATTCACAAAAAGAGGTGGTGATTTGATAATATATACGTGGCATCATACATGAAAATTTGACTTTTATTTGGTTAAACATTAAAGATGAATGACAGTATGCAGACCACATATGGAAGAACATTTCGTGCGAGAAGCAGTACATGGTGGTGGTCGTACCACATGAAATATTTAGTAAATATTATATTTTCATATTTTGATGATCTATTTGAATATAAAATGATTGATAATCATATAATTAATAAGTGTAATTTTCATAAGAAAACATATTTTCTCTATGAATTTGGTGAAGCCGGATAGGGGTTCCTAAGGAAGAATTCTGGGATGGGTGAATGTATCCCCCAAAATCAATTCTGTTGAAGGTTTTTGAGGGATACTATTGCCCAAAAAAGACACGATATGTGGAGGAGGAAGATGCAATTTATATAGGAGGAAGGAAAAGTACACGAAAAAGAGATGTTCCACTAGAATAAGAGGTAGTTCATGGATTATAGATGTTTTTTAGATGTGAAGATATTCTGTGATGTTGGGATGGTACATGGAGGGAGTACACATCTACAAATGTTGAGTAGGTTCATATAATAGGTGCCTATAGAGAATATTCTTTACACGCTATATGGATGATCCAATCCGCATTGTATACCAACTGCGCCATATACAAAATAGGGATGGTGTTTCATAGAAGGCTCAAAGAATATTGAAAAATCTCAAAACTTGTATACAAATGTAATTAATGCTAACCAAACTGTACATGGAAAAGTGTATGTAATGTACGAGTGAAATGGGACTTCAATAGAGCATATAACTATATTTTAGGATGAGTTATCTCATTAAAATGAAGGGATTTACATGTCCATAAAATATCAGTGGATCCCTTCCACGATCAGTGAGTGAAAGAAGAAGAAGATGGTAGAATTTCCTATCTATAGTGAGCCAGAGGAAGATACAACAAGAGTAAATCTTGAGAATGCATTGAGTAAACCCTAAAACAAGCCATGGAAGTGAGATTGGGAATATAATATCTTTACAGAACCTAATAACTAGCTATTATAATTAGTTTATTTTTTATTTCAACACATTACAATTTTATTATGCTTAGACGTAGACCAGTGAGGGTGAACCAAGTAAAATAATTTTTTCATGTTCATGATTTCATTACTATAGGATAAATGAAGAAGTGTGTTTTGTTTAATGATGAATCAATACTTAAAGGTGATGTATTTTTTAATCATTCATGCCCTAATTCACCTCCTCTATCAATGTATTCAGCCTAACAGACCTTATAAGAATAATTAAAATAAAAAATTATAACCACTGTATGGATTCATGAATAATTTCAAAATTGAATAAATCACTATAAATCAATATTTGAAGTCATTTTTTTAGGAATTATAGAATTATCCAATATGAAAAGAATGAATGACTAGCCTAGGTTTTTTTTTGCATAATGAAATGATTCAAAATCAAAATAATTAAAAAAATACATATTCAGGATCAAATATCTCCCAATCACTTGAAATATAGTACACTTTATTAAAACCATGAATTTCAAAATTCAAGAATATTATGAAAAAGTTTTTCCTGTCAGATATCATATTCAAAAAAAATAAACATTAAATCACATGTCTCTATATGTTGTATATTATCATTTATCTTTAATAATTCAATTACCATCCTCAATTTAATACTATCAATATTTCTAAGTGTAGGAGGGGGAAAATATTACATAAATGCAATCAAAATTTTATAAATACTTACTTTAATCTTCCTATTATCTTATGTTCATTAAACAATGTTTGAATTTCTTCTTCATGATTATATCTAAATTGAATTTCTTATAGGTCGTGTTCCTCGTATTTATATTGGGTATGTATTAACATTATATTAATAACTTACATTTTCACCGTGAGTCACATTATAATAAAATCACAACTATGTCTGTGCAAAGCATAGTGAAAAATGACTTATTTAAATTAATCAAATTGAATTTACTCACACAACCAGTGACTAATTTCTTATAGATTCATATTGGGGTATCAATTTTAAATTATATATTATATTCAAATGAATTATATAAAAAAAATTTATATGGATCAGTTATTTTTATATTTCATGGAGGCCATGTTACCTCCATTTAATTCAAAAAATCTAGACACTTAATTTCATAATCCTGATTCCACAATGATCATTTCTTTCAATATCATTGTCCATGTATTAAGACCAAATTTTCATTATTGAAACAGATAAATCCCTATTTATCCATATTTCTATCACATTTTAAGAAATACTTAAATCCTTCCACAATATATTAGTGTTAGTTATAGTATAGAAACAATAATGTTTAATTAATATTGTAATTACAATACTAAAAACCATAAAAATATCAATGCATATCGTTTACCACTTGAAAAATTTATTATGATCTATCTATGTTCATTTTATATTATTTTTTTTACAGATTATATATAAATTAGAAACATTCACAAAATGGATCGATCCCATCATCCCTACATAATCATCACTACCTTTCTATATTCAATCAGACATGCATACAAATTACAACGAATAAACAGTGTAAGCACATAGGTAAAACATGATATTACATGACGAATATATGTATAAGCTAAGATAATTCCATTATTTAATTATATATAAAAGGAGAGAAACTCTTATTTTATTTTTATTTTGGAAAAACATAAAAAAAAATTAAATAAATGACATTTAATTAACCTGAAAATAGACAAATAATGAGAGGCGATAATATTATCGATAGTTTCCCTCCAAAGATGGTCTATAATTATATTTTAAAAAACTATATAGTCCTATTATTATCCTGAACTATATAAAGGATGGGGTATATGTGATTTAAATCGCCACATCATCTTTCCTTTAGTGCAAGAATACAACACATTCATTTGGATATCCCCATGAGGAGAGTTTTTCTTTTTTCAACCTCTTTAGAATTGTGGTGTGTTAAGATAGGTGTGGATTGAATGATAATGTAAGGGTTATCCTTAGAATCAATAATATGTATTGTGGAATTTTTCTCAAGTATATCCTCTATTAACTTTTCTCCACTATAAACTCAATGAATGATTGTAAATAATTTAGGATGAATGAAATATTAGCTATTTCAGTGTAGGTCAACATTATCCATATCATAGGTTGTATAGTTAACATAAATTTCTTTGTGTGAGATCCTTTGTAATTCATCTTCTACCACACGTCCCTCTATTTGATATTCACATTTATATTGGGTGAGTAGTTTATTCATTATATGTTATGTAGCATCATCATCATTTTCATCAACATCATGGGTGTACTTGTTTTAATTTTTCAATGGTGGTTTTACACATTAACCCTTAATATGATTACGATGTTGTTCTATAAATTATTTCCATCCCCTTGTGTAAAGTATAATATAGTGAATTTTAGTAGTTTTCAAACGTAGAACTGATCTATTATTTATCATCATCCTCATCTAATGGCCTGAAGGCCTTCATTTTTTATTGATTTTGATAATACTTCTTTAAAGGGCTAAGGTGGAACCCTTAGAAGGATTGTAGGAAAAATTATAACATCTCCCATAGGACATAGTGGAATTTATTTATTTTAGGCTTGAAACATTACATACAACCTAGTCTAAATACTTTCAACTTCTCCTCCCAAATATCTTCATCGTGAAATCACCTATCCACCTTTGCATGGATGTTTGGCCAGGATTTCCTATGGATTCATAGGATTGAACTGATTGTAGGTGTCATACCCTCTCATTCATTCAATATATTTAGCTTCTGATATGGTTAAATCTCTTTTCTTCTCCTCCTTCTAAAGCTTGTTCCTTATAGGTTGTCTTGTTTGAATCTGCACATAAAGGGTCCTGAAGGCCTTGTAGGTTGTTTGGTTTTTTGTTTGTCTTGTTTAGCATTAGTTTCTCATGTGATATCTAAAAAACTGAATGATTAATAAGTATATTTAATTAATCTCAATTCAAATATTTCTTCTCCATTTGATGGAATATTATGTTCTGGTTCATCAACTAATGACACTCTCTATTCATCAATTAATCATTTATAATTTTTTTTTCACATATGAGGCCATCAGTCATATTATGATGAGTTAATTTTCAATATATTTACCTATGTAATTTCAATTCAACATTGGTTATATAATAGAAATAAGCCTATGGATATTTTCTATCAGTAGGTGATGATCAATTTTTGTTGTATTTTGATTTCAAATTTTCAAAGAAAAAAATTATATATTAATAGAAAAACAAAATCAATTATTCTACCTAACCCCTGAGAATTTTTTTTATTTTTGTGAGGTTTTTTTCGGAGCCACTCATAAATAATTTCTAAAATTATAATGAAATCTAGTGGGGATGGACATGAATAATTCCCAAGGAGTAATAGAATAGATATGTGTTTCTCTCTATCACTTATTTCATTTCATTAGCTTTATAATTTTATTTGAACATATGATACAATGGATGTGGGAGTTTTTTGTTTGTTTGAGTGTGAAAGATAATTGAAATATTGTTGTAAAAAGTCATGCAAAGTATTTTATTCAAATGTAGATAGTCTTGGGTGAAATAAAAAATGGATTTATTTCTTTATACATTATCATTATCATCAAAATAATATTTCAAAATCATTCACTGAATTCACCTATCTATCAAAATTATGAGACAAATTAAACATGGAAGATCTCATTATACATTCACTTTTCAACACCTCTATAGTGTTATATTATCACGGTTCCACAATTGTAAACAATACTCTATCCATTTCCATGATATGAGTGTATTTTATTATTTCAATAATCTATGTAACTCACTCGGTAGTTTCTGTGTACCAAATGATGGCTGGGGTAATGATTTGATAATTTTTAGAACATAGTAGAAAATTTGAAGAGAATATGGGAACATCCACTGACATCCATTTTATTCTCCACTAGAAAACCGATTAAAATTATGAATTAAATAATTGATATTTTGGGAACATAAATGGTCTTGTAATCTTCCTTTATGACTAAGCATCATGTTATTCTTTGATGGTAATGGATGTGAGTGTTCAGGATTATAGATCATATGAAAATAAAAAATTATAGGATAATATAGTGAAAGTTATATGTAAAACATAGGAACAAAATAGAACTAAATTGTAATTAGAAGAAAAAAAGAATTACAGTGGAACCATAGTTATACCCAACAGATACTGATTACATTGTAAAATGGGGATGGTGATTTATTTATATGCATTATATATTAATCATTATTCTTCATTCATATTTTTGTAATTGATCAGTGATCTTCACATTAATCCAATTGATTCTATGTGTTATGATTTAGGTTCATGATTTAGAGGATAATTTTTTTACTTTACCCATTAAGGAAATTCATTCAACAATCATGCTTTGTAGACCATAGAACAAAAAAGAAACTAACTAACGTGTTTTGATTCATTCTACTGTTATGGAAATCACATATATATATATATGATTCCATATGAAGAACATAAATGACGAACATGATGGATATTATTTATTGCAATAAGAGAGGCTGGACTGGGCGTATGATACTAAAAAGTTTTTCTGGATTAGATTTGATTAGGAAATCCAACTTCAACTAGTTAAATTGGTTCAATATGTTTCTACTAGATCTGGGACTTGTCATGGAGATTGATTTTCATCAGTTTGGGTCGGGATATCTTCACCAGTTCATTTGTTTCTCATATTTAAATTGCAACTGTTGAATTTCATTAGGATCAACCTCGATGTAAAAGGGACAGAAAAAGTTTTTCATCAAAATTTATGAGCTCTCATGTTTTAATATTATAAATTTTTCCAAGCAAGCATGACAACCTAGACTGATATTTGTATTGTTGAAATGGTTTTAGTGGTTTTTATGGGATTTGGGATTACACATACTGGGGTCCGAGGAAGCGTTGGTGATCTATTCACTATGAAATATTTATGCATAATATAGTGTGTACAGTTCTTCAGGGTGATAGATGATGTATTATTTGTATGATGAGGCCACGTTATCATTATCTCTACTCTTAAACTAGATAAATTCCAATAAAAATTCCACCAATCAAGAATGATCCTTCATTGTTCAATACAAATGAGACCCGCTCATCATCAATAATTTTGATTGTTGGCCTTGGTTTTCATCAACACTATGCTAGTAGAATATGGGTGGAATCTTTACCCCATATCTATTTTTTCATCCTGTACATCTAATTTTCTATTTCGTTAGTATATGATTTTCCTGAATTAAAATATATTATTAAAATATATGTATGAAATCATTTAATTAAATAAATTTGTAAATAATGTATGTATTTCATCTAATTCTATTATTTATAAAACCCTAAAAAATATTTATTTATCCCAATAAAAAGTAATATTAAAAATTAAATCCATAATTTTTAATATAAAAAAATTTTAAATTTAAATATTATTCTATGAATTCAAAATTAGTTTCAAAATTGAATAAATCAGTAAACATAATCATTTTCAGAAATATTTCATGACATCTAAAATTTTCCATTATGAAAGAGATTATTATTTACACAGTTTTTCTATTTAATGGAGGATTCAGAATGAAGAATATTTACTTTTAAAAAAATTATGAGATCACCTAACCAATAGTGAATATTCAATTAATAAACATATCTCATGGATGATACAAAAATAAAATGAAAATCTTGCGGTGGATGAGGAAAAAATAATATCAAACTCGTTTACTTGATGGCATACCACCTATAAGTTACTCTTATTCGATGATACAAAAAAACCATATCAATCTCTAGGTGAAATATGTACCACTATCATAAAACCTCAAGTGGTTGATGCACCAAAAAAATATCAAGGGTGTATTCGATAACAATACAATAAACCTCTTTGTGGATAAGGAATCACAAATACATCAACTTCATACTGAATGATGGATCAGGGACTTGATAGTATTGGATGAGATAAAAACTAATATAATGTAGAATGATAGATTTAAAATAAAGTCACAATAAAAGTGCATAATTTTTCAATTATATAAAATATATGTTTTACATATTCATTTATTGTTTAATTAAATATTTCTCTAAAAGAAATTCGCTACTCGAAGTATCATACCTACATTTAATTTCTATTACATAACATAATCATATGTTCTCCCCTGTCAAGATGTGTTATAAGAAAACATAATTGGTTCTTATGTTAATATCCTAAGGTATAATCACCATATCCCTGAGGTAAAATATCTAAACATTACACCAATGTAATTCAATCATCCTTAATAATGGTTATGATAAACACCATTTTCATGACCCCTGAAAGACCTAACGGATCTAACCCTCTTTGAGAGAAAAAATATTAAGATTTATAATAGTCTATTCACACAGAATTTTATAAAACATCATTTTACAGAAGATAATATAACCTTAAAATTTAATGTGATATATGAGGACCACCTTCCTATACATATAATGGTCCTACTCATTCAATATAATTAATTAATTCAAAACAAAATGTGATTACTCTTAAAAACATCAAAAAAAATCATTAAATTTAGAATAACTTGTTTTATGTGGTGAAATAATGAAGAACCCCAAGAACATGGGAGGGGGGGTATTCTATAGACACTCATATTATTATAACAAAATAAACAAGTCGTGGATCTAATAACTAATAGAGAGTATCAACCACATAGTGGGTAATAATGAGTTGGAGTTATTAGGGAGACCTGTGTTTAAAAAAATTGTAACGCCCCGACCCCAGCTACCCAGAGTCGGTGCATTACTTCGTAACATTGGCATGATCACAAGAAAGATCAAATCCCGAAAGACCGATTGGTTTAGTAGCCTTAGAAACAGTAGATATAATCATAAAGTTTTACATTACATTTCAAAGTGAAAAACTACTACAACAACAAAGTCTTCATATCCACACTATTAACCTCTCATAATATCCCTGCAAGTCATTCATAATTTACTTCTTCACTACCTGGGAAAAATAAAACATAGAAAAGGGGTGAGCTCAAATGCCCAGTAAGGACAACAATATAGCGGAAACTTTCATAAATGAGACTAAACATTTAAGGCAATGTATAACTAAAACAAAAGCCTTTTAAACATGAACATTCAACATGGTATGGCATAAATAAAATGAAATAATGCCATTTACTTATTCACATGGATATTCTACTAATCGAATAATCACAGGCAAAAATCAATAACCACTTTCATAATGTTGGAATGCATAATGCCAGACTATCATAACCACATAGCCAAGGCCTCGTGCCAAGACTACAAATAAGATTTTGTCAAGGCCTTGTGCCAAGACACTAGTTTGTCTCATGAGACCTACTGATGCATCGAGGAGCTATAGCGGGCTCCACCCGTCACTTATTAAGTCCAATGCATTCCCATATGAAAAGGTTTAAACATAACATAAACATTCGTATTAAAACTAGCATACGAAATGTCAATAATTTCACCATAAACTATGAATGGTATAAAAATAGCACATCCACAGTCAAACATATCACAAAACCTTCAATACAATATAGAAGTTTTGTATCATAATAAATCAACTTCAAATAATCTTAAAATCCATCAAAGGATGTTGACATAGATGAAATCAAAATTCTTTTTAAAGAAGTATCTCCTTTTATTTTGAAATCATTTAAGATCCATATAAAATAAAACACATTCTTTGAAAATATTCTTATAAGCTTGTATGGAAAGCTTCGACGATTTTATTACGGCGGAAAATAACCGCACCCGCCGTATAAGTTAAAAAAAACATTATTACCTCAATTCTGTCGAAAAGGTTAAAAAGGACCTTGTTTTGAAAACGACGGAAAGATTCCTTTATAAACCTCTTATAAAAAGTCAAACAAGGGTATAAATGACTTTAACCCATATTCTTGTAAAAAATGTTTTGAAATACATTTTGAAGGAACATGGATGTGGATGATAACGAGATCCCAATAGATTATTACGTATAAACAACCTCAGATAATGAAGAGATTGTGAAATAAACCCTTACCTTGTACTTTTCCTTTGTTGGGGTATGTTAACCTCCTGTATAATGGTGAAATAATTGTTATTAAATTATACAAGAATCATGTACATTAATATGATATCATATATGATCTTTTAACATTGCTTTATTAATAATATCTTAGTATTATCGTCGTTTCGGGTGATAATCAATTCGTTCTTCTTAAATGTTTGGTTACGTAAGACATGTTTGTAATGGATATATTATATCTTATTCATAATCAGAATGATATTAACATTATTTTTAACCCTAAAATGAGAATAATACTTGAATGGATATGATGGAGAATGAATCTTATCGCGTTCGTGGAGACGGTAGTCCGTACGTACGCACGAACGCTACTTCCATTTAATTTTCATTTTAAAAGAATAAAATCCAAATGATACATAGGTATATTACTATTCCAGTATAATATAATATTTTATATATGTTACTTAAGTTCATTAACATCATCCTTTATACGTTCCATGTGTGGTATGAACGAGTCATATCATTTTAAAGGGGCGGTAGTCCGCACTTCCTCAAATGAAATTATCGTATGTATATACAACATGAAACGAATAATAGTATGAAATAAAATGGAATTACAGAAGCTTATATATAAAATATATATCATTAATATCATATTTAATTACAGTTCCATCATAATGGCCACCATGATAGGTGGTAATATGTATTTGAACAATCATCGTTTCGTGAGGCGTTAGTTTGCCATCCACAGAAACATTATGTTCATCATCCATTAGATGGAGTTGTGTGTATGTGTAGTTTGAATCCTTCTTATAACAACATCCTAGTATATTGAGGATACTGGTGTTGTTACAAAAGAAAGGAAATAAAAAGATTTTGGGGGTTGGAGAAGATAAATAAATGAAAATAATTTAAGAGAAATCGTTACCTTTAATTTAGGTAACTCACTTTGGTTGGAACCAAAGGACTTCTTGATATGCTTGCTGCCTAAGGGGAAGCTTCAAGGAGGAGGAGAGGGATGTGGTGAGCTTATTTGGGCAGAGTTTGGACGAGCCAAGTGGCTTGAGAGGTGTGAGGAATGAGTAGAAGTGGTCTCCTTTTATAAGGGAGAGGAGGGGCTCTTTAGGAAAGTGTGAAAGTATTACTTTATAATATATTTGTATTCGGTTTATAATGGTCCAAAAATCATTGAGGTCGAAGATAAGATGACTCATATTATAAATAACATCAACCAATAAGAATTGGACAGGTTTTAGATAATATTTTAATCATTATAATCTTATTTATTTAAATGATTTATTAATGAGGTAAACAATGCATCATTATTGTGTCATTAATAATTTAATTTATTTGATGTCTAAAAATTATAAATAAAATATCATCATGTAGGAAATCTTTTTAGCTTTCTAATTAATAATTATAATCGAAAATCCAACATGTATAACCCTATGTAAAAATTGTTCTTCTAAAAGATGTAATCTTATGCCATTTTTATTTTTATTTTAACTTTATTAATATAATGTGTCATTATCACTTACAAGTGGCTCCAAGGGGTCCCCAAATTGACCCAAGGATGCCCATGGTCGGGTATGTGTACACCAATAAGGTTAGGACACGTTATAGGGTAATTTTGTATTATTATAATATTATTTTTTTAACCCTTATTTACCGGATTTACCCTTTAACCATGGTAAATAAAATATTTACCACAGTAATTATTCAAATTGTCTAAAAATAAAAGTTACCTATTTACACAATTTAAACATCCTGATTCCAAATATGGAATCCATTTTCCTAAATTCAAAACACAGAAGTGGCAGAAATTAATTTAAAATTAATTCCCGCTGTCAAAACAAAAAGCGTGTTTTTAAGAGATAATAACTATCAAAAGATTGACACTTGTTTATGTTCGGTTTAATTGTAAAATTATGTCCAATGACCAAAATTATATTAAAATGTAAAAATATATTCTAAATATACTTTAAAACCACTAAAATTCATAATTTATCACTATTAATTATTTTTATTAAAAAAGTTGTTTTTAATTAAAATTTAGTAATTTTCACTATTCATCAAAATATGAAAGTTATCCGAAAAGTACCAAAATTTCACCGTAGGCTAAATTCGATATTCCGAGTCCAAAAATGAAGTCCATTTTCAAATATAAAATATATATAATTTCAAAAATTAGGTATTACTATTCACAACAGCTAGGTTAATTAGTTGTGGTGTGTGTTAGAACTCGAGGTTGCGTACAACACACGCTATCGCATTATTCGAAGGGAAACGTACCGTAGAAGCTTGGGGTGTTACATTCTCCCCTCCTTCAAATAATTGCGTCCTCGCAATTTCTAGGGTATTACTGCATAAAAAGACTCGGGTGGTTCTTCATCATAAGTTCCTCGGGTTCCCACGTTGCCTCTTCCATCTTATGATTTCTCCACAAAACTTTTACCAGACGCGCCGTCCGGTTTCTCAGCACTTGTTCTCTCGTATCAAGAATCCTGACAGGCTCTTCACAATAAGACAGATCGGGTTCCAGTTATAATTCCTCATTGGTGAGTACATGCGTTGGGTCAGGCATGTATTTTCTCAACAGAGATACGTGGAACACATCGTGAACTTTGGAGAGACTTGGCGGCATTGCCAATCGGTAAGCTACAGCCCCAATTCGTTCTAGAATTTCGAAAGGTCCGATGTACCTGGGACTCAATTTACCTTTCTTACCAAAACGTATGACTCCCTTCCATGGAGATACCTTCAGGAAAACATGATCACCGACTTGAAATTCCAAATCCTTCCTTCGATTATCGGCATAGCTCTTCTTCCTACTTTGAGCTGCTTTGATGTGATTTTGGATTACCTTCACCTTTTCCATCGTTTCCTCCACCAGTTCTGGGCCTACAAGTTTTCCTTCACCAACGTCATCCCAACAGGTTGGTGTACGACATCTCTTTCCGTATAACGCCTCATATGGTGCCATCTGAATACTCGAATGGAAACTATTGTTATAAGAAAATTCTACTAGTGGTAAATATTGATCCCACATACCCTGAAAATCAAGTGAGCAAGATCTCAACATGTCTTCTAAGGTCTGAATAGTCCGTTCTGATTGTCCGTCTGTCTGAGGGTGGTAAGCAGTGCTCAAATGAAGTTCAGTATCCAGGGATTTCTGAAGACTTTTCCAGAATCTTGAAGTAAAACGGGGATCACGATCAGAAATAATTGATAAGGGTACTCCATGAAGTCTCACAACTTCATTAATGTATAGTCTTGCTAGACGTTCCAGGGGTAGATCTTCTCTTATAGCAAGAAAATGTGCTGACTTGGTAAGACGATCAACAATAACCCATATTGCATCGTTCCTTCTAGGAGTCTTTGGTAGCCCCATGACAAAGTCCTTCGTAATATTGTCCCATTTCCACTCCGGTATGGGAAGAGGTTGCATGACTCCTCCAGGCTGTTGCCTTCCAGCTTTCACTTGTTGACAAACCATACATCTTGATACAAAATCAGCAATCTCCCTCTTCATGTTGTCCCACCAAAAATGTTCCTTCAAATCTCTATACATTTTGGTGCTCCCAGGGTGTATAGAGAAATTGGAACTATGAGCATCATCCAGTAATTCCCTTTTCAAATCAGGTAAATCGGGAACACAAAGTCTCTTTCCAAATTTCAATATTCCATCTTCATACACAAAGTCTCTCAATCTCCCATCATTCACAGCTTTAATCTTCTTCTGAAATTCTTCATCATCGGTCTGAGAACTCTTAATCCTTTCTAGTAAAGATGGTTTGGCAACCATTTGAAAAAGCATTGATGTTTCACCTTCCCTGTTTATTCCCATGTCCATCTTCACTATATCCATGAAAATTGGATCCCTTTCAATTCTCATCATGTTCAAAACTCCATGGTCTTTTCTGATCAAAGCATCTGCCACCTTGTTTGCTTTCCCCGGGTGGTAGTGTATCGTGCAATCATAATCCTTTAGTAATTCATGCCATCTCCTTTACCTCATGTTGAGTTCTTTTTGTGAGAAAATATACTTCAAACTCTTGTGATCAGTATAAATCTCACATTTTTCACCATAGAGGTAGTGCCTCCATATCTTCAAAGCAAAGATCACAGCTGCTAACTCAAGATCATGAGTAGGATAGTTTTGTTCATGATTTTTCAACTGTCGTGATGCATAGGCAATAACTCTATCATTCTGCATAAGGACACAACCAAGTCCTTTCTTCGATGCATCACTATAAATAACGAACCCATCATTCCACGATGGTAGAGTCAATATAGGAGCATTGACTAATCTTCTCTTCAGTTCTTCGAAACATTCTTCACACTCTTTTGTCCAAACAAATTTAACCCCTTTACGTGTGAGCTTCGTTAATGGGTTTGCCAATCGGGCAAAATTCTGGACGAAACGTCGATAATAACCTGCCAAACCAATAAAACTACGTACCTCAGTTATACTCGTAGGTGCTGGCCATTCTTGGATTGCCTTGGTCTTAGAAGGATCAACAGAGATTCCATATTTAGAGACAATATGGCCAAGAAAAGAAATCTCCTGAAGCCAGAATTCACAATTGCTAAACTTTCCATATAATTCATGCCTCCTCAGAGTCTTCAAGATAATGCGCAAGTGATTTTCATGATCTTCATAGGTTTTGGAGTATACCAAGATATCATCAATAAATACCACCACAAATTCATCGAGATACTCCTTGAAAACTCTATTCATCAGATCCATGAATACAGAGGGTGCATTAGTCAATCCAAACGGCATTACAGTAAACTCGTAATGCCCGTACCTGGTTCGAAATGCTGTCTTCGGAATGTCTTCCTTCTTTACACACAACTGATGGTATCCAGATCGAAGGTCAATCTTTGAAAAGTATTGAGCTCCATGCAGTTGGTCAAATAAATCATCAATACGAGGTAGGGGATACTTGTTCTTTATCGTTATAGCATTGATCTCCCTGTAGTCGATACATAACCTCATAGATCCATCTTTCTTTTTAACAAAAAGAACAGGGGCTCCCCATGGAGAAACACTAGGGAGAATAAATCCCTTATTACTCAATTCCTCTAGTTGTTTCTTTAGTTCGACTAACTCTACAGTGGCCATTCTATAAGGGGTCTTCGATATAGGCCTTGATCCAGGAATCAAATCAATGGAAAACTCAACTTCTCGTTCTGGAGGATGTCCAGGTAAATCTTCCGGAAATACATCTACAAATTCTTTCACAACAGGTACATCCTCTATTTGAACATTACATTCCTCACCAACAGTTATTTCATTCTCTTCCTCCCCAATAATTGAATTAAGTTGAGCTACTGGGGGTGGATCTAAATAAGAATTAGGTGGTGACGATTCTGCTCTAAAAATAAGGTGTTCCTTATCATTATCATCAAGAATCGTAACCTCTTTCTTCTTACAATAAATCTTCGCATCATAGTCCGAAAGCCAGTCCATACCGAGGATTATATCAAACTCAATCATAGGTATGACGTTGAGATCAGCAGATAAAGAAAATTTATGTGCTCTAATGGGGACTGATTCACAAAACTTTGTTGCAACGATACATCCCTTAGGAGTTTTAACTGTCAACTCCCTTATTAAATCAAATTGGAAATATCTAATTTTCTTAGCAAATTGGGAAGATATGAAACAATGCGATGATCCAGAATCAAATAATGCATTTGCTAAACTTGAGGAAACCATTAAATTACCTGCCACCACGTCTTTCGGAGCTTCTACCTCAGCAGTAGTGATAGCATAAGCCTGGCCTTGATCCCTTGGCCTTTTCTGAGGTAAGTTCTCCTGACGCTTAGGACATGAATTTGCATAATGCCCCATCTCCTTGCAATTATAGCACTGAACGTTGGTAGCTTCCTTCTTCCCCTTGCAATCATGAGCTTGGTGGCCTTTTTCACCGCACTTGTAACAGACTCCCATTCCCTTCAAGCAAGTACCGAGATGTTTCTTCCCGCATTTACCACAAGATGGATATTCAACCTTTCCCTTCTTCCCCTTATTTCCATTCCCAGATTGATCAGCAGGTCTCTTCTTCTCTTTCTTTGCTTTAAAGTCATAAGACTTAGAGAATTCCTTTTCGGTCTTGATAGCACATGAGACAATGTCTTCGTACGATGAAAAGGATTGTGAGACTAATGCTCGACGGAGAAATGGTTTTAACCCATCAACGAAACGATCAATCTTACTTCTTGGGTTGCAAATATAATCTCCAGCATACCTCACTAACATTGTAAAGTTAGCCTCATACTTTGTGACATTTTCATCCTCCTTCTGTCTCAGACTCAGAAATTGCCTTTCCATATCTACTCGATGGTCGCGAGGGAAGTATTTTTCTAAAAACAGATCTTTGAACTCCCTCCATTCCATATTTGATACTTCATCATCTTCCTTCATGTTCTGAATCAATTACCACCATTGATCAGCATCTCCAGTGAGGCGGTAAACTGCCATGATAACTTTTTCCCTTTCACTGCTCCCCAAAGCCTGAAATATTTTCTCTAGGGAAAATATCCATTGCTCAGCTACTAAGGGATTTGTATTCCCATTGAACGTTGGTGGTTGTTTCCTCATGAATCGATCTAACATTGATCCTCCACGCTGCGGATTAGGGTGCTCCATACGGGTAAGGTTATTATTCATAACCTGAGTAAGTTGTCCCATTATGGTGATTAGCTGATCAGCACCAGTTGCATCACTAGCCCCACTATAATTATCTTGAGCAGGAGGGCAATCCCTACATGGAGTGTGTGCATTGATACGGTTTCCATTTCTTCCACTAGGCGCCATTTCTAAACAATGGCATAAACTAGATCAGTTTATGAATCAAAATACATAATCCCATACTTATAAAACACTTAACATAAATTGAACTATTTATGGATATAATCCATAATCATAAAAATGTTTTCTTTGAAGAAGTATATACTCATAAACCCTTCATAATGATTTGTAAAGAAAATGAGAGTTATCCTAAGCATATCCCCTGGGAGTGTCGTAACCAAGA
The DNA here is from genome assembly GCA_963277665.1 of Viscum album. Classification (NCBI taxonomy): domain Eukaryota; kingdom Viridiplantae; phylum Streptophyta; class Magnoliopsida; order Santalales; family Viscaceae; genus Viscum; species Viscum album. Next base: position 1,899,927,963 of record OY728130.1, on the reverse strand, counting down.
GTGCAGCAAGGCCCGTTGTCGTGCACCAGTTCCCGTTAGAGTCTAGCTCAAAGCGGTGTTTTCGGGTTTTACCCCTAGGTACATCTGTGCCAGAGCCGCCTCTACCTGCTCGTATCCAGACAGGGATGTATTTCTAGGAAAACTCACAAAATCTCTACAATACCAAAATTCTAGGAAGTTCTTCTATACTAATCCTCAAAGTTCATCTTAGGTCTACGTGCTCTAATCAGAGTTTATCTAAATCTAGCTTCCAAGGTTTGTACTAAACTTCCTCTGATAACAACTATAACGCCCCGACCCCAGCTACCCAGAGTCGGTGCATTACTTCGTAACATTGGCATGATCACAAGAAAGATCAAATCCCGAAAGACCGATTGGTTTAGAAGCCTTGGAAACACTAGATGTAATCATAAAGTTTTACATTACATTTCAAAGTGAAAAACTACAACAACAACAATGTCTTCATATCCACACTATTAACCCCTCATAATATCCCTGCAAGTCATTCATAATTTACTTCTTCACTACCTGGGAAAAATATAACATAGAAAAGGGGTGAGCTCAAATGCCCAGTAAGGATAACAATATAGCAGAAACTTTCATAAATAAGACTAAACATTTAAGGCAATGTATAACTAAAACAAAAGCCTTTTAAACATGAACTTTCAACATGGTATGGCATAAATAAAATGAAATAATGCCATTTACTTATTCACATGGATATTCTACTAATCTAATAATCACAGGCAAAAATCAATAACCACTTTCATAATGTTGGAATGCATAATGCCAGACTATCATAACCACATAGCCAAGGCCTCGTGCCAAGACTACAAATAAGATTTTGTCAAGGCCTTGTGCCACGACACTAGATTGTCTCATGAGACCTACCGATGCATCGAGGAGCTATAGCGGGCTCCACCCGTCACTTATTAAGTCCAATGCATTCCCATATGAAAAGGTTTAAACATAACATAAACATTCGTATTAAAACTAGCATACGAAATGTCAATAATTTCACCATAAACTATGAATGGTATAAAAATAGCACATCCACAGTCAAACATATCACAAAACCTTCAATACAATATAGAAGTTTTGTATCATAATAAATCAACTTCAAATAATCTTAAAATCTATCAAAGGATGTTGACATAGATGAAATAAAAATTCTTTTTAAAGAAGTATATCCTTTTATTTTGAAATCATTTTAGATCCATATAAAATAAAACACATTCTTTGAAAATATTCTTATAAGCTTGTATGGAAAGCTTCGACGATTATATAACGGCAGAAAATAACCGCACCCGCCGTATAAGTTAAAAAAACATTCTTACCTCAATTCTGTCGAAAAGGTTAAAAAGGACCTTGTTTTGAAAACGATGGAAAGATTCCTTTATAAACCTCTTATAAAAAGTCAAACAAGGGTATAAATGACTTTAACCCATATTCTTGTAAAAAATGTTTTGAAATACATTTTGAAGAAACATGGATGTGGATGATAACGAGATCCCAGTAGATTATTACGTATAAACAACCTCAGATAATGAAGAGATTGTGAAATAAACCCTTACCTTGTACTTTTCCTTTGTTGGGGTAGGTTAACCTCCTGTATAATGGTGAAATAATTGTTATTAAATTATACAAGAATCATATACATTAATATGATATCATATATGATCTTTTAACATTGCTTTATTAATAATATCTTAGTATTATCGTCGTTTCGGGTGATAATCGATTCGTTCTTCTTAAATGTTTGGTTACGTAAGACATGTTTGTAATGGATAGATTATATCTTATTCATAATCATAATGATATTAAAATTATTTTTAAACCTAAAATGAGAATAATACTTGAATGGATATGATGGAGAATGAATCTTATCGCGTTCGTGGAGACGGTAGTCCGTACGTACGCACGAACGCTACTTCCATTTAATTTTCATTTTAAAAGAATCAAATCCAAATGATACATAGGTATATTACTATTCCAGTATAATATAATATTTTATATATGTTACTTAAGTTCATTAACACCATCCTTTATACGTTCCATGTGTGGTATGAACGAGTCATATCATTTTAAGGGGGCGGTAGTCCGCACTTCCTCAAATGAAATTATCGTATGTATATACGACATGAAACGAATAATGGTATGAAATAAAATGGAATTACAGAAGCTTATATATAAAATATATATCATTAATATCATATTTAATTACAGTGCCATCATAATGGCCACCATGAGAGGTGGTAATATGTATTTGAACAATCATCGTTTCGTGAGGCGTTAGTTTGCCATCCACAGAAACATTATGTTCATCATCCATTAGATGGAGTTGTGTGTATGTGTAGTTTGAATCCTTCTTATAAAAACATCCTAGTATATTGAGGATACTGGTGTTGTTACAAAAGAAAGGAAATAAAAAGATTTTGGGGGTTGGAGAAGGAAAATAAATGAAACTAATTTAAGAGAAATCGTTACCTTTAATTTAGGTAACTCACTTTGGTTGGAACCAAAGGACTTCTTGAAATGCTTTCTGCCTAAGGGGAAGCTTCAAGGAGGAGTAGAGGGATTTGGGGAGCTTATTTGGGCAGATTTTGGACGAGCCAAGTGGCTTGAGAGGTGTGAGGAATGAGTAGAAGTGGTCTCCTTTTATAAGGGAGAGGAGGGGTTCTTTAGGAAAGTGTGAAAGTATTACTTTATAATATATTTGTATTCGGTTTATAATGGTCCAAAAATCATTGAGGTCGAAGATAAGATGACTCATATTCTAAATAACATCAACCAATAAGAATTGGACAGGTTTTAGATTATATTTTAATCATTATAATCTTATTTATTTAAATGATTTATTAATGAGGTAAACATTGCATCATTATTGTGTCATTAATAATTTAACTTATTTGATGTCTAAAAATTATAAATAAAATATCATCATGTAGGAAATCTTTTTAGCTTTCTAATGAATATTTATAATCTAAAATCCAGCATGTATAACCCTATGTAAAAAGTGTTCTTATAAAAGATTAAATCTTATGCCATTTTTATTTTTATTTTAACTTTATTAATATAATGTGTCATTATCACTTACAAGTGGCTCCAAGGGGTCCCCAAATTGACCCAAGGATGCCCATGGTCGGGTATGTGTACACCAATAAGGTTAAGACACGTTTTAGGGTAATTTTGTATTATTATAATATTATTTTTTTAACCCTTATTTACCGGATTTACCCTTTAACCATGGTAAATAAAATATTTACAGCTGTAATTATTCAAATTGTCTAAAAATAAAAGTGACCTATTTACACAATTTAAAATTCCTGATTCCAAATATGGAATCCATTTTCCTAAATTCAAAACACAGAAGTGGCAGAAATTAATTTAAAATTAATTCCCGCTGTCAAAACAAAAAGCGTGTTTTTAAGAGATAATAACTATCAAAAGATTGACACATGTTTATGTTCGGTTTAATTGTAAAATTATGTCCAATGACCAAAATTATATTAAAATGTAAAAATATATTCTAAATATACTTTAAAACCACTAAAATTCATAATTTATCACTATTAATTATTTTTATTAAAAAAGTTGTTTTTAATTAAAATTTAGTAATTTTCACTATTCATCAAAATATGAAAGTTATCCGAAAAGTACCAAAATTTCACCTTAGGCTAAATTCGATATTCCGAGTCCAAATATGAAGTCCATTTTCAAATATAAAATATATATAATTTCAAAAATTAGGTATTACTATTCACAACGGCTAGTTTAATTAGTTGTGGTGTGTGTTAGAACTCGAGGTTGCGTACAACACACGCTATCGCATTATTCGAAGGGAAACGTACCGTAGAAGCTTGGGGTGTTACAAAAATAGTGGTTAATGAATTATAATATTTTTTAAAAATTAAGCATTTAATAAATAAATAAATGTTATTAAAATTATGATGGCACCTACAAGATACCCAATTAGTCTCTTCTAAACAATGAATGTCCCCCACCATTCAACATTTCAACATAGTGCTCCAAAAGATATGTAAAACTAATTTATTCTTAGTGACATCAATTATTAAGTCAAACATCCCTACAATGAGTCTTTATTCATGGTCTAGACCCCCCAAGTCCTCACAACACATCCAATATACTAAAATAATGGAAATAAAAGTGGTTTACAGAAATTAAAATCAAAATTTAAACTCAGTAAATTCTTGTGCTTTAGAACAAATTAATATATATAGTGACCCATATTTTAGTACATTTATATTAAATTTCATTAGATTAATATTCATTACATAACATTATGATTCATTTTAGAATCTTATATCCTTAGTTTCATTGAATATTTGGATACATGAACAACTTAAATACTATAGATCTACATCATCTACCACTAATTTTCTTATTAATAGAACACTTCTTATAAAAATCACACTTAAAAACATTTTTTCACATTTTGGGAAAATGAAACATAATATAGGGTGATATTTGATTATCAAAAAAGATAAAAAGGTATTTATTGATGATCAAATAATTATCAAATTTGAATATTCGTATTATGATAGGAGAACAGTTTTTCAAAACAACTCCTAAAATAACATAGAATGAATTATTGAATAATGGAATGATTCATGGGTTATCATAATATAATATTCATAATTGATTGAAAAAAATGATCCATGGGAGTATAACATTTGAGTTTTTTTCATACACATAGGTATTAAATATTAAGTCCCTATTACATGAAAACTACCATGAAAATCATAGTGTATTTAGTACACTCCCTATTTCTTCATATCAATAGTCAAGGATCACACCAAATAATATCATAGTTTTAAAAATTCCTTGTTTAAAAAGGTTCAATCCCCATTCAATTCCATAATATATCAGGAGGTATACATATTTACCAAATCTATTTAAAGGGTATATAATTTTAGGCCCACCCAAAAATTATTTATTTCATATGATGGTGAAAAGAAATTATTTTTACAAGGTTATAATTATATCTTAATTAATATGTGGTAAAAAAGAGGTTTGATTAAATCATCCTTAAAATGTCTTCCTCAAAATGCATCTAATTAATTTAAATAAAAGGGATCATTGGATCATATCCCTAGTAATGAATTTGTAACATTAAAAAATCTTATGAGAGAGAAAAATAAATTATTTAAAAGATTTCTAGAATATTAAAATAGAAAATTACAATTTCACATTTAAATAAGTTATTTAAAATCAATAAAATATTGATATTACGTAGAAAAATATATTTGAACAAAATCATTATAATATAGTAATGGAATATTCATAGTATTGAGCATCCTAGTTGATGTTTAATTGTTATATAAAACAAAACAATCCTTCCTTTTATTTTATTTGAAAAAATATAAAATTACTCATTTAAAAAAAATAATCCTTTTAATTTTTTTATAATTTATATAATGGTTAATGAAATGAGTGCATTTAATAATAGGATAATAATAATAATATTCTTGATTTTTTTTAAAAATTATTATGGAAAAAAAAGGATTTTTGGTTGAAGGGAGATGTAATTTTTATATTCATTAAACATTATTGAAGTAAATTATGTGATAAAGGAAATGATATTAAAAATAATACATGTAATCTCTAGATATAACCTAGGGGGGATAAATTTTATGATATTCTTGACAGTTATATAATGAAATTTCATTATCCTTCCGATTTATCTTGACGAATTATTTCACCATTATAGTACAATGAATACGAGCAATGTACATGTTGAAGAATATCTTTATAAACACATACATTCCCTTATAATAAATTTATTCTAATTTTCACATGTTTTTTATTATATTTCATCATTGATAAACTTAACATTTTATTTGTTTAAAAGAAAAAATAAATTTTTCATATTTTAAACACTAGAGAATTGGAGAAATATTTTTCGTGGTAATAATATATTTATATGAAACAAGATGATCATAATTCCTCTTAAAAGTAGTTATATTTATTCACATGATGGAATCAATATAAAGGTTCATCAAATTTTTCATTTTTCAATGCTAAATTGGATACATGTCCTAAAAGTGTTTCATATGAATTTAAACCATATTTTTTAATCCAAATGTAATAACATTTGGTTGATCATAATGAAAATAGTGTAATTTTCTATTCAATTCATCATTAACACATTTAATCTGGTTTCTAAAAATCCATTATAATTAAAAAACATAGCATGAGTAACAATATTCATAATGTTGTGTCAATAAGGTTATCCTTATGAATTTTCCATTCCTTCTTGTTTTGGGGAGAATGTATAGTCAATAATTGTCTTCCTATGACATTACCATTCATTCTTGTTTTGAAAATCACAAACACATTATCTCATGGAAAATCTCATTTTACCATGTGTTTTTATTCGATAAGGTTAATTTTCATTCTACATGGAAATTTATAATTACCATGTTTTTCATTGATCATTATCTTATCTAATTATAAAATTAGATTTCATATCTAAAACCTCAGAATAATATAATACATAGATAAAGAGAATTATATTTTCAGATCTGAATTCTGGTTCCAAGTTCTTTGGATTCAGACTTTGAACTCTTCTGAGGTCTGAATCCATGTTCTCTGAATTCAGACTCTGAACTCTTCTGAGTTATGACTCCGAGTTCTCTAAATTTAGACTCCAAAATCATTTGAGTTCTGACTCCAAGTTTTCTGAATTCAGTCTCTGAACATTTATATGTTTTAACTCTGAGATCCCTAAATTAAGGCTTTGAATTCTTATGAGTTCTGACTTCGAGTTCTCAAAATTAGGACTCCGAACGTTTTACGTTTTGACCCTAAATTCTCATGAACTCTGACTCCAAAATTTGTAAATCCAAAATCCTAATTTCCTTGAAATTTAGACTTTGAAATTATATGTAGTTCAGATTCTAAATTCCTTTGGAAAATATAATTTCAATATCCTTGTATTATAGACATCGAATGTGTTTTTGGTTAGAATTCAAACTTTTATTTTCTTACATTCTGAATATTTTATTTTTGTTATGTAACAATATTTTTTCTTAAAATTGTTTTTATTATAAAATGATTTTGTGAATTGAGTCACTAACTAACTGTTGTTTAAGTGACACTTATATAGGTCCCTCAGAAATTCAAAGAAAAATACAACTGTGGGAGGGGGAGTCAACCCTTGCAGTTGTGCCTATAAACAGGAGATCATTTGAACGAGCTCATAACATTTACCTATCACTTTTTAAAACTATTCTTACATGGTGTTGAAAAAATATCTAGAGAGAGAGGATCTTATAAACTCTCAGGCTTTATGCAGAGAGTTTTAATGGTTTGTTCAAACTTTGCTTTGTGTAGTTTTTCTTTGTGCAGAGGTGTGATTTCCTTGAAATTGGAGACTTCAGGTTATGAAGATAGAGGTTCTGATTATTTACAAATCGAGGGATTATAGGGATAGCAAGACAGATACCGATATTTCTATTTATGGCTTACCTAGGTTTGGGTAAGAAATACTTTCTTGAAATTATAAATCAAGGGACCTTTATCCAAGTTTGTTGGATACCCTTATCTTTGGGTTAAAATAGTTACTACTTGTTACTTGTAGGTTTTTAGTTTTGTTTTACTATATAATTATTTTTTTAAGGAAAGTATAACATTATTATACTTCTTTAAAAATGTACTTTGATTATATATGATTTTATACGATTTAATGTAGAATATATGTTGTTGTAACCTTTTGTTATGTTTAATTTCCGTAATAAGTTTTCTGGAATCAAGAAAGTTAATAGAATTTAGAGGTGTTGAGAATTTTTGTTTATAAAAAATTTCCTTATGTATTTTTTAAAGTATAAAATTAACCCCCCTCTTGTATATTGAGTATATGAATCATATATTGATACTATAATCATTATTATATCTATCATACTATCGATCCTACAATTGGTATCAGAGGAGGTCTCTGAAATACTTATATTCACAAATAATTTTTCCTTGCTAATGTTTTTCATTGTTCTGTTTCTTTGTCTACTGAGAAAGATCACCTCATACTCTGAACCAATCCTACAATTGGTATCATTGGTTGGAAACTTCAAAATCTAAATCAATTCGTCAATTGGTTTCAAAGTTTGGTTCAATTTGGTTTAATATAACGATTAGATTCAAGAGAAAAATCTTCTTCCTCATTTTTCCAGAATCAGTTTTTTGGATTCACATTTTCGAATTCATAAGGTCGTATTAATTTTGGCATAGAGATACTCTAATTATATATTTTTATTACTAAGGAATATTTTCATTGTTTACAAATTATTATTACTATCATGTTTGTGTGCCAAATTTTTCCTTAAGATGGAAGGTTTAAATGTTGGGTCTATCGACAATCTAAATCATACCAAACCTATTATTTTTAATGGAAATGATTATGAGTGCTAGAGAGATAGGATGAATAATATTTTTATTAACACTCGAGTTGATAAATAACTAATGCTGATAGAATAATATAAAATTCTAGATAAGGAATTCATAACTTTTACTAATCAAGAGAAATCAGAATATCAAGAAAACTTTAGAGTCATAAATATATTGCTAGGTTCCATTACTAGGAACATCTATAGTCAATTATCTTCATGTGAAGCTGCATAAATCATCTTTAATAAAGTTGAAGTTACATATTTTGGTACATCTAATGTTATAGAGACAAGTAGATCTATGTTGAGAGCTGAATACCATGGCTTTAACTTTCATTATGGAGAACCTATATACAATTTTCGGCAAGGGTTTATGACTATCGTTAATAGCTTACTGTCTATATGAGAAAATGTCTTGTTTGATGAGGCTATTTTAGATAAGATCATAGACATCATGTCAATTGAGTGTAAGTCCAAGAGGACAATAATTGATGAGAACATTAATGTTACGGAAATTTACATAGATGAATTTTTAGGAACACTTCTTCTGCATGAGACTAGATTTCAAAGAGATGTTGATAATGTTAAAAAGATTAATGGTAATGTTTGAGTTTATTTTACAACTAATACTAAAAATATGAAATCCAAGACTCTAAAAAGTGTTACTAGATCAAATTCAAAGAAAGTTACTATTTAGTCTGAATCAAGTGATACAGAAAATTCTGAGAATGAATTAGATAATATTTTTTTGTAGAATGAACAAGATAGTAACTCAAATGAACAATGAGAATAAATTCAAGGAAATAGACTTCAAATAAAAGAATGATGGGGAAGATACTGGTTATTAATGTAGAAGAATAGGCATATCAGTCCTGATTTCCCTATTTTGAAAAAGAATTATAAGAAGGAAATGAATTCAGAAGGGAACATGAAGAAGTTCTATCGCTCAAAGCAAAAGAATTTTTTTACAACAAATGAAACTTCGAATACTAGCTGTGGAGACTCATTGGGACGTTAATATTCTAAATATTAATCATCATCACAGAAAACTATTGGATTCATTGTGACTACTTATTTCCCAAATACATGTCTTATCTCCAAGGTACGCTCAGCCCAGGCATTAAAAAATTTATCTCTTGATAATAATTAATATTATTGAGATTTTACTTCTGATCAAGATATATAATCATCAGATAATGAAAAAATACCTTCATATGAAGAAGTACCAATATTTTCCATGTTTTTAGATGCACAAAATTGTAAAATTTCTATGAAATTGGACAAGGAAAATACTGGAGAAGAAGTTCTTACAGAAAAGATTTCATACCTCTCTAGTGATCTTAAAGATATGGATGAGCTTTTGTAAAAACTTTCTATTGACCTCAAGGAAGTAAATTATGAAAAGGAAAAACTTTATAAAGATCATAATAATTATTTTTCAAAATAAAATGTTTTTGGGGAAAAATCTAACTCTATGGAAATAATTCCTGAGGACAGGAATTTAGTCGTCAGACTAAAATCAAAAATATATTCCCTTAAGAAATATCTTTGAAACACTATTTCTAGTATGAAAAATTTTGACAAGATGTATTTTCAAATAAAACCACAAGGAAATACTAATGGAGTAGGTTATACTCACCAAAATCCTATTTTCAAAAACAATTATTTCATTCATTCCAGAGCACCTTTTTGTACTAAATGTCAATGTGGTGGGAATTAGAGGGAAAATTTCCCTTTGAATAAATGTCAATATCTTGGGTTTTATAAAGCTTTGTTCTATAAACATATGTGGATACCCAAAATTTTTTTGTCTAACAATTTTGGATCCAAGGAATATTGGATTCTAAATGTCTAACATTCTAATTTTCAGTAAATTAAAGAAGGTACCAAAAAAATACTTCACACGTGTATAGTGGATGTTCCTGGCATATGTTTGGTAACAAAATCATCTTTGAAAATATTATTAAGACGAAAGGAGGGAAAGTACCTTTTGAAGATAATTCTATGGGAGAAATAACTGGTGTAGGTAATATCATTATTCTTGGAAAAACAATTTTTTCAAATGTTTTTTTTCTTAACGGTCTTAAGTATAATCTCATTATCAAAAGTCAATTATATAATTAATGTTACTTTTTAATTTTCGGAATGATATGTTCTTAGTACACAATTCCAAGGAAGAGTTCATTATTTCGTACAATAGGCAAGTTAATGTTAACACCTTAACCTTAAAAGATCATAGGAGCCAAGAATTACCTTGACTTAATGCAATGGTAGATCTTTCATGGATATGGTAGAGAAGGTTAGGACACGGTAACCGTAGTATCCTACGTAAGCATTCTATGAACAGACTAGTTAAGGATATACCAGAGTGTAGGTATGATTATTCAAAAGTATATGATCCTTGTTAATATGGAAAGTAACATAAATCAAGTTTTAGATCAATTAGTGAAGTCTCTACAACTGATGCATTATAGTGGGTTCATATAGATCTTTTCGGTTCAACAGAAACTGAAAGAATTGGAGGAAAATATTATGTATTCCTTTTAGTTGAGGATTAAACTAGATTTACATGGGTCTATTTTCTAGAAAAGAAATCTAATGATTTTTCTTGTATTAAATGTTTTAGAGCCCAAGTAAAAAATGAGAAAAACCTTCCTTTGATAACTATTCATAGTGATCATGGAGGAGAATTTCAAAATTATGATTTTGAAACATGTTTTAGTAGAAAAGGAATTACTCATAACTTTTTAGTACCTAATAACCTCAACAGAATGATGTAGTTGAAATAATAAATACAATTATTCAAGAGACAACATGAACCATGTTGATTGATTATTCTTTAGCCAATCATTTTTCACTTATTCTATAAGTACTTATTGTTATACTATAAATCGAGTTTTTATTAGACCCTTTCATAATAAAACTCCTTATGAGTTATGGAATGGTAAAAAACTTAGTGTTTAATATTTCAAGGTTTTTGGTTTTAGGGTATTCATTCTAAATACTAATGATAATCATCAAAAATTCGTACTAATATCTGATGACGAAATTTTTTTAGGCCACTCTAAAACATCGAAGGATTATAGTGTTTTCAATAAAAAAATCCTTGTATCGTTTATGTAATAGTGCATGTCAAATTTGATGAAACCAATCAATTTGTTTTTTAAAAACCCCAACCTACATCTTCAGATGTGTTTTAAAAAAATGATTATCACCCTTTGTTAGAAAATCCTTATGATAAGGAAAATGTCCAGGAAGATAATTCTGAAAAATTTACCGTAGATGATTTCCTACCCTATGTTGATGAACAAGTTTTACAAAACCCAAATCAGATGCTTTTAAAGAATCATCCCAGTGATAGTATAATTGGTGATGTAAATCAACCTGTAAGGACTAGAAGATCCTTAATAAATGAAGTAGAAAATTTGGCATATCTATCCCAATTAGAACCAAAAAGCACTGATGATGCTTTAGGTGATGATGATTGGATAAAATCTATGAATGATAAATTAAATGAATTTGAATGGACTAATGTATGAACCTTCATTGAAATACCTCAGGAAACATCAATTATTGGATTAAAATGGTTCTTTAGAAATAAGTGAGACAAAAATGGAAACATAGAAATAAAAAAATAAAGATTGGTTGCTAAAGGATATAATCGACAAGAGGGAACATACTATGAAGAAACATATTCTCCAGTAGCTAGACTTGAATCTAATCGTATTTTACATGACATTATAGCATTCCTCGGTGTAAAACATTTTCAAATGGATGTGAATTGTGATATCCTTAACGGTTATGTTCATGTGGACGTTTTTGTTGAATAACCTCCTGGTTTTGAATATACAAAACATACTTATCACGTTTTTAGACCTACTGAAGCTTTCTATGGACATAAGAAAGCCCCTCGATCCTTGTATGATAGACGTACAATATTTTTTCTTCAAAATAATTATGTCTATAAAAATGTAGATCCAAACCGTTTTATAAAAAAAGATAAGAAAAATCTTTTGATTGTTCAAATTTATGTTGATGACATTATATTTGGCTGAACTCAGCAATATTTCACTGATTTCTTTGCATTTGTAATGAAATTTTAGTTTGAAATGAGTATGATGGGTGGGATAACATTTTTTATGGTTTTCAAATTTCTCAAAAACAAGAAGGAATATAAATATCCCAAGATATATATATTAATGATCTTCTTAAAAAGTATTGATATAAAAACACTATGATAATAAATACTCCTATCGGTACCTCATAGACACTTGATCTTGATAAAGATGGGAAACCAGTAGATCAAAAACCTTTTAGAGGTATGATAGAATGTTTACATTACCTGATAGCTAGTCGTCCAGACATAATTTTTTCAATATGTTTATGTGCAAGATATCAATTCAATCCTAACAAATCTCATTGAAAGGATGTGAATAGAATTTTTATCTACTTAAAAGGAACTATGTATTTAGGACTCTTTTATACTTCTAGAAATGCTTTTATTGTAATTTTTTATAGATGCTGAAATTGGTGGATGTAGAATGGACAGAAAGAGTACATCCGAAATTTTTCATTATATAGTAGACTCATTAGTTTCTTGGTAATGAATGAAACAACACTCAGTAGCACTTTCCACTACTGAAGATGAATATTTAGCATCTGGAAGTTGTTGTGCTCAAGTATTGTGGATGCAACACACACTCACAGACTATGGTATGAGTTTTACAAAAACAAAAATATTGTGTAATAATATTAGTTCCATCGACCTATGTAAAAACCATGCAAATCACTCTCATGTAAAATACGAAGGTATAAGGATTCACTTTCTTAGGGATCACACACCAAAATAGAGATATAATTATTCAATTTATCAGAATGCAAGATCAACTTGCTGATATTTCCCAAAATTCGTACCCTCTGATAGATTTGAATACATTAAACAGATGTTAGGAGAGATAACTATAAGGTAATATTCATTATTAATTTTAGTTTAAATCAATCAACAAACAGTAATAATATCTTTTTCATAGGGGGAGTACATTTTTTTGTTTTGTTTTTTTAATGAAATTTTGTAATGAAATTGTTTCTAGTCTGCTTTTTTTTAAAAAATTGTTATGATATTTTTTGTAGTTAGTTTTTCAAAATTTTAGTAATGAGAATTTCTGTGATCACAATTTTAGTAATGAAGGTTTTTGTACTCAAAATTTTTATAATTATGACTTTTATACTCAAAATTTTCATAATGAAGTTTTTCGTACTAACAATTTGTGTTTGTAGTAATATTATTCTTTTCATAATCAAATTTTTTGAAATCTAAAGTCCTTCAAGAAGAATATTTTCTATTACGAAGAATCATCCTAGAAATCTGAAAGGTGTGTTTCATATTCTGGGTTTTCATAATCAATGTTTTTACATTCAGGTATTTTCTTTTGTGTAATAAATTTTTTGGACGTTGTTTTCCTTAAATCCAAATGTTTTTTTAAATACATCTGTATATCAGAATATATGATGTTTTCCTTGCGGCTATAATTTCAACTGTCATATCTAATAAAAATATTTCTCAACCATTGTATCGACCATTGGTAGTTCAATTGTCTCTTCAAACGCCTATATAAAGGACCCCCAAAGGTGATCCCACATCGGATTTTAAGCCTTTGAGTGCCAAAGCTCAACCCCCTTTCAAAATCTCATTCTGAATCTCTCAATTTTATCTCAAATATGAATGTATGGTAAAGATCCTTTTCAAGTGATGCAACTGGTAAGCCAATATTGGAGTGGCAGATTTATAGGTAGAGGTTGGTCCATCTGAATTTCTTCTCCAAGTATGATTGCATTATATCCAATAATATCAGGCTGAATGGATGGGATAGAGTTTGCATATCAATGCATGGAGCTGAAGATGTAGGTTATCCGGATCATCTTGTGGAATTTTATGAATCTGTTGTTTTCGGTAACAAAGAAGAGAGGATTAATTTTTTCATCAAAAGCTTTGGAAAAAAATATGCCCTTTTATAGACCAAGGCTGCTATCTTGGTGTGGTTTTCTTATGATGGGGAAGCGGAATTTTGTTCCCAAAAATTGATAGATATAGAAAGAAGTTTTGTCAACATAAAAGAAAGGGTGTGTTTTGTACTTTTAGATATCAAGACTCTGATTATTTCTCATTTATCAACAAATAATCGGATCCTGGAATTATGGGTTCAAGGTTCCATCATTCCATGAAAAGGTGATGAGGATACCTTGAAGAAGAGAGACATGTACATTCTAGATTTTTTTGTGAATCTAAGGAATGTCAATCTGATTATTAATATTCTCATTATGATTCAGAATAATAAGAATAGAAATTTGAATGCTCCGATTATCATGTATCTAGCCATCCTATCAATTTTAATAGTTTGGTGCCTTGAGTCTTTCAAGATTCCTTGTCGTTCCATGATGACGAATTGCAGTTTCATGTTAGTGAGCGATAATACATTGAAGAGAATGAATATTGGTTTCACACAATACTTCGGATAATTCTATGACTTACTATAGGAAGAGGCTAATGCTGTTCTGAAGAATACAGAAGTTTCTGAACCATTAAAAAAGGCAGGAAAGAATAGAAAGTTGAAAGAAGTTGAAGAAGAAGAGAAACCCCCAAAATCTAAGGAAGTTCAATGCTCACATCCAAAGTAGAAGAAGAAGATAGCCTATCCATATGAGGAGGTAGCCCAGTGGAGGGAAGACAAGAAAGATTGTAAGGTAGGAGAGCCACAGTTTGGCTTGGATCCAACAGAAGCTAAGGCTTTGAATAAAAGGACAACAGAATAGCATGAGAAGGATGATCAAGAGAAGTAGTAAAAAAAGAAAATGTAAGTTCTTGAGATAGACGAATCCCTTTTGAATGCAACTGAGGAAGCATTGGAGAATATCCATTTATTGAAATCCTTCCTGGTAGATGTATTACCTGAGACACTGGGGACTAAGTTTCTCACTACAAAAAAAGTTAAAGAAAGTGTTGTTAATGAAAAGGAAGTTGTGGAAGAAGTACGAGAAGAAGAAATAAGTGGTGAGAAAGAAGACATCATAAAAGAATGTTTATGTCTTTCATGAGAAGGAAATGGAATCTTAGAAATTATCAATTTGGACCTCTCAAGCTGGATCTTCAAATCTGAATACTATTGTGTTAGATTAAAAAGATGAAGATGATTAGAATATTCCTTATGAGTAAGAATGTTATAACCATGATTTCATACATCCTGAGGATGTTGCGGCTAGAGCTGAGAAAGAGAATATAGATGATGATAGAATTGTTCAGGTGTATAATAGTGAACATGAGTCTCTGAATATGGAATCTCTTTCGAGAAGTGATGAAGGCCAATATGTGGTTGTTGATACAAGAACTAAAGCAGTTGTAAAGAAGAGAGATGTTGGTAGAAAATAAAAGAGGAAGCTTGTGGATCTATAAAATGAGACCTCCCCAAGAAAAGTCTTGGATTCAGAATCATCTTTACTTGGACATGATTTTGTCATCCAGTCTTTAAAGAATTTGGTTGGCACCATTCTGATATTTCCAAGCATTGACTCTAGATGATATATTCTTGAACACATCATGAATAAAAAATTGGTTTCAGTGTCCATTGATATGGACAAGTGTGTCAAGCTGGAGGAAGACTTCAATTCATTCATTATCAACTACGATGCCCACAAAAGGTATTACTAGAAAATGGTTGGCTGTTCAAAGAGAGTAGTCGAATACATTAGATAACATGACGAGTTTCAACATAAAGTTAATTAAGATTTTGATAATGAAGATAGTAAAATCATGGATCTCACATGTAGCATTGAGGAAAAGATAACTTTTCATAATAATACCAAAATTCAAGAAGTAAAAAATCATAATGGGAATTTTTATTATGTTGCAAAAAAAGTTAGAAAGGGGAATTGGATCATCGGATTGAGATCGAAGAGAAGCTAGTTATGCACGATGAGTTGTTGATGGCTCAGGAAAGGGGTCTAATGGTTCAGGAAGAAAATATCAATGATTTAGAGAAGATAGGAGATGATCAGGATCAACTAATAAAGAAAGTAGAGGAAGACCATAAGGCACCCAAAAATATGAAAACCATAGGTAAGAAATTGATACCCAAGTAGAATGAAGGAAATAGATCCAATCTGATCTTTTGTTGTTTTCATTCCTTGTACAAATTCATCCTATCTTAATGAAATTTTTGGTTGATCATTTTTTGGGATACTTTGTACTAATATTTCAGGTACCATAAATACCTTTCAATTCCCTCATATTCATTTTGAAAATATCAAAGGGAGAGAAACGAAAAAGATTACTAAGAAAAGAATAAATATTCTTAAGTAAGGGGGGTTTATATAAGGTCTATTTTTTATTACGAATATTTCCGTATTCAAGATTATGAAAAATATCATTCCGAAAATATAGAATATGATCCATAGATATTCAAAGCCTATGGGTGAGTTATTCATATTTATCTTTGCCCATTTGATAAGGGAGATATGTTTTACGATCAAATTTTAAAAAAATATTGTCTTAGACCTTTAATTCTTTTTCGTAAGGATGTTTATACTTTCCAAAAAGGAGGATATTGTTGAGTCAATAAGGTTTTCCTAATGAATTTTCCATTACATCATGTTTTGGGGAGATTGTAGAGTTAATAATGTATCCTTATGACTTTTCTATTCATTGTTGTTTTGAAATTCACAAGCAACATATCTCAAGGAAAATGTCATTTTATCCTATGTTTTCCTTCTATAAGGAAAATTTTCCTTCCCCATAGATGTACATCCTTACCATGTTTTACATTGTTCATTATATTGCCTATGTATAAAATTCAGTTTCATATCTAAATCATTGGAATCGTATAATATATAGATAAAGAAAATTCTATTTTCAGATCTAAATTCAGGTTCTGAGTTCTCTGGATTCAAACTCTGAACTCTTCTATGTTCTGACACTGAGTTCTTTGAATTCAGACTCCGAAATCTTCTGAGTTCTGACTCCGACTTCCCTAAATTAAGAGTCCAAAATGTTCTGAGTTTTGACTCTATGTTTTCTGAATCCATACTATGATATTTTATTAGTTCTGACTCTGAGTTATCTGAATTCAGACTCTGAACTATTATGAGTTCTGACTCCGAGTTCTCTGAATTCAAACACTTAACTTTTTATGTTCGGACTACGAATTTTAATAAATTATGAATACAAACTTTGTATGTTCTAACACCAAATTCTCATGAATTCTAACTATGAACTTTGTAAATCCTGATTTTGAATATCCTTGAAATTTAGATTATGGAATTCTATAGAGTTCAGGATACAAATTCCTTAAGAAAACAGAATCCTTTTATCCTTTTATTATGGAAACCGAATGAGTTTTTTGGTTAGACTACACAATTTTATTTTCTTACATTCCAAATATTTTAATGTGGTTATGTAACCATATTTTTTCTTACACTTGTTTTTGTTATAAAATGATGTCGTGCATTCAGTTACTAACTAATTATTGTTTGAGTGACACGTGTACAGGTCCCACTGAAATTTGTGGAAAAATATGACTGTTGGAGGAGGGAGCCGACCATTGGACATGTTCCTATAAATATGATCTCCTTTGAACGATATCATAAATTTTATCTTACACTTATGAGAACTATGCTTACTTATAGTTGAAGTCATTTCTACATATAGATGCTCTTATAAACTATCAGGCTTCATGTGGAGAGATCGAACGTCTTGTTCAAACATTGCTTCATGCATATTTTCATTGTACAAAGGTGTGATTTCCTTGAAATCATAGACTTTGTATTGTAAAGTCAGAGGTGTCGATATTCTTACAAATCGAGGGCTTGCAGGGATAGAAAGACAGATATCAATATTCGGATTGAGGTCTTTTCTGGGTTTAGGGAAGACTGACATTCTTGAAAATATTAATCAATGGTCCTTTATCCAGGGTTTTTGGATACCCTTATCTTTGGGAAAAAAGAGTTACTACTTGATACTTGTAGTGCTTTAGTTTTTTTAGCTGTAATTTTGGTTGTAAAGGAAAGTACTACTTTCTTATACTTCCTTAAACTTTTATTCTAATTATATAGGATTCTATACGCTTTAAGGTAGAATCATTATTATTGTAATTTTTTGTTAAGTTTCATTTCCGAAAACACTTTTCTAGAATCAAGCATGTTATTATAATATAGTGGTGTTGTGAATTTTGCTTATGAAAAATTTCCTTATGTATTTTTTAAAGAATACAATTCACCCCCTATTGTATATTTAGTATCTTCATCATAGTTTGATACTACAATATGTATCATATCTATCATACTATTTATCCCACTCATAATGGGAAACAACATTATCATAAAAAAATTTATAGGATATCCAAATTAGAAAACCATTTTTTCCATCTATGATATCTTTGGTCTAACTGAATCCATTCATTATCATAATCAGTCTAAGTCCCTTATAATGGTTCATGATTATTATGTAATTAACCAAATCATATCCTTTGGGATGGTCAATCCAGGTGCATTGTTAGGGTATACTGACCATGAACTAGAATGACGTGTGAGATATAAAAAACATTTTTAAGACCATTTCCCATAGATTCATCTATTCGAAAACCACATCCAAATATTGAATCCATAAAAAAATGTTTTTCTAGAAAAGTCACACTCCATTATTTACTATAACATATAAAATTCTCTTATACATTTGATTGTACTAATTACTCTCATTAATGAAATATTTTCATAGTTTCCAAAGGTAACTAAACCATTTACTGATACCAACTATATAATCCCATACATTTTATAAATATACATTACATGTTAAAAAATAAATATTCATTTCATAACATTACGATCCATTACAGAATTGTATACATATAATTTATTTTGAAAACAGTGATAGCAAAACAATTTATTCATAAGTGATAAACACTATTTCACACTATTTCCTTCATAACTAATGCATTTATTAGAGAAATAATACTAAGAAACCATTTATTATGGCTTGTGGAACCCATTGTTAAGAAAATGTGAGATCATATGATAAATAACGATTAATAAGGTAGATATCAATGATCACAGAAGTATAAAATGAGAATATTACTAAGTGAACAATATCATAACATTTCAAATCTATATATATAATATCTTTGATCACAATCATGAATAATAGCATAGACCATCATATTTCATAATACATTAATCTTAATGTATTTACACAAATTCTTTAATAAGGTCATCATTATAAAATAAATAACCCATGGGAAATATATTCATTCTATAGAATCATCAATAAATAATTTCAGTCATCATCATTAAAATTCATGGTAGTTTATGGTATTACTAGATCATATCAATTATAAATCATATGTAAAAGAATTGGATGTTATCAGATATGAAAATTTATTCAAAAATATCATTATATAACTTCCTAAAGAAAATACCATTTCCCATTGAAATAATCTATTTAAAATATGAAAATATTGATATATTATGTAATTTTTATCATTAAAACCCTAATATGAATATTGGGAAGGGATATTCATAGCAATGATTGATCTCCATGGTTTGAAAATTCAATTCATGTTGTGAAAATTAAAACAATGATTCTTTTTACATCATCTATAAAAATTCAAAAGTACACCATTTGAAAAAAGTAAATAAAATTCATTATAAATAATTTTGTAAAAATTAAAATAGGGATAATAATGTACATTATCAAATAATAGGATAATAATAAAAACATTAATGAAAACATATTTTGAATACAATGAAATTGATGAAAAGTTTTTTTCAACCAAGTGGGACGATAGAATTGATAATTCATGTAATCATTCATTCGATATAATGAGTTCCCAAGGATGTTAAAATGAATGGAAAACATGTTATCCGTATAAATTACCATTGGAGAAGAAAACTCATGATATTATTGAGTGGATGATCTTCAAATTCCATCATTAGAAATAAGATCATAAATAGTGTGGATAAACAATGACATTATAACATATATCTCTCCAATCAAGTTTGACATTCATTGAATGAAGAATAAAATCACATATTATAAATATATATATATTATAATTATATACAAGAATAATTTATATAATTATAATATCATATATGATCCACATATTATATTAAAATACATATTTATTAATATTTTCTTTTTAAATTTTTTTTGGTGTTAAGTATTTGACTTTTCATAGACTTCTCGTTCGATTGTTTTCGTACTTCAACATTGATCATGGTTCCATCATATCTGTAATGTTATTCATTATTCAAATATAAAATGTATACATCATATATATATATATATATATATTAATCAAAGGTAAATAATGTAAAATAAATTACACAATTAACGGATATTGTAGGTTATACATACGTAAGAACATTGATTTTTATTTTTTGGTATTTATAATGAAATAATGGTAAAGAATAAATAGAATTTCATTAATAACTATTATATAATTTATTGAACATACAATGATTTATTTACATGGACATTACATTAAATTTGTGCATTACATAATACACGAAACAAATAGATGCCCAAAAAACTAATTTTTTTAGTGTATTTTTGAAATGTGGAACATAATCTTCTAATATGATGATTTATCTTTAACATCTCCCACAATGATCTTCAAATTTTATTCCTACCTAAATCCATTATATATATCCTTGGTAAATGAAAAAACAAAATGGGTGATCTAAACTGCTTTGTAAGGGTAAATATTGAGAACCTGACACAAAATATAATCCTATGAATGTAAAAACATGAACATGAATTTTAAATATCAAAATCACGAGTAATAAAATAAATCATATTAGTATATAAGGTATAGATCAAAATGAAATATTAACCATGATAAAATAACATTGGTATAAATCATGGTATTGTGGAAAAAATAATAACATATTATTATTTCATTAGTATCCATGGAATTGGTGCCAACACCATTATAGTCGACGAAATTCCATTACTGAACTGTGTTTACTTTCTATTCCATCCATGTATTACTGAACCAAATTTACTTTCCCATCAAGCCCTATTTATCATAACTATATTTTCATTACATTCCAATCATGTTTATCTCATGAGATATATATCATTAGACAATAGCTTGTAGGGAGATATAAATCCCACCCATCTCACAATAAATCTATTTTTACATGTTAGAAAAAAACATATAATCATTTACCATAGCATATCCCATGAAATATAATTTGTTTCTGAAACATCATTTAATAAAATTCCATATAAAATAAAAGGACTTCATAAAAATAATTGAAGCATAAAAATAATTGAATCATAAAAATAATCTTTTCAATGTAATAATAAGGATTTAAACCTAACCCTTTGTCATATTATATGGAAAACAGTTTTCATAAAACACTTCAACATAATTTCTGAGGAAAATATCTATTCTTTTTATTAAAAAAAATTCTTTTCTGAAAAGAAAAAAAATTAAAAATAATTTATTGGAAAATATTCTTGAAATCATGTAGACGAATATTCATGGAAATACGGTTTCATGAAACCATAAAAATACATTAATTTCATATTAGTTTAAAAAATTTATCCACTTACTTTTTCTGTAAGAGTAAAAAAATGCCATTAATCGAATAATGACAAATGATTCATTTAATTCCATTCAATAGAAACTAACCAAAGTTTAAAAAAATCATTAAAAATTTGTATTGGAATATATATAATATTATTTAGGTAGTAAAAATGGATGTGGACAATAAATATACCCCAGTAAATACTTAGGAATAAAAAATCAATAAAACACGAATTGAAAAAGTCATCCCTTACCTTTGATCTGATTTTTTCAGAATGTGTCTGAAAATATTATATATTTTATTTAAACATATTAATAATTTCTAACTAAACCATAATAATAATTATGAAATCATATATGATCCAATTATTACAATACATTACCCATTAATTTTATCAATTCCATGTTATTGCAACATTTTTGGTAATAAACATTTTATTTATCGTACATGTTTTGACTTGTAATTCTTGATATTTTTACATAGATGATCTTTTTATTACATAAATAATGTAATAAATGATTTATGTATCATATATATTAATTATATGAATAAAAATAATATACAGATAAATGTAATGGAATACACCATTCATGGAGATGGTAGGTCGTACGTATGCATTAACGTTGTTTCTATTTCATTATTGAATTGATTAGAATAAATTAAATGACACACACCCACATATATAAATACATAAATTTAGTTCCATAATTATTTCATATATTTCATGCTTATGTATTATATATGCATATCTTATATTCATTATTTAATGGCTATCATGGAGAATGAATCTAATTCTGTCGTGGAGATGGTAAGTCATTCGTAAGCACAAAGGATGATATTATTCCCAAGATGTTTAAATAATATGTTAATAGAAGTTATATAAATTATAATGAATAATTATTAAGTTATACTTATTATTTACATCCATTATACATATCAGTATACCCATATAAATTAAGTATTGTTGAACAATAATAACACCACAGCGTGGAGACAATAAGATGTACGTACAGACCCATAGTGATAGTGTTTTTATTAGGATTGATATAAATAGGTACATGTCTGTACTATAATTATAATAACATTTATTAATGTATAATATAATAAATTTATTACATTATTATGGAAACAAAATATTATGAAAAAGTAGAAGAAGACAAGAATTTTTAATGTGGTGATAAAACGCTGACCACTTTTTTCTCTACATCCTTTTTGTTTAAACAGAAGAACTCCATAATATTTCTTTATAACCATGGGGAGAAATCTAAGAGGATATGAGGTATGTTGGGATGATATTTTTGTAGTAGTTGGGTGATCCAATGGGCTCTTGATGTGTGATTAATTGAGGACTGGTTTCCTTTTATAAGGGACCTAAGAGGTACATTTGGGAAATCATGAAATATTAATTTATAATAAAATAATTTTCTTTTTATAATCCTCTATAACTCAATAATTTGAAATATATTATTAGTATTGGTCTAGAAAATTCATCTAATACAATTTATACATTTTTTGAGATATTTTCAAAAAATATCATTAGGATTTATCTTTATTTAATCAATTTAATTTAATTTGTGGTAAAAATATTCTAAAAAATAATTTGTTATAAATATTTAATAATATATTATTAATTGAACATAATTGGATACATTATGAAATTTCCAAGCATATAATTTAAAATTGTTAAATTATTTTGTGATTATTATATAATTTAATAATATGTCATTTTTATATAATATATAGAGAGTATATTTTGAAACTATTAATATATATGACATTACATAAAATCCACATAGAAAAAAATTCTGAATCAAAATACGTAATACCCTCCTAAAATGACACAGTCACATATATATTCGTGGTGAAAATTAATTGGTTCCTAATATATTTATTTTAATATTTTTAACATCATTGATTTTAATATTTTTAAAACCATTTTTAAAATATAAATATCACTCTTGAGTTTATTTTGATATATGTTTTATCAAATTAATCACTATATTAAATGTTTTATACTTATATGATATGTGAGAGTGACAAGTTGTCACCTGCTTTTGTTTTAATTATAGTTATGTCTCTATCATGGATAAAAGAATATTAAATGAATCAATTATGACTCATATTTTATATTTGTCGACTTTAATTCATCCAATAGGATTTTAGCAGTTTTTAGGGTAATTTTGGTTTCTTTATCAATTTGTATGTTACCATAATTTACCCAATTTACCTTTAATTGTGGTAAAAAAATTACCATAGTTGTGATTTATAATATACAATAAATAAAATTAACATATTTAGAAAAATAATTTCCCAATTATTTCAAATATGGAATCCATTTTAATGAATTCATAACAGATAATTGGTATAAATTAATTAAAAATTAATTTTTGTTGTCAAAAACAATGAAATCAGTTTTTATGAATTAAAAACTATTCAAAAGATTGTCATGTTTTATGTCGAATATAAATTTGGATTTTCTTACAATGATAATCATTATATTAAATGATAAAAAAATAATCTAATTAAAATTTAAAACCCATGAATATAATAATAAAATTATATGAATACATTAGATAAAATGTTAGTTTTGAATTAAAAGGCAATATTTTTCATTATTCATTAAAATATGATTTTTTTCAGAAATATAAATAAATTTAGGAAAAGTAAATTTTCATGTTCCACTTCAAAATAATAAGTTTTTGTTGATAAATATAACAAATAAAACTGTTGAAAACTATATTTATTATTTCTGCACCTCAAAAGGTGGAAAACGTCTTTTTTAAAAAATTACTTCTTTTATATTAAAAAATAAATTTTTTCTTATATCATATCTAGAAAATAAGAAGGATGAAATTAAATGTTATATAAAATTTAAAATTTTGTTAATAATAATTGTAAAATAATTTTTATATCTAATTAAATAATTATATTTTTATAATATATTTTTGTTTAGTGAAACATGATATTGCGTAGAAAGGAAGCTATAGAGGAAGGTCTCTATTTCATTTAACATAAGACAAGAAGTGTTTTGTGTATAATTAAATCTAATATTGTGTTTCATATATATTAATCTAATATTGGAATATCATGGAACACAAGAAATCAATTAATTTAAAAACAATCTATCATATAAAATATCTGGGTTTTAAATTATACCCTCTTTAGATTAACTTTGGGATTGAAATTCATTGGGGGTTATAAATGGTTTTCTAGTTGAAAGTTTCTTTCATTGAAACCTACATCATAAAAATGAATACAAAAACATAATGATAAAAAGGAAATTTTGAAATATAACATTTATCAAAAGTAACTCATCACTAGGTTTCCATGTAGGATATCATATGCGGGAACTGAAAACATGGATATGTATGTGAAATATAACAATCATGTTATTATAGAAAGTGATAGAGTACAACGTCGATGAATGATAACAACTAGAAATACGTAAATCTTTAATGATTTATGGTACAATCTGATTTATCAGATAAACAGGTACTAGGATAAAAATTTAAGATTAAGAACCTTTTCTATTTTTGGATGAATTTTTCATGAGAATAAATAATTACTTGATTTCAGTACAATCTCACTGTGGAATGTTCATGGAACAATTACTATGTCGTCTATTATTTTAATAAATCAATATGTATTTTTCATTCATGATGTGTTATCAGATAAATAAATAGAATGAGAGGTCATTCCATAAGTATTATAAAAATGATAGAAAAGGTTATAAAATTTGCATGACTCCACATATAGTTAGAAAATTCATTAATGAAATGACATTATACCGAAATATAACTTATACTCTCCATCAATAGATAACATAACAATCCTTCCAAAATCTAAAAATATAGACCATTGTAAAGAAGTGAACTATATCAAATTAACTATTATCTCCCATATCTCATAATTAATTTCATAGTTTTCACATTCCAAAAATGTGGATACCTTAATTATATATTATCTTGAAACATTAAAATAATATGAATTTCAATAGAACCTTAGTGAAAAATGCATTATGTCAAAATTTACACTTTCCACTCACTAATAATAAAAATAATTCTATTTACACAAACTATGATATCACTTTTTCATTATATCAGTCATGAGGACATTAATACTATCAAACATATAATTATCTCGATTTCCATTCATTATGCGCATAACATGTTATTTTCAAAAATATTTCGTTCGCATTTAATGGTTAATGGTTCTATTTGACATATAAATTCAAATAACTGAGGAAAGAACACTGTAACTGTCCTTAGATGTTCTGTTAATCCATAGTACCAGAACATTACTTATACAACCTTTTTTTATAGTCATATAATCATTTCACAATATTTTTAAAAGATTGACTGAGATTAATTGTTTTTTTATTAACATCTTTTTCATATCATATATCATTTTTAGTCTATTCATCATCATCAACATAAATTTTACCCATGCGACCTTGCTAATTCTCTTTAGGATATTTTCCCTTAGTGAATAAATTTTCAATATGCTCGTACATTCCACATATAAAATATTTAACAACTGTTGATGTATTATTAATACCATTATACTAGTCCATTGTGTTTACTAAACCTTTTCCATTGTAATAACTAGATTTGTGTCTTTATTTTCCACACCCAAAGCATCATCCAGTTCCTTTTAAACATTCCCCATTCCTATTCTAACATGATTTACATGAGAATAATTGAAAATTATTTAATCTATGATCACCATGAAACTTCACCATTCTCATATTATTTGGTTACGGAAACACACCAATATTGAGGTTATTGTTCATATTATGAGATTTATAACTATGAATAATAATGATTTTTGACATTCTAACTCAAATTCCAATTTGTTTTTCATGATTAATAATATTCCATTGACCATCATATACTTCATTAATATTAATCCTTATGTTTAAATCCTTTTTCTAAAACCCCAAAAGAATAGTTTTAGAGGAAACAAATCATACTTGGAAAACAATATAATCACAAATGAGTAATTTTAATATCTAACATCTTCGGTATAATCCTAGGGTACTCATGATTGTAACCATATTTATAGGACTGTAACCTATAGTTAGACATATCCTTAAGGAAATATGTATAAATTCCATTGAAATATTTATAGGGATCTCACTAATGTTTTTTCATCCTGGTTTCCAAAGGATGACTAATCTTTTTCTCTATGGACAACTCTGACATCGCATGTTTGACGTAGATGAGAATTACATTACATTTGTGGAATAATTAATACATGACACAAATAGATTCCAAAATAATTTTTTGATTTACTGTCTTTGGAAATGTGGAAGACAATCTTCCAACTTGGTGAATGATCTTAAACATGTCCCATAATGATCTTCCTATTTTGTTTTGCAACCAAAAACCATTCACTATATCGTCGGAAAATGATGAAATAAAAAGGGAGAGCTCAAATGCATAGTGATGGAAAACATTTAGAACATATTAAGAACCATAAATATATGAATTTAAAAAATTGAATATAATGTTTAAATATCAAAATCATGTGTCCTTAAATAAATCATTGAAGTACATATGGAATTGATAATAAATGAACAATAACCATGATAAAAAATAACTGGAATAATACATTGGAATTTTGAAAAGAAAATAAACACATAATATGATTTCCATAGTATGTTAGGCATTGCTTCATAATCCATCATAGTGGACAATGTCCTCTACTGAACAAGGTTTACTTATCCTTCTAGCCGTGTATTACAGAAACAGATTTATTAGTACTTGCTACCCTGTATTACTGAATCATGTTTATTAGAAATTCTAATCGTGTTTTCTCATGATATATAAATTTGTACCCAATTCATTAAAGTGAGATTTTTGTCCCACTCATAACATAATGAATCCATTCTTATATGATTCCCAAAATATAAAATCGTTCATAATAGAATAACACATGAAATAAAATGGATTTCTTATTAATCATTCCAACATCATCTAAAAACAATAAATGGAATTTATAAAAATAATTACATCATAAACAGAATAAAATCATTGTAAAAATAGATATAGAATCATAACACTAGTTCTTCTAATATGGAAAATAATTTTGATAAAACACTTGAAAATAATTACTGAAGAAAATATCATTTCTTTTACAAATTATTTTTTCATTTATCAAATTGAAATTAAATATTAAATTAAAATAAATTATTTTAAAATAATAATGAAATATTTTATAGGAGGATTATTAGAAATAAATATTCATGAAATCATATAGAAAATCAATCATTTTAAATAATTTTTAAAAACATTATCCTCGTACTTTGGAAGGAAAAGTAAATAAATACCTTAAATCAAATAACGACAAAAGATTCCCTTCCTAAAAAATAATAATAACTAAGAAAAGGTTGAAATTAACTATAAATAAGTTTATGATAATATAAATAACTTTACATAATTTTGAAACAAGGATGTGTATGATAAATATTCTCGGGTAAATACTTGCACATAAACAATCTCCAAAAAACATGATTTGAAATATTAACCCTTATATGTGGTCTGATTTCTACTATTTGAGTTTGAAACTCATGTATAGTTGGTTTAAATATATTATTTACTTCTAAAAGATCAATAAGTATATTTATTACATCATATGTGTTTAACATATCACTTTATATTACACGTTTATTTATCAATTCCTTGTTAATGCGACATTTTGGGTAATAGTAATTTTATTTATCATATGTGTTTTGACATTCTATTATTGATATTATTATATAGATCATGATTTAATTACATACATAATGTTAAAAAATTATTTATATATTATATTTAATATATATATAAATTTAGATAATAGATAGATATATGAAATGAAATACACCGTTCATAGAAATGGTAGGGAATACAAACGCATGAATGATGTTTCTGTTTTTTTAATGAATTAAATGGAAGAAATAAATGATATATATATGAAAATAAATCTATTAAGATTATAATTTCTTCTATTTCATGCATATTTATAATATATATATATATTTATATTATAATTGTACTTGAATAGTTAATATGGATAACAGATCTAATCTCGTCATGGAGATAGTAATCCATACATACAAATGAGTGAGGATATCATTCCCTTAATGGTATAAATGCATGAACGATTGTCGCTTATCAACCTATCAAGGTTCAGGTGCTATGATAATGTGTATAGAAGCACTCGGGTCAAATCCTCGGGGATGATACTATGTAATAGTCATTTGTTTTTGGTTGACTGTATTTTGATTAGGGGTGTTGTTTGAAGAGCTTAATTGAAATGATTTATTAACTATAATTGATTTAACAAATTGATAAACATTGGGGTGATTTAGTCATTAGGGAGTTAAGCTTGTGATATCCATGATCTTTGCTTTATATTGATTTTAAATTAATACCAACTTCATATGATAATGTTGCTTGGAATTCATAAGAGTTAAAGACATAATCCAAGAATTAATATAACATAGGGTTTTAATAATTACATTTACTTGTTCATGGTAGAGTATTTATTTTTCCAGTAATCCATGCAAACTGTATGTAAAACAAGATATGTCATTAATCCATAACATGTTAAGTCCAACATATACAATGTTAAATTAAGAAATACTCATTGAGAAAATACACTCAATCACATAAAATCCCTAAATTTTGACACCCCCTAATGAGAGATATACTTATCCATTTGGGTGTTTAATAATCTGGTTGTAATGATTATGATGATAAATTAATAATATAAGAAAAATAAAGGGATAAGAAAAGAGTGGTGGGTCATACAGACACACATGAACAATGATGAGAATTAAAAAAACAGACATTCAATTGAATGAGGAAGAAAAAGAAGGGAAGGGAATTAAAATGTATTTAAACTATTTTAATAAAATTAATATTAATCTATTTAATTTGGATGAGAATAAGAGATATTGAAGAAGAAACATACATTAATATAGAATTAAAAAACACTAGCTTACAAGATTACAAATGAATAACAACACAAAAGTAAAAGGAAAAAGAGTGGAGGAAGCGTATATAAAGTAAAAAATGAGTATAAAAGGTCCTCCCAAGACCTTGGTAAGGATTTTTTCATGCCAATATGTGATCCAAATTTTTGAAATTCCAACCCCTTTGAAGGAGAGGAGGGGATGCATTTATAGACCAAGGAAGTGGACTCTTTTCATTCCCAATCTGTCACTCAAATTACATCACAATTTTGGCTATTCAGACAGCCTAATCACATGATATCTCCTTCTTTGAAGTTGTAGATAATAAATTTTTCTGACCTCTCACAAATGTTGGAGTCATTTGGACCACGGGAGCCAATGTTATGCCCGACCAATTAAAAAAATTTAATCATTCCATTTCAATCTAATATTTTTAATTTCCAAAATTTGAAATGGTTTTTGAATAGAAATATGCATTGAAAGATGAATTATTTCTTCAATAATGTCGGCCCCCTATATCTCCAATTTCACGCTAAAAACTCTCTACTGGATTTGATGATTATATCATGAGATATGTCATGCATAGTGTTCGAATCTTAATTCCTGTACAGAATGGTGGTCTAGATTCACTGCTTCATTTGGGCCCATAGTTTATTAGAATAGGGAACTAAAATTTTTATCCATGATTCTGTTGGATAATCACGAACATATAGAAGAGTTTCATAAAATTTGGGATCTTGAATTTAGATGAGTAACTCAATCATCATGACTGGTCCAGTTTCATCACAAATTCTTTGGTCATCTTGTGTGGTCCATGTGATCCTTAAAATGGAAGAATTGTCCCATGATTCCATCTAATGAAATGTTTTATATTGAATTAGGTATCCTAAAATCAAATACCATAAAATTTGGATCATTAGGGTGAGTGTTATAAATAAAATAGTAAACTGACTCAATTGTACTACTTCTAAACATGTTCAAAAATTATACTTAGTATTAAAACATTAATGTTTCACACAAATTATTCACATTTCATATAAAATCAGTAAAGGGGGTATATAATAAGTCATGAAAATATTAATAATATCAACTCTCCCACACATAGTCTTGTGCATGTCCTCATGTGAAACAAATATAAAAACATAACAAAATCATTTTCACTCACCAACAGATATTAAAATTTTGTTTTCTCCAATAGTTGGAGGTTTAGAATATTTCACTCATCCATTTTGAATTCCACCACAAGTTGTTACAGAAACAATGTTACAAAACTAATTCATTTTTTCATGATCATATTTAAAAATGGAAAATGTGTACAATCAGAACTCACACCTCTCAATATTATAAAATTCATTTGTGGAGGTTCACTCTTTCATCAACCAAAAGTGAAAATCATAGAGTTTAAAAGAGCTCTCAACATAAAATCCTTATAAAATGTGCACAGTAATCAGGAGGTATTTTTAAGGTCTTTTTCTATGTCTATGGAAAGGTAGGAATATAATGTCCAAGAGAGATAAAAAGTGGGGTAAAACACCGACATAGAAAAATCAATGTACATTTTTTAAAAATAAAACATGGAAGTATATGAAAACATATATTTACAATGGAATTATTATTTGAAGAAACACACAATACTGGATGAAAATTTTAAGGGGATGAGAATATGAAATATTTAAAAACCATAGAATATCTCCCAATGACATAAGAATAAAATGAAAATGTTCTTTTTTTCTTTTTTATTCTGTTTTTTTTATTTTTTTTGATTTTTTTGAGTTTTTTGATGATTTATTTTGAACACATGTCAATAACATTTACAAAATTACATAAATGAATATACATTATATTCCCCAAAACACAATAAATTTCAACCTCTCCCCCATAATGAAATGGATTCTTGGCCTCAAGCATATAATAACACGGTTAAATCTAGAAAGGGTACCCAGAATGAAATCCGTCCCCCCACACTTAAATTTTAAAAAATTATGCATTGGAAATAAATGATGATATTGAGTGGGAAAAGGTATTGGGCTTGTTTTATGGCTATCAAAGAAAATTTTTTCATAGGCTTGAAGGGGCTTTCAAAAGTAGGATTAATTTAATGGAAATGGGCGGCTATTTGGATATTGTGATTCTCATGTTGTTCAAAAAAATCCCATATCAAATTAATGCACACTGAAGTAGGAAATTCAGCTTGAAGGTCCACAAAATCAAGACTCACAAATGGGGTTGAAAACACAAATTTTGAAAAGATGGCCATAGGTGGCCTTGACATGTAAGAAAATGATGTTCCTCGCGGTTTGGGGAAAACATTTTCCAAATAAAAAATTGACCATTCAAACTTTTTTAATGTTGACACAAAATTCCTTATCCAAAGTCATGATAAAAAAAATTGAGATAAAAACATCAATTTTGACTCCCCAAAAAGGTTGGATAAAATTTCATAATTGGAATGTGAGTAATCATGACTCATGATTTTTTTGTATTTTTTTATTATGATTTTTTTTTGTTTAGGTTTTTTTAGTTTTTAAAAAAACTACACCCACAAAAAATTGAAAATTAATAATAAAGGGTTTGAAAAAAATTTGTAAAAAATGAAAGAGAGAAGTAAAAGAAGAAAGAGGTAGAGAGACGAAGAGATATAGAGAGTTAAAGGGAAAAAGGTGCCCCTAGTTTGGATTTGGTGGGTTTCTATATCCATATAGTGGTAGGTCGACTGGAGAAGTTGGGGATCCAATTGAAATTGATGTTGATCCAAGATTCTGCATCCTCTAATAGTGATTCCTTAACCTATGTCCATTAACTGTGAATGTCATTTTGGAAGAGGGGTCTTGGACTTGCACTGCATCAAATGGGTAAACATTAGTAATAACAAAAGGACCACCTCAACGAGAATTAAGCTTACATGGGTGAAGCTTAAATCGAGAATTAAAGATAATTACCTTATCTCCTTCTTGGAATACATTTATCGGGATTTTTTTCATGGAGTGCCATATATTTTTTATTTTATTGATTAGAATTCTTATAAGAATCTTGTCTTTTCTCCACCAATTCATACAATTGAAACAATCTTTCATCACCAGATTTCTCAAGTCCAAAATTACATGCTTTCACTGCCCAAAAAGACATATGTTGGATTTCAAGTGGTAGATGACATTATTAACCAAAAACAATCCTAAAAGGAGTCATCCTAATTGGTGTTTTATAGGAATATCTATAATCCCAAATTGCTTCACCAAGTCTTCCAGGCCAGTTTTTTCTGGTGGGTTTTACAATTCTCTGAAGAACTCTTTTCACTTCTCTATTAGAAAGTTCAGCCATTCCATTTATTTGGGGGTGATATGGAATTGCAGTTTGATGTACAACCCCATTATTTTTCAAAATAGATTCAATGGTTCTATTACAAAAATGGGTTCCTAAGTCACTGATCAAGGCACAAGGCATGCCAAATCTGTGGAAGATGTATGTCATTAGGAACTCACGAATAGTATGTGAATCAACCTTTCTAGTGGGTTTGGCCTTGAACAACATTGAAACATAATTAAATGTAATAAGGATATATGAGAATTCATTGGAAGGGGGGAATGGTCCCATTAAATCGATACCCCAAACATTGAAGATCTCACAAAAAATTAAAGGCCATTGGGGCATTCCATTTATCATTGAAATTGTACCAATCTTTTGGCAAGTGGGTGATGATTGACAGAACACATGTGAGTCCTAGATGAGTGAAGGCCAAAAGAATCTAGATTCTATGACCTTTTTGGAGTTCCTTCATGGTCCATAGTGGCCACCATCAGGCATTGAGTGACATAATTTTAATATGGAAGAATGTGCATTTTCATCGACACATCTCTTTATTACCATGTCAGCCCCATTTTTCCAAAGTTTCATTTCTTCCCATAAAATATTGTTTTAAACCACTTTTCAACTTCATTTGTTTTCTTTTGAAAACGTTTCATGAAAACCACCAGAGACCAAGTAATTTACAATTTGGGAATACAATGTTAATTTTGGAGTGAGATATGATAGGTGCCCAGTGGGGAATTTAAGATCAATGATTTTAGAATGAGAAGAATTATAAATTCAACTCAAGTGATCAGCCACCGGGTTTTTGTTTCCTGTCAATATTTGATATCAAGGTCAAACAAATGGAGCATTATGATCCATCTTATTAGCCTCGGTTTGGAATCACTTTTCTTGAGTAAGAACATTATAGAAGAATGGTTTGTAAAGATGATGATTTCGTCACCTAAGAGATAGGTCCGGAATTTATCTATTTCCAAAACCACTACTAAATGTTACTTTTCAGTGATAGTGTAGTGATATTGAGTTTCATCCATTGTTTTTGAGTCATAATATATGAAATGAGGATTCCTCTCTCTTATTTGACCAATAACATCCCCAACATCTCTATCATAAGTATCACACTTCAACTCAAAGGGTAAGGACCACTCTATGGGTTGGATTATTGGGGCAGATGTTAGAGCAGTTTTGAGTTCAACAAAGGCTCTCTTGCAAACCTAATTAAAATGAAAAGTGACATCATTTTGGATCAACCGAGTGAGTGGGAGGTAAATCCTACTGAAGTTATTGATGAATCTCCGATAGAAACTGACATGACCAAGAAATGAACGGATTTCTCGAACAGAAGTGGGTTTGAGGAAGTGATTGGATCACTTCAATTTGGGAAGGATCAACTTCAATACCAACTCTTGAAACTTTGTGCCCTTGAATAATCCCATTTGCAACCATGAAGTGACATTTTTCAAAATTTAACACATGGTTTCACTTGACGCACTTTTGGAGGACTGTCGAGTGTGAATTCAAACATGATTGAAATGACTCACCATAAATGGTGAAGTCGTCCATGAAGAATTCCATGCATTGTTCAAGGAATTCATAAATGACACTCATCATAAACCTTTGGAATGATGCAATAGAATTTAAAGGTCCAAAAGGAATTATTATATATTCATTCTTCCAAAGGGGAATATGAATGTAGACTTCTCATGGTCCTGAGGTGCGATTGGGATATTAAATTAGCTGGTGTATCCATCAAGAAAGCAATAGTGGGACTTTCCAGCTAATCATTCCAAAATTTGATCAAGGAATGGAAGAGGGTAGTGATCTTTTCCTGTGTCAACACTCATTTTCTTATGTTTGATGCACACACGCCATTTATTCATCACTCGAGTTGTGACTACCTCTCCATGTTAATTTGTGACAACATTTATCTAACCCTTCTTAGGTTCAATTGAATTGAACTAACCCATTAACTATCAGAAATTGTGTAGATAATACAAGCTTGAAGAAGCTTGGTGATCTATACCCTTACTACCTCAAGTATTAGTGGATTGAGTCACCTTTTTGGTTGTATAATTTGTTTGAATGACTCCTCAAGATGAATGTGATGCATGCAACGGGAAGGGTTGATTCTTGGTATGTCATCTATGGTCCAACCTATGACCTTTTGGTTTTCCTCTAACTCCTGAACAATTTTTGACTCTTTGGTTTCAGTATGTGCAGAAGAAATAATGATAGGATATGAGTGATCACAGAAATGGAATGCATATTTTAGATGTTTAGGAAATGGTTTTAGATCAGTCTCATCTTTCATTTTTGGGTTAAACAACTTAGGAATGGTTGAAGGGACTTCAGCTGCGTTATATTCATTTTTCTTAATATTTTCCAAGGTGGAGTAGTAGATATTAGAGTTAATGTGGTATTCAATAAAGTTTGCAAGTTCCTATAGATTTTTGGAGTCTATGAAGGATTGGTCCACATCAACTTCACCATTTATGACTTGATTAATCATGGTGTACATTTCACAAGTTCCTTTATCATCAAAACATGATGAACATGATGGAATAGGATTCAATTGACTCTTAGAGGTGTCTTTAGAATCATGGATTGAGAATGCAGAGTGATCTTCAGATGGGTATCGCATGGCTTGGAAAATGTTGAATGTGACCAGTTTCTCACCGAATTGCATGGATAAGATTCTATAGTGGAAATCAATCTTGGTTCTCACAATCATGAGGAATGGTCTTTCTAGATTTAGGGGATATCGAGAAGAGTTTGTCTCACCATCTATGTCAAGGACATACGAATCAGCAGGGATGATAAGATCATTGACATGGACAACAACATCATCAATTATTCCCTCAGGACTAGCTATGATTCGATTGGATAATTAAATGAAATCACCCATTGGATATAAGGGACCTTGAACAAGGTTGGAGAATATGGATTTAGGCCTGACATTAATTGAGGCTACTAGGTCTATGAGTGCATCATCAATGTTGGAACATCCAATTTGGCATGGAACCATAAGGGTCCCTGGATCATTAATATTTATGGGAATAGACTGTAGGGTGGAAACATTTTTGAAGGTCCTAAGTTTCCCCTTGTGGGTATAGAACTCTTTAAGAATCTTGAAATACATAAGAATTTTTTTATGGAATCTATGAGGGGAATAATGACTTCCACATTTCTAAACATGTTTAGCATCTTAGGAATAGGTTCAAAGGACTTCTTTGGCTTTGAAATAGCTTGAGGAAAAGGAATTGGCTGCCAAAGTGGAGTTGAAGGAGGTGAGGGAATGGTTTTGGGTCCCTTTTCATGTTTCTTTTTCTTTTCATTTTCTATGCAAACATTCAATGGAGGGTTGGAGGAGTTATCTTGAGGCATTGCAATTTGGTTTCCCAATCTTAGTCCAATAGCACTTACATTACCCTTGGTGTTAGGTAAGGGTTGTCTAGGGAGTTGGGGGGGGGATTGGATGGTTGTTGCTGACTAAGGTGGGATGCAAGTCGACCAATTAGGGATTCAATGTACTTAAGGCTAGAATGGGTGAAGGAGTCAAGATATTCCACAGCAGTTTTACATGTTGCTTGGAAGAAGAGGATTGCCCAAATTGGTATTTCCTTGATTTTGGTTCTTGGTAAATTGATTGAATTGGTTTTGTTATTGGGAAGTCTCACAAGGATAATTGAATCTAGGAGGAGGATTATTCCTTTGAGGTTAAAGAATAAAAGGATAAGGTTGTTGGAAGTTACCATCACCTTGACCATTTTGAAACTGGTTTGGTTTTTTAGGAGGGAATTTAGGGGGATGAGATATGGGATTACCATACCTAATTACTTAGTTATAGGAAGAAGAGAAGGGCTCAGAGTGAGTTTGGTTGAAGTTTCTAACAAACTGACCAGATAGTTGAGGGTTGGTGTTCTATTGAGCATATGCTACATTGAGATCCATTGATCTAGATGAATAAGATTGATCCTCTTGAAGTTGTGGAAATGTTTCTGTTGGATGAGATGGAGTGTTACAGATTCCATAGTTTTTGAGATGTCCAGGAAATAGTGATTGTGGAGAAGATGAGGTTGGGGTTTAGGATGCCACAACAAGTTGTTGCACAAGGCTTGTAAGTTCACTCATCCACTCAATCATCTTTTTCGGCTCAATTAATTGATTATATTGGGCATGTTTGAATTGTTCATGGGCTCAAGTATGGAATTGTTGTGTGTTTATAGCCATGTTACTAATGAGGTCTCTTGCAGCTGCAGGAGTTTTATCAACAAGAGAACCGCAACTTGCGGCATCAATGAGAGTTCTCTCCATAGCCAATAACCCGTCATAGAAGTATTGGATGAAGTTTTGATCAGTGATTTTGTGATGTGGGTAGGTTGCAACAAACTTTTTGAACCTCTCCCATTATTCATTGAGTGATTAACTTGGGAACTGATGGATACCACTTATTTCGTTTGGCATATAAGCAGTATGAGAAGCAAGAAAGAATTTCTCTAAGAAGAGTTGCTCCATGTCATTCCATGTGGTTATAGAACCAGGAGGAAGGTAGTAGAGCTATGACATAGAATTTTCAGCTAGGGAGAAAGGAAATTCTAAAATATTTATTTGTTCCTCATAAACCCCTTGAGGCTTTATGGAAGAGCACACCACTTGGAACTCTTTAAGATGGAGATATGGAATCTCACCGACTAGCCCGTGGAAATGTGGAAGAAGTTAAATCAAACCTGATTTGATTTAGAAGTCAGCTTCAATGTTTGCATATTGAATACCAAGAGATTGGTAATTCATATCCAGGGTAGTAAGATCTTTTAGTGTCTTTTCAATCAGATTGGCTATATATAATTCAATTAGTTGGCCATGGACAGTTCTTGAATGAGTTTATTTTCACTTATGTTCCTCCTATGTTTGCAAATTGTTAACTCAATTTCAGTGTCAAAAAAATCAGAGGGATTGTTTTGGAGGCTATGGAGAATTCATAGAGTTTTTTGAAGGAAAAAAGAAGATGGGGTTTTCTTTGAACTTTTTTCAGTTTGTGATTTTTATGAGAAGGCGGGTTTTATGTTATGTTCTTTTGTAATTTTTGTTAAATTTTGTTTTTTACAATAACCTGAAATGAATGAATACTTAATGTACTTTCCCTGGAAACAACACCATTTTAAATACATATCCAATTTTTTCTTATTGACTAATCAAGGTTTTGATACACTTATAATGTTTATAGCAGCACTCGGGTTGAATCCTCAGAGATGATACTTTGTAATAGTAATTTGTTTTTAGTTGATTGTATTTTGATTAGGGGTTTTTTGTATAGATTAATTGAGATGATTGATTGAATATTTTTGATTTAAAAAATAGTTAAATATTGGGTTGAGTTCCTCATTAGGTAGTTAAGTTTGGGATATCCTTGAGCTTCGCATTATATTGCATTTGAATTACCATAAACTTCAGAAGACAAAGTTGATTGGAATTCCAAAGTGTTAAGGCTATAATACAAGACTTAACATAACATAGGGTTCTAATAATTACCATTAAATGATCTTGGAAGTGTTATTATAGTTCCAGTAATCCATATAAACCACATGTTAAACAAAATATGTCATTAATCAATGACATGTTAAGTCCAACATAGACTATGTTAAATTAACGAATACTCATCTAGGAAATAATTTCAATCACATAACATCACTAACTTTTGACTCGCCCCAATAATATATTTACTCATCCATTTGGGTGTTTAATAATCTGGTTATAATTATTATGATGATAAATTAAGAATAGAAAAAAATAAATTGATATTAAATGAGTGGTGTGTCGAATATACACACACAAACAATGATAAGAATTAAAAAATGGATGTTCAATTCAATGAGAATGAAAATGATGGGAAGGGGATTCAACTGTATTTAAACTATTTTATGAAAATAAATATTAATCTACAAGAAGTTTTATGAGGATAAGAGATATTGAAGAAAAAACTTGCATTAAAACAGAATTATAGAACACAAGCTTACAAGATTACAAACGAAGAATAACACAAAAGTGAATGGAAACAAAGAGTGGATGAAGGGTATCTCATGTGAAAAATTGAGTATGGAAGTTCCTTTCAAGACCTTGAAATGGATTTGTTCAGGAAAATATGTGATCCTCTCATCTGAAATGCCAACCCCATTGAAGGATAAGAGGGGGAAGCAGTTATAGCCCAAAGAAGTGGACTCTTTTCATTCCCAATCTGTCATTCGACTTCCATAACAATTTTGGCTATTTAGAGAGCCATATCTCGAGATATATTTTTATTCAAAGATTTAAATATTAAAGGGTTCCAATCTATCTCAAAATTTGGAGTCATTTGGACCTATGTAACCAATGTTATGGCCGATTGATTAAACAAATTTAATCTGTCCATTTCAATCCAATATTTTTAAAGTCCAAATTGTGAAACAGTTTCTGAATATGAAGATACCTTCAATGTGGAATGATTTCTTCAACAATTTCGTCCAACTATTTTCTCCTTTTCACACTAAAAAACCTCAACTCTATTTGATTATTACATCATGAGATATGTTATGAATAGTTTTTAGATTTTAATTCCCGGACAGAATGGTTGGATAGAATTCAAAGCTTCATTTGGGCCCCATTTTTTGTAGTTTGCCCATGAAATTTTTATTTGTGGTTATTTTGGATAATAAAAAACATATGTTAGAGTTTAATAATATTTGGGATTCAGAATTTATACCAATAACTCAATCATCATGGCTGGTCTGGTTTCATCACAAATTCTTTTGGTCATTCTGTGTGGTCCATGTGATCCTCCAAATGGCCTAATTGGACTATGATCCCTTCTAAAGAAATGTTTTATATTAAATTAGGAATAATAAAATACAATAAACACAAAAATTTTATAATTAGGGGAATATTTATAAATTAAATAGTAAACTGACTCAATTGGACTACTTTTAAAAATGCTCAATAATTATACTAAGTATTAAAACATAAATATTTAACACAAACTATGATCATTTCATATAAAATCAGTAATGGGGGGTATATAATAAGTCATGAAAATATTAATAACATCAATTGTTTAATTTTA
Organism: Viscum album; assembly: GCA_963277665.1. Lineage (NCBI taxonomy): Eukaryota > Viridiplantae > Streptophyta > Magnoliopsida > Santalales > Viscaceae > Viscum > Viscum album. The sequence continues at coordinate 1,899,887,621 of OY728130.1, read as the reverse complement.
TAGAATTTGATGATATATAAATATTAAAAAATTATTAATATGTTCTATTCATTATTTAAATCCATTATACTCATCAATATACCATCCCAAATTACATATTATTGAATAACAATTACACCATGATGTGGAGAAGATACATCATATGTATGAGTTCATAGTGATATTGTTATTTGTAGGAAATATAATAGAAGTTAGAAGGATGTAACATAATTATAATAAAATATATTCATTTATAATATTCGAGAGTTATTACATTATTATGGAAACAACAGAATAAGATAAGTAGAATATGAAAAGAATTTTGAATGTGGGGATAAAAAAATTACTTCAGATATCACTATTTGGTATGCACAAATGAACTCCATAACATTATTTTCCTTCCAATTGGTGGACTCTAGGATTAATTTGCAGAAGGTAGGATGGGATTTTGGCAGGTTTTGGACGATCAAATGGGATATAAAGGTGTAATTAAAAGATATAGAGAGGTGACATTTTATAAGAGACCGGATGAAAACCTTTGGAGATGCTTGAAAAATTAATTTATAATAAATTTTTTCTCTATTTATAATGCTCCCAAACTAATTGATTTTAAATCTAACAAGACTATATGTTGAGATCTTCTAAACCAATAAAAGTTTTACAACTTTTGATTTTATTTTAATCGTGATCATTTTTATTTACCATTATTTAATCTATTTAATTTTAATTGCAGTATTAATATTCTAAATATTAAATTGTTATAAATCTTTACTTATGTTTTTTCTGTAGTACATTATTGAATAATTTATGAAAATATTTAAAATGAATTTTATAATTTTAGAATTTTAATTATATTTTGATTATTTATTAATTTAGTAATATGTTTTTTTCTATAAAATACCAATATTTTCAATTGTGAATTATTTAATTATTTGACTTCAAATAAATTCCATAAAAAAGATAAATTAAAAGATATATATTTAATACACTTCTAACATGTCGTAGGAACTTATTCAATAATTTTATTACATTTTTCTGTTTATATGATATTTTTTTAATATTTTGAAAACCATTATATGATATTTATATCAATAAAACAATTTCCATGTCACAAATGTATCATCCTTAATGTTAATTATCTTATCTCCAAAAATTCTAAATAAATAAAAATTATGTAGATAATTTCATCAGAATTCTATAAAATATTTTTGTTTTATGTTTTATAATGTATACAACAATATTCAAATTATTATTCTTGTAAAATATATAAGAGTGACATGTTGTGACTTTCTTTTGTTTTAATTAAAATTAAATCATGTTCATGGAAAAATGTAATTTAAATAAATAAATTCTAACCCATAGGTTATTTCGGTTGATATTAATTCACGAAATATTATTTTATCAGGATTGAGGGTAATTTTATTATCATGATCATATTGTTAGTTACCATAATTTACACGATTTAACTATAACTGTAGTATATTAAAAATAATGTATTTAATATTAATAATATCCAAAAAAATAAAAGTACCCTATTAACATAATTTGGACCCAATAAAACCGAATATGGAATATTTTTTACATAATTCACATAATATAATTGGGATAAATAAATTTAATGTTAATTATCATTGTCAAAAACCAAAAAGTGGGTTTTTACGAAGTAAAAACATAACTATAGATTGCCAAGTGTTTATATTAAATTTAAATGTGAAATTACTTCCATTGAAAAAAGTTGAATTAAATGAAAAAATAATAATTTGTTTACAATTTAAAACCAATTGAAAATATTGGCTACCTATATAAATAAATTAAATGAAAATACAGTTTTAAATTAAAATGTTGTATTTTTCAATATTCATTAAAATATGATTTTTTTTAAAAACATACAAAAAATTAAAAACAAAATTAATTTACCAAATATAAATAAAAGTTTATTTTGTCAAATACTATATATGTAAGTGTTTAAAAGTATATATAAATGAGTGTTCCATCAAGTGGTGGAAAAACGTCATTTTTTAAAAAATATTTCTTTTATCAGAAAAATGGTATTTTCCTTAATATAATGCCTATAAAATTCATATGATGAATTTTAATGGAATATAAAATTCATTATTTGGTTAATATTGTTCCTAATGGATTATTTATATCCCATTAAATAATATTATTCAAATTACATATGATTGTTTGGTGAAACTCGGTATTGCGTACAACCCAAGTTATCGAGGAATGTTTCTCTTGCATGTAATTTATTCAAAGAACACTGTGGTTTATACAAAAAGATAACATGATGTTTAATATAGTGCATTATGATATTATATTGGTGTACAACACAATACATCAATGAAATTAAAAAAATTATATCTCGTAAAAACATAGTTTGATTCATTTTATACCGTAAATATTTATATAACCTATCCTTATTACCTCCCATGAATAAAATAAAGTAAATTGAATCACATAAATTTATATATGTAGTAGTCCACACATATTCAAGAGTGAAATTTTTTATTTTAGATGAATACGAGAGTAATAATGTAGATCGGAAATTATAATTCTAGAAGAAAAATTAGTTAACAGGTATATTATATAAACAGTTAACCCCTCATAATTACCATCTATTAAATATTTTGATGTAAAATTAATGATATAACTTCATGGAGGCCGTCATCCACATATATTAGCATGAAAAAATTTCACTTAACATTTATCCGGATATATTGTGTGTGTTTGTGGTTACATAATCATAATAATATTTAAGTGTAATTTGGAAAAGGAATTTATTATTTGATTTTGAACACTATATATTTATAGGAGGATTATGAAGAAATAAATTTAAAGGGGCTTGGTAGTATGAGTTCATCTTATTTAGTAGTAATCCTATTGATTATCCCTTAAAGACCCTTTAAATTGTCCTTTTAGAAGTAAAAAAATACTAATTCTGGTCTAGGAAATTATAGATTATAATCTTCTAAGGTTTTTTCAAGATAGGTGAATCAAATTGGAGAAATGAATGGAAATGAGGAGTGTCCATTTATAAGTGGTGGTTATGAAATATTTGAAACTTATTAAAAGATTAATATTTAATAATTTCATACTAAATAAAATTATTCCATATTGATAGAGGATATAAATGGGGATATAATTTTTCAAATATATATCGATAAAATATTATTTATAATATTTTAATTTGAAAACATATCTTTATCTCATAGATTAAACCCCGATATACATGTTTTTACATATAACTATGATGACAAGTTTTTTATGTTTTCACTTTTCCTTATGACCAAAAGTGAATGTAGTGTCATTAAAAAATATTTAAATGGTGATTCAAAATAGTAATTGAATTTTATAAAATTAAACTCTCTTTATTAGGTGAATTTAATTTAAAATTTATCATATAACACATCATAAACATTGGTTTTCCTAAAAATATGTTTTCTTATGTATAAAAGGTTTTTATTCAAAAAACATAACATTAATTTTATCTATCCCAATAGAATTATTCATAAAGTTATTGAAATAATTTTAAATTTTATCCAATTCATGTAAATTAGCCTTGTAAATGAATTAAACGAAAATATAGTTTTCAATAAAAATATATTTTTTTCTATTCATCGACAATTTAATATATACATAAATTTAAAAAAAATTAACTAAATGTAAAATTTTGATTTCTATATTGAAAAAAAAATTATTTTTTCCATTAAATTTATTAAAAGTGTAAATATTTGCCTATATTTTTCATTCTGAAAATGATATATCAATCAATTTTAAAGAAATATATATTATTAATAAAAATGATCTCCTTCCAAAAAACTAAGTATTCATTTATCAATATTTATTTTTAATATAAAAACATATACATATTTGTAAAATATTATTCATTCTTATTAATTCCAATAATTTATCATCGAGGATGTTGTAGTATATTATATTATGGTTTATTTAGACTCGTGTATTCGTGTATCCCATGTTATTAAGGAAATTAAAATTATTTTCAAGGAAATATATCATAAAATATCTAGTAGTATTAATCAAGACCCTAACCCTTATTACCTCTAAATATGGGACAAAAAATAACTTAATCATATAGAAAAAATTGCCTCATAATTAATAAGAATAATTTAATATTCCCAAATTGAAATCTAATACTAGTAAAACACAGGAATTAAAATTACCTAAAAACATGTATAATTTAATAAAATTAACGTGAAAGGAAAAAGTAATAATAATATAATAATATGTTTCCAAACTCATTTAAATCAATAATAATTTTACATTGATTTTTTCTGATAAAAAATTTATTACTACATGTATTTGATAGTATAAAAACATATAACTTTTATTAAAATAAATTCATGGTTAATTATTTAATGCTGAAAAATATAATCCCTATACTATCATGAGTCCTAGTGTCTAAGGATAATTGGATACATAACATAACAATCTGAAACATGGCTAAAATAAAATTATTAAAAAACACTGAAACATTAACTTATATTCCTTTGATCTTCTAATACTACTTTGGATAACCTGGCTTTGTATATAAGAAATATGTGACATATACAACCTTGTAAGGAAATAACAAAAGAATAACATGATGAATGTAAAACTTGTGAGTAAAGTGGAACATAAATGTTACAAAAATTGTTGAGAATCTTATACATTAACATTAAATCATGATATATGATGATAATATCAAGGAAACATAAGATTGTGGAAACAACGTAAAACATTGGCATCATAAGAAAAAGTTAAGGATTCCCACTATTACATCATAACCTAGTAACATTTAGATAAACTATTAGGCATTTTAAATGGTATATAATTAGATATAAACCTTTACCAATTAATAGAAGGGATATATAATTCTTTCCCAAACCATCAAATTCATATCATGTACATAAATTTGTGTGTTGTATAAATCAAACACTATAAAAAATAATATCCTCTCTTTTAATATAATTACTAAAGAGTTTGTGTTATATTCATGAATGTTTATAATCAATTTAGGGTACTTACATCTATGATAAAACGGTGATGTGAAATGGGTATTGGTATTTAAGACATACCTAATTTACATTGAAAATTATGGGATAATATTCTACAGAATTATGAGTTTAAAAAAATATTTTTGAAGTGTTTAATGAGTGTTATATGTTGTTTTAAATTATATATAAATGATATGTACAGTCACAAGATCTGTCAAAAAACATTTCAACATGAAAAATTCGAAATGAAAATGCCTAATACAGATTAAGTAAATGATTAATTGGGAGAGAAGAATAGGATCTATTACATTGGAATTGTAAATAATTAGGTAAATTTTGTAAGAAGAGGGGATAAATTACTGATAATTATTATAATATCAATTAGAATGTAAATGGAAATTAATAAATACATGAAAACATAATAAACAATTATTTAAAATACACAATACAAAAAAGGATAATGAATAGAAAAGAATTGAGGAAGATACATTTCATTAAGATATATCGTAAAAAATAATGAGATGATATTATAAAGAGACTGGGATCACCTCTGGAATGATTTAGATATGGAAAATATATAATTTCTTGATTAAAAAGTTTTGAGTGAAAATGAGTCGGATATTGGGTGGCTATTTCTTAAAAAAATTCGGTGAATTCATGATATAATTTTATATTTAGGTTTTAGACTCTGTATAGTTATGTAATCAAACCAAAAAAACGTTCCATGGATTCTACCAATGAGTAGTGTTTTTTCAAAATATTATAATCCCAATAATAGAATATTTTAATCTTATACCATTGGAGTTGTGGAAGTGGGTCTTGTTTATAATTATTTTTTAGCATAAAATATTATATATGTATTTTTGGAATATTTAAGGGTATTTAAATTTAACACAATGTTAATGTTTAATTTAAAAATGCAATATGAGGAAAAAATATGTACTAAAAATGTACAAATTTAAGGAAAAATAGAATGAATTTATAAATCATTAAAAAATTCCAAGGTTATCAGAACCACTTACCCCATATTAATGATATTAGATGAATATTATTTAATAGATGTAACACCCCAATATTTTATAAGAATATATATTTTGGATAGTGTGTGTGACATGAAAAACAATGATTAGAAGAAAATATAAAACCCAAGACAATACAAAAAATTTCTCTTAAAATAAATTTCATATAATTAATAGTTTTTCAAACACGTATATCAATGTCCAAATTAAACAGAATATAGTATACCATTATAACCTAGAAATCAGCTTCTTGTGTTTGAAAATAAATATAATACTGATAAAAATATGGGTTATCCATTAATTAATAATAAAATATGAATCATTTAATTGAAAAAAATGTTTTTAGTAATTTTTTTAACAGATATTGTAGACATTGTTTGTACACATAATATGAAGATAATTTGTACCATTTAATTAAAATTTATTAAAAAAATTTAATTCTTTTTTTATTTCCAAATATAAAAATTATATTATTTGTTTTGATTTTCCTGAAATGTTTCATTTCCCTATAAATAGTGAAAAATACGAAATTTGAATTGAAAAGTACCATTCAATTTATATTATTTATAAATTTAAAAAATATTATATATTGATTTATTATAATATTTTATAATTATATATGAATTAATATTGTTATTTTCATTTGGAATAATTTTCAAATTTATTTTTCTTATAAATATATTCTATGAATTTGAACATTTTCTCAGAAAAACATACTTTCTAGATTCATATTCACGATTAAATAAAAATTGTATATCCATTATGTTGTTAATTTAATTTAAAAGTATTGATTCCACAATTATATTTAGAATCATTTATTTTTTATAATATTGTAAAAATAATTTTTTACTAAAATAAATTGTGAAAATAATAAATATTATTTATCGTGGTGAAGTTGAATAAAGATTTTCTTACAGTAAAACTGAGAATATATGAGTTAAAATTACATAAAAACAATTCAATAATCTATTTTATAGAAATACATGGAACTTATTTCTTCAATAATCAATAATGGATTATTTTTGAGTATTTTTCCTTGATAAAATATCAGTATGAATGAATCATTTTAAAAATATTACAAGTGTCTCACTCACCTCACATATAAAATTCAACCCCCTATTATCCCCACTTCACACATTCAAAACATTTATTTTCAGTAAGAATATTACCAAGTCACTTCCTAGATATTATCCCCTCATATTAGTATTATTATTTTTTGGGGGAAACACAACCTGATAAGGATTTGGGTGAAAATCTATCGGTGATACCTTGAGAAGAGAAAAAATTATTCAATGAGAGTTTTTTTCCTTATACCACCTAGTATGTTATTATTAATACATGATGATATGATGAAATTAGTATATTATATATAATAACTTTCTTTTTTTTTATTTTGACATAAAACCACCTCCACATTCATGAAATTTGTTATGAAATCAATATTTAGGTGTATGGAGAACTATCACCATGCAAACTGAGGTCATTAATTTTTATGTTACCGCATATCAAGGTTGACTAAGATAATGGATATAAATTATATATATGATATTTATAACATAATTATATGTCTATATTAATTATATAATATATAAATTTTTAACATTCTATTCTGTATGTGATATGATAATGCGCTGATGTGTATGGTGGACAATTACATCAGGAAGCATTGTAGATCATCGTTCACTATCTCTTCATATAAAGGGTGAGAAGGATAAATTTAATGATTATATGGGATATAAATGAAATAACTATGTCATTAATTACATATTTATCAGTATTAAAATACAATATATCTTTTTATCTAAACTTTTCACTCACTGAATGATGATAACATCATTCTTGTATGTGTGGAAAATCTCTTTCACGATGTGACAAGACTCTCATTTCATAACCTCATTAAATAAATTTTATGTATAATTATATTTAACAAAATAATATGATATTAATATCATTATATAAAGATGAAATATTAATTATATAATTTTCATAATGATCAATGATAAGGGGAATCATTACTCATTAGTAGAAACAACCCACCTTTTCCATGATCGTAACATAGTTTATTTTCCAAAACCATCATTTATGGTTGTTCATAAATGTATAAAATATTTAAAAATATTATATTTATGTCATTATATTTATCTGTTTGATGATTTATTAAAATTATATTCACATTAACCAGATCTATCATGGTAATGAATAAATGTGATAATTATATAATTAATACCCGAATCAATGAAAATAATGAAACAATATTAATGAACAGGTTATAAGGTGTTATAAAAGTATAATATATGACATTATAAATATTAATATGGGTATCATGTAAGAAAATTAAATTTATAAAATTTCTATAGAGGAGGATAAATATCATTCAACTCGAAGGACGCATGAGGAAAGTGATTTTGTAACAATTTACATTCTATTAAGAATTATTAGTTATTATGAACCAATTGAATTTTATGTGTTATATGTACAACCCAATTGACATTTAACATCGTGATTCATTCATAATTAATGTTATTTTATGTTTCAATTAAAATTATTTCTTTCAAGGTGAATTCACTAGAATGCTACATTCTCATAAATATAGATATCATTAAATTATGTATATCATTATTACCTAATAAATATACCATTTTTACATATTTTTTTACATTGAAGATTATTTGATCAAATAAGGAAAATTGTAAATCTATATCTTTTAATAAATGAAAATATTTAATAACGAGAAACATTAATTATTTAATTTATTAGATTATTTGATATATGTGGAATTCTATGAAGAAATATTAATGTGTTGGGACTAGTATTTTATATTCCCTCAATGAATCGGTATGCCTCAAAGTAATTTATTAAATATAGTACGTCTACACTAAATAACCATGACATTTTGATTATTATTTGTTAATTCATGATAGCTTCTGTTGTAATTAACCATTATAGAATAATAGATATCAACATTATTTCTGTTTCCATTCCACATGATATAAATCAAAGATATTTAAATGATTTTTCAATTATAAATCACATTTTATTGTACAATGTATATAGTTTTTTATTCCCAGCGTAAAAATGGTATAATATATGTTTCGGGTGCTCCAAAATATCTCAACTAACTAGTCCTTCAATATTTTATTATTTCTATATATGTATGGTAATAATGTAAGACACTATATCATGACTAATATGTTCATGGTTGGTATAGTTAACATCATATGATGTTGATTAAAAACATTGGAAACTAGATTTTGGAAAACCTATATTACAAAACACACCCCTATGATAAATTTGTGGATATTTATACGAAGGTTCATCAATTTTGGTAAGGGGGAGATTTTTTTCCCAAGAAATAAATCATTTTCTAGATACTAATATAAGACATGCTTCTCTACTGGATATATCATGGGGTAATAACCTTGAAAATAGAATATTGGTATTGATCTCATTATCACTGGGTGTGCAACAATGGGCCTTATTGTTGACCTAGTTTCTAACTCTTATGAGATATGATTAGGATAATTCAGATTTTAATTACAAACCATTATGAAGTATATGAATATATGATGATAATGAATTGACTAGTTTATACCCAAGGTGTCTAAGAATGTTAATAACATGTCTCCAATGAATGGGAAAATGTTTTAAGTTTGCAAAAGTGGGAAATAATGAACTGAATTTGAATTGGAAATTTAAGTGTATGATGAAAGAAAATAAATATCATCTAAAGGGTAAATTGAAATATATTTTCTTAAATGTGGAGAATTTATGATTTATCTGAGGAAATTATCTCTTCAAATGGCTATACCCATGACCATGGATGAACCCATTTTAAAATTAACTAGATGACTTATTTTTTTATTACGATTATGGAAATAAAATGTATTATTTTTTTTTCAATGTTATTTTTTTATAATAATCATGAAACATCATGGTTTGGGTTAAACATAAGTATAAAATGTGTATACATTAACATAATATTTATGGATACCATCATAGGGTATGATTTTATGGTTTATCATAAGATTGATGTTTCTTGAAGCTCTTTTGAAAAAATGTGTGTCTGTAATTCCACCTAATTAATTTCATTTTGGAGAAATATTTGGAATGTATATGTTTTAATGAAAATGATATTTTATAAAAAATTTGATTAAATTTAATATGAATAAGATTAAATTTATTTATAACAATTATGGTTAATATGATCATTAATGACATTATAATAATATCCAAAATATGATTATTAAAATTTGTGGAAGAGAATATGTTTTATTTAAAAATGTAATATATATGTTATTTAATGATGGATATTATTTAACTTATTTTCAACAAATATGTTTAGGAATGTTATAAATGTTTTTTTAATATATTCTAAAAAAAGGATAACCCAAATATTGTGTGATAACTCGTCACATTTAGCAAGGCCATAGGGATCTGACCCCACAAATTAATGTTGATAAGGATTTAAAAACTAACACTACCCTATGTATTGTCCTAGTTAATATTAAACTCAATTTAATTAATATTTTCGAAATGTATATATTAATTATGAACCACCAGTGTTACTTTTGACGTTTGTAGATTAATTTTTTATATTAAATAATTTATGTTAAACATATTGGTTTTGGAATATAATTGGACAAAAGAATAATGAATTTTAACTCTATTATATAAAATAAGATCAATTTAAATTTAATTGTACTTCTTCATTCCTAAAATAATAGTTTTTGAATATTCATTTCCTTGAGAATGGGAATTAAATTATAATTGATAAAATCAAAAACAAAGTCTTATATTTTTAATATGAAATAGAAACATATCATGTATGTAATTATAAATATATTCATATATTGTAAAAGAACCCCACACCTCTTGCATAAAGACATTATGAATTTGTAATTTTAATAGATTCTTAAAAAATTAATATCTTTTATAACTTGTGGAACACCCCACCCTATGTTGAAAGGAACTAAAATATATTATATCATTATAAATCATAAATCATGATGGGTTTATGAATAATACTAATTAAATTATGAAAATTATGGATATCTATATGTAATATATAATATAGGAATTGTTTAAAATAAAATGAAATGTTTTCTAAAAAACAAATATTATCTTAAAAGATGTGTTTTCCACTTTTTGAGCACATAACATAACATTTATTTTAACACCATGTAGGAATTTTATTTGAAAAAAATTTATTTTTTTTGGAAAAAAATATAAAAATTATATTCTGGTGAGTTATTTGGATTTTTCTGAAATGTTTCATTTTTCAATGAATAGTGAAAGATAATGATTTTTAAAATTAAACATCATTTTTTGTTTAAAATTTTTATAATGTAAATACTTTTAAATAATATTTAATATAAAATTATTTCAATTATTTATCACTTAATATGATTTAGTCCATTTATATAATTTTATATTGATTTTTGGTATGAAAACATTGTAATCATTTGATCATTTTCTCTTCCAAAATCCACTTTCTCATATCATCTATGAGATAAATTTTATTTTTTATTTCAAAATATATTAAAATTTTATATTAAAAAAATTCTAAATTTTTGGAATCATAATATTTTTATTTTCTAATAATTTTTAATTATTTTTTCACCAAATATATAATGTGAAAATATTAAACTAAAATTAATACAAAAAAGGTAAAAATAGATTCATTATGGGTTAAACTAAAAATATAAGTTTTAGGAATGACCCACCAACATCTAAAAATCCATTTCTATGGAAATATCTTAACCTTATATTTATTAGGTGTTCAAATTTCCTAATTTGGTGTATTTTATAAAGATAACAATTTTGTTTATGATTGAACCATTTAAAAAACATTACAAGTCTTCTATTAACCTCACATATAAAATGTCATCCACATTAATTTCCTCATAACAAATTCACACCAGTTTAGTTCCACCAATTAAAAAAATATAACTTTTTATGATATTTACCAACATTCTATAATCATTATTTTTGGGATGAAATCCATCCAATTAATTTTTTTTGAGCCAAACCAATGAAGACACCCTAAGAAGAGTGAATGTTATTCAAGGATATATTTTTTATTTTATTTGATACTCCTACTCCTACAATTATAATTAAAAAATAAGATATTATGGCCTAAGTATCATACAGATAATAATATATTTTTATGTTAAGGTAATTACCTGCCCCCCACCCCATATCCCTAAAATGGGTAATGAAATGATTATACATGTGTACAACAAACTACTCCCTCGCGAACCTATGTCATTAATTTTTCCATTACCACCTATCATTGATTGTTATTATAATGGATATAAAATATATATATATATATATGATATTTATAACATAATTATACCATTATATTAATTATATCATGAATATGTTTTTTAGTTTTCATTCCTGGGTGGATGTGATAATGTCACTCATCTGTACGGACTACAACCGTCTTGTAAAGCATTGTAATTCGTCATTCAATAACACTTTACATGGTTATTGATAATAATATATTAAATTGAGATATGTGATATACATGAAATAATTATTATATTAATGGAATATTTTTAATTATTATAATTTAATACATAATTTTATTTGTCAACTTTTAACTCACTGAATGAAGATAACATCATTTGTTTATGTGTGCACTAATGAATTTATGAAGTGATGTGGATCTCTTTTCATCCCCACACAACATGGATGATATGTATAAGTATATATAAAAAAATTAATATGATATTGTTAATATTTTTCAAAGGTAAATTATTAAGTACCATCATTCTATAATGTTTTTATTAAAAATTGAAATGTTACTATGATGCAAGTACGACATACAATCTCCATGATGTTATTGTACTTAATTTATCAGAAAAATTATTTTAGGATTGATCTTGATATTATAATTAATGAATGAATATGTTAATTATATAATGATTTAAATTTTTTAGATGATGACCCTAAATAATAATAACATGAATCATCACTTTCATTACAATTAACGAATGAGAAGACAAAGAAATTCACTACCATAACATTGATTAGAATACAAGATTATTATTTAATGAGATATAAGATGTTATAAAATCAGAATATCTGATTTTATGAATATGAATATGAATATCTTGTAACCTTAAAAAAACTACAATTGTGGTTCAATTTTGGTCAACCAAAATAATGTGTGAGGCAAAGGATTTCATCTCAATTTACATTCCATTGGGAATTATTTTTTATTATAAAGAAATCTATTATTATATGTTATATATAATTCCCATATGAAATTTAATGATATGATTCATTAATAATTCTTGGTACATTATGTTTCACATTGAATCATTTCATCTAAGGTGATTTAAATTGAAAATTTCTAAGTTGTAAAAATTATTGTATATTATCACATTATATTGGAATTGTTATATTTCTCTTAAAAGATCTCACTATTGTAATAATTTTTCATAAGAAATTACATTTCAATTAAATATAATTTTTTTGATTTATTGGATTACTTCCTAGATAATATTCTATTTTTATATACGTTACATACTTTAAATTTAATTTGATTAACTAGGGAAATTAAGATAAATCAATATCGTTTACTCAATATGGATAGTTAATGATATAAAATATTGATTCATCAATTATATTGGTTATTAAATATATGATTACTAGTTGACAATATCATTTATGGGTGTACCACGTATTATATATCCCCTTGATTCATAGGTATGTCTCGTGAGACAAATCAAGTGGCCAAATTAAGTGGGTTTATACATGAAGTTTAATCAATCATATGAATGTGTTTGATAGAAGAGGTGTAATGATAAATAAGATAATCAAATATAAACTTAATCATTTCCATCCATTATAATTAAATTAGTGTTTTCATACATGATATATTAACAATTATATTATCCGTCGATGAATCTCATTGTCTGATTAATGATATATGAGATGTGTGTTCATATATTTACCATGAAATAAAAATTTTATTTATCTACTCATGTTGTAAAGTAATTTATATGAAAATTATATTCATTTTTTTACCTTTAATAATTTATTATTTGAATTATAATTATAATATCCAATTTATTTATTAAATTTCGTGTGTGTTTATTTATTTACTATGCCATTTTGATTATTCGATTTTGATTCCTTATAAATTCTTATGTACGTCAATATTACTGAGAATTTGATTCCCCTTTATTTTAATTCCATTAACATTGATATAAATAAGAGATATTCTAGTTAATTTTCTAGGATGAAGATAATTGTTTTTATAATTATTATATTTTAATTTTTATTCGAAATGTAAAATTATTATCATGTATGTATGTTGTTCATCAAAACGGGTAATCTCATCGGTCCTTTGAGATCTGATTATTTGTATCAATGATGATGAAATAATGTAAGAAACTATATCTAAACTACTATAGTCAATTATATTATATTATATGTGTTATTTCTCATTTAATATGTCACTTTTCTCTATTATGATGTCATAATACATACCATATAATTATACCATATTTAATTTTTATCCAATAATGTAACTGCCTCAAAAAATTATTTAAAAATTCACATTGATTAATTTCAATGAAGTAATTTTAAAAATTATATTTGTTTTTCAAAATTAATTTTATAATCATGGGAATTTAACCTTTTAAATTAAAAACAAATTTACATGAAAATACTAGTTTTTACGAAATTATCCTTTTTTGAACAATATAAATTTTATATATGTCTTAAATAAATTATTTAATCATATATATTTATATAAATATTACATAATACAAATATATAATTGAAATAACATTTCATTCAAAAATTAATTAGTTTTAGAAAATATCATTTTAATAAAAACACAATTTTTCCCAAAATGCTATTTTTATTTTTCATAGCGTAATATAATTTTTTATCAATTTTATTATATAATTGTTTAAAAATAAATATTAAAATACCTCAAACATAATAATTATTAATATTTACAATGATATCACTTTTTGGGGTGGGTCGGTGGTCATGGTTTGGGACAAGATATAGATAAATATGCACATCACAAAAAATGGTTTTGTTTGGGATTATAATGATGAATCTAAATTTTATTTTTGTAAAAATAAAATCTCATATGTCCCATATCTGATAGATTATTTGATAAATGGGTAGCATAAGATTCAATCCTAAGGGTTGAGGGACCCACTTCATATGTCAATTCCTGTTTTACTTTATCATAACCCTTAATATATTATTCTTGATATTAAATATCAAAAAAAATATATTATCAGTGATTATGAATCCTTATAGTCTTTTAAATGAGGTAGGATATATATTTTATAATGGAACAAAATAAAAAAAGTGCTGGATTTTTTCTCAATTAAGAAAATATTTATTATTAAATTTATACATTTATTAAACAAATTTCATTTATAAGTGTTCTGTTGATTAATTTAGTCCCCCCCCCCCGGTCAAGAAATGTTACCCTTAAAATTTCATTTCATACATTAAAAATGGTGATTTTATTTTTTATATTTCATTATATTTCCAATAATTATTTTTGAAACATGTGGTTCCATCATAACACTTTATCCACGTGATGTATCATATTCTATATAAATTTTTCTATAAGTTCTATGATCAACATCAACATATCCTCCTATGAACAATAATTCTCCCTTGTTTCCTCTTCTTTATTTGGTACGTGTGAGGGGTCTGGTATTTACTACATCAAGGAGGGTACATGGAACACTTCACGTACATAAGATATTATAATTGTGAGAACTAATCGATATTCCACATCTCTAGTGTGATAAACGATATCAAACATGGTGATGTATATTTGAATAATACTTCCCTTCCTAATCCCCATGACATTCAACCATGAAAATATATATAAAATCAATATCTACAACATCATACTCTATGGCTAGTTTGTCGTTTCCTATATTATTTTTCTACCCAATTTCAATGTATTTCATATGTTATTTAATATTCTAAAAATCAATATAATTTCATAGATAATATCATGTACTATAATATTATTCTCTTTAACTTAATCCATTAATTATGTAGTCTAACACCACATCCCATACAAAGTTTCATAAAATTTTCATTAAATCCATGAGTTGACAGTATTGTTATATGATTAATCTACTAGGGTAATGTGAAAATCCCAAAATATTTTGAAATCCCATTTTCCTGATCATATAATATTCTCTTAAATATGGATTTTCTCTCTACTAGACCATCATTATAATTGTGATAATTCATAATTAAACTCATATTTGTATTTAACATATATGAAGGCTTCTCCAAAATTTTAAGGTACACCTAAATTGCTATCTAATACAATAAATGCTTATAATCAATGAATTATTACCACATCCAATATCAATATCATATATATTTAAAAAAATTATAAATATTACACTATAGAAGTAATAATTTTATCATTTTAAAGAGATATACTACCACTAATATACAATTGTTGTCATTTTATGTCTCAGGAGTCTAATATTGATATCCATTGTAATTATTTCCGAATTCTATACTAGTATGTGAAATGTTTCCAACATACCAAGAATCATTTATTACTAGTTCAATACTTGTGGGAATACCAACCATCATGAAACAAATTCTGTAGTCTCCATCATCTGTTATCCCAATATAGGTTTTGATTCAAATATCTATAAATCATTTTGCATCATGTGTGATAATAGATTGATGATCAATGTAAATCATCTTAAATTTTCATCTTCTATTTTAGTTTTGATGAGATAGATATTTTGATTCCAAATATTATAAATTCTTCATTATGTAAGATAATCTCTAAAATATTTAATGTGTATAATGTTTGCTCCATATCTTCTTTATGGCTTCCATGATCCTCTAATTAATGGATTTTTATGTTTTTATTTGAGAATTGTTGTAAAAAGATACTTTTATTATTAATTTTTCCATGTATTTCGATTCTATGATGATTGAAAACCTTTCAATCCTCACCTCTCATAGGGTATGAAGATCATTTCAACACAGTGTATCTACAACTTTTTTCTCCATGCAATTATGTTATTGGATTGAAAACCCAAAATCTATAATCATCTCAAAAAAATATTGGAATATTTCTATATACCTTCATGTTCATGTATAATTTAGTATTTAATGATCTATTTATTTTTAATAGTACAACACATAATGATAACGTCCCAAACTTGTAATTGTGAAGATCACAATGGCCAATTGAAGATCTTTCATTTGGTAGTTTAGTTCAAGGATTTATAATTAGTGGAAGGAATATGTTATCAAATTTACCTTTTACATGGCTACACAAACAAATCATTTTTATGCATCATTCTAAATCACAAGAAAAATACCAACTGGTGGGTAATATGAGTATGTGTGTAGTGATTTTCCTCTAATTTTCTGCATTAAACCTATATTCCTATTCATTTGTCCCGGAAAACATCACACCCTTATGAGTTAGAATATATAGTGTGAATTATATTCATGAGAATATTATCTCTAATCAATGATGGTAGCTAGAAAACCTAGAAAACCTATAGATATCCTTCATAAATATTTTATGGGCCATCCATCAATTTCCATCATTTATGATTGATCCAATGATATCCCTTTGTTGTCCATAAAAGTCCACATGAATGTTTATTTCTCCATCAATGAATCACATTTAAAAAACTACGCATCAATATATTTTTTATATATGTTATTCAGTATAGAATATAAATAATTATAATGTTCCTTCATTCGTTTTGAGTAGATTAGAATTTCATCTATAGAAAATATAAATATTTATTTATTTAACCACTAAATAATCTATTCATTAATTCAAATAAGATATTTGAAGTATTAGAGAGTCCAAATGGCTTCATTGTGCACTCATAGTTACTATACCATGTACAAAAAGAAATCATGGTGAGATCCCACTTCATTACCTTGATATGATAATATATTTACCGAATATCCACCTTAGAGAAGTACCAAGCCCCACATTGATGATCTAATAAGTCATTAATTTTTGGATGATAACATTTTTAATTTATATTATTCTAGGAAATCCAATGATAATCAATGAAAATGAACATTGAACCATCATTAATCTCAATGAAAATGTGTAGTGGCCCCTATGGGGATGATCCCATGCATATATGACCATTATAAAGATTTTATAGAAGTTTCTTCTTCATGTCAACATGTTATTTATAAAAATTATATATAGAGTGTTGTATCATGGTACAAAATTGGATATGAGTTTGGTCAAAAGTTCATCCTCCCATGTTAGAGTATGGTAATGAAATTAATTGGGAACACTTTAGAAAAATCCAAAAGAATGGGAATTTTATCTAATATACTCATTTCTATATTCATAATCATTTGAGAAGGATATACTAGAATATAAGAAATCATATCTATGTTTGAGATAATGATTCTAATGTTCATTCATCATCCTCTGTGCCCCTATATAGAATCATAAAGTGATCTGTGACACGAATGCTAATTTACATCACCCAAAAAATTATGTTAAACTAATACAGAAAAACATAACACATACCATGAATGGAATAAAATTCCAAAAAATAGATCATCATAATATTCATATAAAATTTATGTCTATAAACAAGGATAAGGTAGAAATAATATACTTGGATGGAATAACTTCCCAATTTTGCATTTTCACAGATAACTCCACTTCCATGTTTTGAGATTATGTTTGAATAGTTCTATAAAACATGAGTGATATGAAAGAATGATTAGAACTATAATAAAATAGCATGTCTACAATTCATGAATGAATAACGAGAATAAATATCACAAAATAGATTTTAAGATACACCATATATGTTGAAATATAATAATATCACTATGGATATCTTGGAAATTGAATGTATTTTCATCAATTATCATCAACCAACATTAGATTAATTTATTTATTCAGATTGTTTCCATATTCTGAATGATTGAATCATTGGATCATTGGCTAAGGGATGACTAGATAATTCATTACTTCCATCACATCGTTAGATTTATTTAATCAAAATTCAGTAGATATAGTACCAAACGTACCACAACTAAAGAATATTTGTACCCATTTTAGTAAATCTCTAGGATTATTCTTCCTAAAATTTTTCAATTCTCATGTTGGAAATTATTTTATACATGATATTTCAGTATTATCCGCTCTGTATAAAAATCCTTATTTTGGTTCATATTTCCATACCCATGTGACTATGGGGATTTTTATCTCCATTTTGATGCTAAGGGCATATTATGTAATTATAATAGAGCTCTTAATGTCACGAAATTGTGACATCATTTCATATATGTGGCTTTGTCCAACCAAAAATACTACCAACAATACAGTTAGGGTCAATGAAAAAGGTGAAGGCATATCATGCGGGTCTTGTGAATTTCAACTAATATAATTTGGTGGATTGTTAATCATATTCCATGAGTCTTATGATATCACACCCTATATTATGTCACTTATTGTGAGGAAATACTTATCAAAAAACATTTTATGAAATTATTTCAACTCATTATCTGTGATCTCCTCCAAGAAATTAATCTTATTTTATTAATTTTAACCATTAATCACTTTAACCTTATAAATAATACAAACAATTCAGGAAATTATCTTTTTTTCCTCATCAAAGGAGGGAGAATTTATTTTTAATCGATAATTTACCCATTATTTATTGATTAATGGATTGAACGAACCATTGTATGATATAATCCTTTTACACATAAAGGAATCAATTGCAATTTGTACCTTCATTGGGGGGGGTGTTACCACTAATTCATGATTATATAGAAAAGAATAGTTAATTTAAAATTATTTTTCATTCATTTCCTAACATGTTCCCGCATCTGTTTGATCATCTCATTTGGCCTGGAATTATAACTTCTATCAATTTTTTTAAATTGGTTATTATTATTTCCTTCCATCAATGAAAATAGAGGGAAAATTGTGGATTATACATTTCAATATAATACACCCTCATGGATTCATTATCATATTTCATGATTCTAAGGATATACCATCATTTTTTTATGTGGAATATTGTGTGGAAAATATTTTTCAATAATACTTTTATGGAATTATTTTCTTTCCATATATTAAGTATCCGTGTAAAGAATCATATTTATTTAATTTTAGTCATTAATACTATTATCCATACATTTTATAAAAATAAATTACGGCCTTAAATATAATGTATCATTAAAGGATACATATTACATTTTTAATCTAGATTTGATCAATTTTATATAATAATGTAATAAAATATCCACATAATGTCAGAGGCATTTGACACATAATATTTTTTCATGGAACTCCCGCTTTCAAATCGAGTGGTTTATAAGTTTATTACCATGATTTGGGATTATATTAAAATAATATTTAATTGAAAAAATATTTTCATTATGATCTTAACAAATAATCGTTTATTTTTGACCATCTCATGTGTACAATAATTACATTTTCATCATAATGGTTCTTGACTCTATTACAATTATTTCCTATCTAAAATTAAAACAGAATGAAAATTATCTGTTAAAAATGTTAAAATAATAATAAAATATTGTGGAAACTATGAAAATTGATGTGATACCTAAAAAATAACATTAATTTACTAACCATTCAATTTAAATGTTTTATTCATTTTTGTCAAAGGTCTATTTCCAATGAGATATTTTTATTGGTAATTTTTCCCTTTATGATGAGTTGTTATGAGATTGTGAATTTTTCAAAGAATATCTCCCCTTGATTTCAAAAAAATTGTTTAGAGGGGATTAGTTGTCTTTCTAAAGGGGAAATGTATATTAATAACTAATTCCCCATTATTAGGGTTATTACCACATGGTATAATTTTGTTAGATCCACATCAACATAAAGTATCCAATCATGGATTTTGTTACTTTTAAACCACATGCTCTATACATTACAATAATTTATATATGATTTTTTATGTGTATTATTATAACTAAATATATCACCATGTTTTTCTAAATCTAATCCCAAAAAATAAAAACTACTTTCTCTGATAGCAATTTTGACAACCAATATATTAAATTCATGTTGGTTAATTATTTATTATATAATGATACTCAAAATAAATTATATAATGATTTTAAGGCATAGTTCTTTTCTGTAATTAGTCAGTTATCCAAATAACCAAAAATACGTGTAAAATAAAATTGTTTACAAAATATGAAACATGCCCTTATATTCCATAAGTCTTGTAAAAATTAACAAGAAAAAACTATATTCTATCATAAGAATGATATAATCTATAATGAAAAATAAGGGAATAATAAAATAATAACATATTGAAAGTAATATATGTTATTCATGAGCTATATTAAGGTGAAATAAAATTGTGATTGTCATTAAAATCACAGTTAACTAAAAATATAATATTGCAACATCATGGAAACATAGGAATGTGGAAACCACATAAAACATGACATCATAATTATAAGATAATTCTATCTACCACAATGTCTAAAATTAATTTTATAATGTTATCTGATATTGAGAAATACATTTTATTTCTTTTTTGAATTACATTGCTCAATGTATTATAGGGATATATTATTATTTTCTCACTCATCATATTCATGTCCTATACAAGAATGTTTTTCCACATTGAACATAAAACAGAAGAATGTATTTCCTGATATGTAATCCCATGATTAATGAGTGTTCATTACGTACATTGAAATCAAAAATCAAGGAATAATACAAACAAATAGGATAGTACAATTGAGTTTAAATGGGTATGAGTATTCACAACACAAAATTTTGACTCAAAAAAAACACATGGTTATGTTTGGAAGCATAATATTTGTACAAAAAGATTCGAGAAAATTTTTTATTAAGAGTGAATGATGTCCTATAATGAAATCTAAAATAGAAATAGATTTAATTTATTAGTAAAACCACATTAAGAAATTATCATCAGAAATAAAAAAGGGACAATACAAGTACTGCACTTAAATAAATATGTGGTTTAAGACGATCCCCACCACCATCATTATAATGAAATAAGAACATTTTATAATTATAGGGTGTAAATAATAACTCATTAATAGAAAATAAATTATATATTAATTATAAATTTATAAATATAATAAGACAAAATAAATTAATATTAAAATTTATGAATAAAAAATGGTTCTTGAATGAAAAACAAGATAGGGAGAGAGATCCCTTACCATGAGATGGTAATTCTAGAAACACTAGAGATGGCTCATTACAACTTGTAACACTAGGGGGTATTTAGAGAAATAAATAAAGAGTATGATCATGATATATAACTTTTTAGTGAATATGATAAGGATGAAGGGTTGGTATTCAGAGTAAAAAATGTTCTATTGTTTATTAATGTATAAACATAAGTTTTTGACTCTATGTGATAAAATATAAAAATTCACTGTCCTTATAATGTTTTCCCAGTATATTCTAAAAACTATGAGTGGTTATAAATAATATATATATATATATATATATTATCTAAATATATTAAAACAATACCATTAGGTGTGTGGATTTGTGTTATTTTCATAGATAATTTATTTTCAATCCTTAGAAATATAATATTCATTTTGGAATAATATTTTAGTATTTAAAAAATTAATCACAAACTCGATAAAAAATATTTTTCTGGGAAATTTAAAATATATTACAGATTCCTTTTATATAATTTATTAAATATTATTTTTGGTGTAACCATTTCCTATTTCAAAGCCAATTACTTTACCATAATTAATTTTTAGACAGAAATAATTTTTTATTGGAAAAATATAAAAAATCTACTATTAATCAAATTTGAAATATATATTTCAAAAAAGATATAACTTTTACCAATATAATTATCTAAATATCAAAAATTAATATTTTTAATTAAAATAATTATTTTTTGGAAGATATTTTTACATAGCAATAACCTTTTTCTCACTTATAAATCATTAAATTAGTTTTTCATTTATATTTAAATAAATATAATTTAAAAGGAGATAAAATTTTTAAATAATTTATTTCACAAATTATTATATTTATCAAAAACATCGAGTAATTGAAAATATATATTTCTAAAAACATATAATTTTTATTTATTCGTATCAAAGTTTAATTCTATAAAACTTGTAATATAATAAAAGAAAAATAATAATAAATTATGATAAAAATGGTCAAAATTTTACAGAAATTATAATATAAAAAATTATACTACATGGTTCAAGATATTTAAACCATTATTATAAAATTGAATTCTATAAGGGGATAATGTCTAAAGGTGGAACTTTCTAGGGGTGGTTTGATAAACATGGTTTGGGATATAATATTGATAACATCGAACTTCTCCAAGAAAACTTTTTTATTCGTGATTCAATTGTTCAATATCACTTTATTATTGGATAAGGGAGAATAGAAGATATTTCATATCCCATTGAAGTTTATATAATTGGGATTCAGTGGGTAAGATCCTAATAGTTGAGGCAATCACTTCTTTCATCCATGTCAATTTGACCATCAAAATTCATTGACAATATTATCAATGGTTATGATTCATAAATTTATTTTAGATTTGATAATATTTATTTTATAATGATAATAATTAACAAAAATTGTGCATATATTTTTTATAACTACATTAAAAAATAAATATTTTATTCATTTAACAGAAATGTTTTTTACAAAATTTTAAGTCAATATAGACACTAATTATTATTGGATTCATTATGAGCTAGTTCACATTCAACATCCATATTCTTATAGGATTATATATGGTTGAAAAAACATGGCCTATAAATATAAATCACTATTAATTATTCAATTATTATATCACATAACCCATTAATGATTAAAAATAATCATAAATAAATAACAATAACTAGAATGAATACGTGGTTTAGGCAATGAATAAATTCAAAAATTAGTTGGAGACAATAAATAAATAATTAAAAGGAATGAAAAATTGATGTTATTCTCAGGATTAAAAATAAAAGGTTCAAAAAAGAAAAACAGAATTATTTTTTAAAATACTAGGATAGAAATATATCATTTTCTTAATATACAAAACAATAATACATCAAGTCCTCTATATAGAATCTATATCTTCTGGTAATTAAATTTAATGTAAAGTGTTTCATAGAAAGTGTAAAATATAGAATAACTGAATAAATATATTTTATTAAATATAGAAATATTTTCACAATACGTTTTCCATCAATTCTAGGTTGATAACTAAAATAAATAAATTAGTATAGAACGAATATATGAATTACATAATTTGGTTAGATGACCTATATTCATGGGAAATGATAATCAAAATCTAACATATATAAGAATGTATTATTATAGTAAAATCTAGAAAGACAAAATGAAACTTGGAGCACAACAGATCTATGAATAACATAACCGTTGTATATCTAGGTCCCCCATTCAGCTCTTAGCTATGGTATGTTCATATATATATTTGATCAATTTTATAATCTGTAATGACCAAAACCCAGTATTAGATAGGAGTTTCCACAAATAATCACATTATCATGATTACAAAGAAATTCAACCCAAAATAAATAATAGTATTGTATTATTGGTAAAATTGAAAAATATTTTGAATTGAAATTCCATCTTAGTCATAAATAGAAAAATTTTCTTTTTTAATGGGAACACAATAATTTACTTTACTGTAATCCAAAATACCAATCATAAGAAACTACTTTGAAACCTTTGTAAAATATAACAAATTAAATATGTGATCTCAAATTTATAGTAATGGTTATGTACAATAAAATATAACATCAATCCATAAGCATAAAAAATGCAGGAAAGTAAATGGATGATCAGACATGCAATTTAATGAATAAACTGGCAAAGAAATGCAACAATAGATTTTTTCATAATGACAATACTTTGGATAAAAATAATAGAATTATGAATATTGGAAATTCTTAATAATAAGAAAAACATGTATCTAGAAGATGAAAAAATACTTTCATGACTGTTTATAGTATATTTTTAGTTTGTGGGTTGAAACACATCTGTTTCTTCTTGGAAACTTTTTTGACGGGTTTGTCGCTAAATGATTTTCCTCATGTGTCCTATTGAATCATCGAGAAGATATCCAATAGAATGGCCCACCCTTATATTCCAACCAAATTAGTTTCTCACATATATAATAATTTATATTATTCATGAACCATGATCTATATCATCAAATATCTATTTCTTATAAAATATAGGTATTTTTAAAAAAATCCATAGTTAATAAAATATCTCTCTATGTAAACAAAATATATATAATTGGTATTGGGATTAAGAAATAATCATATACATGATAAAATAAATATATATATTTGATGAAATTTTTAATTATTTATGATCTTAAATGAAATTTTCAATACATACATCACAAAAATGAAATATGTGATGAATATTAAATATATTTGAAAGAAATTTATATGAGACTAAAACATATAACATTGTGATTTCCATCAGATAAATTTGATTTCACTCCTATATAATGGCCTAAATATTGTTATTAATTTACACAAGAACCATATCTATATTAATTAAACATATTTTATCCTCTTATAACATCTTATCAACTGTTTGTTAATAATATTTTGTTATTACCCTAGTTTTGGATGTTAACTGATTCGTTTTCCAATGAATATTTTATAATGTAAGTTTGTTTTATTGTGCATAAGACATAATTACATAATATCCACAATTCTATTAAAGATTTTTGAATCATATTTTTTGATTATATAAATTATTTATAATATTTCATAAATGAGGAACATTTAAAATGAATCACACCATGTCATGATGATTATAGGTCATATGTACACATGTGCGATGATATCATTACCCTAATGGTTATGGGAATGTAAGTTGATTGTTTATTAATTATAAAATATCAATAAAATGGTACAAGCTCTATATATATAAATATATATATATTACCCATAATTATTTGAATATAAATAAATCAATGATGAAACAAATTGGAGCATGAAATATAGACGGTAATCCATTTATAAGCACAAGTGATGATTTCCGTTTTCACAGTCTGGATAAAAGGTGGAATATGGTTATACCATAAAATAAATAAAATATCATAATATTGATGAAACTTCAGTTATTACTTATTCATAGAAACAACACATGAATAGGAATATGATGAAGATACAAACATGAATGATTGGATTAAGACAATCAGTTCTTCATTTGTGGAATCCTTCAAAAATAATCTAAAGGTATCTATGATTGGTTTTTCGATGAACCAAAACCACTATATCATAAATATGTATGATTATGAGATTAATTTTTATGTTTTTATTGAGCAATATGGCTCAATTGTTTGTGAAAAACTGTTGGAGGAGGTTCCGTTTTATTATAGATGTGAGGGGCCCTTTCAGAAATTTTAAAAAAAATTAAAATAATGTTCTTATAGATATTCTAGAGCCAAATACTTATAAATAGATAATAAATGAATTGGGGATGAAATTTTAACCACACATTATCCCCTTTGTTATTAATTATCATTTTTATATCATTTATGAATTTAAATAATATCAATTCAATAAAATCTCATTATTTCCAAATTTGATACTTATCATTTTATTTGAAATCATATACATCAAGGAAAAGTGGTAATTAGAATATAATTATTTAAAATATATATATTATATAATATAGATATATTACTTTTATTACACACATTAACCCATCAAAAATATATGAAAATTAATTTAGTTCTTCTATTGATATTGTCCCTAATTGGTTCCATAATATATATTAAATACAAAGAGAGTGACATTATGTAACTATCATAGATTTAAATAATATAGAAGCTATTTTCAATGAAAATAATCTATTAAAAACCACAATTCTACATAAAGGTGATAATAATATAATAATATTCACAAAATAATTTGTAGAAAATTTTAGGACACATTCTTACCCTTATCTTTTGTTCTTAAACCAGATGTATTCATTTTAACGCTTATAGATAGATCATGGATTTGTAATCTTTTAGAGAAAATACTATTACTACAAAATGATAAAAGACACATCAATGAATCAGGGATGGTATTTTAATTCTTATCTAAATAACTTGTATTTATTTATAATTATTAGATATTATATATCATTTAATAAAATATTATTTATTTTAATATATAAATAATTCAATTATTGACAGTATTCATTACATTAGCTTTTACAAATATCAATAAAACAAGTTGTCTTTAAAAAAATTTATAAATTTTGTAACAATTCATGGTGTTCAATACATTTCTATGTTGAAATTAACAATCTAAAATTATATTCATTTTAATATATTTTTTTGATTTTATATGAAATATGCATTAATTAAGAAATTATTATATCGTCATTACAAAATCCTTTAACGTAATAAATATTTCCATAAATTTAAAATAAATTACCATTATATAGTTAAATGATTCAAAATTAATATAATATTTTTAATAAAAATTATTCCATAGGTTACACAATATTAAAATATTAATCTTGTTAAAAAGAAAAGAATGACATCATTTTATTTTCTAAAAAAATAAAATACTATAAATGGAATAATGACATTTAAGTGAATCCAATATCATATAAAATATTCCCAACAATTGTTATGTTTGAAATTAACTTATAAAATAAATTTAGTACACATGTTAATGTAATTTTAAAAAATATATAATATTATGTTTACTCGTAATTACAATATTTACCATTAACTGTGGTATTTGAAATTAATAAGTATATTATTCATATTATCGAAAAAAGGACCTATTTAACAAAGAGGGGTCATATAATTTCAATTACAGAATAATATTAAAATAATTTAATATAATTTACTAGATAAAATATATTTAAAATTAATTTTATAGAAGTGCCAGGAAATCATGATTTTTTTTAAAATGAAAATGTTCAAAGTATGAAATGTTTTTGTATAAAAATCCAACACTAAAAAATTATAATAAACTTGATTGAATTAATTGATTTATTATAAATCAAACTTTTCATTAAAACCTAATTAATATTTTATTTCATATTACACATTATTAAAATGAAATGTCTATTTTGAATTAAAATGCATTGTTAATTTTCTATTCATCAAAAAATGAAACACATCGAAAAATACCAATTATTAAAAAAAGTAATTTTCTATATAATTATATCAAATATAATGTTTATTTTTTCATTTATAGTATATAAAAGTGTCAAAAGTTAGTTTTAAAGCATGTTTCTCATCAACAGGTGTCAAAAATACATTTAAAAAAATAAATCTTTTTTAATAAAAGTTGATTTATTTTTATATCATGTCTATAAAGAACATAAAAAAATTAGAAAAAATTAGATATAATAAATAATATATAATTTTGAGATTTTTTTGTATTCTATTCATTCCAAAAAATATAATGGCTAGTTTATAATAATAATCCATTCTTCATTTAAGATGGGTACTATAAGCAACTTAAACTATCAAAAACATTAACATCAAACATAGTCATGCCATACAATATTAAAGTGTTACATGTTACCCTCATTAAATAAATTTCATCCTAATACATATAAATTCCACTTAAAAAATAAAAGGTAGATAATTGAAAACTCCTTTGTGGGAAAATGACATCATATATATGGTTTTGAAAAAATCTTCTTAATAATAGGGAAAAAGAAATGTGAAAGACACCACAAAATTAGGATTTTTAATGACACATAATTTGTGGTAAGTGAAAACATTGACATGTATTGGAAATATAACTACTGTGTTCTGATAAATATTGATAGAGAACATGGAAAATATAAATTTCACCATAAAAACCTATAAATATTTGTTCGGTTAAAAGACTATTGATTTCATAGAATGAAAAGTAAAAAAGATAATGTACTTTTTCAAAATCCATTGTCCAAGAGATAAGGGACTGTATTACAATTCAATTAGGAAAATGTGATAATAAAATTAATTGGTTAATTTCCATGTTATGAGTGTAATATCATCCTTTGGTTATTATTCTATATATTATCACATTATTTCAAACAACTGTTGGTAGATAATAAAAATGTATTTTTATGATGAAAGCACTTTTAACGAATCATATAGTACAAAATTAATTCCTTAATCCTCTAAATGTTTTCTAAAAACAATAATATTATCACAATGAACAATAAAAAAATAAATTATCCTCAAACACAATTATCTAATGTTCAAATTAATCCATTCCAATCTGTATGAAACATCCAAAACACATCTCACTAAATTCGTAATAATAAAGGTCTATAAAGATAAAATATCAATCCTAACATTAGATTCACCAAATAAGGTAATGTAGATCTTATATTCATATTTCAAAAATATGGACAACTTGATCACCCTAACAGCTAAATAAAAACATGACTTATTCAAAAAATAAAATATCAGTTATTACATTTAAATGATTACAAGTAAAAAACCTTATAAATATAACATAAATGATAAAATATCTTTCCAAATTCATTTTCACCAATTTTATCTTATAAATATATAATTATCATCATCATCCAAACAACATGTTTATATTAAGTGTTACCTTACCCCATTCATGTGTTTTTATAGAAATTTAACATGTCACTATATAATTTTTCTTGGTCATAGCAACCAATAAAAACCCACTTCATAATCAAAAAGAAAAAGTATTAGAGTAAAATTCGTATACAATCCATAATACAAAAATCCAAGATATCCTTGATAATAAACCATGATAAATTTTTTCCAATTATACAAATAATTGGACAAATTTATCATTCCACTTCATCTATGTCAATTTCAAAAGCTTGATCTTGATCCCTTAGCTTATTCGTAGATATATTCTATAGAATCTTAGGTATATTCAATTGTGTAATGAACCATTTACATGATGTAGTTCCAATTAATTATATCACTATTATCCTACCCTTTTAATTATTATTCCTTGTGATCTTAATCTACACACTTAAAAAAACTCCAAACCCCTTCAAGAACATTCCATAATGATTCATTAATCAATTATAAAATGTGTGAAAATCCTTCTTTACCTACATCCCTTTATCTATATTTTTATCTATAGTGAAGTTCTTCTCTTGACTCCCTTAAAATCATTAAGACACTGAGAATTATTTCCTTGTCTTGTTAGGAGAAACAAATATTTCATCATATGAAGAAAATATTTGAGAAAACAGTTCCCATTAGAGACAATAGGTAATCAATTTGAATAAAGGGTCAATTTTTCATTATATGATTCATATGTAATCTAATGAAAAACTAGATATATTCTAATGTCTTCATTATACACTGAAACAATTCCTTATACCATTTTTGTTAATCTAATGAACATTCTCTTTATGTCAATTTGATTATCACTAGGGAAATGTTTTTGATGAATATATCCTTAAAATCAACTCATTCCAAGAGTTTTATTAGTTATTAATCTACATAATTTGGAATATTTGACCACCATTGGTGGACATCATCTTTGAGGCAATATACAAGAAGTGTGACCATTTCATTTTCAATTCATCTCAATGTTCCAAATATATCCTACATAAAATTTATACATTTCTCAAATGAAATTGGTTTACTAGCCCCAGTAATCCTTAGGGGATTCTATTACATAATGAAATACAATATTTTAATGTATCACAAAGGAATATGTTTCTACATCTGGAGAAGTTTATGTTTCATAACCTTATTATGTTGAATAAGTATACATAATTTACAGTAATCTAATACCAGCGATATCGTCAACCTTACTATGAAAATCTATATATTTTCTAGGAGTAACAATGTCATTCATCATTCCAGGAGGTATTTATGAAAATGGTATATACTGGAAGACATCTTATCATTATGAATCCTAATGTATAATCTAAATAAAATAGAATTACATAAAATAAATTGAAACTTTATCTATAAGTAATCTGTAAATCATAATATTCGTTTCCTAGTAAATATATTCAATGTTTTTTATAGGATTGTGTTTTCTTAATCTATTTTTTCATAAATATAATGTCCACAGATTATACTAAATAATCGTTGAATCCAAAAGAATGAATAGGATACCAATTTCCTGGAGTTGGTGTCATACGATATTACACTAACATGATTATAAAGAATCACATCATAATGGACCACATAATACAGTAGACTTATTAAACAAGATACATATTTGATATTCAAAATACAATTTAGACATAAAATAATTTTTTTCTATTATAACATCATTTTCACTCTTAGAATAACCTAGAATATCAATCCATAAAAACTTATTAGAATCTAAGGGAAAAGAAAACATATGAAATTAGTAAGCCCAAATATTCATTATTAGTTATGTATAGTGAATGTTAAGTTAAATAAATATTCATAATCAATATATAAAGTTATATGATTGAGAACACTATACAATATATTTTACTTATAAAAACATAAATTTAGTGAAAAACAATATATCAGTTGGTATAAACAAGGAATTCCAAAAGATATTGAGATTTATTGATATTGAATCCATGTACCAACTTATATTTTTACAAATGTATTTGTCTATTGTTATTAATAATATAATATGAACATTGGTTTTACTAACAACTATAATTGTTGTTTTATCCTATTAACACTAAAAATTGTTTTCCATCAAATAAATCTATTATATTAAATTATAAATAAAAATTTGTTTTTTTCAACATATAAGAATGTTACTATTATTTATTCTCCACAAAAAAATCCATTTAGGGATACTTTTTTTTCATTAAAAGTATACTAAAAAATATTATATTGAAAATAACTAAAATATATTGATAAATATTAGGATTGTAACACACTCCATGAAAAAATTAAAATTAGAATTTTAAATATTTTTAATTTTAAATATGTTTTATTTTAAATAAATTATTATATTGGCTTATAAAAACTATTCAAAAAACTGATGATAAATATTTCTAAACAATGAATGGTAATCAAATAGAAGTAATGATAAGATTAATTAAATGAATATATTTTTAGATAAAATCCAAAAAGGTTCACTAGTAGTGTTGTAGGGAGGTATTAATCCAGACCTATCATGCTTTTGATGAAATTTTGAACCATATTTTCAGGACTCATTGTAACTTCTTCCTTCTCATTCGATCCATCCATTTCCTCCATGGAAGGAAAAATTGTATATGACTCGAGTGAAAACGCCTTTTCGC
The DNA here is from genome assembly GCA_963277665.1 of Viscum album. NCBI lineage: Eukaryota > Viridiplantae > Streptophyta > Magnoliopsida > Santalales > Viscaceae > Viscum > Viscum album. Next base: position 1,899,855,393 of record OY728130.1, on the reverse strand, counting down.
ACTCAATAGAGAAATTATGCATGACATTGATCTGATTGATGGTTCCATAAACATTCTTGATCCCCTTGAAGTCCACTATGATCATCCCCTTTTATGTTTCCCCCATTAACCCCTTCACCATTAGGAACTGAAATCTCAATGAAGAACATGGGAAAGAAACCATGATATAAATATCGCCACATTATTGAATCCATTCAATGAACATGATTTCATAATATATAGTTAGTGTGAACTTCATGACGATGCTATGGTGGTCAGGATGAAGCAGTTTGGAATAGAGATCCTACCCCGGTCTTATAACAACGTTTCAAGAGGTGTATGAAATAGAATAGGAATGATTCCTATATATGGATGTTCATGTTTAAAAACACATTTCACATTAAATAGCTCAATGTCTAGGCATCTTATCAGGTATTCACTAATATTATTGATGTTCATAGAACAAAAAAACATGTATCTAGTTTTTAAGTTGAATTTATGATATTGTTTTAGTGGAACTTTATTGAAACAAGATTTCTCATTCATGGTAATTTGTATTTGTCTGATTTTTGACATCTAGTTAGATACTTCTATTTGGAAAATTTATTTATCCCATCATTGAATCACATTTTTGTGGATACGATTCATCATTATTTCAAGAACCTAGCTTGAATTATGATCCCATATAAAAATCAAATGATAAATCCTCAAAGTATTTTTTTGTTAGTCTCTGCTACCATAGTAAGGTAGGAAGGACGATCATTTTCATTTAAAATTGGAAGCTATTCTATTTCCTAATTAATGATTAACTATAGTTAATCTTTAATATTATTCAATGGTCAATATATATTAAAGAAGTTTTATTCCAAAGAACTTGTGTATAATAATTTAACATCCACAAGGAGAATTTTATTAACATGTTTTCTAATACATATTAAGAATTAAGAAAACAAGATGTTATTTAATATACACAGCACATATTCATGGCCTAATATTTCTCTCAAGAACAATAATTAATGAATGTCTATGAATCTTATTTGATAACTATAAAAATTGATAAAATCATTAATTAATTTAATCTTTATGTTTGAATATTTCAATTCATTGAAATATTGTTTATTTTTTATATTAAATCATGTGACATAATATAGTTTTTAATAGTTCATGTGACCTTGTGCGAGTTACAAGAAGCTTCTCAAAGAGTTGGTTTCCCCTCCAGAAAGCATTGTAGAAATCCCTGAGAGGTTCACAAAACACTACCTAGGAAGTTGAGAAGTAGTTTCTAAGTAGAGGTGGAAGGGATTAAAAAATAATAAAGGATTATAAAAAAGAAGCTGATAAATATTAACAAGAATGTATTTTGAATAATCAATAGCCATACAGAGGTTAATGGGGCTCGATCTAAATCTCCATTTGTTCGTGACTATTGTTGAGTATAAAATGCATACGGTTTATTGTTTTTTGTGATTTTCACTAACATCTAGTTGTTAATTTAGGTGTATGGGTCGGATTCTTGTCTGGTAAAAAATGTGGTGAACTAGTTTTTCTCAACATGAAAAGGACCCATTTCATTGAGATGAATGTCCCAACATAACCCATTTGCAAATGGTTGAACATTAACATGACTCGTCTATTTTTTTAAAAAAATTATTTTAAACATGACAAAAATTAAACTGAGAAACCCAAATTACCTAATATATCTAATATAAATGAAAATCATAATAAATATTTTTTAATCATGTTAATTGTTTATGCAGTTTCTCATTTTTCTACCCAAAGAAGACCCACATATTATTCACGCTAGAAGGGTTGACCTGATAACAATCCAAACTTGATAATAATAAAATCGATCTCATTTAACATGTATCGGGTAAAAAATTTTCACCTATACTCTGGTATAATAAATCGATAGTTTGGAAAGGTGTGGAGGAGCATGTTGGCACATTTATCAGAAGCCGTATGTGTAATTCATCTGCTTCCTGGAAATTTTGGAATCATTGATGATGATCTACAAGGATCAACATCAAATGACATACATTTTGGAAAACAAGTGGATTTTGAATATGGGTTGGTTTTGTTTGAACGTGGTAAATGGAGAGTGTCCCTATAGATAAAGATCATCCAACTCACTATGGTGGATCTGGTGAGCTTCATGTTTTGGAAGGACAAAACATCTGAAATTTGATCAACAGGAGGGCTGTATTATAACATGTGGATAATTCGTCCAAAAAATTACCCAAATAGGTTATTTATATTCTCTCATAATTAGGCAATTAAATCCAAATTCTCTAAAAAGTAGCCAATTTTTATTTCATACAACTGAAAATTCATTGATTATTTTCTTTCCTCTCACATGTAGCCCCTTAAATTCAACTACTCCACCATGAAAACAATATTTTTCTAGGTGTAGGGGAGAAATCATTATTTTTTGGTGAAAGTGGTGGATAATGATATCATATAAGGTGAATTGTTTTAATTTTTAAAAATTTATGAGCTTTTTAATCAATACAAAGAGAGGGTGAGTTTTCATTGTTTTTAGAAACACATTTTCAGTAAGGTTCTATTTGAAACCACTTACTGAAAACTATTTATACTATTTATGTTAAAATGATTGATAAAATGTGGTGTTATGGGTCTGGAATCATAGTCAAATTAAAATTAATTATAAATAATAAATATAAAATTATTTCTACTATACTTATCATAAGTGGTATGTCCTAAAATAAGATTTAATTATGATTTCTCAAATGGATTTTAAGTAATCTAAAAACACTTATCAAGAATGGATTATCATTATTTTAAAGTAGTATTTTTCAATAAATGATATAATGGGACTCTTACTATATTTTATTTTATTCAATAGTGTGTGAGTAATTGATATATTATGTTTTGAAACTTTTTTACCATATTTATATTATAAATAATGTAGTCAAAATTAATATTAAACTAAAAAGTTGAAATTTTTTTACCATAAAAATTTTGTATGTTGTCATTTAGTTTATGTGTATTTCCCATAATATGAATACACAAACTATTTTCTATCAAACAAGGACAAATTTATGTTTCCTTATTTTAATAAATTCATTTCACTATTCCAAATCTAATTTATAATGAAATATGTTTTCATTGTTTAAAATAGAATTATAGTTTCTACATTTAATTAATTTTTAATATATATAATATTATTAATTGTGAAAGTGAATATTATGAAATTATTGAATAACAATTATTTTTATTAATACATAATGATTTTCAATGAATCTATTTTTTCCAACAATTTTAATTTGTTTCATTATTAATGGAGAAACATTTATTTTTAATTAATTTTAATTTTGGCTATTATTCTTTTTATATAATATATAGGCATTGGAATACATGATTGAGATGATGTAAAAGAGGGAAGACAATATGAAAATTTGGTGGACCCAATGATGATAAAGACATGGGACGGGAATATTTTTCATCGAATCCTCTCATCAGTTTTTTCTAGTCTTGGTGGATGACATGTAAACATGGATAAGTGGTCACTCCTATTGTGGCCATGTCATTGCTAAGACAGTGAATCTCATATGTGAATCACATGACGAGTATGAACCATGACAAAGACAGCTGATATGTGAGAGAATCATGTTGTGGATGATGTTTGATTGAGTTGTATGTAATGTCACTTAGTTTGAACATGTTTAACATGTTTGTCTATTTTTTTGAGATTACTGAAAAAGATTTATTTTATGTTTGAACATGATTCAAAAAATAAGAATTTTGTTTTTTGGTAACTTAAATAATAAAATTTTATTATTATTATATAATATATAGAATAATATTTTTTATATAATTTGATTAATAAATGTAATATAAAATTTTTCAAATAAATATTTGAATATATTCACATAAAAATTTATTTATAATATATTGTACATATATTTTTTAATTTTTGGAATTGTTCATAAATGTTAATGATAATATTATCAATTTATAAATATTTTGAAAAATAATTTTACCAACCTAAATATTATCTGTTTGTATTATTATAATTGTATCAGAACAATTTTATCTGACGTAATAACGTTTAGTGAACGAGTTTTTACGAACAATTTATCGAGAGGATAATTTTTTTAAAAAAACATTACCAACATAAAGTGAAATTTTACCAAAAAATATAACCTTGTTAGAAAAAGATAATTATTATCTAGAGATACATTACATTTAATCAATAAACTTTTTGTGAAATGCATCGATATATTTTCACATAGTGAAAGGCCTCCGGATAATAATAACATATTTTTGAAAGTAGGAATTGATTAATTATGGGATTTCATGTATCAAGAATATAAACCACTACTATAAATATAATAATAAATAAAACATATATTTCTAGGTAGAATATAATCTTATTATACATAAAAACAAACGTGAATGGTTTATTACCAACAGATTTGTCTCATAAAAGTTATCGATTCCATGAGGGGATATCAATAATTGGTCCTTACATGTGTATTTCATTCCAAATAATTTCCAATGTATCAAATAATTTATTTCCTAAATTTAATATATACCATATATTCAAATTACAATATAATAATAATGCTATAGATTTAGAAAATTTTCCCAAAATAATAAAATGTTTTTCAAGGTAGAAACCATATTTAAAAATTAAATACGCATTAGACACTAATCATATCTATGATACGATAATTAAGGATATTTAGTAAAATATTCAATGATTAATGATCATAAATAAATAATTATGTACATATGTCACACAAAAGAAATAAGTGATGAAAATGGAATACATCTCCCAGAAATTAAAGCCAGATAAAAAACCCCTTCCTCCCACATTACTTTATTTAAAAAATTTATTATACTCTATATCAGCATGAATAATGTTATTAATTTATTACAAAAACATATTAATATTTATGATATCATATATTACCCTCTCATATCATCTTTTCACTATTTTGTAAAAATATTTCATTAGTACCCTTGATTCAGGTGTTAACTACTTCATTTTCTTATGCATGTGTTGTCATGTAAGTCTTGTTTTTTGTTTATAAGATATTTTAATTTCATTTCCATAATTTAATTAAGGTATTAAATATCATATTTACTCATTATGTACTTTTTTATATTCACTCTTGAATGGTGAACATATAAAATGAATCACATCGCGTAGAGGGGACGGTCGGTCATACATCTTCATGAAAAATGATATCATTCCATTAATGGTGAAAGGGTCATAAAGTGGATGGTATATGTAAAATCCAAAGTAAATGAAGAATAATATATTTTCATACATATTAATATTTTTTAATTAAATATTATTTTTACCTTAAAAAGGGTTTCTATGTTCGATAGCGTACCCGATACGCAACATCATTTTTCTCTGGAATCTTACATTGCACAGTAATAATATATTATTATTATTTTAAATTGTAGTCATTATATTGGTACTAATGAACAAAACTAACTAAAATATTATTATAAATGTTTATTAAATGTATTTATATTTATCCAACAAACGTTAGGGGCTTAAAATATGAATGAATCTAATTTTAAGCATAATTTACATTAAAAGGCTGATTTATCCCCTTTTATTGGGGAACCCTTTTTAAATCTAGTTTTGGTCACTTAAATAAATTCTATACGAACAAATAAAATCCTTATCTAGAATGGGGACATCAAATTTTCCTTTTTGTAAATTTTTGGAATTTATTCGGATAAAGATCATTTTTTTGAATACTGAAAATACTGTATTTTAATTCAAAAACACGATTTAGTATAATTTATTTATATAGTTAGATTATCTTTTTAATTTTTTTAATGTGTAATTATAATTTATTTTTACCATTTAATCCAATGTTGTTCATTGGAATTAATTTCACTTTGAAATTGGACATAAACAAGTGTCAATCTTTTGATACTTATCGTTTCTTAAAAACAGACTATTTTTTAACAACGGGAATTAATTTTAAAAGTAATTATTGAAAATTTTTTGTTTTTAATTTGGAAAAATATACATCAATTTATAATTTCGAATATCAAATATAACTTAGGCTGAATTTTTGGTATTTTTTTGAAAAACATTAATTTTTTATAAATAGTTAAACCACTTAGTGGTAGTTAAAAAAACTAACTTTTTCATTAAAATAAAATTTTACCACATCTATAAATTTAATTTCAAAAATATGACATACATGGTTTTTATAAATATGAAAATTTTGGTTCATTAAGATGAAAATAAGTTTTTGTGAATAGTAAATTTTGACTTTTATTTACCGCGGTTAAAGGTAAAATTGGTAATTCAAGGATAAAAGAAAATTTTAATAATTCAAAATTACCTTAACACTTGTCCTAACCTTATTTGATAAGTTTGGGCCGACCATGGGAATCCTTGGGTCGTTTTTGGGACCCCATGGAGCTACTTATGAAAGATAATGATACTTTAGATTAATTAATTTAATGCATAGACAAAAATAACATTTACAAAAATCATTTAGTAATTAATTTTTATATGGCGTTATATTAGTCTTATTTTCCAATATAAATAATATTTGGAAAGATAAAAAGATTTATTATATGATGGATTTTTTTTATAATTTTTGGACATCTAATTAATTAAATTATTTATGAAACAATAATGATGAAGTATTTACCTCATTAATATATGATTTAAATAAATAAGATTATAATGATTAAAATATTGTCCTAAACAGATCCAATTATGATTGGATGATTTTATTTCGACCAATAGTCATCTTATATTAGACTATAATGATTGTTGGACCATTAGAAACCAAATATCATTACATAATAAAATAATGTTTTCACACATTCCTAAAGAGCCCCTCCTCCCCCTTATAAAAGGAGACCATTTCTAACTAATTACACACACCTCTCAATACTTTTGGGTCACCCAAACTCTGCACAATTAAGTTCCCTACAACACTCTCCTGCTCTTAGAATACTTAACATAGGCATAAGAAACTTAATGAATTCCTTTGGTTCAAACCAAAGGGAGTTACCCAAATTAAAGGTAACAATTTCTCTTAATTGGTTTTCTTTTATCTTACATCTCCAACCCCTAAAATCTTTTTATTCCATTATATGGTAACAAAACCAATATCCTAAATAAACTAGGATCTTTTTATGAGAGGTATTAGAAGTACAATTACACACAGCTCTATCTAATGTATGAATAATATAATGTTTCCATGGTTGGAAAACTAATGCCTCACGAATCGATGATTGGTCAAATACATCCAAATGCCTCTCATTGTGTCCATTATGATGGAACTACATTTATATAAGATATATATTATGTTTATTATTTCCTTATGGTTCTGTACTTCCCATTTATAGCATGCCTTTATGGTTTCCATAGTGGTTAAATATGATAATCTCATTTGAGGATGTGCGGACTATCGCCCCCTCAAAGTGATGTGATTCGTTAATGCCTTATGTGGGATGTATAAATAATAGAGTTAATTATATTATATATATGATATTATACTACAATTATAATATTCCTATGTATTATTATGTTTTAATTACATTAAAATAATAAATAGAAATGAATGTATTGTTTATGCATACGTACAACTTACCATCTCCATGAACGGTGCAATTCTTTTCTTACCTCTAAATGTTATGTACTTTTATAAAAACATGTATATTCTGGATATATATGATTTATATGATACCAAAATGATGAATATAGTTCTGTATATAATGAACCATTGACCACATGAACAACATGTAATTATAAGAAGTCCATTTTTTACTCAAGTACCATATATCGACAAAACGAACGTTATTAACTGAAATGTTTGAGTAATGTTTTTATCATGGTAATAAGTGATGTAAAAAGAATAATAATCTTGTAAAAGGTTCTTAAGAAAGTAGAAATTAACTTTAGTTTATTATTTATCATATTAAAGAACGATCGAGTCATTTTGGACACAAGGTAAGGGACTTTGTCTCAATCTCCAATCATCGAGGCATTTTTAGTTTATAAACGACATTATTATATACGGTTTATAAACCCCTATGAATTTTCAGGTTGTTCAAAGGAAATAATTATATAAAAACAATTTTAATAAACAACCCAAAGTAATGTTTTTTTTATATAATTGGTTACAATGACCTTTCTGCCGCTAGGAGTATTATTTGATCTTTGTCTTCCTTATCAAGTCTGTATGTCTTTAAAAGGAATAATAAATACCATATACTCCAGTTACATATTTTGGTATTGAAAATGATTTTGAGAATGGATTTATTATTTCAATATCTTGATATGATAATTTTTATTACAATTTGGAAATTTTATCTTTATATTATGCTTATGTTATGGTTCTTAGGAATTATTTATGTGTTCGGGTGGTTCTGTGATAATGCTAGGGTGGGTGAGCCCGAGATGGCTATCCAATTCATTGGGTAACATGATAGAGTTAAATTTGAATTTTTCTCCAAAGATATTTTAAGGATTATACTATGATGGGTATTCCATATTAACTCCCTATGTAGCTGTGATAGCTACAATGTATGTATGATATGGATTCCACAAGTTACATTTATGATTTATGATTTTTAATTTCCTTTTATAAATATTATGATTTAATGAGGTAAGTAAATGATTTAATTTATTGTATGTATTTATGAACAAATGTTTTCATTATTTGTTTTATAGTCCTTTCTGAGCTTTTTATGCTCATACCACGTTTTGAAATGTTTCCACAGGACCTAAAGATGAATAGGGTCAAGGATGGGATCAAGTAAAAGTCATGTTGTCTAAAACATGGAAGTAGCCATGAATATTTTCATCAAGAGATTATATTTTCTGAAAAAATGGGAATTGGGTAGAAGTGTCTACAATGTAATATTTTGAGATGTAAAAGTTATGTCGTAATTATCTAAAACTCTAAACCTGAAAAGATCCTCAATGTGAATTATTCTTTTAATTCAATATTATTTAACGTTTTAAGTATGGGTCCTTATAGTTGGACTCAAACATCATCTTAGATAAATTTAGAAATTTGGGTATTGTTAAATTAATATCCATAATGTATTTTATGTTCATATTGGAATCATATAGCATTTATAGATTACCATGTTGGTTCAGCTAAGATATTTCTATATTCAGAATTGTTTTACATAGAGGAAACAGGGCGACTAGGTTGGGATGACATCAAGATGAAGATAACCTTCGAAATCAAGAATCTGAGATGGTCGGAATTAGAACTGAACAGTTTGTTGCAGTGATGGCATAGTCGACTCAGGAAAAAAATGGTGGTGGTATACATGTACAAGATCAGTAAGATCAGCCACAAAGGAACATGTTAGTAGTGGAGCATTTCATGAGTCAACATCCCCAATCATTTAGAGGATCATCTGATCCAGTGTTAGTGGAAGGGTATATTAAAGCACTGGAGAAGATTTTTATGTCATGGGTTGTTCAGAACATCAAAAGGTTTGTCTCGTTGTTTACCATTTTGAAGGTGAATTTGATCAGTGGTGGTCGATGGTGAAAAATATCAGGGATAATGAAGAGATTGATTATCTTGATTGGGATGAATTCAAATGTATGTTTCTTGAAAAATACTTTCCTAATGTGGTATTTCTTATGATGGAAAAACTATTCCTGGAATTAAGGCAGCATGATGACTCAGTGGCTACTTATGAATAAAAATTCACTCGACCAGCAAGGTATGCTCCAAATTTCATACGAGATCGTAATAGTAAAATCAACCGTTTTTTAGTCAGGATTAAAGCCAATGTATAGAAGGTATTTAGCTTCTTGTGAGTTCAAAAGATATGAAAAAAATTTTCGTTGTGCGAAGAAGGTGGAAACAAAATTCGCCGATAATCATGTATTCTTTGACAAACAACAAAATAAGTGGTCATGGTGGCAGGCGAAAGGGACGAACTCTTCAAAAAAGTCTGATGGTAAGAAACATAAGTTTATAGTTTGTGAATTTTTTTGAAAAAGCAAGTAGGGGAAGGTCTTTTGATTTCTGGTAAGTGAAACCGATGTGGTAAAATGGGACATAAGGCACGTTATTGCACTGAAAAAGATTAGGGTAACAGTAAAAAGAAATCTGATTTACAGTCCGTACAATGTTTTATGTGCAATTAAATGGGTCATTATGAAAATGAGTGTCCGACAATGAACTCAACTTAAGGAAATCACCTAGACTACAAGCGGAAAGTGGTGGAAAAATACATTTAAACTACTTTAGCAGATTTTGGGCCATCAAATAAAGTTGTATCAGCTACACTTTTTGTTTGTTCAGATTATGCCAATGTTTTGTTAGATTCAGGTTCTACACACTCTTTCATTTCTGAGAATTTTTCATGTACATTGGGAATTCCATCTCATGATATGAATATAGAACTTACGGTAAAAATACTTGGAGGAAATATAGGGACAAAAAGAAAACATAAGATCATTCATGTCCCTGTGTGCGAAAATAATCTACCTACAAACTATATTATTTTTTCACTAGTAGAGATTGATATTATTTTTGGCATGTATTGGATTTCTGTTTATCATGATATAATTGACTGCAGAGCTAAAGAGGTTTCTTTTTAGAAATATTTTTAGTTTGTGTACAAGAATGAACAATTTCTTTTGATAACATATCCAGAAGTTGAAAATCTGGTAAAATATGGAAATGAATGTTACCTTGCACATATTGTCAAAAACCAAGGGATTGTTCAGTTTAATGATGTTCCAGTGGTAAATGAGTACCTTGATTTTTTTCCAGATGAGTTTCCTGGTATAATACCTGATCGGTAAGTTGAATTTACTGTTGACTTAGTTCCTAATGCTAAGAAAATTTCAAAACCCCCTTATTGAATGGCTCCAATTGAACTTTTAGAGTTAAAGAAGTAATTGAAAAAGTTATTATATAAAGGTTTCATTAGACCAAGCACATCAGGATGGGGTGATCCTGCCTTGTTTGTTAAAAATAAAGATGGTTCATATGAGACTTTGCATTGATTCTATATTATTGAATAAAATCACTGTTAAGATTAAGTATCCTTTGCCTCAGATCAATGAATTGTTTGATCAGCTCCAGGGAGCTTAGTATTTTTCGAAGGTTGATTTGAGGTTGGGGAACCACAAGTTGAATGTAATAGAAGATTACATTTCTATGACCATATTTTGTACTAGGTATGGCCATTGTGAATTTGTAGTTATGCCTTTTGGTTTAACATATGCACCTGTTGTATTCTTGTATATTATGAATAGAATTTTAGGTGATTACATGGATATGTTTTCAGTTGTGTTCATTGATGATATATTGGTATATTCCAAAAATAAATTGGAATATGAAATTCATTTAAGGGTTGTCTTGCAAACATTAAAATAAAATAATCTTTATGGGAAATTTAGCCAGTTTGAGATTTGGTTACATCAAATTTCATTCCTTGGTCACATTGTTTCAAAAAAATGGCATAACTGTTGAACATGATAAAAAAAACTTGTTAAAGAATGGCCATAACCCACAAATATAACTGAGATTCGTAGTTTTATTGGTTTAGAAGGATACTACTGGAGGGTTGTTGAAGTGTTTGCACGGTTATCTAGTCCAATGACTATGTTAACATGAAAATGTTTTAAGTTCATCTAGAAAAAAGATTGTGATGATTGTTTTCAATAATCGAAAATAATATTGGTGAATGCTCTAGTTTTGGCCCTGCCATACATAAAAGGTGAGTTTGTTATCTACAGTGATGCAACATTGAAAAGACTTGGTTGATTCCTAATGCAGAATGATCAGGTAATTTCTTATGCTTCACGTCAGTTGAAACCTCACGAGTTAAATTACCCTACACATGATTTGGAATTAGCTACTGTTGTTTTTTGATTTAATATTTTGGAGGCATCATTTGTATGGAGTGAAATGTGAAATATATATTGACCACAAAAGTTTAATGTCTATATTCACTCAAAATGAATTGAACATGAGACAGAGGAGATTGTTGGAATTAATCAAGGAATATTATTGCATGATCCATTAGCTTCTGGAAAAAAAAAATAAAGTGTCTGATGCTTGGATTTGAAAAAGTAATGCTTTGTTATCCACGTTACATTTGTTATAAGATCCGTTGGTTTTTTATTTGATAAACAATAGTGCAAAAGTTGTTGGTTTAGTAAATCCTTCTGTTTTTTATTATGTGTCAGTGATATCATCTCTATAAGACAGAATAATGAAAGCAGATAAAGAAGACAGTGAGTTATAGAAAAAGGTAGAGTTGATTCAGAAGGGTATGTTGACTAATTTTAATCTTTATAATGATTGTGTATTGAGGTTTCAGAATATATTATTTGTACCTTGTGATTCACCATTAAAGAATGAGTTGTTATGTGAATCCCATATTTCTCTGTTTTATGTTCATCCTGGTAGTACTAAGATGTACAGAGATCTCCGTGAATATTACTGGTGGGATGGAATGAAAAGAGATATTGCTGATTTTACTGTGAAGTATTTGTCTTGTTAGCAGGTTTAATTAGATCATTAGTTATCGAAAGGGATGATTTAGCCTCTACAGGTGCTAGAGTGGAAATGGAAAAATATATCCCTAGACTATGTTGTGGGATTACCAAAGACATCTCGAGTTAACAATGCAATCTGGGTTATAATTGATCGATTAACTAAATCTGCTCATTTCCTTACTATTCGAGGTACTTAGTCATTAGATCAACATGCTCGGTTGTATGATAAATAGATTGTCAGGGTACATGGATTTCCTCTCTCCATTGTATTTGATCATGATCTCAGATTTACTTCTATCTTTTGGAAAGTCCTTCTTAAGTAATTATGTACCGAATTAAATTTTAGTACAGCTTTTCACCCTCAATTAGATGGGAAAACAGAATGAACAATTCTGACCTTGGATTATATGCTATGTGCTCGTTCGATGGATTATCATGGAAGTTTGGACCAACTTCATTATTTGGTTGAATATTCATATAATAATAGTCTTCATTCTAGTATACAGATGTATCGATTTGAGACATTATATGGAAAGCGTTGTCAAACTCCAGCTTTTTGGGATGAATTAGGTGAGAGGAAGTTGATGGGACCAGAATTGGTAGAAGAGATGGTAGGGAAAGTTCAGTTGATTTAGAAGCACATGACAACAGCTCAGAGTAGTCAGAAATGTTGTGTAGATAATCAGAGGAAGGATCTTTCATTTGAGGTAGCTGATGATGTCTTTCTCAATGTTTCCTCCATAAAGAAGTGTGATTTGTTTTGGTAAGAAGGGAAAGTTGAGTCCAAGGTTCATTGAACTTATAAAATCCTAGAGAAATTTGGATCAGTTACGTATAGAGTGGCTTTACCACCATGTTCATGCCAGGTACACATTGTTTTTCATGTTTCCATTTTGAGAAAATATATGCCAGATCCATCTCATGTTTTCATCCTAGAGGTATTTCAGTTGGAAGAGAATCTCTCTTATGAGGAAGAATCAGTCTAGATTCTTGACCATAGAGAGCAAGTGTTGCGGAATAAGTTAATTCACTAGGTAAATGATTTGTGGAAAAACCATATGGTTGAAATGGAAATGCAGGAATCTGAAAATGTTAAGAGGCATAAATACCCCAACTTATTTTGATAAGTGAATAAAAATTATGAGGATACAATTTCCAAAAGCGGGGAAGGATGTAAAATCCCATGAAAATGAACAATAAGATAATTTCATACTTATTAATATTTTTTAATTAAATATTGAATTTACTTTATAATGTGTTTCTATGTTCGATAGCATACCCTATACACAACAACGAGTTTATTTGAAATCTTACGTTGCACAATAATAATATAATAATATTATTTTAAATGGTAGCTTTTGTATTGGTGGTAATGAACAAAACTAACCACAATATGATTATACATGTTTGTTAAATATATTTACATTCATCTAATAAATGTTTGTGGCTTAAAATGTGAATGAATCTAATTTTAAGCATAATTTACATTAAAACGAAGATTTATCCCATTTTAATGGTGAACCCTTTTCAAATCTTGTTGTGGTCAATTTAATACATTCTATATCACCAAATAAAATCCTTCTTTAGAATGGGGACATCAAAATTTTCATTTTGTAAATTTTTAGAATTTTTTCCAATAAAGTTCATTTTTAATGATTAGTGAAAATATTGTATTTTAAATCAAAATTGTGTTTTAGTCAAATTTATTTATATTTTTAGATTATATTTTTAATTGGTATTAAAGTGTAATTATAATATATTTTTACCATTTAATCTAATTTTGGTCATTGGAATTAATTTCACTTTGAAATTGGACATAATCAAGTGTCAATATTTTGATAGTTATTGTTTTTTTAAAACATGCTATTTATTTTTACATCGGAAATTAATTTTAAAATTATTTAATGACACTTCTATTTTTTGAATTTTGAAAAATATTCATCATTTTTTTATTCGGAATATCAAATATAGTTTAGGCTGAATTTTTGGTATTTTTCTGAAACACATCAATTTTTGATGAATAGAAAAACCACATAGTGGTTGTTAAAAAAATTGGAATTTTCATTTAAAAGAAATTGTATCCTCTGTGTGGATTGAATTTCAAAAAATATTACATACATGGCTATTATAAAGAAGTAAATTTTGGTTCATTAAGATGAAAAATAAATTTGGTGAATAGTAAATTTTGACTTTTATTTACCGCGGTTAATGGTAAATAGCGTAATTCCATGTTAAAAGAATAATATAAAAATTCAAAATTACCTTAACACTAGTCCTAACCTTATTTTAGAAGTAATGTACGACAATGGAAATTCTTGGGACGATTTTGGGACCCCATGTAGCCACTTATGAAAGATAAACACTTTAGATTAATTAATTTAATGTAAAGACAAAATTGACATTAACAAAAATATTTTAGTAATTAATTTTTATATGGTGTTATATAAGTCCTATTTTTTACTATAAATATTAAATGAAAACCTAAAATCATTTCCCACATGGTAATATATTTTTTTTATTTTTACACATAAAATAAATTAAATTATTTATGACACAATAATGATGCAGTATTTACCTCATTAATAATTGATTTAAATAAATAAGATTATAAATATTAAAATATTATCCAAAACATGTCAAATTCAAATTGGTTGATTTTATTTAGACCATAAGTCATATTATATTTGAATATGATGATTTTTGGACCATTATAAAATGAATATCATTATATAATAAAATAATGTTTTCACACATTCCTAAAGAGACGCTCCTCCCCCTTATAAAAGGAGACCATTTGTAACCAATTCCACACACCTCTCAAGCCTTTTTACTCGTCCAGAATCATCCCAATTAAGCTCCCTACAACTCTATCCTCATTCTAGAAGCTTTAGAATAGGAATAATGAAATTAATTAAGTCCTTTGGTTCAAACCAAAAGGAGTTACCCAAATTAAAAGTAATGGTTTCTCATAATTTGTTTTCTTTTATTTTACTTATCCAACCACAAAACTCTTTTTTATTCAATTATTTTGTGACAACACCAATATCCTAAATATAATAAATTTTTGTTATGAGAATGATTCTATCTACACTTACACACACCTCCATCTAACGGATGAAGAACATATTGTTTTCGAGGATGGAAAACTAATATCTCACGAAACGATGATTGTTCGAATATCTCCAACTGCCTCTCATGGTATCCATTATTATGGAACTATATTTATATATTATATATATTATGTTTATGATTTCTTTATGCTTCTTCAATTACAATTTATATCATTACATTATGGTTTTCATTGTGGGTAAATACAATAATCCCATTAGAGGATGTGCGGACTACCACCCCCACAAAGTGATGGGATTCGTTAATGCCTTATTGGGGATGTATAAAAGATGGAGTTAATGATATTATATATGATATTATACTAGAATTATAATATATCTATGTATGATTATGTTTTAATTAAATTAAAATAAGAAATATAAATGAAAGTAGTGTTAATGCGTAAGCACGATGTACCGTCTCCACGAACGGTTCATTTCATTATTTATCTCTAAATGTTATGTACTATTATAAAAATAGGTATATTCTGGACATATACGATATGTATGATACCGAAATCATGAATATCATTTTGGATATAATGAAAAATTGACCACATGAACAACATGTAATTATAAGAAGTCCATTTTTGACTCAAGTACCAAATATTTACAAAAAGAACGTTATTAACATAAATGATTGCATAATGTTTATAACATGGTAATAAGTGATATAAAAGGAATAATAAACTTGAAAAAGGAACTTAAGCATTTATATATTAACTTTAGTCTATTATTCAGGATATTAAAGAATGATCGAGTCAAGTTGGACACGAGGTAAGATACTTTTTCTTAATATCATTTCATTGAGGCATTTTTAGTTTTTACACAAATTTATTTTATACGACCTATAAAATCCTATGAAATTTCATTTTATTTAAAGGGAATCTTTTTATATGAAGCTTTTTACTAAATGACAAAAAGTAATGTATCATTTTTTACAAAAGTAGTGAGAACAACCTTTCCGCCGCCGGGAGTATTATTTGGTCTTTAGCTTCCATAACAATCCGTAATGTTTTTAAATGGAAAAATAAATACCATATACTCTTATTACATATTGTGGTATTAAAAATGATTTTGATAATTGATTTATTATTTCAATTTCTTCAAATTATAATTTATTATTACAATGTGGAAAATTAATCATTCCATTATGCTTATGTTATGTGTTATGATCATGTTATGGTTCTTTGGAATTATTTATGTATACAGGTGGTTCCGTGATAAACCTAGGTTGGGTGAGCCCATGATAGCTCTCCAACGAATTGGGTAACGTGATGGAGGTAAACCTGAATGTTTCTCCTACTATATTTGAGGGAATATACTGTGATTGGTATTCCAAAGTAACTATTTATGTAGCTGTGATAGCTATTGTGTAAGTATGATATGGATGCCACAAGTTACCTTTATGATTTATGATTTCTATGTCTTTCATAAATCTTATGATTTCACGAGGTAAGTAAAATATTTCATTTTTTGTATGTATTTATGAACAAATGTTTTCATTCTTTTTTTATAACCCTTACTGAGCTTTTTATGCTCATCCCATGTATTGAAATTTTTTCACATGACATAAAGATAAAGGATGGGGTCAAGGAAAAGTCATATTGTCGAACACGTGGAACTAGGCATGAATCATTATTTCAATAGTTTATATTTTATGAAAAAATGGGAACTTTTTAGAAGTGTCTACTTTGTAATATTTTGAGATGTAAACTATATGTTCTAATTCTATAAAACACTAAACCTAAAAATATCCTCGATGTGAATTATTCATTTAATTCATTATTATGTAATATTTTAAGGCTGGGACCATATAGTTGGTATCAAAGGTCAGTATAGATAACTTTAGAAGTTAAGGAATTGTTAAATTAATATCCACAAAGTAATTTATGTTAATATTGATATCATATTGCATTTACATTTAATCCTGTAGCTTCGCATAAGATATTTCTATGCCCAGAATGGTTTTCCGTAGAGGAAATGGGGTGGCTATGTTGGGATAACATCAGGAGGAAGAAAAACATCCTAATCAGCAACCTGAGATTGTCTGAATGAGAACTGAACAGTTTGTTGTAGTGATGCCATAGTTGACTCAGGCTATAAATGGTGGTGGTATCCATGTATGAGATCATCCAGATCAACCATAGAGGAACATGTCATTTGTGGAGCATTTAATAAGGCAACATCCCACATCATTCAGAGGATCATATAATCTGGTTTTAGTGGAAGGGTGGATTAAAGCATTGGAGAAGATTTTCTATGCCATGGGTTTTTCATAAATTTAAAAGGTTAGTCTTGATATTTACCGTTTTGAAGTTAAAGCTGATCAGTGGTGGTAGATGGTGAAAAATATCTGGGATAGTGAGGAGATTGATGCTCTTGATTGTGATTAATTAAAAGGAATGTTTCTTGAGAAATATTTTCCTAAGGTAATTCATCTTAGGATGGAAAAACAATTTCGAGAATTGAAGCAGGATGATGACTCAGTTGCTGCTTATGAAGAAAAATTCACTCGACTGGGAAGGTTTGCTCCAAATTTCATATGAGATCTTGATAATAAAATAAATCATTTTTACTCAGGATTATAGACAATGTATCGAAGGTCTTTAGCTTATCGTGAGTTCATAAGTTATGAAAAACTAGTTTATTGTTTGGAGAAGGTGGAAATGAAATTTTCCGACGATTAGGTATTCATTGACAAACAACAGAATAAGTGGTCGAGGTGGCAGGTGAAAGGGAAGAACTCTTCAAAAAATACTGATGGTTAGAAACTTAAGATTAATGTTTGTGAAAATTTCTGAAAAAGAAAGCTGGGGAATGTATTTTGATTTCTAGTAAGTGCTACCGATGTGGTAAAATTGTACATAAGGCTCGTAATTACACTGAAAATGATCAGGGTAATGGTAAGACAAAATCTAATTGACAGTCAGTAAAATGTTTTAAGTGAAATGAAATGGGTCATTATGAAAATGAGTGTCCATCAAAGAACTCAACCGAAGGAAATAACCCCGACTACAAGCAAAAAGGGCTTGAAAAATCCTTTGCAACTACTTCAGCATATGTTGGGGAATCAAATAAATTTGCATCAAGTACATTATTTGTTTGTTCAGATTATTACATTTTGTTTTTTTATTCAAGTTCTACACAGTATTTCATTTTTGAGAAGTTTTCTAGTAAATTTGGAATTCCATATCATGATATGTATACAGATCTTACGGTAAAAACACCTAGAAGAAATAAAGAGACATAACTAAAACATAAGAAGATTCCTATCCTTGTGTGTGGAAAAAATATACCTGAAAACATTATTGTTTTTCCTCTAGTAGAGTTTGATGTTATTTTCGTCATAGATTGGATTTCTATTTATCATGATAGGATTGACTGTAGAGCTAAAGAGTTTTCTTTTTAGAAATATTTTCAGTTTGAGTACAAGAATGAACCCTTGCTTTTGATAACATATCAGGAAATTGAAAAACTGGTAAAAGATGGAAATAAATGTTACCTTTCTCATATTGTTATAAAGAAAGAGAATATTCAGATTAATGATGTGCCAGTGGTTAAGGATTACCTTGACGTTTTTCCTGATACGTTTCCTAGTATAATACCTGATCAGGAAGTTGAATTTACTGTTGACTTAGTTCCTGATGCTATGCTAATTTCAAAACCCCCTTATCGAATGGCTGAAATTGAACTTTTTGATATAAAGAAGCAATTGCAGGAGTTTTTAGATAAAGGTTAAATTCAACCTAGCACGTCACCATGGGGTGATCCTTTCTTGTTTGTTAAAAAGAAATATGGTTCAATGAGACTTTGAATTGATTATAGAGCATTGAATAACATCACTGTTATGAATAATTATCATTTGCCTCATATCAATTATTTGTTTGATCATCTCTAGAGAGCTCAATATTTTTCAAATATTGATTTAAGGTTGGGGTACCATCAGTTTAAAGTACTGGAAGATGACATTCTGAAGACTACATTTTGTACTAGATATGGCCATTATAAATTTGTAGTTATGCCTTTTGGTTTAACCAATTGACCTGCTGTGTTCAGGGATATTATGAATAGAATTTTTCGTGAGTTCTTGGATAAGTTTGTGATTGTGTTCATTGATGATATTTTGGTTAATTCAAAAAATTAAAGAGGAACATGAAATTCATTTAAGTGTTGTCTTGAAGACATTAATTAAAGAGAAAGATTATGGGAAATTCTGCAATTGTGAGTTTTGGATATAAAAAATTTGTTTCCTTGGTCACATTGTTTAAAAAATGGCATAAATGTTGATCATGCTAAACCAAATGTTATTTAACAATGGCGAAGACCCACAAATATAACTGATATTCATAGTTTTATTGGTTTGGAAGGTTATTAACATAGTTTTGTAGGAACCTTTTCACAGTTATCTAGTACAATGACTATGCTACCTCAATAAGGTGTTAAGTTCATCTGGGCAAAATAATTTGATGATTGTTTTCCGGAATTGAAAATAATATTCATGAATGCTCCGTTTTTGGCACTGCCATCCAGAAAGAGTTAGTTTGTTACCTACAGAGATGATTCGTTGAATGGAATTGGTTGTGTCCTAATACAGAGTGATCAGGTAATTTCTTTTGCTTCACGTCAGTTGAAACCTCACGAGATAAATTAACCTACACATGATTTGGAATTAGTTGTAGTTTTTTTTGCTTTAAAAATTTAGAGGAATCTTTAGTATAGAGTGAAATGTGAAATATATATTGACCAAATAAGTTTACAGTATATATTCACACAAAAATAATTGATCATGAGAAAGAGGATCTGGTTTAAATTAATCATGGATTATGATTGCAGATCCATTACCATCTGAGAAATGAAAATAAAGTGCATGATGCTTTGAGACGAAAGAGTAATTCTTTATTAACCATGTTAGATTTGGAACAAGATCATTTGGGTTTTTATTTGGTAAACATTGGCATAGAAGTTTTTGGTGTAGGTAATTCTTCGGTTTTTTATCAAGTGTTAGTGAGATCATCTCTATCAGATAGAATAAAGCAAGCACAGAAAGAAGATAGTGAGTAACAGAAAAAGGTAGAGTTGGTTTTGAAGGGTAAGTTTCATGATAATAATATTTACAATGATTATGTATTGAGGTTTGGGAAGATATTTTTTTTACCTTTTGATTCATAGTTGAATAATGATTTGTTATGAGAAACTCACAGTTCTCCGTTTTCAGTTCATCCTGGCAGTACTAAGATGTATAGAGATCTCCATGAATATTACTGGAGGGATGAAATTAAAAGAGATATTACTGATTTTACTATGAAGTGTTTGACTTGTTAGAATGTTAAAGAAGAGTGGCAGTTACCAAAATGGATTCTTCACCCTCTACAAGTGCCCAAGTAGAAATGGGAAAATATATCCATGGACTTCATTGTGGGATTACCAAAAACATCTCTAGGTAATAATGCAATCTAGGTTATATTTGATCGATTGACTAAATCTTCTCATTTCATTCCCATTCTAGATACTCTATCATTAGATCAACTTGATCGGTTGTATGTTAATGATGTAGTCAGGTTTCATGGAGTTCCTCTCTCCATTGTATATGATTGTGATCCCAGGTTTACATCTAACTTTTGGAAAGGCCATCAGAATTCGTTGGGTATGGAATTAAATTTTAGTTATGCTTTTCACCCTCAATCAGATGGGCAATCAAAACAAACAATTCAGACATTGGAAGATATGTTATGTTCTTGTTTGATGGATTGTCAGGGAAGTTGTGACCAATATCTTTCTTTGGTTGAATTTTTATATAATAATAGTTTTCATTCTAGTATACAGATGGATCCATTTGAGGAATTATATGGAATTCATTGTCGAAATCCATCTTTTTTGGATGAATTATGTGAGAAGAAGGTGATGGGACCAAAATTTATAGAATAGATGGAAGAGAAAGTTCATCTGATTCTGAATCACATGAGAACAACTCAGAGTAGGAAGAAAATTATTGTTGATAACTGAAGGAAGAATCTTTCTCTTGAGGTAGGTGATCATGTCTTTCTCAATGTTTCTCCATGGAAAAGTGTTAAGAGTTTTTGTAAGAAGGGAATGTTGAGTCCAAGGTTAAATGGACCTTATGAAATTCTTGAGAAAGTTGGATCAGTTGCGTACAAAGTGGCATTACTTCCAAGTTTATCCCAGGTACAAAATGTTTTTCATGATTTGATTTTGAGAAATTATATGCCAGTTCACCTAATGTTTTTGGCCATAGGTAGTTCAGTTGGAAGAGAATACCTCTTATAAAAACAATTATTCCATAATCATGACCATAGATAGCAAGCGTTTTTGAATAAGGTAATTCACCAAGAAATGGTTTTTTGGGAAAACCATATGGTTTATGAGGCAACGTGGCAATCTGAAAATTCTATGAGGGATCAATTCCCCCACTTGTTTTGATAAGTGAATAAAAAATGTGAGGAAGAAATTTCCAAAATGAGGGAAGGATGTAACATCCCAAGTAAATGAAGAATAAGATATTTTCATACTTATTAATATTTTTTAATTAAATATTAAATTTACTTTAAAATGGTTTCTATGTTCGATAGCGTACCTGATACGCAACAATGGGTTTCTTTGAAATCTTATGTGGCACAATAATAATATAATTTTATTATTTTAAATGGAAGTCATTGAATTGGAGAGAATGAACAAAAATAACTACAATATAATTATACATGTTTGTTAAATGTATTTAAAATTATCCAATAAATTTTAGACGCTTAATATGTGAATGAATCTAATTTTAATCATAATTTATATTAAAAGGATGATTTATCCCCTTTTAATGGTGAAACCTTTTTAATTCTAGTGTTGGTCAATTTAATAAATTGTATATGACCAAATAATAATCCTTCTTTCGAATAGGTACATCAAAATTTAATTTCTGTAAATATTTGGAATTTTTCTGATAAAAGTAATTTTTTAATGAATAGTGAAAATATTGTATTTTAATTCAAAAATGTGGTTTAGTCTAATTTCGTTATTTGGTTAGAATATTTTTCTAACTGGTTTTAAAATTTAATTAGAATATATTTTTACCATTTAATCCAATTGTGGTCATTGGAATTAATTTCACATTCAAATTGTACAAAAACAAGTGTCAATCTTCTGATAGTTATTGTTTCTTAAAAACACGCTATTTGTTTTAAAAACAGGAATTAATTTTAAAATTAATTAATGAAACAACTGTTTTTTGAATTTTGAAATATTGAAATCATTTTTTAATTCTGAATATCATATATATCTTAGGCATATTTTTTGATATTTTTCTTAAAACCATCAATTTTTGATGAATAGTAAAACCACTTAGTGGTAGTTAAAAAGACTGACTTTTTCATTTAAATTTTTTTTACCACTTTTGTGAATTGAATTTAAAAAATAATACATACATGGTCGTTATCATGATGTAATATTTTGTTCATTAAGATTAAAATTATTTTTGGTGAGTAGTATCTTTTGACTTTTATTTACCGGTATTAAAGGTAAATAAAGTGATTCAAGGTTAAAATATTATTATAATAATTCTAAATTACATTAAAACTATTCCTAAACTTATTAGATGAGTAGTTTCCGACTATGGGCTTTCTTGTGTTGATTTTGGGACTCCATGGAGCCACATATAAAAGATAATGACACTTTAGATTAATTAATTTAATGTAAAGTCAAAATTGACATTAACAAAAATATTTTAGTAATTAATTTTTATATGGTGTTATATTAGTCCTATTTTCAACTATAAATTTTAATTGGAAATATAAAAGTATTTCCTACATGATAGTAGTTTTTTAATAATTTTTATACATCTAATAAATTAAATTATCTATGACACAATAATGACGTAGTATTTACCTCATTAATAAATGATTTAAGTAAATAAGATTATAATGATTAAAATATTTTCCAAAACATATACAATTATAATTGGATGATTTTATTTCGACCATGAGTCATCATATCATTGCATATAATGATTTTTGGACCATTAGTAACCAAATATCAGAATATAATTAAATAATGTTTTAACACTTTCCTAAAGAGCCCCCCCCCCCTTATAGAAGGAGACCATTTCTAATCAATTAGACACACCTCTCACGCCTTTTGGCTCATCCATAATCTGCCCAATTAAGCTCCCTACATCCCTCTCCTCCTCCGTGAAGACTTACCTTAGGTATATGGAACTTATATAAGTCTTGTGGTTCAAAACAAATGGAGTTACCCAAATTAAAGGTAATAATTTTTCTTAATTAATTTTCTTTTATTTTACTTCTCCAACACCAAAACTCATCTTGATTCCATTATTCTATAACAACAATAGTATCCTAAATATACTAGAATTTTGTTATGCTATGTATTATAACTACACTTACACACACCTCCGTCTAATGGATGAAGAACATAATGTTTCTGTGGATGGAAAACTAACGTCTCATGGATTGATAATTGTTCAAATATCTCCAACTGCCTCTCATGGTGGCCATTATGATGTAACTATATTTATATATGATATATATGATGTTTATTATTTCCTTATGCTTCTGTAATTCCCATTTATAGCTTGCCTTTATGGTTTCCATAGTCGTTAAATACAATAATCTCATTTGAGGAAGTGCGGACTACCACCCCCTCAATGTGACGTGATTCATTAATGCCTTATGTGGGATGTATAAATGATAGGGTTAATGATATTATATATGATATAATAATGGAATTATAATATACCTATTCATGATTATGTTTTAATTCCATTAATAGAAGATATAAAAATAAAAGTAGTGTTCATGCGTATGTACGACTGACTGTCTCAATGAACGGTGCATTTCATTTCATACCTATAAATGTTTTTTACAATTATAAAAACATTTATATTCTAGATATATATGATATATATGACACCCAAATTAAGAATATAATTCTGGATATAATCAACCTTTGACCACATTAACAACATATAATTATAAGAAGTCCATTTTTGACTCAAGTACCAAAAATCGATAAAACGAATTTTGTTAACATAAATAATTGAATAATGTTTATAACATGGTAATAAGTGAAATAAAATGAATAATAAACATGAAAAGGGTTCTTAATCAAGTATAAATTTACTTTAGTTTATTATTTAGGAGATTAGAGGACGATCGAGTCAAGTCAGACATGAGGTAAGGGACATTGTCTCAATCTCCTTTCATTGAGGCATTTTTAGTTTATACAAGACATTATTTTATACGGTGTATAAAAACCATTGAATTTTCATTTCATTTAAAGGTAATCTTTTTATATGAAGAGTTTTACTAAAATAAAAAAGGTATTGTTTCTTTTTTTTACATAAGGGGTGACATCGACCTTTTCGCCGCTGCGAGTATTACTCGATCATTGGCTTCCTTAACAACCCGGAATGTTTTTAAAAGGAAAAATAAATACCATATACTTTGTTTACATATTTTGGTATGGAAAATGATTTTGAGAATGGGTTTATTATTTCAATATCTTGAAATGATATTTTATTTTTTCAATGATAAAATTGTATATTTCCATTATGCTTATGTTATGTGTTATGGTCATGTTATGGTTCTTGGGCATTATTTACGAATCCGGGTGGTTCTGTGATAAACCTAGGGCAGGTGCACCCGAGATAGCTCTCCAATGCATTGGGTAACGTGACAGAGGTAAATGTGAATGTTTCTCCTAAGAGATTTTAGGGATTATGATGTGATATATATTCAAAATAACTCTCTATATAGCTGTGATAGCTACAATGTATGTATGATATGGATGCCACAAGTTTCCTTTATGATTTATGATTTCTATGCATCATTCATAAATCTTATGATTTCATGTGGTAAGTTAAAAATTTCCTGTTTTGTATGTATTTATGAACAAATTTTTTCATTCTTTGTTTTATAACCCTTACTGAGCTTTTTATGCTCATCCCATGTTTTGAAATGATTTCACATGACTTAAAGATGAAAAGAGTAAAGGATGGGATCGAGGAAAAGTCATGCTGTCTAAAACATGGAACTAGACATGACACTTTTTTAAAAGAGTTTATATTTTATGAAAAAATGCGAACATTGTAGAAGTGTATACTTTGTAATATTTTGAGATATCAAAGTTAAGTCATAATTCTCTAAAACTCTAAACCTGAAAAGATCATCAATGTGAATTATTCATTTAATTCAATATTATGTAATGTTTTAATGATGGTTACTTATAGTATATTATTATCCAGTATATATATAATTTCATAATTACTATATATATAATCAATCATTTTACCCATCCAAATGAAGTGGTGATGAAAAACAAATTACACTATATCATGGAGATGGTAAGTCGTACGTATGGAAGCACAGTGATTTTGTTTTTCATAGAATGGATAAATGGTTGAACATGGATTTTGAATACTGATAATAACATATAACCATATATATTATACAATATATTTTACGTTATCATGTAAATTGAACATATAGAGGTAGTGGAAGAAGAAACAAACGTAAAAGAGTTGATAAGGACGATTACCTCTTCTTTGGCAGACATCCTTTATATCATCACATAATGGATAAAAAGTTGTTAAATTATAAAGATCATATCTTTTATAACTTATCTATATATTTTTGTACGAAAACTTTTAAGGCTTTGGTTGATCTAGAGAAATAAAATTCGTTTGGGGAAGTGATGGAGGATGTACCCTTTTATAATTAAAGTAGGCGCAGTTTCATAAATTTTCAAAATATTAAAATATAATAAGGCTAAAAAACAAGAAAATAAATAAATATGGAATATATATTAATTGGGGAATACATTATGTCACGTATATTATACCCATTTTAAAAATCTAACTACCTTTTAATAAAATTTAATAAAATATTAAATCAATAAAATGTCATTATTATCAAATTGTATACAATTAATTTATTCTAAAATCAAATACACCAAGTTGATGTTGTAATTAGAATATAATTCTTTAAAGCATCTCAAATATTTCCCATAGATATATACAAATTGATATAAACAATATATGATCCAAAAATATAACAACATTTATATTTTTAAAATAAATTATATTATTTTGTTAATTAAATAAATGATGTATTATCATTAGAGAAGAATTAAATGATATTATATAATTTATAAAAATTTAATATAAATTTCTATAATTAAATTAATTTTATTAAGGTCAAAATATAATATTATTTTCATTCATTTATTGATTTTTTGATTAGGCGTAGGCCTAAAAGATATAAAAAAATAATTTAGGGATGTTTTGTAACTACAATTGAATTTATTCATATATAAGATATTATCATGGAATAAGATTCATTAAACAGCGACAATTTTATAATATGGTGATATGGTTATAATATTATTGAAAATTAGTTTCTTTAAAATTTTAGGTCACATTCTAACCCTTATCGTTTCACTTTAACCCTTATTTAATCATTTTAACTCTTACCTTGATATGGTAAATATTGTTACTATAAATTGAACAAATAGAACATAAATGAATCATGGATGAAAATTTCCTTAGTAGATAATTACTTTTGAGAATGTGGACTTCCAGGTAAGATCTATTGAGGAGTATTTGGCTGAAATAAGTGTTGGTTGTGGTAAATGGGTAACAGTTCAGTCAGGTGGAGGTCATTTTTCTACATAATCATTTTCTGAGGATGTTAATGTTGTAAGGGGTGACCATGTGATTGATCAACCCTCAGAACCTATAGGTGCTAATTCTTGGGCCTATTTTATGGTGCTAAAATAGACTATGGTCCGTAATGTGAATGAGCCAATGTCTCTTAGCTGAAAGTTTCCCCATCATTACAAGGTTAACATTCTGGATGAGGAGCATAATCCATTCTCGTTTTTAGATGGGTCTAGGCAAATATTTGTGGTTCTCAAAGGATGTAATAACATCATTCCAAGGTTGAAATGTATATTGGTCAGGAGTAGACACTTATAAGGGGAATAATCTAGTGACCTAGACGGGGTCTCATGTGATCAAAATGTGGTCTCTCAGACTATTACTGACTATGAGAAAAAGGAATTGGTTTGATCTAGTTCATGTAATGGAATACAATGAACCCTCATAACTGGATGCCTATGAAATCCCAAGGGGGGAGGAGGTTAGGTCCACTTAAATAATTTTTGGGAACTATGAATAATATAGTAACCAGATCAGCATCCTAGGATACATGCAATGACATAGAGGCTATTGTGGGAGTTTCTTATTTGAACATGGAAGTGGTGTATTTTTTGGTAATACCCCTATGCAGACTACATAAATGGTTTGTTAATCTAAAATTCATGGAGGTGAGAATCAAGAGATTGGATATTTCAACCCTTCGGTGATCTGCAAGGGAGATCTTTTGCCTGCAATAGGGATGGATTTCATAGTTGAAGAAGCTAAGGAAAATTCTTATTACCTTCTTATATACCCTCAGGAAGAGATGTTGGAGGGGGATTTGATCATTTAGGCCTCAAATGAGGACACAGAAAGGATGAATGGATGACAAGATCAAGGACATGTAAGCATGGGGTAGGCCACTTGGATCAACAAACAACACTTAATTTTTACCAGATGCTTCAATGAAACGATGATTTTATCGGAGGAGTTATTACTAGCTTGGGAAACGGTTTCCTACAATTTAGAAGTACCCATCAACATCAATTCGAATGTAAAGGTAAAAAAACTATCCTTGAAATTATTTAGGGCAGTCGAATCCAATATTTTCAAGTTTATATCCAATAGGATTGTTTTCTAATTTTGTGCTTGATGTGCTTTTGACATGATGGTTTCTAAAATTTTTATTAAAATGGGTTCTTAATAAAAAAATTAACATGGAGACCCTTTTTATTTTTTAATATTTTATAATTATTTAATAATACATATATTATATAAAATAACATAAATGTAATTTTTGACACAATTCAATAAAATCTATTTAAAAAACATCCATACAATCTATTTAAAAAAAATTATAAATTCTTACCGTGTCTACGATATATGTAAAATTCTTGGATGAAATTAATTATCTCATATTATATTAATTTGATTTCTTTTAATATCATTTATTTTATATTTCCACTAACTAAAAAATTTATGCATCATCATTTTGAAAGACATAAATGAAATTATTTAGTCTGAATGGCCTGAAGGACATATTTTTTATTCTATTATTGATAGTATTTCTTTAAGTGTTGACGGAAAACCTGTACTTGACCCCTAGGCCCAAGGCATAACGACCGATTGACCTAAAGCACATGACCTGAATGCCTAGAGGCATACCATGCCCATTACATGACCGGTAGGCCTAACCCACTAGAATATCCCCTCCCCAGCTTCTATGTTATTGATTACATAGCTCCCCACATTGCATTTCTAATCAGCTAGAATTTCCCCATACAATTCTGCATGGTGCCTAGTCTCAATGGAGGCAACCATACCCTCTTATTATTCTAATCCAGTTATCTATGCTTATAGTGGTTGCTACTCTTTTTTCTCTGATACCTTTCTGGGGCCTGTTCTATGCGAACTGGGCTTCTCCATGGTCTTAGTGGCCTGAAGTCCCTAGGGCCCAATGGCCATTGACGACCCAAAGACCCTTGAAACCCATAGGCCCAAACCAGTTGCTCGAAGTCCCAAATTGGTGAATAGTTTTGGTTACCACAATATTGAAATGTAACTGCTACAATGACTACTCTAGTACCTAGAAATTTACCTCCACCTTATTTTGAACATGGGTCTCTTGGACGCCAATCAGGAGACCTTACCACGTGGGTACAGGCTCATTGGTGAAACTACTTCTTCTATAGAATTTTTTAAAAATTCACGAGGAATCTAACTATATATTATTTGAAAATGATATTTATAGGTTTATATAACCACTATGAAATCCTATGTAATCATATATAACTATTAAAAAATAAAACTATGACATATTTTACTTTTTTATTAAATAAAATACATTAAATTTTATGTTGTTTTCTAACTGTCTCAAATAACAAATAAAATCGTCTCAAGGATGATTTTTTTCAATAATAACAATCCCAAAAATTAAGACATTTCTTTGGTAATAATATAATATTAGTAATATTTTCCCTTAATTATAGTTTTATCATTAATCACTATAATTAAAATTACTATATTTACTATTCCTATTTTCTATAAATAAAATCGATTTATTAAAAATATTATAATTACGATAATAAATATCGTATCCATTTTACAAAATTATAAATATATAATTGGATAAAATTAATGTAAAATTAATCGTGTAAATGGGGTGTGAAAGTCGGTTTTTTAAAGAGAAAATGTTCAAATGTTTGAAATGTATTTATATAAAACATAATGATAAAAATAATAATTACATTCATTTAATTAATAAATTTAATATATATATATATATATATAATGTTTAATTATATCTAATTTAATCTACAATTTAAATTTATAAATTAAATTGTTGAAAAATCAATTTTCAATTAAACTGATTTATTTTTTTATTCATCATCAATTGAAACATATCATATTATTACAACGAATTCACCCTAAGTAAATTTTCATATACCAATTTATAAAAATGTTGTTATTTTTTAAAATTATAATTTATTAAAAGGCATAATTAAGTTATAGAACAATTTCTCATTCAAAAGGCAGTAAACCATCCTTCATAAAAATTTAGCTTATTATGGGTTCATGTGTATTTATTTTTATATCATGTTTAGAAAACACATAATATAAATCATAACAATTATATTAAAACAAGATTTATAAATATCAAAACATTATTAATTTTATTCATTCCCGTAATTTGAATAGAATGCTTAAAATTATATTTCATTATTCATTTATTTGGGGTGTTTTGTGTGATGTAAGAGAATAATTATCTTTAAAAAGAGAGATATTATAAACTATTAGGGTGTTATAGACTCACTCAATTTAACCATATAACATTAATTTAATGGAATTTAAAATATATAATATATTCAATATGAAATGTAAAG
This sequence comes from Viscum album, assembly GCA_963277665.1. NCBI lineage: Eukaryota > Viridiplantae > Streptophyta > Magnoliopsida > Santalales > Viscaceae > Viscum > Viscum album. The sequence goes on along the minus strand of OY728130.1, from coordinate 1,899,824,760 downwards.
CCATATTGAATACCCCATAGAAGTGTGTGGTCTCCCAAATAAATGATCATACATGTCTATTTTTCAGTAGTAAATAATGTCATGTGAGAAATGATATTTCATCTATTTTCATCAAAATTAAAATCTATTGGTGGAATTGGTCAATACCACCAAAATAAACAATGTTTTATAATGATAAAATTATATTTCATATAACTCCCCTCACATTTTTCTTTTCTATTCCAAGAAGTATTGTTATTTTCCCCATAGCCACTAGTGAAATTGGATTATATGATCTGATGAGATCCCTTATTACAATATAGAGTTCCAAAACTAATGGGTATGGAAAAATAGAGTGTTCCATGAATGTTTAATTAGTAATCTTTGAGTTTGGATTGGTTAGTGAGACGTAATTGTACAATATATATTAATGAAAAAATAGAAGACACCTGAATTTAAAATCAAGGGTGAATATCACAAAAGATATGTGATTCTAGCTAAACCATAACATATTGACATGGTATATTGGCTGACTACTAAATGAATATATCTTTATGATATGAATCCTAATAGAAAAAAGGCAGAAGAAGGTCCAGTCAATCCATTATATCAGTGGATTTGATATGTCTTAGAGGGACTTATAGATCAATCATGGATGTAATGATTAGAGGACATCAAAAGAAATAGTCTTGGGTAGTCTCAAATAAAAACTCAAATTAAATATTCCCACAAAATAATATATATTAAAAATCCAATCCAAAAATTGAAATTTCGTTATTAAAATATTCAAACTTTATGAAAAAAAATTTAATGCATCAGATTATATGAAAATTAAAATATTGTTAAATATGATATTTAATTTACAACTATATTTTAACATAAATTAAAATCATTTTATATTTTAATCTAACTCAATAATTTTAGAGATAATGAAAACATGAATTTATATTTTTATGGATTTTTTATTACCAGAATCACTATTTATATATTTTAAAATGCATCTTTTTCTTCCTTAAAATAATTTTAATATAGAAATTTCAACAAAACTAATCATTTATTATTTTACTATAAAATATTTAATACATTAAAAATTGATTTAAGAACAAATTTTATAAGAATGATTTATTCTAATAATAAATAATTGAAGTCTATAATCACTAAATTAATATAAAATTCAGACTACAAAAAACAAAAAACGGTTTCTAGTTGAACCTTTATCTTTAATTCTCATTATATTTAATGGAGAAACAATTATCCATTGGTTATAAATTTCCATATTAAATAATATAAAATTTATAACCATACTAGATAGTAAATATAAAATCATGGACAAATTGTTTAAATAATATATATATATATATGATTTATCATAATGTGTTGGGTAAAAATTTACTATCATGTATAATTTTTATACACTCTAACAGTGATCTATATTATTGAATAATATGTTGTTTTGTCAATTATCCATATCACATTTATATATAATAAAAATTATATTTGTCCAAATGGATTAATTATATATGATAAAACACACCCCAACCCTATATCTAATAACTTAGCAACACATCCGGTATCCTTTTATTATGAATACATTCAATAATTATTTTAAATATTTCTAAATAATTTAAAAAATTACATAAACTCCACATATTATCGTTCTATTAAGTATATTTTCATGCTGATTTTGGTCGAGTCAAAAAATATTACAATTCATGTATATATAATCTATATATCCAATTAATCAAACATTTTAACATTATTAATTTAATATGGTTGAATAGAATGATCATCATGTATAATCTAGCCATATAAGATTATATTGGCACAATATTGAGTAAAGTTAATCTGTATTATGTACTATAAATAAATTCATTTTGTCCATTGAATTTTTGAATTGTTATATGACTATTCTTGTAATGTTTCTCATATTCTGTGTCTAATATGTTTTATTATTCTATGATATTATATACATTATAATGATTTTTTATATCCAAGATGAAAAAATACAACAATTCACATTAATCATGAATCATTTTTTCTAAATTTCATAAGATATTCTATTAATTATTATTAAATGAAGATAAATTAATTTTTTTCTCACATAGACATAAAAGCTTACATAAAATCAAAAAAATATTAATAGATACCCAAAATAATAATTTCAATTATTTAGTCATTAAGAATTTAATTCCATAAAATAATTTAATATTAGGGGACTGCTCCAAATAAATGATAAATAATGTGATGTTTTTATATGATAAAAAAATAACTTCTTAATTAATTTATTCAATGATTTACTCAATTTTATTTTCAAAATGGGTAGTTAGAAAATCATTTGGTTTTCCAAAAATACAATGCTACATTTATTAATTTTCCATTTAATTCAATAATTACATAAAAATAATAGTTTACTCTCTCGTAATATAAAATAAAATAACTATTCAACAAAATTCTATTATATAAAATCATAAAATTTCATTGATGTTAATAATATAAATTAATTTTTAAATAATTTATGTAAAAATATAAAATAATATCTAAAATGGATAAATCATATATATTTTTCCTCATCAATCACAAAAAACTCTCAAAAATTATATATGATAAAGTCATAATTTAATCTATTTAAATACCATAAGAAATCTATGATTTATTTTGTTAAATAAAATTTACCAATTTACATAATTAGTAATCTTTTAAAAACATAATTCATTCAATTTATGTTTTGGATATATTAATACCAACTAAGTGAACATTGGTTTTTTTGGAAAAAAACTCATACAGTCCATGAATAATGTATCCTAAAGAGGACCAGGAATCCAAATCCATTATCAGGGTTCCACTTCAATAAAATTACATGACATAAAAAATGAAATTAATCAATATATAGAGTTATATTATAGAAATATTAAACATATTAAGGTTAAATATTACCATAAACCATATATAAATAGATAATTCAGGTTGAGAGGAATGAGGGTTCATCCCTTCCATTAAATAGATTTTGAATAATATATATCATGGTGTTGAATTCCACCACATTTCTTTTTAAAAATATAATATTGTTATTATTTTAGTTAGAATAAGATAATATCTATATTCACATATACAGATTTAATAATAAAAATTATAAAAAAGATTCAAAATCATTTTCCATATAAATATATTGATATTTCAAACACTGTATTTTCAAATTATTTATCTATTTCTAAAAATAATTATATATATATATATACAGTTTTATATAACTAGGTTTTGTTCATTGTACATCTGGATTTATTTCCCATTCATTTTAGTTTTTTGTATCTTTCTTTTGGTTTTTCAGATTAACCTAACTTATTTTCTAAATTTAGTATAATATGTGTGTGAAGTGATCCTATATTTTTAAAAATAATCTAAAATATTTGTAACATATTATTTGAAGTTGTTTATTGATTTTTATTTAATTTATCTAGTAATTTTTTAGTTTAAATATTTGGTGTTTCATTTTCATAATATAAGCCTCAATCCACTAGATTTTTTCTTTTTAAATGTGACATTCCTAGATATTGACTGAATAATGGTTTTTTACATTATTTCTATTTATTTACCACAATAAACAAATTATTTATTATGATATTGGTGAAAAATTACCTATATTATATTATATTATATTATATTATATTATATTATATTATATTTGGAAAAGGTGTATTCCACTACGGATACTTTCAAAGAGTCATAAAATGGGGAATATAAAGTTCATATCTAGGAAAATTTTAAATTAAATACATAAGGGGAAACGAAGAATGTGAAACAGTTTTTATGATAAATTTGAGTTATCTATTATTGATGAATAGTTATCCACTGCTTTTACCTCATTCCATATGTTTTGGATGACTTTATCCTCATTTAGAGGCCTCTTCTATTCAATTGTAATACATATAACCTACTGATTAATTTGAGTATCGTATAATAATATGTGAATAGTCATAATAAAATTAATCTCAACTATCTTCAAAGGGATGTTATGGTCATTAAAAACAAAGTGATGGAAAAAAATGATTTTTAGCCTCTACTATAAGAGGATTATCTTGCTTATATAATTAATTAATTCCAAAAGTCATATACACCAATTTATCATCATAAATTCATTCATCCTATGTAATTATATTTTATTATATTCCAACTGAATTCATCTTGTATCCATTCATAGGTGGGGGTAACCAAGAAAATCAATGGTCACTATTTTAAATAATTTGTATTATCATCATGGGTAGAGAAATCATTGTTTGTATTCAAATAATGGGGTTTACACCCCATACACGAATGATATATAATATATTCACAATGAGAGAGATGGTTTATAGAATTAGTAGCAAAAAAAATTTATGAAATGGATCATGGATAAAATTTCTCATGAATATCTTGTTCCTCCACTATCCTAAGATAAATCAAATACTTCAAAGATGGCCTGCATGGGATTAAATATTTGATCCATGGAACATTGATGTTAGAATATTTTCAAGGGATCAATTTTAAATGTTAATACTATAGTGTCACCCAAAAAATCACAATGAAAAGGCCTTGTTAACGGCCAAATTTAAAGAATTTATATGCTTTAGGTTGTATCTTATAGAAAAAATTTGGTTATCAAATCCTTAGATTCAATAGAAAAATCACAGAGAAACTTACATTTATTGGTGGGTATTTGGATAAACAATTTCAAACATGGGATTGAATTTAGGGCATAAATAATCAATTTTATAGAATTAATTGAATTCAATTAACGAGAATGAGTTGATCCTTTGTTATAAAATTGGTGGGATTAGAAGAATTTCTTTTTAAAACATTTCCATTTCATTAATTCGACCAAAAATCATTCAATGATATAAGTATAACCTCAACCCTTAATAGTTTAACACCTTCAAATTGGAATTATAATCAAATATACTATTGAATTGTTATATTAATGAGCAGTACAAGATAAATTATCTTATTAGAAACTGAAATTATTGGTGACAAAATTTAATTAGGAAGTGGAAGAATGAATATAATTGAAGAAAAAACCCTACAAAAAAATTATATAAGAGTTATTAAATTAAGAAATAAAATCTAATAAATCCCATTTCTTATCCCTTGAATGAGCCTTTAATATTTTTATCCCTTTATTGATTTTATTATATCTCCATATATGGGATGTGTACACATAAGGGTGTATTTTATGAAAAAAAATGTGAAATAATGATTACTCTATAGTTGAGTTAATAATTTCACAAATACTTATGTAAATATAATAACTCCATATGAAAAAAATATCAACAATATATTAAGGTTAAAATAGTTAGAGATGAATTATATCTTTTTATTAATAATATTATTTGATTTTAATTACTTATCGGGGAGAATGAATATGTTAAGAAAAATGGGATGTGTAATAGTAAATTTCTTAGAATAAAAAAACAAAATTATCACCAAAACTACAATATATAGGAATATTAGAAGCCTGTAATAGGGAACTGATGAATCAGTTTATTCTCCATTAATGTGGATATTCAAAAGGTGGGTGAGATACAATGGAAAATTTTACTCTTAAAATGTTGAACCTAAAATTCAGACCAAATTCATTCCCATTTTTTTAGTTTAAATATGTAATTTTTTTGAAAAAATAGCAAATAGATAGAGGAATGAAATGTTTTATAAATGGTTTCCTATAATATAAATAAAAATTACATTTCAATTAGATAATATATTTTTATTTTATTTCTGAAATTGTTGTAATATTTTATGATCCTTGAAATATATCCCATTATTTATTTTTCATATTTACATCCCGAGAACTCCTTGACAAATTATTAAATAGACCTGAAAATAGTTTAATGAAATGAGCCCCATAATTATCTATATATATATATATATATAATATTTCTTCTTCATTGGGAATTAGTTCTGACATCCTTGTTTATTTTAATGGCCTAAGGACTATTGTACGTTGACAAGATATTTCACTATTAATGGCCAGAAATGCCCTTTTCACATTGATTCATTCATCATTCATAATAAAAACCAAATCAAAATTATACATCACATCCAGAAATATCAAATTACAGAAATTATAAAAATTAATTCCTGAATATGATGACTAATTGGCCCCAAATTAACATACATTAGACATGAATTGCACAATGATGTGAAATGAAGTTCAATTTATAAAATATACTAAAATTGGTGTTTATAGACATTGAAACAAATTTATATTACAATAAAATCATTTAATCGTTGCCTTTTTATTTGTTAATCACTCTTAATCAACATTAATAAAAAGTAAAAATATTAATCATAATCCCAGTGATATTCAAAAAATATTTTATTGATACTATACATATTCAATTATACAAAATATAATTACCAAATGGATGACTTCTATGTTAGAAGCACCACAAAAGATTAATGATAACTAGAAAGAAGGAAATGGAATAAAGACAAGACTTAATGACATTTTCTATATATTATATAAAATATGTTTTCAAAATATTTTATTTTTAACTAACTAGAACTGACAGTGGTGATGAAATAATAGTAATCATTGTTAACTACATATAAATTATTAAACACACAAAACATTTTATCATCAATAATGGTGAATATGTAGATACAATAATTCCTCACCAAACAAAAATATATATCATAATTTGTGAAACCATGAGTTAGAGAAAATATATATTGAATTTTTGTTTCGAAAATGATGTCTATAATCATTCAATGATTCAACAAAAATAGTCTAAGAGGGTGTGGAATGGTAAATCATGACTACTTTATATATGAAAAATGATAAACAATACATTGTGATTTTAGTCAATGATATTTCGATATTTTTTATTATTATATTTTTCATATATTTTTTTTGAAATGTTAAAATCCAATTAATGTATATATTGTATATTTTTCATATATTCCCAACAAATTTATAAATTGATGTTAACTTCATTGATACACATAAAAATTAGATTATAACTACAGTGGTTTCTTTTCAATTTTGACAAGGAACCCCAATAAAAGTTGGTAAATGTTTTCTCAATTTTATAGATTATGTACACTATAAATTTTTGTAAAGTAAAATATCCATGGGGCTAAAAGAAAAGAAAATATTGACATTAGACATCTTACCTCAAATGTAATGGATTTATTTTTCACATTTAAAATGTTAAATATATTTAATTGAACCATATAATTGATGTGATTAATTTGTATGACTAGTTATCTTGGTTCATAATGGTAGATCATGGGTAAGTCTTTTACGGATACACCGCATAATTTCTCAATAATTTTTTATAGCATTATAAAGCAGCACTCCATGGGGTAAAATCGAATTTTAAGAAAACATTCTTTTACACTCTCGACATTTCATTTCCCTTGCGAATAGATATGAATCCATTCCAATGTTCATAGTTACCATTATGAAATAAAATCATTTAATTTAAAATAAATTATTTAGAAATACCATGGAATGTATTAAATACTTTTAATGGACTTAATTTTTTATGTATTAGGCTCTAAATATTGTTCATTTGGAGAGAACACTAAAACAGACATAAAATTAAATGATCCAGGGAATTTTCGTGATAAAATACTGGAGTAGATTTGATAAATAAAATGCATGCACCCGTTATAGAGGCTAAAAACCATTTATATGACTATCACATGAGGAGCATGTCACAGAACATTCTATAAAATCTGTAATTATTAATGGTACAAGTAATTACAGTCCATTATATTATATTATAATAAAAAATTATATTTATTTATCTATTTAATATTACAATTTTATTGTTATTTTTAATCCAATATCATAATTCTTATCCGATGAATTATTAATTCATCCTTGAATATTTCAATCATTGATTACACTATAAATTTTTTAAGAAACAAGATTATGAACTTAGTTATACAATCATAAACTCTCACTCTTGGTTTTTATGTTAAAGTCCTGATGATTTAATTCCACATTTAGATAATATTATATATTATCCAATTTGAACCATCAAAAAAATAAAATACCATAAGAAAATTTTGGATCACTTACATATGTAATGATTACTATGGTTTACTATTCTAAGAAATTATGTCACTCCTCATAAATAACCATCACATAAAATACTTATTTATAACATCCACATTGTTCCCTTTTTCAATCATTAAATATCTATTGAAAACATATTTTATTAACATGGTAAATATTTTAGTCCAAATCCAAAAAATATATATCTAATAGAACACAAAATTAAACAAAAGGATCACATGCTATTCCATTCAATTGGGATTTAAACCAAATCTTAAACGGTTATCATAATGAGATGTAATTTCACATATTAATAAATCCTAATATTATGTATTAATACATTAATATAAAAAATACAACAATAAAAACAAACATTAAAAATAAATCATATAATAAATAACTATACATACCAATTTTAAAAATAGTCATGATTATTGTCGAAACCCAAATATTAAATGGATTTGATCAAATATTCTTCCCAAATAAATTTATCAAATATATGAAAACAAAATCAATCACTCATAAAGTGTCATAAAAAAACTCAGGTTAAATTTTTATATAATCCTCAAGATATGATATTCAATTTTATAAATGATAAGAATCACATTAAATAAACATTAAAATCATATTTACATCCATGTGATAGTACAATCATTAATTGTAAAATAAGATACCATAATATTCTATATACCATATTCATTTAATGTTTCCCAAAAATATATTTACCTTTTAAAAAAATAGCATTAATCATTTAATATGAAAAAAAATCTTGGTGTCACTGGTATCTATATGATAAAACATATATTCAAATCGTCTAATTAATCGTAATTTTTATTTTCACATTAACACATACATCAATTTGGAATGTGGTAGGTGGTGCACCCCTGTCATTCATTTGTAGTTTGTTCAATACCCATTGATTTTTAGGATTGGTTGAGTGTTTATTTATACAAAATCAATATTAATATAATTTTTATAATGTACATATCAATATATTTAACATACTCAATAATTTATTAAATACTTATATCATTTTTTTCCTAAATGGGGTTCATTAGAACTCATTTTTCCCTGAAATCAAATAATCAAAAAATTTATCATTAAAAATATAGTAACTCAATGGTTTATTTATAACATCATCATATTCCCATAAATTAATGTCTTAAAAATTATAATTTTTTCAATACATCACATTTTTAATGTATTAGTTCCACCTAAAATATGATTCTAAATTATTAAAAAATTTATTCACCTGTAAGTTTCTTAATTTAATGAATATTAAAATTATTTTAGAATACCATTGATAAAAAAATACATCATTAAAATTGATTAATAAAACATTGAACATGATTTTTTGTATTATTCCTTGTAACTATATTCATACAAATTAATGATAAAAAATATTTCCATAGGATTTATCCATATCATCTCAATCATGTTTTAATATAAGAACATAAATAATTATTTTAATATATAAATCTAGACATCTGGGTCTTCTTTAATGCTAAAAATATCTATTTTTTCATTTATCATGAAGTCCATATATTCATTAAAGAGAATATTTATGTCCTTGGATGTATTGACACTAATTAATGATATGGATTATTTTAGAAAATAAAATAAAAATAAATAAATTTAATCATCAATAGAATTTTAGGACAAATGATAAGGTGTAGGATATATCAAAAAATATCAAGCAATTTATTTGGTTGTTCAAAATGATTTCAAAATATTATAATGTGCATTGATAAATGATCGATATGATTTAATAATATATAATGGATAAAAAGAATATTTGATATTATTTTCCTTTAATCTTGATAAATGATATTTAATTTTCATGGCAGAACGCCACAAAAACATAAAATAAATTGATACATGTTTAAATAGTAACTATTCTTCTTTGTACAATACTCAAAATAACTCGATATTAAATTTACCATCAAATCCAAAAATGTGGCAATAAATTAAACATTAAAGAATTTATTAACCTCAGTTACTACCTTATAACGTTCCTATTAAATCCCAAAAAATGTTCTTGATTTCATCCAAAATTATCCCTCACATTAAACCTATGGGTTTTATGTAGCTCAACCAAATAAAACATTTACCAAAATATCATTAATCACATTTAAATCTCATAACTTAAAATTATTAATAATATTTTTATTCTCTCCAACTAATGACGAAAAAATAGACTTATTAATCAATGATTTTATTAATAACAATTAATTTGATCTCAAAAAAGATCATCCTAATCCCAAATTTATCTAAACACATCTATTTTACTAACAATAATAACCCAAAACACACTCTTGGATCTGATGATAAAAATGTAATTTTGTCATTTCTAGATCAGAACCCCTCAAATATTAGAAAATTTAACCATTAAAAATATACAAAAAACACTAAATATGGTATAACATACAAACCCATGTATCATTATGGATTATAGTTTTATATAATTAGGTTATGAAACATAAATAAAGAACCCATTCAATACATGTTTGACAATTCATCTCAGTATCATTTTCTCTCAATAATGTAATTTTAAAAAATAAATTTGTTTTCATTTTCTGGGAAATCATTATGATTTTCAAAAAGCGTTCTTATTTATTCCTTCTCATCTATATAAATGTGAAAATAATTGGAAAAAATACAATGAGTTGAACCCTATGTAATGGAATTAAATTATAATGAATATGTTAGTCAGTTGAAAATAATAAAAACAAATAAAATACATACAGTTATTGCAATATCTATTAGAGTAATAAATAAATAATATCCACATAATTACTAAAACTTTTTGTCAAATAGTAATTTAAAACATATATATATATATTATAAATACATTTTAGGGGAGATAGGTCATCAAATTCATAGAAAATTATAGACCCTTATCAATAATAATTGTAGTATAGTAAAATGTATAGGATAAACTATACTAGGAAACTCCCTCTTCATTTAATTGTATAATATAGAACACTTCCCAATGAATTGGAGATATTTAATTAGATTCCCCCTTCCAATATGACATTCCATGATCACCCATCATAATAACTTATAATACGTCTGAACAAATTGTGTAAGATATATCGGGACCACTTAGTTCTCATATACAATTCTATGGTACATTATGATAAGAAAACATTTTATTCTTCTACATTTTCATCATAAAACCAATGAAAAACACTTTTTAACACACTAAAAAACATATTGATATATTAATATCATTTATTTTCAGGACTAATATTCACAAATATAATATCTTGAAAGAAGGTAAAGAGATTTATAATTTCATGTAAACATTGAAGATTATAAAGGAATCAAAAATTTAATAATATTTACAATGGATTTTAATTTAATTGTCTCTATATATGTTAAATTTCATCATTTATTTGGTCTTCTGTAAATATGTTCAAAACATTCCGTATACATATTCATCTTGAAATTCTTTTAAATATTTTAAAAAGAGTCATCATATTTAATATATTATAATTTTATGCATATATAAATAAAACAATAATATATTTTTTATAATATGGAAATCGAATTAAAATATTTGAAATTGAAATGTAAGAATATGAGATTTTAATATATCTTACATTGAGTACGAATAATCATGTACATTTTTATCTTATAAAATAACAATAATATTTAAATATTTTTCTTTATCAATAAACATTTTCACCATCATAATTCTTTTTTTTTAATTTAATACCACGACAGGTATAATTACATAATCAATCATTCTCTATTAGGACATTTCGATGATATTTGACCAATATGTCCAAAATTCCATCAGTAGGATGCGAATAGTCAAATAGGTTATTATTAACTTAATAAATGAATAATAACCATGAAACAATTGTAAATTTTTTACAATAATTATAATTTTAAAACTAATAATGAGATTTTTTAAATAATGATGAACTACATTATAGTCTTTGAGATGGTATGACATACTTATCCATGGGTATCATTCTAATTTTTTCAACTATCATTATCGAAATATTTAAGTATTTATTTATATTTTGAGAAATATGAAATTATAAGAAACAGAAAATATTTCATTAAATATAAATATATATTTTATCAATGTTATTTTGTGATGATTATAAAATCACATTTCTTCGTGGATGTAGAAATCTACCCATGTGAATTAATGATTTTATCATATTTTTAGTGAATGGTGTCGTTAGAATGTATTTATTATATTAAAATTTATGACTTATAAATATATTATTAATATAAAAATAATTTATTGATTTAATCATTAAAACTAACTCTAATATCATGTGTTGGAAACAGACATACATCGTTTCATGAGGTTATAGTTCTCTATAAACTTGAACCAAATATTCGTATCACATTCGAACAAATATGAGATGGATATGGATTAATAAATTAATGTAACAATATATAAATTTATGTAAGTAGTTATATTATTATTTCAGAATGGTTCAAAAATATTTTAAATAATTATAAGAATAAATAATATAAAAACACCTTGTAAATAACTATACCTATTCTTTGGGTAAACACTGATGGTTTAGATCCAAATCCTTTCTATGATGGTTTTTTGGTTAGACCATTGCTTCTAAGATATGGGGAGGGATTTTATAATTGTATTTGGGTAGGTCTTGGGTGAAAAAATTTATTTGTTAACAAAAGGGAAGTGGATGTACCCTTTTTTGTGTGTGGTGAGGCACACACTAGCAATTTAAAAAATTCTATAATTATTATAAGTAAATTTTCATATTAAAATGAAAAAAATTTAAAAAAAATTATTATATGAAAATGGGGAATCTAAATAGAATATTATATTAAATTTTTTACTTTTATGTGGTTTTTATACCCATGTATCTTTCTTTTTACTCTTATTAATTTTTTTTCAATATTACTATAGTATTAATATTTTCCAATTTACTGGTCAAAATAGGAACTATAATAAGAATTTAAGACAAGAAATGGACCATGGTGGACATTTTACACCATATAATAAACAATTTTTTAAATATATGATTATTAATAATAAAATCAATAAATAAAATATTAATTTTAATAAAATATCATTGATGTCAATTTTGGAATTGTTCATTTAATAAAATATTATAAAAAACAAGAAAAAGATAGAATTGCAATATTACCCATTCAAGAATATTTAAAATTATATATTTTTATAAAAGAAATTTTGAGCAAAATAATTCATTCAAATTCTATAATTAATAATATTTTTTAAAATCAATTGTTTTATTTAGATTTTAATTAAATTATTACTATGGGAAGTGTCAATAATATTTAAGGTAATTATTTCATAACTAAAAATAATATAAAAATTAACATGATGAAAATATTATATATATTTTAAATATCCATTTATATTAAATCATATTTTATTATTATCACTATTTGACAAATTATATTTTAATAAACATTGAAAATGAAATTTATGACTTTTTTTGTATAATTAATTATAAAGATTAAAATCATGGTCATATATAAAAATGTAATATATTATATGTTTTGAAATTTTTAAAATATATAATTTTCCAATAAAATAATTGAAATTTTTTGGGTAACCATTCTCTCTTATAAATGTATTTTTCCCTTAATTAACACATTTTCCCTTCAACATAGAAATAAATATTTATAATTGTTCAAATTGAAAATCATACAAAATAAAATAGAGTTATTTAAAAAAATATAAATATCTTAATTACAGATATGTAATTTATTTTTTATGTTTCATAAAACATTATTATAACATTTTAATTTAAATTTAATTTGGAAAAATGAGATTAAAATAAGTTTTGAAAAAAATTATTTTTATAAATAAAAATATTTTCATAAAAAAGTCATCTATAAAATTAGTTCAAAAGAATATAACTATATTTTTTTAATAAAAATTATTTATTGAAATTATATATGTAATCCAAAATATAATTTTACATTTTAAATATATTAAAAAAAATTAAACTTTTCAATGAAATTACATTTATTCCATTAATGGAAAAATAAAACTATTTCAAAAATTATAAATAAATTAAAATTAGATAATTTTTATATATATATTACAAATAAAAAATCACTTTTATCAAATAAAATTTATAAAATTTATATAAAATAATTATTATATTTTATAACAACAAGAAACAAAAACTATTTTTAACAAAACATATTTTTGAATAATAAATTATATTAAAAACATTTCAGTGATTATTTACATGGATGTTACCAATAACTTTTCTAATGAATAGGAAATTTATATTTTTATAGTCATATTCATACACAATAATTAAATTTCATGGTTATAGTTGTTATATTGAAATAATAATATATTCATGATTTGTATAAGATCAATGTTTTGTGTCAAATATACTATCAAATATACATTATTCATTTAATAATTTGGGATATTAAACAATAAATTTATCTATATCAAGTAACATTATTAAAATAATTATATAATAAGAAATACGAAATCATATAGAACAAAAGATTCAAAAAAAATTTCAGATGATTCAATTTGGGGTTTTTAGACATGAGATAATATCCACGTCACTCTTGGAACATAATAACCATTTATAAAATACAAAATAAATTATTAATGATATATGACATCATTAGATTCCATAAAGATATAAACAATTTCTTAGGGTACCCATATCATAATAAGAAACTTTTAGGGGTCTGGATATTTTGGGGTGCCAAATATATTCACTGATGTGGATTGATTCTTAAATGATTTTCAAATTATCAAGTCTCAACTGGGGAATAACCATGAAGAATTTATCATCAGCCATGTATCTAGTGTAGAAACCGTTATATTGGAAAAAATAAATTATAGTGAATAATACATTTTATATTTGGTGGATTTTAATTTTGAATAAATTTAAAAATATCGATCTTAATGATTCGTAATTAGGTCAACCCAATATTTCACTTCATTAAAACATGTATGAAATAATGAAATGTTCTTGTAACCATAAATCATCGGATTTATATTGGATACTTCCCTTGTTAAACACTATTTATCAAGTAGATTCTAGGGAGAAAGACGGCCTCTGAGCAGTAGCATCTTCCACTCCCTTTCACCCTAGGGCTTTCTCGTAGACGATTTTGAGGGAGGGGAGTATCTGGTGCCTTCCCCCTTTTTATTTCCCTCTTTTATTCTTTTCTCCCCTTCTCTTTCTTCCTTCCCTCGGCCTTCATTGATGTCGGGATTCTTTCTCCATTCCTCCTCAAAGATTCTTTGTTTCCTCGTTTTTGACGGGACGACATCTATCAATGATCCGCTCAATTTTTTCTGTGATTTCAAGGTGATGTTCATGATCTACTATTACACAGTGATGTTTTGGTGTTCTTATTGTAAGTTACATGATGTGGTGCACTAGGCCGCTCATACCCCACTCTGGCCTATCATTCATCTTCTACTCTCCATGTCGGATCTGGAGAATATGGAAACAAAGAGGTTTTGGGTTCGTGGGTCGGTAGTCGAGGGTTAATTCCTTTTTGATTCCATTTTCTGCTTTATTCCTTTGTTCAGTGTCTATTTGGCCGCTCTTATCCCTGCCATGGCATCGTGTTCCACTCCTACTATCCTAGTCAGAACTGGAGCGGTGGTAATAAGAAGTTTTATGAGGTGGGTTGGTGGCCAATGGTATTCTGGACGCGGCCGAAATAAGGATGGTTTCTATTTTTTGACCTCTTCATCGATGGCGTTCTCGAGTGTTTCATACACTGACTCTATCCCTTCTGAATTCTATGGTTTTTGTTTTCGTGGATGTTTGTTCTGATTTTTCTCGTGGATCGTGATGTGTGTGATGTACTTTCGGTTCTGTCGAGCCCGTTGTTACCAGTGAGTTGATCTCATCGGTGCTGATGATGTTGATACAATGATGAATAATCAGTTTGTTCATGTAATGGCTTCGGGGGTGCCCGTGATAGTGTTCTATGATAGTACGACTCCAGCGATGATCCGATGTTTTTGTTTTGGTGCGACAGTTCTGGCGAAGATGGTGTCAACGTCGACTCAATTAACAGTGGTTTTGATGATGGCTTGGGCGTCGTGCTTCCTTGATTCACGTAAGGTGCAGGGTTCGAGGGTGTCTATCTGAATTTTGAATTTTTTAATTTGAATTTTGAATGTGATATTTTGGGGTGTTTTGTGGTTTGATTTCCGTTAGTATGTGTTCCCACATAGCCTCAAGTGGATATTTTGAAATTTCAAAAAAAATAAAATTTGGAGTAAGTAGATTCTAGATACGTATCAATAATTTTTCATGAGGGTTTTTATTATATTATTATTCAAATCCCCATGATGAATTCAATCAAAAAACTATATCTCATTTTATACGTACAGTATCCTCTAATTGAAATTCAAATTGTATTTAAATAATAAAATAAAATTATTTCACAGTAGATCACTGTTATTACAGTAGTCAAACAATTCTAAATGTTTCATTAGGATATTATAAAAATAATGGACTACATCCAAATCACTATACAATAAATTAAAGAGTATTTTGTACTGGAATATAAAAGCATAACTAAAATATGGTAATGATATGATATCAGGAATTTTATATGTGAAACAATGCTATATTAAATATATATATATATACATTGGAGTTTAAAATAAATTATCATGGAATATTTAAATTTATTTATTATATATTTTTCCACATGATGTGTGATTATTTTCAGAAGGCAATGTACTTGAGAAATATATTTATTAAAATGATTTGGAAATGGTGTATTGATATTCTAGTGTGTATATATATTTTTTCCCTTCAAGTATAGGTCTTGAATAACGTTTTCATCTCATCTAATGATATTCTGGAAGTATCCCATGTGAAATAATTTTATTTCAGGAAAGATGAATTATCTTTGAGTAGGGTGACACTTATAATAAAAAAATTAAACAAATATTGAAAATTCTGTAATTGTTTTTGTCATGTATTGTGAAAATGAATTCCTAAATTCCACTTTTAAAAAGTCATTCTAAAATTATGATATGTTTTTTATGTATTTATTCTTCAAAATAATTAGTTAATGGAATTTATAGGAAACCTCATTTATTTTGTCCACATTGTTCTTATATTGATGATTGAAATGACACATACATCAGTAAACTAGATTCGGTGATTACATTATTATAAATTGTATCCCAATGGTTCTAATAGTTTATTACACATAGTAAACAATATATAGACTTAAAAATCTTATTATATTTCAAATCTTACAATTCAAAAAAAATCATTAATAATTCCATTATTTGACCTCATAATATCCCTACATATCACTTATAAAACACATCTGAGTATCCTATGGAATATAAAACATGTAGAAGGGGTGAGATCAGATTCTCATCAAGGGTATTAGGATATAATGTTTTTCATAAATAATTTATAATCAATATATAATGGTAAATAACATAAACACCAGAAATTTTGAAAATTACTTTTGAATATTTAAAATGAAAAATTTATTATAAAATAATGTCAAATAAATAATCCCATTAGGATTAAACATCAAAATGGATATTTTAAATAACATAATTATAAAATGGATGATCAATATATTTATTCATAATTATGGAATAAATTATAGTCGTTATATATAAAATATTTTTCAATCTTTGTGCAATGAAAACTAAATAAATGTGTAAGGCCTTAGTCAATCACAAATTTAGTTTGTCTCATGTCACATTGTGATTCATTATTGTAAAATATAATTTCCCAACCATATCTAAAAATTTACAATTAATTAGTAATATTAAAAGGGGAAACATAATCAATTTAAAAAATCATATTGAAATGATAATATATGAAATGCCTGTAATTACACAAATAAAAAATAATAATCACAAACAGTATAGATTAATTAAGAGAGTTTTATTAATCTATTATATCCTTAGTGAATCTGAACAAAAAACATATAAATAAATAATAATGATGATATTAATAGAAAAAATCACTTATATTCCAATATTATAATAAATTTTTGATGTCATTGATGAATAAAAATATAATAAAAATAATATAAAATCATTTATTGGTGGAGAATAACCTTTTTTGTTTGAATTTTTAAAAAAACCAAAAAAATTCCACAATTTTTTGATCCTAATTTATTTCAAAATAATATTTAAATATTATAACGGTTGATTTCAAGAAACATCTTTTAGGTGGGTAAGAAATTCCATTCATGTCATACACATTAATGAAATAATTCCCTTACAAGTTCAGTTAAAATAGAAATGAGAATTGTTTCAAAAATGAAAAGAATTTCATTCAAAAAATATTTAATAATAAAAAAAAGGTTAAAAATTACTTCCAAAAATAATTATTAAATGTAATTTTTTTATTATTTCTATAATGAATCATGGTTTTGAATGATGAATAATTTTTTAAATAAGAGAGATGAATTTGAATTTTCATTAATAAATTTTCTCATTCATTTGAAAAACAAAATAGTAATATAATGCTACATTTACTATAAATTAACAATAATAACTATAGGGGATTAAAATATATTGGTTTATGATTATAATACCAAATAACCCCCCATGGAATATGAAATCATAAACTATCCCGAATAATAATGGGATTATGATATAAACCCTTACCACTTAAGTAACCACTAAATCATAAGCCCCATTATATAAATAAAGTATAACAAAATGTTAAATACAATAAAAATATGTATAGTAGAGATATAAAATATCATATGGTAAGTGTGTAGTCCAAAAAAAAGAAATAAGTGGTGAGTTTTTCATTTGTCTCACAAAATATTACATGATACGTGAAATCCATAAATCTGGTTTAACTTATTTTGTTTTTGTTTTAAAACCACATTTATAATAAATATAGTTTTATAATACATATATTATGGAATCATAATAATATATCTCATAATATATGGTATTTACCTAATGTCTTTTATCACTTTTTTATTAATTATTGTTGGTTGTAATCACTATTACAAGTGATAATTTTTTTTCTTTTATTATGTATATTTTTATTCATTAAATTTTGTACTTATTAATTCGATCATGGTTACATCATCTAAAGAAGTTTATAACATATAAATATGAAATATATATTCCATATATATGTATTGAAAACAATATATATATATATATATATGTGTGTGTTATAGATATAAAATGGATTAGACCGTTCAATGAAATAGTAGGCGATACGTATGTAAAATTGTTGTTATTTTTTTAGATGGATAGAAGGGAAGGAAAATAAAAAAAATCAAATTTTTAAATCATTATTATGTTTTAAATATCATTTATATTAATAAAATTTATACTCATTAGAATCCATGTAAAAAATTGAAATTAAAATAATTTCGAATCGCTATATGGAGGCTGTAGTTGACACAAACACATGAGTAAATCTTCTTTTATCCAACACATTGGAAGGCCATAATTTATATGTGATGTTATATTATATATCTATTTAAAATTATATAATAAATATAACATATATTATCTAAATTTATCCTTAATACATTCAATTTAATGTGTAATTGAAAAATAAATCACAATGCTTTGTGAGGCGGTAGTCTTCCATAGAAATGATCAACATTATAGTATCACTCTAGGAATGGAAATTAAGAACGTATAAGTGATATTATAATTATATAAATAGATTAATTTCATTACTATAATATAAATTTCTTAAATCCGTCATTATAAATATCCTTGAATGGTGTTTATGGAAAATGAACTGCATCAGTACGCAAGGTAGTAGTTCATCATACACACAATCGAGGGACTGATTTTCCATTTAATAGAAATAGATTTTGATATATGATATTAAATTAATATAATAACAAATTATTTTATGTTAAATACATTTGTCATTGATTTTTAATATATGGGGATAATTAGAAGGATTTGGAAGATGAATTAAAATAAAAACTCATATTATAACACATGATCTCGTCTTCGAGAAATGAAATTATGTTTAACATATATCCTTGTATAATGGAATTAGGATCTTTTAAATGAATATTGTATGTGTATAGGGATGTAAGATAGATATTTTTATTTGTATATTGTGAACCAAATGGTTTTAGAGGTGTGAACAGTGGAAGATATATGTTTTCCTTTTATAAGTGTGGTAGGGGACACACATGGGATTTTTTAAATGAATCAATTAATCTAAGGTTTTTATTATTCGAAAAGCCTAAAAATTTTATATTTTTAACTATTATAGTTAATAAGGTATATTTATGTCTATAAAATGACTTTTGGACAATATATTTGTCATTTTAACCCATGTCATTTTACTTAATCCCCTAGAAATACTTTTTTTTAATAAACCATGTTAAATAATTTTAAATAACATTACTATTCATATTGGTAAAAAATTAAGATGAAATTGTTATATAATATAAGTTTTTCAATATTAAAATTTCGTATCACATTATCCAAACATATTTTTTGATGTTTAATTATACAATTTAGAATAATACATTCTGGCGTGACAAAAACTTAGGCTTCAAAAGATAAATTAATCACTCGTATAAATGATTTTAACCTCAAGAATAAACATTATATAGATTATAATGGATTTAATTAGTAAAAGTTTAATATAATTTGTATAGGTATACATTAGAAAAAATAATAAATAAAATTAAATCTTGTAAAAATTTTAAACAATAAGGCAGTTTTGAATAACAACAACATTTTTTCACAATTAATAAAAAATTAATATTTTTAGAAAAATAAAAAATATTATAGAAAAGATAATTTATAAATGTATATTTAAAAATATTAATTAATTTTAAAAAAATATTTTATAATATTTGAAGAAATAAATTTTAGAATTATTTTTCTAAGCGTGACTAAAAATCTTTTTATAAAAATAACGTTTTTCAAAAAATTATTTCCATTTATTTTGAAATTAAATTATTTTATTTATAATAAATATATTACTATAGATTGTATTTGGAAGATGTATAAAAAGTAAAATATTTTGTGTTTATGTCCTACTATTCATACCGACCAACTTATAAACTAGTTTATAATAGCCATGATTAAATAATAATAATTTAATAGTGTATTGTGTTTTTTATACCATGTATAGAATGCATAAAAAGATTTTTAAGAGACATGATTTATTTAAAATGAAATGTTTTGTTGACCAATATGGTGTTACATTCTCATGTGAAATGAATGTTTTTTGTCATTAATCCATCGAACATGAGGTCCATTTTTCAAATAATTGGTTGATATAAAGAACTGCTATAATAAGTTATATTATAAAATAATGGTATAGTATAAGAATTCAATTTATTTGTAGACGCATGTGCCATAAGATTTCATATGATAATATTGATCATTGATGTGATGACAAGGGAGACCTTAAACATATGTATTTATTTTTCCTTGGTGACTAATTCAATTCATCTGTACAAATATTAGATATATTCCTTCAATTCAATGATCTGAGTCACTGGTAAATCAAAATGAGAAATGAAGGACAAATATATAATTTATATCTTATAAAAATGGTTATAGTACCACCTCCAACTCGACCCTTTATTTTAAAAAAACAATTAAAGTCTCTCTAACTACATCATCTATGATATATAGCTTATAACTAAATTTATTAAACCACCCATATCATAAATTAAATAGTAATGGTGGTATGTGTCAAAATTGAAACAAATCCCTCTAATCCCCACTAACTAAATGCTTCTCCCATGGATTCCAATGGAATAGATAAAAAACATAAATAATGTGAAGATTATAACATAGATTTCAAAGGCTGAGGTATCTACACCATCACTCCTAAAATTAAGCTATAAAATCTTCTTCAATTATACAATTCATTTAAAAGCTATTTGAGTTTCTATAATGGTAATGATTCTAAAGATATACCACCTATTTTAATATATCACTCTGATTTTTCTTTATGTGGATATTTTAAACAAACAATAAATAAAAATTCAAACCCATTTATATCCAATGAAAATAAATATTGATGTTCTTCATCCAAGAATGATACCCAAAGTTCATTCTATATTCTAAAGAACATTTAATATCATAATAAACTATGAACTCGTTCTAGTTGAATTCATTATATTGGAGAATATTATATGAGCACCACATATCCTTCCCAAGCTCCCTAGTAGAAATATAATTTCTTGTTTTTCTGGATAATGTGACGCACTTTAGAAACTTCAACATCAATGACACATCAATTTATATAATTGTAAAACATCATCCTCATATATAATTCCTTATTTCCATATCTATGACAAAATAAATAAATAAAAATATATATTTATATCCCTTCAATAGTGGATAATCTACCACATGGAATAGTATTATCGTAAATTTATATTTATGGTACCTGATATATCACATGATTATATCCCATTATTGCTTTACATGATTGGAGAAAAGTAGCATCACAATCTAAATTGTATAGGAAATGCCTCCACTCATACACATTTTAGGGTATATCATACTTCCAAACTCATATAGGGGTGGTATCATCTCCATCACCATGATTTATTCATTGGATGATGGAAAAGGACACTTACTCAATATAACATGAATTAAAAGAGGAATTCTACCTAGATTCCCATTTTACATGTTGAAACATTTCAAAAAAAGATCAACATACGTCACCTAATATATCTATAAAAAACGCATTTTTCTATAATTGAATGATGTGTATAGATGAATTCTATGGATACACTCCAATACATTTCATATAATATAATTTGTATAACTGTGTCATAAAAATTATATCATTTACTTTATCCTACTCAAATATCTACATGTATTCCATATAATTTAGTGGTGATATGACCATATCATTGAAAAAGCTATAGGTGTTATCACGTTTCTCTATCAGTTTTCCCATTAATCCATGACTCCCCTTGAATGAGTATAAATTCTAGTACCACTATTTGAATTCCTATAACAATATCTACAAGTTCATCATCAATTTACACTTTTGGTTTTATTATCCAAAAAATCTCAATACCATTTAGTTACTTAATTTATATCTCATCAGTGAGGTTTCGAAGATAAAAATTTCTTTTAACATCTATCTCCTCTCAATATTAGTCAAAGATACTCAGTAATATATAAATAAATTAATTTGAATCCACCATTATCATGGGTGAAAATATAACATGTGGTCAACTCCATTCATCAAATGGAGTCATTTGACCACCATCAAGGCTTTATTTTTTACCCTTATTCCACTGTTAACACACTTTATCTTGAACACCCATTTTTATTAGTTCATTCTTACCATTGGATAATTCAAGGAGATCATATATCTGATTTTTCATTAGTGAATCTATATCATAACATATATCATGTACCTAGTTCAGTTCTTAATATGAGACACTCTATTATGATATTATTCTTTACCCCTACTCTATTGGTTATAGTTAGTTCAACACAAGATAAATTATTAACAGAGCCCTTCCTCTTGGAGATAATTGAACATGTGAAATGGTGGGTTCATTACGTATTCCATCCCCATGTGGTTGTCATTTTTTTAAATATATGGGAATAGTTTTCAATCTCCCCTTAATAAATATCATACTCTACTACCATGTTGTCAACTTCATATTGGTATTTTTGGTTATTCTCCTCTTCACTAATATATGATGTGGGTACTAATTTTTGATTTCAACTTCATTTTTAAGTACAATATCTTCATAGAATTACATGATTTTGATTAATATCAATAAACATGTAATGTTGGAAGAATAAATCATTACTGTCGATAACCTATTTCTACATTGACACCCAAATCTTATATCCAAACTACTCATCTCTAAATTCGATGAAGATATATCGAGTTGTAATCAAATCTAGATTTTTAATATGATATTTTTATACTAGTTAAAATTATAAACACCCAAATAAATGAATATAATTGTATATAATATGATAGAAAATAATATCTCTACTATAGATCTATAAATTCAATTGTAGTATTGGGGTTCTGTTTTTGAGGTCCTATAAATCGCAAAAAACAACTTTGGAGAATTTCATTGACAATATAAACAAACTCATTATGATCTTGACTTTCTCTATAATGGTTCTTCTAAAACATTGCGAAAATCCATTTTCTTCTTGAGTGTTTTTAACATTCAACTCCATTATAATGCCCTGAATCCTATAATAGGTGTCCAATTACTTTGATAAATAATATTGTCAATAGGTTGAAGGAAGAAACATTACATTCATTCTTATTTTCTGATCTATTATGGGATAAAACATATTAAATTATTCAAACACATAGATCTAAATCTAAAAGAATATATTTTACTCATTTCATGATGAACCATCAATGAGGATTAAAAAAATCCTCAAAGTAAGATTCCATCTATGGGAATGAATACCTCATTGTGCACAAGATCTATCAACATATGTCTCCTTAATGATGTAGCATTTAATTAGACATTGTCTTACTTCTTATAAAATATAATATTTCATGTATAATGTGATTCATCCTTATAAGAGATGATTCTATATTTCTTTTTTAGGATTTATATCCTTATTTTACTCATTTTTCTATGTATCCTTGGAAAAATATAAAAATTCATCTCATATATCTTATTGATGTTTTCCACATAGATACTCCCATGAGTTTTACATAATTTACCATATATGTTTTCTTGGGTGACGTTGATTACCCATTTTGTAAACCTGATCTCACCAATTCTTAAGATGTTTTCATAGACCTGTATATCAATTACTATTCTTGATAATAGGTTGAGTGAAATACTTGTAACTAATTGAAAATTACTATGGGTGATCGTGTTTTTAAAAAATTTCATGAATATGATACATCCCCTTGTAATAATATTTACCCATTTTATCTTCACCCCATTTCCTTCATTATTGTAATCAGCATGATATGTCGCGAAAAATCCATAATGAAAAGTACTTGGTAATATGTTGTAGAATTGAACACACAATATGTGTAATACCTTTTTGTGTTAAGTAAAGATAACCCATTATCATTGTAGAAATGTAAAACATATTATGTAAATATCATGTGTGAATCATCATTCCCCCATCATTAATCTGTATCTTATACCTTACTTTTCTGTAACACTATTTAGTTTTTTTCCATTGTCCCTACATCCAATAATAGTAAAATTTTATGTTGGACTCCAACTATCTGTGGAATATCCACTAAAATTTCATCTTTCGTATATTCCACCCCTCACCCATATCCTTGTTATATCCATCAACTCCATATAATTACTGCTTATATCTAGTAGTGACACTCAAACATCCATAATTATCCTCATTAAAAGTTTCATCCCTTACCAATTTCATTGTATGTTTTCCTTTTGAAACAATGTTGTAGAATGATTTCATAAGTGTGTATAAAGTATGAAGGATTTTATATAGTAGATATGTATTTCTATATTCATTAGTTAGACACTTACCTTTATCATATAGAAGATTCACCCGAATGAATAACTCACCAGTGTTATCAACTATAGATAATACACTCAGTATATAAAGATTCATCAACCACTTAAATAAGATTATTTTATTCTGAGTTTTTTTGGCTTCTTTACCTTCACTAATTTTATACACATAACATAAGGGTATATCTCAAGAGTACTTAGTAGAATAAAATGTAAATGATATTTTGGGGAATTTGACCAATAATATTATTGTTCATGTTCTTCTAATCTTCTTCCATAGATGAAATGGTGTTTAATTCCTTATTCTGTGTAGGGTTAAAGGGATCATTAGTATTAAATATATATTCCATATGGGACATAAATTTAAATATTTTTAGAATGGTATAATGATATTACTTCTCATGAAAGGACCCTCTAATTAATTTCAAATAATTTAATGAATGTAAATGTGTTTTTAAAAGAATTACCATTCTGGATATGTGAGATACAATTATGTAAAATAAGAACGTATAAAGATAGAATGAACATGCCAGTCAATGTTACCAACCAAGGACCGAACCCGCCCCAAAACCAATGGGAAATAATGGGCCCTGAAAGAAATCAAATAACCACATTTCAATTTCCCTTGACACACGTCAATCACCAAACATCCATACCTAGTTCCATCAAAAACCAATGCCTCACTTAACCAGTACATGTTAGAGCTAGGTTGGGGTCACCTACAACCATCGTAGTTGAGGCACACCATGCCCCGTGTAGAGCCAACCTGGCAACTGCCTTCAAACCACACACATGAACCACTTAGTAGAACATCATAAATTTTTCTTACGATGATTACAGGATAACCACACCACTGATAACATGCCACCTATCTCACCAAAAAGCATTTCTTGAACACTAGATCCATACAAGTTGAAATCCCTCACCACTGGGCCATAACATGCTAGATATGAGTTGAAGGCTATCACACCCAATGTTCCACTACAAAATATGGACCATAAGATGGGACTACATAGAACCTGTAATCAAACACATAATGGAATGGATTGATTGGGAGAGAAATAGAAAAGGGGATTCCACAATCTACAAGAATCCCTGAAATTTCTATTTTCTAAAGTATACTGGGCTCGAAATAAAAGACATTTTCCTGCTAAGTTCTGACTCCAATGAAACCGCCCATCCTAGATCCTGACAACATCTATAGAGCACAACCAAAACCAAAAATATCAATGACACTTCAAAGTATTTTATTAATTTAAATGAGGGTGTTTCGGTGCGGATGTGCGTCGGGTTTCTGTTCCGATGCTGTTCCGCCAGGACGCGTTCGCGCGTGCACCCGTCGACCCGAGGAGATAGGCGCGCGGCTTGTGGCCCCGCAGTCCCGCTTTCCAATTGCGGGCGGCATTCGTCCCTTATTCAGGGGCGTCTGCTCCTTGATCGAAACCGGGATGATGGGATGTCGGCTCCTCCTTCCGTGGATGTCTCCTCAGAACTCGTCACCTAATCCGGGTCTCCCTCATAGATTTAAGAATGTTCGTGAATCTCGTTCCCGGCGCCATATCTTCATGGACACCGATTAATTACGCTGCTTCCGCCTTGACGCTCCAAGGAGTCCGGTCGGGGCAGCTTCCTGCGGTGAGGAGACCGGGTGGCTCTGGGTGTTTGGGGCGTGTCTTAACACTGCGGCTCTGCATGTCTGCCTTCCATCCCTAATAGGGCTTCTCGAAGGCGTGATGGCCTGAGGCATCCTGCGCTGGGTGCAGGGAACTGCACTACCTGAGGTTTTCCTCAGCTTCCCATGTTTAACACGGGGTATGCCGCGAGTTTAACGTCCAGAGGGGACGGCATCAGACTGATCAACACGAGAAGTGGATCAAATGACAGAACCCCTTGCGGGGAACCTCCGACGCTGGGGCCAGCACATGGGTGGCTTCCCGAGTGAAGTGGAGTGGAATGAAATGGCATGACCCCACCGGGATGTGGTGGCCCGGGTAAGGATCAGGGTGGATGATGGAGTGAAGAGCGTGTACCCCGTAGAGGCTTCCTACGTACCGCGCGTTAGCGCGGATCAAAGTCAGCGTAGTTCGGATATACAGTTTAACGTCATGTTGGACGTCGGCAAGCCGACTCACGAAGAGGTCGAGGCATCCGGGCAGAGGATTGAACCGAACCACCTCGCACAGAGGGGGATGGAACGGCCGGGTGGATAACAGTTTCACATCATGCTGGACGTTGAAAGGAGAGAAAGGCAGTGGGGAAGCACAATGGAGATACACATGTGCAGTCTCCCACGAGGGAGGATTCATAGGTGAATCGACGCAAGTGCGAACCCAGGAGGGGTCCACTGATGGAAGAACCGACGTGAATACGATCGGGACGACCAGGTGGTGGGCTTGAACCTCAGGAAGGCTTCCTACGTACCCTGTTTAGGAGACAGGGATCAAAGTCCACGTAGTTCCTTCTGTCAGGACTTACGCACTGAGGCAGCCCGGATGCGGCCAAGCTCAGTTGGAGAGGGACTTGGGCCGAAGGTGAGAGACCTCGATCCCTGTCACGCCCTCTACTGGATTTGGCAGTGGGGAAGCACAATGGAGATACACACGTGCAGTCTCCCACAAGGGTGGATTCATAGGTGAATCGACGCAAGTGTGAACCCAGGAGGGGTCCACTGATGGACGAACCGACATGAATACGACCGGGACGACCAGGTGGTGAGCTTGAACCTCAGGGAGGCTTCCTACGTACCATGTTTAGGAGACAGGGATCAAATTCCACGTAGTTCGTTCTGTCTGTAAAACTCTACCCCCGTGGGCGAAGGCCACTCCATGGATCGTCCCTAAAGAGGGGAAATCCCGTCTTTCCTGCAGAGACGAGCGGGTGGGGGCCATATCCAAACCGGGAGGACCCTGCGTGCGAGGCACGGGATCGGGTGATGTGGACGGTTTAACGTCTTGCCGGATGAAGTACAGTTTAACGTCGTGTGTTGAGGACGAAGCAGACGGTTTAACATCTTGCCGGACGAAGTACATTTTAACGTCGTGTGTTAAGGATGAAGATGCTTGGCAGTTTAACGTCTTGCAGCTCGGACATAGATGCTTGGCAGTTTAACGTCTTGTCGCACGGACGATGGAGGCTAGGCAGTTTAGCGTCGTGCAGCTTAGACGCATGCTGAACAGTTTAACGTCTTGTAGCTCAGACGAAGTGCAGTTTAACGTCGTGCGGGACGTAGAAGCCGCCGATAGGCCCGTGTCACTTCGCGCGAGCCTGGAGGGCCGCACGGGAAGACAACGCACGGTGCGGGCACCCGGGATGAGGGTCATCGGGCGCCACGCAGGCGGGTACCCAAAAGGGGTCAAAGGGGGCGACCCGGCGGATTGCGCGCAAAAGGGGATCTTGGCGCGCAATACCGCGGTCCGGCACGCAAATGGGTGGGCTGGCACGCAATTGGGCCAGCACTTTGCGCGCGGGAGATAGAGATTGCACGCACCGGGCTTCGGATAGCGCGCGGGGGCAACGACTCATTCTTTACTGAACGACCACTTTGAAAAGGAGGGGGGGTGCGCGCAATCGGGCCGGATTGCGCGCACCCCGGGGGAAATTGCGCGCAAGAGGCTTCTTTTGCGCGCAAATGCCTTTGGGTGAAGAATTTGTTCAAAGGAAAGGAGCCACAGGGATTGCGCGCGAAGGCGAACCCCGAGGCTTTCTTGCGCGAAAGAAAAGAGGTTACCTGAAGATCGGCATTGCACGTGGAAGGGGTTGGATTGCGCGAACGAGCGACTCTTCGAATTCCGGAAACCTCTAAAACGTCGGGAGTCACCTTATATTTATAGGCAACCCCGGGCGCGGAATCCGGTTCGCGGGCGCAAAATCTCCTTCGCGGGCGCGGAATCGGGCCCGGCGCGCAAGGGAGCCGCGCGGGCCACGGGCGCGCAAAATTGCGGGCCGGCCCAGCGCTTTGCGCGCATCCCGGGAGGTTTGCGCGCGGCTCGACAACCTTGCGCACGGGTCTCCAAAATTCCGCACAAGGCCTCCGGGCCCTCCGAAACATGCTTCCGACTCCAAATATGACCTCGCTTTCTGCATCCGGAGCTTCGTTTGGGAAAAACGGACTTTTCCGGCATCTACAAAAGCCCCCCCTCGGAATCTGATCGGCGAGAGGTCGCAACGATTGGGTTCCGAGGGAGACGCCGGAATGTCGAAGTCCTGGGTGACGCGGGACTGTGGCGTGCAAAAAAGGGTGTCGGGCGCGAAATTCGCTGTCGCGGTCGCGCAAAGCGATTTCCGCGCAGTGCGGACACCCGGCCTCGCCTATAAATAGGGGCCCTGGGTCCCCCCGTACCGTACACCGGCCTTCCGCGCGATAAGCATCTAAGCTCTCGTGTGCGAAATTGCCCTTTCCAGCGCGGAATTCACCCGCTCGTCGTGCAAACCTTCCGGATTTCGGCCTGTTTTTGCGCGAAAACCCGGGGTTTTACGCGACAGACTTTTAAATTGCGTGCCGTCCACTAGGATTGCGCGCCAACTCTCAAACTTCTCTACCAGCCTCGTCAGATTCCGCACGCTTCATCCCGTAACCCGCAAGACTCCCGGAGCTTCTGAGATGGCCGCGAATCAAGGAAATGAGGGGGATGCCGCCACTCGCAGAGTTGAGATGGCGACGAACGAGGAGGTCTACGGAGCCAAGGAGGTTGTTTCCAACAATCAATCCTTGTTCGACTTGCTGACGCCGGCCTAGAAGAAATATCCTCTGTCGGACAACCTGCCGATCTGGAACATTGGCATCCTAGATGAGGTTCCGGTGCCAGGGTTCGAGGTTGATGCACCGCAGACCTGGGTGACTCGGGAGGACGAGCTTCCCCGCTATAACATCACCAACAATGGGCATCCTTCCAGGGAGACCAGGCACTTAGATGTCTATGTTCTGAACCCGAGGATGCGAACCATCGTCAGGAGTGAGCCTACTGCGGAGAACTCTCCAGCCCTCTACTCGAGCACATATCGCCAGAGTGTCACTGACGACACCAAGGGCTGGCTGAAGGACTGGGACTTGCGGTCTGGGGGCAACTTCACCAATGAGTGGGCCT
Organism: Viscum album; assembly: GCA_963277665.1. Taxonomy (NCBI): domain Eukaryota; kingdom Viridiplantae; phylum Streptophyta; class Magnoliopsida; order Santalales; family Viscaceae; genus Viscum; species Viscum album. The sequence continues at coordinate 1,899,794,217 of OY728130.1, read as the reverse complement.
GGGCGTTCTGGGTACGCCACACCTGCGATCACTTCGCGGAAGAGCTGTGGTACATCGGCCTGTTTGAGGCGGTGTGGACGTCGCAGTTCCACTTCTACCAGCAGTCCGAGCTCGGGCCGGAGCTGTTCACCCACTGGTCCCCGGATACCAACACCTTCCATCTTCACCATGGGGAGGTTAGCATCGGTCTCTGGTACATCCACTGCATCGGAGGTATCCCATTGGAGGGTTACCAATATGATGAGTTCCTACCACCGAAGAACATCTGGGAAGACAGGTCACGGACTCCCATTCTGACATGGCATCTACTTGACCTGGCTACGCAGCGGCTCGGGATCAAGGACTTCCACAAGAACATAACCTACAAGGAGTGGTTTGGCCAGTTCTTGGAGCATGACCCAGCGGTCAAGATGCCAGGCAGGGGGAAGCGGTGCCCGACCGCGGCTCAGAGGAGCCGGAACGGGTCGTACTGGCGGGTCCTGGAGACGGGCGACTACCGCTCATGGGGGTACCGCGTCATCGGGGCCCGGGACCCAAATATCCGGTATGGGGCATTCCTGGCCGCCTTTCTGAGTGGGTGGCTCCTGCCAATGCGGGACGCAAGAATGGGCGTCCGCCCGGCGACACTGGCGATGGCGGGCGCTATGGCCGCCAACAAAAGATACAACATCGGGGTCCCAGTACTGGCGAAGCTGTATGCCATCCTGGGACGCATCTCGCGAGGGGGGTCACCACGAAAGATCTGTGGGCCCTTCCAATTCTTCCACGGCTGGGTGGCTACTCACCTTGGTGGGTACACGTTTCCGAACGCCATCATTCCTCCGGGCAACGGCCTGCGACCCTCCCTGCTGAACATCGTGGGGGTCGCTCCGATGACCCTAAATGAGGAGGGCATGAGGATTCGGATTGGCAATCACGCCAATTTCAACTTCAGCCCGTTCCCCACTCCCGTTGGCCAAATGATCGACAACGGACAGGGTCCGTTGGAGCAGCACGAGTACTTCCTGAACATGCGGGGCGGGGTGCTCGTGGCTCGGATCGACGGGAAGGTGATCTGCGAGCCCTACGTGCCAACCCGGTTCGCCAGGCAGTTCGGGTGCCTTCAACGGATGCCGAAGAGGGTATTCACTGCTGTCCGGGAGGAGACGAACCCTTGCGTCCTTCGCCAGATGTGGCTGATGTTTGTCGCTTTCGGCTCTGGCGAGGTGATCACTCTCCCTCCTACCGGGGTCGACGCAGGCTTGGCAACCGAGTACGCCGAACACTGGGCCATCGCGTACCCCGAGGGGCTTCTACGGAAGCCAGTTCGGCGGCTCGAGGTCACCCGTGCGGAGACCGGGCTTCAAGGAAGGAGGCGAGGCGCCGCCACACGGGGGAGAACGGAGGCGCGCCAAGCATCGGAGCTGGCGCGGGCAGGGACTTCGGCGGCGGGCACATCGCAAGCTGCGGCCACGACTTCAGCGCCCGGAGAGGGGGCACATGCGGCGGTCGGGGAGCGGCCCGGGAAGCAGGTAAGGCGTCTGCTCGAACCCTCCCATGACGCAGTCTTCCCGGCGCTGTGGTCAGCCTGGATGACCCTGCGGCAGTCACTGAGGACCGAAGCCATCTGGCGAAAGATACTCAGAGAAGGAATCCATCTGCCAGTGGTCGGGCACCTCCAGATCGCCGACAGAGTGAACTTCAACCGGCAGTATGCGTATCAGACGGCCATGGATGAGTACGCGTGCCAACGTGGTCAGTGTGCGGAGCCATCCCTTCTGGTGAAGGTGATGCTCGGTCTAGAGCCCGCTCCAGAACAGATGCCGCCGGAGGAAGATTACAGTAGCAACGACTCCGAGGAAGAGGAGGAGACGGGGGAGGACGAAGGCTCCGAGGGAAGGTCCCATCAGGGGAGCCCGCGGGAGAGCGGCGAGGTGGCCGACTCTGACAATTTTGATGTTACTGAGCTCCTCGAGGTCCACTTCTATCCCTACTCAACCTGCTTCATCCATTCACTTATGCAGCTTCTAACCCATTTCTCCACCTTTCTCAGGAGCGCACGGATGTTGGTCAGGCGTCCTCAGTGGGAGTAGGAGAGGCGCCAGCAGGACAAGGCGGGGGCCAGACACCCATCATTGAATTGACAAGCGCGGAAGGGTCCCCTGCTGCAATTGTTCCTGCGGCGGCCGGGACAGTGGAAGATGACGCTCTGAACTCCCGTAAGTCTCCTTACTTTACTGCTGGTGCTTGCCGTTGACGATCTGTGACTAACCACGGCATGCCCTGCGCAGTGATCTCAACACTGGAGGCTCGTCGGGTTGTCGAACCCGGGCCATCCATGAGTGGACCAGTGGAAGACCTGCCGCCTGCTCCGGAACAGACTTCCCAAACCGAGTCGGCCCCACCAACTGCTGATTAGGGGGCTACAGACGCCGGCGGTGCTGCCATCGGAGAGAGGTCAGCGGCTGACGAGGGTGCCAACGCCACTGGGGCGAGAGAAGAAGGTCGCCCAGATGTTGGGGAACCTATCCCCCATGAGGATATCCCAGGGGCGGACCCTGCAGCAGACCTGCTGGCTGCCTTCCCTGCCTACCGGCCTGCCGACCCCGAGAAGATGGACGACTCGGACGCGGAGGCGGTCGAGGAGAGCCGGATAACGCGCCGCAGGGGGTGGAAGTGCATCCAGCGCTTCCTCAAGAGACCCTTATCGGAGTGGCTGGGGCGCATGGGATCGCTTCAAACCTGGCTGCGCTACCTGTGTGCCGGGGGAGCTGATGCTCAACGCCTCCATCTGACGGTCCGTGATTTCATGGCCGAAAAGATGCGCGAGAGCCGCCGGCGTGCCGACGTCGCACAATGTCGGGACATGTCGGAGAACACGCGGGCGCTCTTCGCGGCGGAGCAGGAAGTCCGGCGTCTCGAAGGGCAGGCGGCAGAGAAGGAGGCCTTCGTCGCAACATGCACTGAGATTGTGGAGCAACTAGAAGCTCAGCTGGTTGACGCCCAGGTACAGCTGATGGAGGCGGGCCAACAGATGGTCACACTCCAAGTCGAGCGGGAGCGTACACAGGCCAGAATCGACGAACTGCGTACTGCGACCGCCGACGAAGAGAGGGCACGCAGAGAGCGAGAAGCAGCTCTGGAGGCCGCCAGCCAAAGGGTAGAGGCATTAGAAAGACTTATTCAGCATGCTGATCCCTAGGGGCTTTGTCTTTGCCACTCCCAGAACATTTGCTTCTTCTACTCAATATTTCGATACATTTGTATGAACCAATATATTTATCTGCATCTTTTGGCTTAACATGCTCAACCACAACTCATTGTCTTGCGGGAGCGTTAACCAAGCTTCAGGCATCCACAATTGGGCCTGGATTTCTAAAGAAAAGAGGGAGTTCATTCGTAGGAAAGGAGACCTCAAGCCTAATCAATGTACCATCCCCCCAACTTGTTCCGACACACGAGCGGGACAACGCTAGTGGCGTTGAAATTTTACCCGAACATAGGGAAATGAGAAAGGGTGAATCGCGTGTCCCGAATTCAGAAATCCACAACGGTCGGCCTTCCAGGAAATGCCCAAGACGGCAAGCGGACTATGGATCAATCGACCATACTACTGTAATAGACGGACCGAAGGTCATCATTCATATTGCAGGATGCGGATCACATGTCATCATCAATGCCGCTTTGGGGGTTCCTTCAGGCACAAGGGTGGAAATCCAGATCAACAGGGCATGCGAAGCGTGGGACGAAGTGATGATTTGTTCGGACAGAATCCAACGCTCCCAAAATTGCGCCACCGTGGGGAATGCGTATTAGGAGGATGCACTAATCTGGCCGTGAATCACCCCAATTCTCAGACAGAACCTCTTTGACGAGGAAAATGTCGCTTTCTATCATTGCGATGGGGCATCCCAAACTGAATCGGGGAGAATATCACAACTGCACCACTCTACCCGAAGTCAGGCCAGACGGCCGGCGACGAGGAGGGGCGGGACTTAGCAATCCCTGAGGCTGGACCCGAGTCGAGATGCCCGAGCGTTCCTACGTACTCCATCAGGCTGGAGATCAAGCCACAAGTAGTTCTGAAATTGCAGTTTAACGTCATGCAGGACACAGAACCCCGTTTGGGGAGATCTTAGTTTAAGGTCTTAGAGCTCGGACCATAGGGGTAGATCATAGTTTAAAGTCTTAGAGCTCGGACCATAGGAGTAGATCTTAGTTTATGGTCTTAGAGCTCGGACCATAGGGGTAGATATTAGTTTAAGGTCTTAGCGCTCGGACCATAAGAACCTCAAAGTACGCCACATCGTGGTCCTATCCCCGGGATATGCGAAGATGCACTGAGGGATAGTGTCAAGAGTGTCGAGATTTTGCCTGGTCATAATGGGGGGTGGAAAACGTAATGTGAATCATGCGGCCATTCACTCAAGGACTGGGGGCACCGGCGTAACGATATGGGAGTACTGCCGACCATGGCGGAAAAGCAGCATCAATATCGCACTGACCGTTGATGGAATGAGGCAGCAAACGAGCATCAACCGCTCAAGCGCAGGATTCATATCGATTTGCTGCCCGAGGCCCTTGGGGGCACCAGCCCGAGTCGGTGGGAGAGCACTGAGGCATTGTGTCCAGACCGCTCACGGGGGCTCCACCTAGGGCGTAGGCAATGGGTCCGAATGAAAGGGAGCACGAAGCCTGAAAAGTGGAAGAAACCTGACCAAGCTGAACCTGACCCTCCTGGAAATAAACCCGAGTACTCTTGACACCGGTGGACCACTGCAAGGGGTCGAGGGACACGCCTTGAGGGTGACCCGAAGGCGGCGGATTCCCCCTAGAAGGGGGAATCTCTAAGAGGTGGGGGCTGGACCCGAAGTTTCAAACATCTGGGCGTTCCTACGTATCCCATAAGGATGGGAATCAAGCCACACATAGTTCTTGAAGCGCGGCGCAACATAATCGGGCACCAGCGCGGGGAGGGGTGCAGGTCTGACCCTCGCACACAGAAGAAGCGGCATTTGATAATTATTGTTTGTCCTTAAAGGTGGATGGTTTTTCTTTGTGCAGCGACATGCCTGTGATTAAGAAATCCCTGGCGTCGCCACAATAATCAAGCCATGAAAGGCATTGATAAATGGCGTGGTTATTAACCAGCGCCCAACGTGAGTGTCCCCTGAGGAGAACATCACGATGCAGTGCCGTTTCTCGTCGGGCGGCCAAGACGATCACAGTTTACGGTCGTGTGGTAGGACCAGACAACACAGTTTAAGGTCGTGTGGTTCGGACCATGGAAGAATCCGCTCATTGCGATATGGAGGACTCAGCGGAGGTGGGAACATACCCAGCCCTGCGGTCACGCACGATTCCAGGAGAAGGTTCCCGGGATAGGGGCCTGCGTATGTCCATCACTCGAGGGGCAGAGATGCTAGCCTCCACTTATACTGGGCCCAGAACGCGATTGTTCGGGCGAATCCTTCCTCTTTATGGGGACGAGGGTCCAGCTACGCATGGCCCTTAGGGAGGACATCAGCATATATCCTTGGTGCTCAGATCGTGGGAGCCTCGGAAGACACCATTACCCTGGTTGGCCTGCCTAACGTGTAAAGGTGTACTACAGGTCAGTACGAAGAGAGTGTCGAGATTCCACTACAATGCACAAAGGCGGAGTGTGATGAGGACTGCGCAACCAATGTTCAGAGCCTGAAAGAGCCGACATGGAGATCAAGGATGTCGCTGACCATATTCGCAACACAACATCCGATCGCATCAGCCTAGAATGGGGCAAGCAAACGAGCATCAACCGCTCAAGCGCAGGATTCATATCGATTTGCGGCCCAGGACCCGCCGGTAAATCGACTCGGAGCGGTAGGAGAGCACTGAGGCATCGTACCCAAACCGCTAACGAGGATCCCTTTGAGTGAAGGCTCAACAAGAGGAAGCGCGATGCCCGACAAGAAACACAGGACTTATCGGGATTGAATCCGACACTTCGGGTCATAGACCGAAGTACTCAAAACATGTTAACAGATCACCAGAAAGGGTCAGAGGACTCACCCTGAGAGCAACCAAAAGACGGCAGATCCCCGTGATCAACCAAGAGACAGGGCTGGACCTGAAACACAAGCATCCAGGCGGTCCTACGTATCCCATAAGGATGGGAATCAAGCCGTACGTAGTTCTTGAGAGGCATTTTAACGTCATGCAGGACGATGTGGGGTGTGAGGTAGTACCACACACGGGGGGAGGCGTACGGCGCGGCCAGTAGACCAACGTGAATGAGGACATAATCCCCCGCTCACACCACACGCCTCGCACAAAAAGGAGGGGAACTGGGGCCAGAGGCCCAGCGCGGGATAGAGATTCCTGAGAAATGGGGTTGGGCCTGAAACATGAGTGTCCAGGCGGTCCTACGTATCCCATTAGGATGGGAATCAAGCCGCACGTAGTTCTTGAAGTGCAGTTTAACGTCATGCAGGACGTAAAAGGAAAGGGGGAGCGGAAGGCATCCCAAACCGTGTGGGGCGTACAGCGTGGCGAGCAAACCGACGTGAATGAGGGCATAGCCCCACGTTCACACCATACGCCGCATACCCAAAGGCAACTGGGCTAAGGGCCCGAGATGGGATGGAAATTCCCGAAGGATGGGGCTGGGCCTGAAACATGAATGTTCAGGCGGTCCTATGTATCCCATAAGGATGGGAATCAAGCCGCACGTAGTTCTTGAAGTGCAGTTTAACGTCCTGCAGGACGATGATGCTTGGCAGTTTAACGTCTTGCAGCGCGGACGTGGTACAGTTTAACGTCATGTTGGACGAATGCTGAACAGTTTAACGTCTTTTAGCTTGGACGAAGTACAGTTTAACGTCGTGTTGGATGAAGATGCTTGGAAGTTTAACGTCTTGTCGTGCGGACGATATGCTAGGCAGTTTAACGTCGTGTAGCTTGGACGTAGTGCACTCAGGCAAAGTACTGCTTGAGGAACCTAGCGTTGGTGGGAGGAGTGACACGCTCACCATCCATAGTCGCTAGGGAGTATGCGCCATTGGGATAGACCTTGTGGATGACAAAAGGTCCCTCCCACTTGGGCTCCAACTTGGGAGGCTTCCTACCGGGGATCATTGGCGCTCTTAGGGCCAGTACTAGGTCACCCTGCAGGAAGGAGCGGAGGCGAACCTTCTTATTGAAAGCTCGAGCCATCCTGCTCTGATGCCTCTCCAAGTTGTGCAAGGCGCGAAGTCTATTCTCATCCAGTGCTTCCAACTCGACTAGACGGGCTTCAGCAGCTCTGTCCGGTGCTTGCTGGTCGTAGACCGCAGTGCGCAAGGATGGTAACTGGATCTCGATGGGCAGGATGGCCTCAGCTCCATACACCAGGGAATAAGGGGTCATCTGGGTGGAATTGTGAGTCGTCGTCCGATAAGCCCAGAGGGCGTTGGGGAGCTTGTCCGGCCAACTCTTCTTGTTCTGACCAACCATCTTTTGCAGAATATTAGAGAGGGTTTTGTTAAACGCCTCGATCTGTCCATTCGCCTGCGCATGATAGCGAGAAGTATGGTTCGAGCGAATGTTGTACTTGGCGTACAACTTCTTCAACTCGGCTGCTCGGAAATTGGCTCCGTTATCCGTGACGATAGCGTGAGTCACTCCAAATCGATGAATGATGTTGGAGGTCACGAAGTCAGTGATCGAACAGGATTTGACCTCTCTGAGCGGAATCGCCTCTGCCCATTTGGAGAAGAAGTCCGTGGCGGTCAGAATGAACCGGCACTGGCGAGTCGTTGCCAGCGGGTAAGGTCCCACAACGTCCAACCCCCAGACTGCAAAGGGCCAAGAATACCTGGTGGTATGGAGAGGCTCCGGGGGCCGATGCACAAAGTTCGCATGAACCTGGCACGCATGGCACCTCCTGGCATACTCGATGCAGTCGTGGATCATAGAGGGCCAGATGTATCCCAACCTCCGAATCAGGTGGGACAGCTTCGGCCCAGTCTGGTGGGCACCACATGAACCGGCATTAACCTCTTGCATGACTCATGGGATCTCAACTCCCTGAAGGCAACGGAGGAGAACACCATCAAATCTGCGCCTATAGAGGATCTGCTCCAGGCCGGGTCTACTCTGGAGGACAAACTGTGATGCACGGCGTCGAACTCGCTCGCGCTCGGCCCGATCTGACGGGAGAATGCCATGTTGGAGGTACTCAACCAAAGGCGCCCTCCAATCAGGGGCTGATTCGACTGCCATGTCTGGGATACTCGGGGCTCCGGGTACAGGGGCAACCGCGGTGAGATTACTTATCGACGGGTCACGACCTCCCTCCGGGGTAACGGGGGAGATGAGCCTGCGGTGTGTCACGCGGACGATCAGGTTGTCCTGTTCAGGCTCTGCAAGTGACGCAGCAAGGCTGGCCAAAGCATCTGCTCCACCGTTCTGCGACCGGGGAATGTGGACAATTTCTGGCCGAGAAGGGAACTGGGCCATCAGAAGGAGGGTGCACTCCAGCAATGGCACAAGTTCCGGCTTCCTGACAACATAGTCGCCATTGATCTGCTTAATGACTAGCTCGGAGTCCCCTTTCACACACAGATGGGGCACGTCGATCTCGAGAGCTAACTCGAGGCCAGTGATGAGGGCATGGTATTCCGCCTCATTGTTGGTACAGCCCTCTGACAACAAGAAAGAGTATGGCAGCACGGCTTGCTCCGGGGTAATGAAGACGATACCCAATCCCACTCTGTTGAGCATAGGATTATCGAGTCTTCTACCGGTGGGGCTCCGGGAGGCACCGTCAAAGTGCATCTGCCAGCATGGATCGGCATGATGGACCGAGAGAATGGCCTCATCAGGAAAGCCTAGATCCAGCGGCTGGTCCGCGGAGGTCGGGTGAGCAGCTAGAAAGTCTGCCAATGCTTGCCCTTTGATGGCCTTCTGAGACACATACCTGATGTCGAACTGCTGGAGAATCACAGCCCACCGCGCTAGACGTCCAGTCAACATAGTCCGGCTCAGGATATATTTCAACGGGTCTACCCGAGAAACCAACTGTACCTCATTGTAACGCCCCGGCCCCAGCTACCCAGAGTCGGTGCATTACTTCGTAACATTGGCATGATCACAAGAAAGATCAAATTTCGAAAGATCGATTGGTTTAGTAGCCTTGGAAACACTAGATATATTCATAAGTTTTACATTACATCATAAAATGAAAAACTAATACAACAACATAATGTTTCCATAATCCACACTATTAACCCCTCATAAAATCCCTGCAGGTCATTCATAACTTACTTCTTCACATCCTGGGAAAAATAAAACATAGAAAAGGGGTGAGCTCAAATGCCCAGTAAGGATAACAATATAGCGGAAACTTTCATAAATAAGAATAAACATTTAAGGCAATGCATTACTAAAACAAAAGCCTTTTAAACATGAACTTCAACATAGTATGGCAAAAGTAAAATGAAATAATTCCATTTACTTATTCACATGGATATTCTACTAATCGAATAATCACATGCAAAAATCAATAACCACTTTCATAATGTTGGAATGCATAATGCCAGACTATCATAACCATATAGTCAAGGCCTCGTTCCAAGACTACAAATAAGATTTTGTCAAGGCCTTGTGCCAAGACACTAGTTTGTCTCATGAGACCTACCGATGCAATTTTTTTAGACGATACTTACGTTTAAAATTGCTAAAAAATACTCCAGTGTTTTTATGAAATCATTATGCAAGCTTCTGAAAACAAAATAACTAATTCTGAGACTGCTCGACTAATTATAGGCCATGATGGGTCCACTCCCAATCCCTTCCTATCTACCAAACTCGAGAGTCAGGTTTTCTGAAAATATTTTTAAGCTTGCGTTAAATACGTATACATTTGCACTGGATTTTCATATTTTTGAGAGAAAAATCTCTTTTTTTTTAAATCATTTAAAAGTCACATACTTATAAAAGAAAACATTTACTTTGAAAATATCCTTATAATCTTTTAAGGGAAGCTTCGACGATTTTATAACGGTGGAAAATTGCCGCACCCACCGTATAAGATAAAAAAAACATTCTTACCTTAATTTTGTCGAAAAGGTTAAAAAGGGACCTTGTTTTGAAAACGACGGAAATATTCCTTTATAAACCAATTATAAAAGTCAAAAAGGGTATAAATGACTTTAACTCATATTCTAGTAAATAGTAAAAATGTTTTGAAATTCATTTTTAAGAAACATGAATGTGGATGATAAAGAGATCCCAATAGATTATTACATATAAACAACCTCGGATAATGAAGAGATTGTGAAATAACCCTTACCTTGTACTTTTCCTTTGTTGGGGTAGGTTAACCTCCTGTATAATGGTGAAATAATTGTTATTAAATTATACAAGAATCATACACATTAATATGATATCATATATGATCTTTTAACATTTCTTTATTAATAATATCTTAGTATTATCGTCGTTTCGGGTGATAATCGATTCGTTCTTCTTAAATGTTTGGTTACGTAAGACATGTTTGTAATGGATAGATTATATCTTATTCATAATCAGAATGATATTAACATTATTTTTAACCCTAAAATGAGAATAATACATGAATGGATATGATGGAGAATGAATCTTATCGCGTTCGTGGAGACGGTAGTCCGTACGTACGCACGAACGCTACTTCCATTTAATTTTTATTTTAAAATAATCAAATCCAAATGATACATAGTTATATTACTATTCCAGTATAATATAATATTTTATATATGTTACTTAAGTTCATTAACACCATCCTTTATACGTTCCATGTGTGGTATGAACGAGTCATATCATTTTAAGGGGGCGGTAGTCCGCACTTCCTCAAATGAAATTATCGTATGTATATACAACATGAAACGAATAATGGTATGAAATAAAATGGAATTACAGAAGCTTATATATTAAATATATATCATTAATATCATATTTAATTACAGTGCCATCATAATGGCCACCATGAGAGGTGGTAAGATGTATTTGAACAATCATCGTTTCGTGAGGCGTTAGTTTGCCATCCACAGAAACATTAAGTTCATCATCCATTAGATGTAGTTGTGTGTATGAGTAATTTGAATCCTTCTTATAACAACATCCTATTATATTGAGGATACTGGTGTTGTTACAAAAGAAAGGAAATAAAAAGATTTTGGGGGTTGGAGAAGCAAAATAAATGAAAATACTTTAAGACAAATTGTTACCTTTAATTTAGGTAACTCACTTTGGTTGGAACCAAAGGACTTCTGGAAATGCTTTCTGCCTAAGGGGAAGCTTCAAGGAGGAGGAGAGGGATGTGGGGAGCTCAGTTGGGCAGAGTTTGGACGATCCAAGTGGCTTGATAGGTGTGAGGAAAAGAGAAGGAGGAGTGCCCTTTTATAAGAGGGGTGAGGGGCACCTTTGGAAAAGATAGAAATATTAATTTATAATAAATTCATATTCGGTTTCCAAAGGCTCCAAAGTTGACTATTCAAAGGATGAGGTGGGGATAGGTCGAAAACAACTCATCCAATTGAATTTAGACAGGTTTGGGTAATTATATTAACCTTATCTTTAAGTATTAACTCTAAGTTAATTAGTTTCACTTTTACAATGTCTCTTTGTATTTTTATATAATATGGTTAATAAACTTACTATATAAAACCAAGCGACCCCCAGGTGGTCCATCAATGATTAACCTATCATAATATAAGTCTCTTGGACGAACCTTAGATTTTTAGGAATTTAATATAAATTAATAATATAATATTTTTTTTAAGAACTCTTTTATGTCAATTTTGACACTATTCAATAGTTGATTTTTGTGAAACTCATAACAGACTGATTACTTCGAAAAAAGTACATTAAATTAATACTAATATATCATATTATCCTAGAAAATTAGTTTAATTCATTAAAAGTTTCATATTATATTTATTTGGGTATTTATAATATCAATTATTTTAATTTTTCACTATTATAGTAATTACTGCATTATCATTGTGTCATAAATAAAATAAATTATTTAATGTCTAAAAATTATAAATAAAATATCATTATGTAGGAAAGCTTTTTAGCTTTTTAATTAATATTTATAATCGAAAATCCAACATGTATAACCCTATGTAAAAATTGTTCTTCTAAAAGATGTAAGCTAATGCAATTTTTATTTTTATTTTAGCTTTATTAATATAATGTGTCATTATCACTTACAAGTGGATCCATGGGGTCCCAAAATAGACCCAAAGATGCCCATGGTCGACCATGTATCAAACAATAGGGTTAAGACACGTTTTAGGGTAATTTAGTATTATTATAATATTATTTTTTAACCCTTATTTACCGGATTTACCCTTAACCATGGTAAATAAAATATTTACCGCAGTAATTATTCAAAATGTCTAAAAATAAAAGTTACCTATTTACACAATTTGAACATCCTGATTCCAAATATGGAATCCATTTTTCTAAATTCAAAACACAGAAGTGGCAGAAATTAATTTAAAATTAATTCCCGCTGTCAAAACAAAACGCGTGTTTTTAAGAGATAATAACTATCAAAAGATTGACACTTGTTTATGTTCGGTTTAATTGTAAAATTATGTCCAATGACCAACATTATATTAAATGGTAAAAATATATTCTAAATATACTTTAAAACCACTCAAATTCATAATTTATCACTATTAATTATTTTGATTAAAAAAGTTGTTTTTAATTAAAATTTAGTAATTTTCACTATTCATCAAAATATAAAAGTTATCCGAAAAGTACGAAAATTTCACCCTAGGATAATTTCGATATTCCGAATCCAAAAATGATGTCCATTTTGAAATATAAAATATATATGATTTCAAAAATTAGGTATTACTATTCACAACGGCTAGTTTGATTGGTTGTTAGAACTCGGTGTTGCGTACAACACACGCTATCGCATTATTCAAAGAGAAGCGTACCGTAGAAGCTTGGGGTGTTTCATTTTAAATTTTTTGATGTCCCCATTTAGTCAAAAAGTTTAAAATATTGTATTTAAAAAGGTTTCACTATTAAAATTTGATAAAAGTGCAGTACTGAAAATGAATCTGTTCTTGCATTATGACTAAGAAACTCATAATATGGATTCTAAAATTATAAGGATTATATAAAGTTTAAAATTTAGTTAATACTATTCATAATGGCCTTTTTTTTGTAAGTCAAGGTGTGATTGAACTCAGTGTTGCGTGTAGTACAAGTTATTGAATTATTTTCAAGAAATAACATACTATGAAATCATGGGGTGTTACATTCTCCCCTCCTTCAATAAATTGCGTCCTCGCAATTTGAAATTGTTCTTCGAAAATAAAAGGTTGAAAATATAAAATATATTTGTGGGAAAACCCACATCGGAAATTGGGTTACTAAAATTTAGTCTTAATATGGGGAAAAGAGAAATGAAAGTGTCACCACCAAATTATGATCTCGATTAGGAGAACATTGGTGGCAATTAGAGACATATAATTGGAGGAAAAACGTAAATATTTATAGGTGGTGATTGAGGTCATAAATCACAAACAAGTATAAAATTGAGGTCCTTAAACTCATCAATCTATGATGATTTGAAATACCATCGGTTCAACAAAACATAGGATATTTGTATAACACATTTTTGACATTTCAAAATATCTTAGTTGAAATCCCACATCGAAAAATGAATTAATGAGGCCTCTATTTAAAAGAAGGAGTGGAAAGTATGAAGATTACCGAAAATAACACATACTAGGGTTCCATGTAGGAAAATATGGATATGGAGGAGAAATCTAACCATCAATTATCTGATGGAGAGTGGTAGAGAACATGGCTATGAAAAGGCCAACAATCCCAAATCCATAAATTAGTGATGATTTAAGGTACCATCTAGGACAATATTTTTGTTCAAAGTTCCTTTTCTTAATGTTGTGGAATTTATTTATGAGATTGGCTAAGATCATAAGGATATATACTTACTTTATAATTAGAGTTTTATCTATTAATAAATTTCTACCACAAACTCATCTTTCACTCTAAAAGATAATAGAACGTAAAAAAATTATATTTACACTATTCGTGTAGGGTTCCATAATAATCGAATTTATAATTCATCTACAAGATCTTTTAATAAAAACTAAATTATTTAATACAGGACATCTCGTGGGCCAGTGGTAGGTGATACACCCTTTTCGCCCTTCAGTTGCGGGTTCAAGTCTCGCAGCCTTGCCGGACGCGACGGGTTTCCGCCCGACCTCCGGGTTGTCCTTTTATGGTAATCCAAAATAATCTAAACTAGAACTATCCAAAATACATCTGTCCAAACTCACAGTCCAACATTTATAAGAAAGGTAAACATAATGTAGATCATTTTTACCCCATAATATCATATGAATACCTTCATCGTGTATTCTTTTAATACACTGAAACATCCTGAATTTCCATATTCCTTATTGATTACATTCAAGCTCCCTTATTCCATATAGAATGCTGGATATACTTCATTAATCCAAAAAAAATTTAAACCCCAACAATAATGGAATATACAAATCATTAATCAGTTCCAAGGTAGTCAAGAATATCCAATATAATTTATCCAAATCAATCATGTATTATTCCAGAATCACTACCTCGGTATCAGAACTATATTATGGTTTATCATTCTCTCAACCATATATTTTCCAAAAATTTATCCTTCTATTGAGTCACTTTTCATTATTCCACAAAATCTCAAGTCCTTAATGAAATAGTACTGCAGTACAATCCTTATATACTCCATAATTATTATAACAAGTACATTGTTGATACAACACTCAATTGACATAATCAACATAAGAACTCTAATCATTCCTCTTCATCTGTGGTAGTATCATAACATGATTATTATCCAATAGCATCATTTGCGTCATAGTCTGATGACTGGGACATAGGTTTGCATATTGTCCAAACTCCTTTCAAATGAAGCATTGTACATTTGAAACCATTTTCTTACTCTTGCAGTCACGTACTTTGTGCCCTTTTCCTCCACACTTATAACAAACTCTCATTCCTTTCAGGAATGTTTCAGGGTGTTTCTTTCCACAGTTACCACATATGGGAAAATTCTTCTTTTCCCTCTTCCCTTTATCCATCTTTCTCTCTTCCACCCTTTTCTTCTCTTGCTTCCCTTTAAAGCCATAGGACTCAGTAAACTCTTTACTTATCATATCAACACATGATATTATTTCTTCATATGATGATAATACATGGGAGACTATTTCTCTTATAAATTCTAGCTTAAGACCATGAAAGATATGATCATTCCTTCTCTTTGGATCATGTGAATTTCTGGAGTTCTCATTCCTTCTACTGGGCGCCATTTCTAAACAATGGCATACACTAGATCAGTTTATGAATGAAAATACATAATCCCATACTTATAAAACACTTAACATAAATTGAACTATTTATGGATATAATCCATAATCATAAGAATGTTTTCTTTGAGGAAGTATATACTCATAATCCCTTCAAAATGATTTGTAAAGAAAATGAGAGTTATCCTAAGCATATCCCCCGGGAGTGTCATAACCAAGAGTACAGCAAGGCCCGTTGTCGTGCACTAGTTCCCGTTCGAGTCTAGCTCAAAGCGGTGTTTTCGGGTTTTACCCCTAGGTACATCTGTGCCAGAACCGCCTCTACCTGCTCGTATCCAGACAGGGATGTATTGCTCGGAAAACTCACAAAATCTCTACAATACCAAAATTCTAGGAAGTTCTTCTATACTAATCCTCAAAGTTCATCTTAGGTCTACGTGCTCTAATCAGAGATTATCTAAATCTAGCTTCCAAGGTTTGTACTAAACTTCCTCTGATACCAACTGTAACGCCCCGACCCCAGCTACCCAGAGTCGGTGCATTACTTCGTAACATTGGCATGATCACAAGAAAGATCAAATCTCGAAAGATCGATTGGTTTAGTATCCTTGGAAACACTAGATATATTCATAAGTTTTACATTACATCATAAAATGAAAAACTAATACAACAACATAATGTTTCCACAATCCACACTATTAACCCCTCATAAAATCCCTTCAGGTCATTCATAACTTACTCCTTCACATCCTGTGAAAAATAAAACATAGAAAAGGGGTGAGCTCAAATGCCCAGTAAGGATAACAATATAGCGGAAACTTTCATAAATAAGAATAAACATTTAAGGCAATGCATTACTAAAACAATAGCCTTTTAAACATGAACTTCAACATAGTATGGAAAAAGTAAAATGAAATAATTCCATTTACTTATTCACATGGATATTCTACTAATCGAATAATCACATGCAAAAATCAATAACCACTTTCATAATGTTGGAATGCATAATTCTAGACTATCATAACCATATAGTCAAGGCCTCGTGCCAAGACTACAAATAAGATTTTGTCAAGGCCTTGTGCCAAGACACTAGTTTGTCTCATGAGACCTACCGATGCATTTTTTAGAAGATACTTACGTTTAAAATTGCTAAAAAATACTCCAGTGTTTTTATGAAATCATTATGCAAGATTCTGAAAACAAAATAACTAATTCTGAGACTTCTCGACTAATTATAGGCCATGATGGGTCCACTCCCAATCCCTTCCTATCTACCAAACTCGAGAGTCAGGTTTTCTGAAAACATTTTTAAGCTTGCGTTAAATACGTATACATTTGCACTGGATTTTCATATTTTTGAGAGAAATATCTCTTTTTTTTAAATCATTTAAAAGTCACATACTTATAAAAGAAAACATTTACTTTGAAAATATCCTTATAATCTTTTAAGGGAAGCTTCGACGATTTTATAACGGTGTAAAATAGCCGCACCCACCGTATAAGATAAAAAAACATTCTTACCTTAATTTTGTCGAAAAGGTTAAAAATGGACCTTGTTTTGAAAATGACAAAAAGATTCCTTTATAAACCACTTATAAAAGTCAAAAAGGGTATAAATGACTTTAACTCATATTCTAGTAAATAGTAAAAATGTTTTGAAATACATTTTTAAGAAACATGAATGTGGATGATAAAGAGATCCCAATAGATTATTACATATAAACAACCTCGGATAATGAAGAGATTGTGAAATAACCCTTACCTTGTACTTTTCCTTTGTTGGGGTAGGTTAACCTCTTGTATAATGGTGAAATAATTGTTATTAAATTATACAAGAATCATATACATTAATATGATATCATATATGATCTTTCAACATTGCTTTATTAATAATATCTTAGTATTATCGTCGTTTCAGGTGATAATCGATTCGTTCTTCTTAAATGTTTGGTTACATAAGAAATGTTTGTAATGGATAGATTATATCTTATTCAAAATCAGAATGATATTAACATCATTTTTAACCCTAAAATGAGAATAATACTTGAATGGATATGATGGAGAATGAATCTTATCGCGTTCGTGGAGACGGTAGTCCGTACGTACGCACGAACGCTACTTCCATTTAATTTTTATTTTGAAAGAATCAAATCCAAATGATACATAGGTATATTACTATTCCAGTATAATATAATATTTTATATATGTTACTTAAGTTCATTAACACCATCCTTTATACGTTCCATGTGTGGTATGAACGAGTCATATCATTTTAAGGGGGCGGTAGTCCGCACTTCCTCAAATGAAATTATCGTATGTATATACAACATGAAACGAATAATGGTATGAAATAAAATGGAATTACAGAAGCTTATATATTAAATATATATCATTAATATCATATTTAATTACAGTGCCATCATAATGTCCACCATGAGAGGTGGTAAGATGTATTTGAACAATCATCGTTTCGTGAGGCGTTAGTTTGCCATCCACAGAAACATTATGTTCATCATCCATTAGATGTAGTTGTGTGTATGTGTAATGTTAATCCTTCTTATAACAACATCCTATTATATTGAGGATACTGGTGTTGTTACAAAAGAAAGGAAATAAAAAGATTTTGGGGGTTGGAGAAGCAAAATAAATGAAAATAATTTAAGAGAAATTGTTACCTTTAATTTAGGTAACTCACTTTGGTTGGAACCAACGGACTTATTGAAATGATTTCTGCCTAAGGGGAAGCTTCAAGGAGGAGGAGAGGGATGTGGGGAGATCAGTTGGGCAGAGTTTAGACGAGCCAAGTGGCTTGAGAGGTGTGAGGAAAAGAGAAGGAGGAGTGCCCTTTTATAAGAGGGGTGACGGACACCTTTGGAAAAGCTAGAAATATTAATTTATAATAAATTCATATTCGGTTTCCAAAGGCTCCAAAGGTGACTATTCAAAGGATGAGGTGGGGATAGGTCTAAAACAACTCATCCAATAGAATTTAGACAGGTTTGGGTAATTATATTAACCTTATCTTTAAGTATTAACTCTAAGTTAATTAGTTTCACTTTTACAATGTCTCTTTGTATTTTTATATAATATGGTTAATAAACTTACTATATACATCCAAGCGACCCCCAAGTGGTCTATTAATGATTAAACTATCATAATATAAGTCTCTTGGCCGAACCTTAGATTTTTAGGAATTTAATATCAATTAATAATATAATATTTGTTTTAAGAACTCTTTTATGTCAATTTTGACACTATTCAATAGCTGATTTTTTTGAAACTCATAACAGATTGATTACTTCGAAAAAAGTCCATTAAATCAATACTAATATATCATATTATCCTAGAAAATTAGTTTAATTCATTAAAAGTTTCATATTATATTTATTTGGGTATTTATAATATCAATTATGTTAATTTTTCACTATTATAGTAATTACTGCATCATCATTGTGTCATAAATAAAATACATTATTTAATGTCTAAAAATTATAAATAAAATATCATTATATAGGAAAGCATGTTAGATTTCTAATGAATATTTATGATCGAAAATCCAACATGTATAACCCTATGTAAAAATTGTTCTTCTAAAAGATGTAAGCTTATGCCATTTTTATTTTTATTTTAGCTTTATTAATATAATGTGTCATTATCACATACAAGTGGATCCATGGGGTCCAAAAATAGACCCAAAGATGCCCATGGTCGACCATGTATCAAACAATAGGGTTAAGACACGTTTTAGGGTAATTTAGTATTATTATAATATTATTTTTTAACCCTTATTTACCGGATTTACCCTTAACCATGGTAAATAAAATATTTACCGCAGTAATTATTCAAAATGTCTAAAAATAAAAGTTACCTATTTACACAATTTAAACATCCTGATTCCAAATATGGAATCCATTTTTCTAAATTCAAAACACAGAAGTGGCAGAAATTAATTTAAAATTAATTCCCGCTGTCAAAACAAAAAGCGTGTTTTTAAGAGATAATAACTATCAAAAGATTGACACATGTTTATGTTCGGTTTAATTGTAAAATTATGTCCAATGACCAACATTATATTAAATGGTAAAAATATATTCTAAATATACTTTAAAACCACTCAAATTCATAATTTATCACTATTAATTATTTTGATTAAAAAAGTTGTTTTTAATTAAAATTTAGTAATTTTCACTATTCATCAAAATATAAAAGTTATCCGAAAAGTACCAAAATTTCACCCTAGGATAATTTCGATATTCCGAATCCAAAAATGATGTCCATTTTGAAATATAAAATATATATGATTTCAAAAATTAGGTATTACTATTCACAACGGCTAGTTTGATTGGTTGTTAGAACTCGGTGTTGCGTACAACACACGCTATCGCATTATTCAAAGAGAAGCGTACCGTAGAAGCTTGGGGTGTTTCATTTTAAATTTTTTGATGTCCCCATTTAGTCAAAAAGTTTAAAATATTGTATTTAAAAAGGTTTCACTATTAAAATTTGATAAAAGTGCAATACTGAAAATGAATCTGTTCTTGCATTATGACTAAGAAACTCATAATATGGATTCTAAAATTATAAGGATTATATAAAGTTTAAAATTTAGTTAATACTATTCATAATGGCCGTTTTTTTGTAAGTCAAGGTGTGATTGAACTCGGTGTTGCGTGTAGTACAAGTTATTGAATTATTTTGAAGAAATAACATACTATGAAATCATGGGGTGTTACATCATGGTCCTGCAAGTAGTGCCGTAATTTCTTGTACAGCAAATACGAGCGCCAGGCAGCTCTTCTCGATGGGGGAATACCTAACTTCCGCATCGAGGAGCATGCGACTGAGGTAATAGAGGATATTCTCTGTTCCCTCGTTGTTCTTCTGGGCGAGAAGGGCACCCAGGGACCGTTCCAGGGCGGTCACATAGAGGACCAGCGGCTTCCCGGATACAGGCGGCATCAGAACCGGAGGTTGAAGCTGGTACTGCTTGATTTCCTCGAAAGCGGTCTGACACTCTTTATCCCATACATTGGTGGCACCTTTCTTCATGAGCCGAGAAAAGGGCTTACACTTGCCGTCCAGATTCGCGATGAATCGGCGTATATAGGCTAAGTGGCCTTGGAACCCTTGCAGTTCCCGGAGGTTACCTGGGGGAGGCATCTGGCTAATCGCCCTGATCTTCTCCGGGTCGATCTCAATACCCCGGTACCTTACCACAAAGCCAAGAAACTTCCCGGAGGTGACCCCAAAGGCACACTTCAACGGGTTCATCTTCAGGCAGCGAGACCGGGGGAAGCCGAACACTTTCTCAAGATCTTTGAGATGGTCCTGACGCTGGCGCGATTTAACCACCAAGTCGTCGACGTAGCATTCCACCAGTGTGCCGAGGATTGGCTTGAATATGCGGTGCATCGCCCGTTGATAGGTGGCACCTACATTCTTCAGGCCGAAGGGCATGACCTGGTAACAAAAGATACCTTGGGGGGCCCTAAAGGCAGTGAACTCCTCATCCTCAGGGGCCATCCGGATTTGGTTGTATCCGGAGTATCCATCCATGAAGGAGAGGGCTTGGAACCCTGCCGTGGCGTCAATCAACAGCTCTGTCACTGGAAGGGGAAAGTCATCCTTCGGACAGTGGTGGTTGAGATCGCGGAAGTCGATGCAGACCCTGATTTGCCCATTCTTCTTCCTGACCGGCACAATGTTGGCCAGCCATTTGGGGTACTGGACTTCCCTCACAAAGTTGGCTTTGATAAGCTTGTCAACTTTGGCCTCAACCATGGCACCGTGGAATGGGTGCATCTTCCTGGGAGGCTGCTTGAACCCGCGATGGTTCGCCGGGAGACCAAGGCGGTGGACGGCTACCTGAGGATCTAGCCCCGGCATCTCGTCATAGCCCCAAGCGAACACATCACGGTGCTGCCTGAGGAAGTCCACGTACTGCTGCCACTCCTCAGAGGGCATGGCGGCACTGACCAATGTGGGTCTTGGATCTGCTTCGGTTCCAAGGT
Organism: Viscum album; assembly: GCA_963277665.1. NCBI lineage: Eukaryota > Viridiplantae > Streptophyta > Magnoliopsida > Santalales > Viscaceae > Viscum > Viscum album. The sequence continues at coordinate 1,899,772,868 of OY728130.1, read as the reverse complement.
TCACCTGTACTAACTCATCGACCGTGGAGGAGACGCCCTCCTCAAAGGCTGGGGGTGCATCTTACACGTCCTCTCCACTCGGGGAGGGATCGTCCACGGGAGAGACTGCGTTGGAAACTGCATCGGGGCTACCAAATCCTGCTTGGTCGCTGGTGCTGCCACGGGCGGTGGCGGTCATCTCATCAGGAGACTCACAGTCCGTCGAGACCATGGCTACGTCCAACCGTTGAATCGGGAGGACGTAAACGTCATCCAAACTTGCCCAGGGATCACTCAAAACAGCGACAGGCTCAACCTCACCTGCCAGGATCTGCTTATCCTTGCTCTTGTAATAGTCCGCGTCCAGATAGCGGGCTTCACACGAGGCAAAAGGAGAGGCATCTCCTTGAAGCACGCCTACCCGACCGTTAAGGGAGTATTTGAGGCATTGGTGGTATGATGAGGGAACCACCGCATGAAGGTGGATCCATGGCCTGCCCATCAATGCGTTATACGCAGTGTCCTGAGAGACTACCATGAATTCGGTGTTGGAAACCAAATCACCGAACTGGGTCTTTAGGCGTATCTTGCCGACCGGAGTTTTCTCGGTGCGGTCGTACCCCTGGATCCTGAGGTCGGAGGGAATCTAGTCATCCTCAGACAACCCCAATCTCCGGAGCATCCGAGTTGGAATCAGGTTAATCTCGGACCCCGTGTCGACAAGACAGCGCCGGACTTCAAGGCCATTGAACTGGCCAGTGACATAGAGCGGATGAATGGGCCCACGTATAGGAGGGTCTTCATCCTTAACAAAGAACGAGATAACTGCCTGACATTCGGCGTCCTCAATCGTTTCGGCGTGAAAGGCCTTTGCAGCCGCAACCTCTGTCTTAAACTGGAGGGGGATTATCAGGGCTTCAGCGAGTGCCTCGCGCATCTCAGATGACATGCGCAGAGCCTCAAGGATGGAGAGTCTCGCTGGGATGTCGGCCAAGTGCTTCAGGACATCATACTTTTTTGCCAAACGCGAGCCCCTGGTTGCAGGAGGTTGCTCTGCGGTTGGAGGCATGACAGGCCTTGCCGGTTCGACCGGCGGCTGACTGGTGCTTGGCGCATCTCGCTGTTCATTGGTTGAAGCCCGGGAAGTAGTCACCGTATTGGGGTCAGGAGGCCGGGATGGACTCGCGGCAGGGCGGAGCTGATCGCGACGCGGCTGAGGCGGTTCTGCCCGATCCCACACCACAAACAGTGGCGGAGGCGAATCCGTCATCCCCGGATGGGGGGGCTGCGCACGTTGAGCTCGGTTTTGAGCCTGCTGCCTGGTCTCAGTGGCGTGCACGGCCTGGCTAGAGGTACCAACTGCTGTGCCCCAGCGACTCCTGTTGTTGCGGCTCCTCCGACGGTGGCGACGACCGGGGACACTAGGGAGGTCCACCTGGTGTTCTTCAACGTCGGGAACCGAAAAGGGATTTACCAGCTCGACGGTATTAACCGAAGCGTACCCTACACTGTCATCGGATGAATCATCCATCACCGGGCGGATCCGAGGAGGGACCCCCATCTCCGGGGGCATGAAATCGCCGAGAGTGCGGGATAGTGGTGGAACTGGCGGGGCGCGCTCTTCCTTCTTGCGCCGCCGCCGTTTGCTCTTCTCGGACGAGGCAGGCCGGGATGATGATGTCGAAGCAGCACCCGCAGATTCTGGGGGCTCAGGCTGATTCAAGCGCGCACGGATGATTCCATGGGCGCGAATGATCGTCTTGCGGGCCATCCAGTTATTATACTTCTGGGATCCGCGGTCGGAGACCAGCTTCCATTCGTCCTCATTGCCGCTATCGTCATCTGATCCCACGAACAAGCCCACCACTTGCGCTGGAGCTGGGACCAACCTGATTACATTGTTGTTAATCTGGTCTTGGAGCCAGTCCTTAAACACATAGCACCGCTAGATGGTGTGCCCCAGGGCCCGATGGTAAGGGCAGTAGCGGGGGTTATCCGTGAGATGTGCCTCCTCTGGCTTCCAACACTCAGGCAGTCGCACAATCCTCTGCTCCAGGGTGCTCTGGAAATAACCGGGGACCTGATCCTCGTGAAATGAGTATATCAGGTATCGCGGGCCCCTGGGAGCGTGGTCTTGACGAGGGGCTGGAGGGTCCTGCTGAGGAGGTGGACCCTGATTATCTCGCCTGGGTTGTGGCGGTGCATTACGCGGAGGGGCCGGCCGGTTCTGAGGCTGTCGCTGCTGGGCCGGGAACTGAGCCCGTGGAGGCGGATTCCTGTGAGGCTGTGGAGCTGGCCTCGCCGGCAGCAGCTCCAACGGCCTGGGGGGGCTCTATCTGGGCAACAGTAGCGGGCTCAGCCCTGCTGACTCTCCTTGCAGGAATCATAGGAGGCAGCGGGTGTGCCTGGCTGGCCTGTTGCAGGGCTTCCTCAAGACGTTGAGCTTTGTCTGAGAAGTCCCTGAACCCTCTGGGGTAATTCTGAGTGATCAAGGAAGGGACCAGCTCGGTCTTGACTTTCCCGACGCACATTGTCAGCAACTGCTCCTGAGTCAATGGCATGTCAAGGGAATACGTGAGACCCTTCCATCGGGCGACGAAGTCCGCGACTCGCTCATCAGGCCTATGCTTGCACTTGAAGAGGTCTGCGATACTCGTCTTCCGGGTCGTGGAACTGAACTGGTAGAGGAATTGTCTACGAAGGTCCTCCCAGCTAGTTATCGACCCGACGGGGAGCTGGCTGTACCAGAAAAATGATGGCCGTTCCAGTGTCTGGACAAAGCAGCGAAGCTTAGCGGCCTCTTGCTGCGCCGGAGTTCCCAGCTTAGGCCCGCACCTCGAGTTGAAATGTGCCAAATGCTGTGGTGGATCTCCAATCCCGTTGAATGGGGCGAAAGTGGGACTATCGAATCCCGGAGGTGCCGGCATGTCATCCACCCATGCTGGGTATGGCTTGCCGTCCGGTGGGATCGCCACTTGCCGAGTCTCCAAGGCTTCCAAGCGGGTGATGAGTGCCGCCATCGGATCGTCCGGACATGGGTTCCAGTCCTGGCGAGGATCTCTAACCACGAGCGCATTGCATGGCCCATCAATCGGGTCGTCAACCGGGTCGTCGAACTCGGCAGCTCGTGGGATGGCGGGCGGAGCGGCCCTTGGGGCAGCGGGAGGAATCCGAGCGGGGTCTCTCATGTAGTCACGCCGCTCGGGAGGGTGCAGTGAAACATACCGCGCCCTCTTTCCATAGGCGATGGCCTCTCCCCTGTCGGCGAACACGGCATAATCACGGTTGCCCGGGAGAGCCTCATCGAGGGGTGGTTGTTCCTGTCCCTGATGTCCTGGCCTAGGATCACCGTAGTCAGGCCGCTGTTCTGCAGCGCGCTCGGCGAGGAGCTGGTCAACTAGCTTCTTCTGCTCGGCGAGCTGTTGACGTAGCATAACCTTCTCGGGATCCTCATCCGCCCTCTGCATGGAGGCAGATGGGTCGGCGGGCTTTACAGCCCCACCGTGCTCTTTACCTTTGCTGACGTTTCGGCTCAACGTCAGTGCTTCAGTGGGTGTAGGGAGACCCAGGAGGTTCCTCTGGTGACAAGTAACTCTCACCGATGGATCCAACAACGGCTTGTCTTTGGGGGGAGAGCCCCCGTCGAGAAGTTCCAAACCGTTCCCCTCCCCCGACAGGTCAGCCATATTGACCGTTTCCGTCCCTGGGGATATACCCTCAGGGCCACCCAGTGAATCGGGCTGTCGGCGAATCGCACTGAAGCATAGGGCAGCGTACTGCCCCCATCCACGGATATACACGCGGGGGGGGGGGGGGTGGCTCCCTTGATAACCTTGCAGAGTACTTGAAAACACTCAACGCATCGTTGTTGGAGGGCCTTGTGGTGCCCAAATGACCCGGGGTGCCGAACCGCGGGGAGCGTGGCCAGGTCAATTTGACGACACTGCTCACCAATATCTTCCAGGTGCGCTTGACTCCCGGGATATGGAATTTGTAGGTGGTGAAGACGGGAGTGAGTCTCCCGGAGAGTTCGGCGGAAGCATTCGAACTCATCCGGGGTGAGTGATTCGGGTGCATCAAAGTCCGGTCCTGCGACTGGCCAAAACTTCTCAGGGAAGTGGCCCTCTGCAAGGATGGTCCAGAAGCTCCACGACTCAAACTCGGGACCCAGGTCTCCTCGGTCCTCTTCAACGACTGGGAATGGACGGGAAACCGGCAGTGGTGCCGAGGCCGGCCGCCGGGCCGACGGGCTGGCCGGCGGTGAATACGGCGAGCAGGCCGATTGGCCTCCATATCCCGGGCTTCCCTCTAAGGGTGGCGGTGCCCCAGCTACCACATCACGATAGGACGGGCCGGCGAGAGAACATCCTGCCGTAGCGTCGGTGCTGGCCGAGGGTGCACTAGATCGTGGTTCGACGGTCGGTCCCCAGAAAAAGTCTTCGGCTTCTCCGATCGAGGCAGAAGGTGCTTCCAGAGGGGCCGGTACCAACCGCAAGCTTGATCCTTGTGGGTCTACCAGGCCCTCACTACTCCGGATATACCTTCGGAGAGAAGCGGGGATCGTATCGATGTCGCTCTCGGGAAGTATGAGGCTGACGTGCCGCATTCCGACCCCTGCCCCTAACTGGCGGTATCGTGGGGAGGGCTCTGTCGCCGAATCATACTCTGCCTCTGTATCAGAGAAACGAACCGGTCGGATCTCTGTCCGGAATTCCGTAACATTCTTCCCTCGGCGTCGACGCCTCGCCCTCCTGCCCCTGGGTGGTTCTTCGGGGCATGGCTGATATCTATCCCGGCGTCCTCGGGCCGCACCGGTGTTGGGGCCAAGAGGACTAGAAACCAAGGTGCGAGGAGCACCGGGACAGATATCAAAGGGGACGCGGGGAGAGATGCTTCCGGGCAGGCCTCTGGGCCGGGATCGAGAGGTGGGATGACCCATGCCTCTTGGATCGACCACACGGAGTAGACCCTGCTGGCGAATAGCGCTACCGCGAGGTGGTCCGCGGTGGCTATTGCCCGTGCCAGCAACTGGGAGAGTCAACCCAACCTGCCTTTGGGGCGGTCGGGGCCTCGATCCAGGTCGGGCATAGAAGTGCCCCAGCTCAGGATGCGCAGGGGTCTGGTGACTGGAGCCAGCAGTGGCTTGAGCCAACGCGGCCGCTGCCGCTAGGGCCCCATGGTGGGCATCCTCTTCTACTCGTGCCCGACGTTGGCGTCGGGATAGACGAGTCGGGATGAGCGGCGCAGGCAGGTGGAGAGCATGTTCCTCGACTTGAGAGGCCTGGCGGCGATGTCGCCATGGCCTGACAGGAGCCCTTATCGCGGATCCCTGGAGCGAATCCCGGATAGGGTAGTCCCGGGCATCTTCCACCTCATCCGCATAGGGGAAGGAGTTGTCGGAGCGCTCCGGGGATAATCTCCTGAAGCGGTTGAACGTCGAGGTAGGCAGCGGTGCCTCCATGCGCGGCCCTCGGGGGCGGCGTTGGTGGCGAGGTGCAGCTTCCTCGAGGTCTAGGCGAGCCATGTCCCTGGTGGGGATGACTCCCTCGTCCTCATATCTCCGCACCAAGTTGTTGATCACCCTTCTCTGGATGACCTCCGAGGGGGAGAGAGGGTGTGGTTGCCCCGCAGCTGCGGCTGCTGGGACGGCTATGGAACGGGCGGGACCGCGTGGAGTAGCCGCGTCTGTGTTTCCCCTACCCCTGCGTCAGTGGGCGGGTGGCGATCGGGCACTGGATTGGGGGACTTGACTTCTGAAAGCAGGGAGAAAAACCCATTAACACTGACAGGAAAAGGAATCGACAACCAACCATTAGTGCCATGACGCCTTCCATGGGGGGGAACCCAGGCCATCGACGTCGTGAGACGGAGTGCCCGATTTCCCTTCCCCAGCCCCTGGCGGGTTCCGTGCCCCGATGTTGAATGCTCGGTCGAGCAGCATGCTGGTCTTCCAACACCTCTGAAAGCCATCGGTCTTCGTATTGAGGAGAAGAGATTCACGTCGGGTTCACCATTTTTCTGTTTCGGTGCGGATGTGCGTCGGGTTTCTGTTCCGATGTTGTTCTGCCAGGACGCGTTCGCGCGTGCACCCGTCGACCCGAGGGGATAGGCGCGCGGCTTGTGGCCCCGCAGTCCCGCTTTCCAAGGGCGGGCGGCATTCGTCCCTTATTCAGGGGCGTCTGCTCCTTGATCGAAACTGGGATGATGGGATGTCGGCTCCTCCTTCCGTGGACGTCTCCTCGGAACTCGTCACCTAATCCGGGTCTCCCTCATAGATTTAAGAATGTTCGTGAATCTCGTTCCCGGCACCATATCTTCATGGACACCGGTTAATTACGCTGCTTCCGCCCAGACGCTCCAAGGAGTCCAATCGGGGCAGCAACCTGCGGTGAGGAGACCAGGTGGCTCTGGGTGTTGGGGGCGTGTCTTAACACTGCGGCTCTGCATGTCTGCCTTCCATCCCTAATAGGGCTTCTCGAAGGCGTGATGGCCTGAGGCATCCTGCGCTGGGTGCAGGGAACTGCGCTACCTGAGGTTTTCCTCAGCTTCCCATGTTTAACACGGGGTATGCCGCGAGTTTAACGTCCAGCGGGGACGGCATCGGACTGATCAACACGAGAAGTGGATCAGATGACAGAACCCCTTGCGGGGAACCTCCGACGCTGGGGCCAGCACATGGGCGGCTTCCCGAGTGAAGTGGAGTGGAATGAAATGGAATGACCCCACCGGGATGTGACGGCCCTGGTAAGGATCAGGGTGGATGATGGAGTGAAGAGCTTGGACCCCGTAGAGGCTTCCTACGTGCCGCGCGTTAGCGCGGATCAAAGTCAGCGTAGTTCAGATATACAGTTTAACGTCATGCTGGACTTCGGCAAGCCGACTCACGAAGAGGTCGAGGCTGCCGGGCGGAGGATTGAACCGAACCACCTCGCACAGAGGGGGATGGAACGGCCGGGTGGATCACAGTTTCACGTCATGTTGGACGCTGAAAGGAGAGAAAGGCAGTGGGGAAGCACAATGGAGATACACATGTGCAGTCTCCCACGAGGGTGGATTCATAGGTGAATCGACGCGAGTGCAAACCCAGGAGGGGTCCACTGATGGAAGAACCGACGTGAATATGATCGGGGACGACCAGGTGGTGGGCTTGAACCTCAGGGAGGCTTCCTACGTACCCTGTTTAGGAGACAGGGATCAAAGTCCACATAGTTCCTTCTGTCAGGACCTATGCACTGAGGCAGCCCGGATGCGGCCAAGCTCAGTTGGAGAGGGACTTGGGCCGAAGGTGAGAGACCTTGATCCCTGTCACGCCCTCTACTGGCTTCGGCAGTGGGGAAGCACAATGGAGATACACACGTGCAGTCTCCCACAAGGGCGGATTCATAGGTGAATCGATGCAAGTGTGAACCCAGGAGGGGTCCACTGATGGACGAACCGACGTGAATATGACCGGGACGACCAGGTGGTGAGCTTGAACCTCAGGGAGGCTTCCTACGTACCCTGTTTAGGAGACAGGGATCAAAGTCCACGTAGTTCGTTCTGTCTGTAACACTCTACCCCCGTGGGCGAAGGCCACTCCATGGATAGTCCCTAAAGAGGGGCAATCTCGTCGTCCCTGCAGAGACGAGCGGGTGGGGGCCACATCCAAACCGGGAGGACCCTGCGTGTGAGGCACGTGATCGGGTGATGAGGACGGTTTAACGTCTTGCCGGACGAAGTACAGTTTAACGTCGTGTGTTGAGGACGAAGCGGACGGTTTAACGTCTTGCCGGACGAAGTACAGTTTAACGTCGTGTGTTAAGGACGAAGATGCTTGGCAGTTTAACGTCTTGCAGCTCGGACGTAGATGCTTTGCAGTTTAACGTCTTGTCGCACAGACGATGGAGGCTAGGCAGTTTAGCGTCGTGCAGCTTGGACGTATGCTGAACAGTTTAACGTCTTGTAGATCGGACGAAGTGCAGTTTAACGTCGTGCGGGACGTAGAAGCCGCCGATAGGCCCATGTCACTTCGCGCGAGCCTGGAGGGCCGTACGGGAAGACAACGCACGGTGCGGGCACCCGGGATGAGGGTCATCGGGCGCCACGCAGGCGGGTACCCAAAGGGGTTCAAAGGGGGCGACCCGACTTATTGCACGCAAAAGGGGATCTTGGCGTGCAATACCGCGGTCCGGCGCGCAAATGGGTGGGCTGGCGCGCAATTGGGCCAGCACTTTGCGCGCGGGAGATAGAGATTGCACGCACCAGGCTTCGGATAGCGCGCGGGGGAAACGACTCATTCTTTACTGAACGACCACATTGAAAAGGAGGGGGGGTGCGCGCAATCGGGCCGGATTGCGCGCACCCTGGGGGCAATTGCGCGCAAGAGGCTTCTTTTGCGTGCGAATGCATTTGGGTGAAGAATTTGTTCAAAGGAAAGGAGCCACAGGGATTGCACGCGAAGGCGAACCCCGAGGCTTTCTTGCGCGAAAGAAAAGAGGTTACCTGAAGATCGGCATTGCGCGTGGAAGGGGTTGGATTTCGTGAACGAGCGACTCTTCGAATTCCGGCAACCTCTAAAACGTCGGGGTCGCCTTATATTTATAGGCAACCCCGGGCGCGGAATCCGGTTCACGGGCGCGGAATCTCCTTCGCGGGCGCGGAATCGGGCCCGGCGCGCAAGGGAGCCGCGCGGGCCACGTGCGCGCAAAATTGCGCGCCGACCCAGTGCTTTGCGCGCATCCCGTGAGGTTTGCGCGCGGCTCGACAACTTTGCGCGCGGGTCTCCAAAATTCCGCGCAAGGCCTCCGGGCCCTCTGAAACATGCTTCCGACTCCAAATATGACCTCGCTTTCTGCATCTGGAGCTTCGTTTGGGAACAACGGACTTTTCCGGCGTCTACAGAGGGTATTTTAGAATATGAGAGTTGAAAATATCTACATAGATCATTTTAGATCCATAATTATTTCCTTTTTCAATGTTAAAATCACCTTTATTGGATTTTTCATTATCAACAATCAGTACAAATATTATGGAATCATGATTATTATATTTTTATACAATATCATTTTCTAAACATTACGTCACTACCATTGTCTCTTAACTAAAATAATGTAATTCAACAATCACAATGAAATAAAATACAATGGAAAATAGATATTTTTTTCTCAAATTTGTTTTTACAAAATCCACCTTCATATATTCCATTTATTTCTAACCCATGGAAAATTTAAGGCTCTCCCACCATATTCAATTATATCTATAGAATGAAAAAAACATTACGGTGGCTCCCTGAGACTATTTTAAATAGTCTTAACAGGAGGTGTTAATATTGATAAAAATTCCACCAACACACACAAACCATGATATTCTATAATTGATACCTACTGAATAGTTGTTTCATATGTAGAATGTATAACAACTAATATGGAAGATTACATTGAATTAGGTTCACCAACCCATCTAAAAAGTTAGTTTAAAATCTACTGTAGATGTTCAATTTGAGATTTCTTCTTGAGAAATAAATGTGTTAATCATATTATTATTTTCCATAGTCGAGGGAGAAGTGGGCTCTGCACCTATGGGTGGAAATGAGAGAAATGAATTAGAAGTCAGCAATTAGACTTCCAATAGATATGAATTTTACTTCTATGTGTCTTTATAGATCACCATAGAAATAATAATTCATCGAATTACTATATAATTTAATATATTGTGAGATCCTAAATTAATAATAAATAAAATAATATATCAATTTTGACTAGTTTAACAAATAAACAATCAAATCCTTCAAAACTAATTTTTAATAGTACCATATAACATGGCATGTATTGTTCCTAGAGGTTAGAGTCTCTATGAGATTAATTGGGACAATATTTTTCAGAACAAATGAAGGGGTTATTTCTCTTCATGAATTCCACTCACCATGTAACTCATGAATAGAGGAATAAATCTCTATTGGGATATTAATGTTACTCAAAAAAGTGGAATGATATTTTTTTATATGTAGATTCATAATTTATTAGGAAGATTAAATCATATTAAAACATCAAAACTAGTATAGATTAAATGATTTTTATAATAGAAAATGGAAATTCCCAAAATAATGAAAATGCCTTAGGGAAATGGGGTTGTAAAATTAATACTCGTTCATATACAATCTACAAAAGTAATCTTCTTGGTAAGAGTGCATATATTTGTTTCATGATCTATTTAAAAATACTGGGTTGAAGAATTGAAGTGTTAGAATGGGAATGTAGACCCAATGTAATACACTGAACAATTTCTATCTATTATATATATCTAGAGTCTATATGAACAGTATAAATCCCTAATTCATTACAAACATGATTATTATAAACATGTTCAAAGAAAACATATTATTCAAAAAAATGATAAATGATGAATATACATTGACTTATAAAATCAATCATTGTAGTCCTTCTTAGATTACATGATTTGAAATAATACTCATATACCCAGATTATAAAAAGAACGAATCCAAATTTGACGTTCCAAAAAGTTGTATTGAAGACCATAAATTAATTATAAACCCATTAAGAAAGTTGATTTGATGAATACCACATATATTATCAATTAAAAAATGGCTAGTCACTATACTCAATTTATTCTGTATAATGTAATATATTTACTCTATTTATCCATTGATAATAGTTGGTCATGATATATTTTTTTTATTATTATTAATGAATGTTTGTGTAAATATGGTGTAATATTTTAATGAAACACATGATATATTTATTTTCTCACAAAATTCTATCATGGAAAAAACTATAGTAATATAATTACTCTCAACTGAGTCTTTCATACTCTCAATAAAAATTAATACATATATATGAAAATATAGACTCTTATTTCAAGATAGTGGAATGTACAAAATCATTGATATTGATGGATGATAATCATAGGATTTTTTTCACTAGAACACTTGTTTTAAATACCTATCCATGTAAGGGATAACAAATTTCAATATATTCTAAATTAGATTAAAATTAATCTCTCAAGATGATAAAATAACATCATTACAATACATTTGAATAAATGATCATTTTTTTATTTAATATTTAGTTACATTTAATAGTTTATCCTTTTATTTTGGAAGATATTTATAACTTTTTATATTATTTTAAAATGAAAACAAATTTCTCACACATATAAAAAATACTCTAACCATTTAACTATTATACTATTCCCAACATTATCTCCTCATTTATTGACAACACTGAGTGTCTTACAATACTTAAAATATATTATTTAAAACTAAATATAATGTGTAAAAACAATTTAATAAAATTTACATGACTTTTATCATAGAAAATAATAACATTGTGGTATCACATTTTTCCATTCTCTACAAATCCAAATAGTGGAATAATATTCCTAAAATATAACTCACTCAAAAAATACGAAGTCCATTCCTCCTTCATCATTATTTAATGACATTTTATTTAAAAAAATTATGATAATCAAGTAATGAATCACAAAATATTTAATTGAAAATTGATTAATACCTATTTATTCAATAATATAGTTGTCAACTTTAAATTTTAAATTATTTATATATATTTATTTTTAATTTTTTTTTTCAAAAAGCATAATTTAATCCATCTATTGAGAGTTAAAAACCTCTCTTCTTAGATCATGAGGAATTAAAATTACTCAATAATAAACAATAATAAATTATATGAACTTTATATCTCTATTAGAAAAAACACAATTATGGTTTTACAATATATCAAATGAAATACATATCAATACCGCATCCATTCTTGAGAATAACATATAGTAAGTCCCCCATTATCAAAATGAAATATTAAAACAATGTTTAATCTTTGTAGTGGTATACATTAAATAATATTCATAAATTAATGTATCCAAAATGAAATATTAATACTTATATTCTAAATTAAAAAACGGTACTTTCAAATATTTTATATATTCACTTAGTAATATATAAATCTAGAATTTCAACTATAAAATGACTAGTTTATAAAATTTACAATAACATTAATGAAAATTTAATTTCTAAAAATTCATTTTAAACTCATTCACATGTACATTCAAATAAAAAATACTCTAGAATATTTAAATCTTACAAACATTTTTTAATTTTTTTTTATTATTTTATAAAATATAAAAGAAATCTAAAACAATAGTTTTGTGAAAATTAATTCAGCCCAATAGTATTTTTGGGAACTCCATATTATTTTCATTGAGCATCAATGTTATTTTACACAGTAATTATGAAATAATTTTTTTATCTTAAAATTAAATATAAAGTCATATAAATTTACTATTATATCATACAAGTAAAAAACTACTTGTGAAACAATAGTATTAAAACTATATCAACAGTATCCATAAAGCTATAATTATATCCCATTATAATCACTGGAAATAATCCTTCATCTTATCCTTACATTAATATCCCCATAACAATCACAATATATTATTAAATTTTATTTTATAATATTTTTCCTCAAAAATGACATAATATTTTTAAAAAAAATTCTACCATTTTTAGATAGACAACGTTATTCATAATTACAAGTATATATTTTTCTTATCATTTCTGACAGTAATTTAAAAAGTAGTCTTGTATTTAAAAATGGACATGATGGTTTTCTTCATTCATTCAATTAGAAAATTTGGATTCAAAATAGTGTTTAAAATATCCCTTATAATAAATTCCATTAGTAGATTCTAGATCATTTCATACACAATATCTTCCACCATTTTTAATTACCAAATTGTAACAATTTTTTATTATGTATTTTATTTAGTGATTTCATAATTAATCTCTATGTTTCTTGATCATATAACACCCCCACCAATGATCCCAAATCATATAACCTCTCTAGGAATGAAACATGGACATATGAAATTCCCTTAGATATTAAAGGACCAAAAAACTAATAAATAATAAATGAATCCATATAGAATTAATTTACAATGACTAAAAAACTCATTATACTACATGTTCATGAAAAATTTCAATGATTTAAAGACAAAGAAAAAAATATTTTAAATTGAAGTAAGAAATTCATTAAAAAATTACCTCACAATTGAATCATACTGAATAAAAAATGTGACCAATTCCAATGAAAATAATTAATCCCTTGAACTATAATAAATTAGCACATCTTCCAAAATATAAATATTTAATACTATCTCCGTAATAACTATAAGGCCGCAGCCTTAAACCTTACTTAATCTTGAGTTATTACAAGATTACACATTGAGGATTTTTTCGGGTTTAGAGTTTTAGAGAATTAGATCATAAAACTTGCATTAAATTCCACATATAAACAAATGGGTTACATAAATATAGTATTCTTCATTACCATCGAAGGAAACATATTTAAAATAAAACATGGATTCATTCTTGACACTTCCTTGACACTGTCATCATATCATGTACCTTTACCTTGACCTGTGAAAACATTTCAAAAAAACTTGAGATGAGCATAAAAAGCTCAGTATGGGTTATAAAAATATGGAAAGGAAACATGGGTACATATTTACATAAGGATGAGATCATACTTTACCCATAAATCATAAGCACTTTAACATACCTCATCAAATCATGTATAAATCATAGAAATCATAAGACATAAAGGTAACTTGAGGCATTCATAACATTCTTACGTAGGGAGTAACCCTCTTGGTTAAGTTTGGATTACCCATCATAGTATATTACCTAAAATCTCTTTGGAGAAACCTTAACGTTTCACTCCTTCATGTTACCCAATGCATTGGAGAGTTATAACGGGCTCACCCGCCCTTAGTTTATCACGGAACCACCCGTCTTCATAATAATGCCCAAGAACCATAACATAATCGTATCATAGAAAACATGCATAAAGGAAACAAAACATTTCCACATTTCAATCACAAGATATAAATACAACACAAAAACCATTGTGAAAACCATTTTCAATAACAAAATAAAAGAAAAGTAAAACATGTTATTTATTTTTCTTTTAAAAAGAAGGTATGGATTATAGAGGAAGCTGAAACTCAAATAACGGTCACGACGGCGGAGAAGTCGTTGTCGCCGCATACGTACGACAAAAAAATTCCATTTTGTCATTTAGTAAACGCTTCGTATAAAAAATATTTCTTTTGAATAAACGTAAAAGTCAAAGGGGTTTATACACCGTATAAAGGAAAGTTGTGTATAAAATAAAACATGCCTCAATGAAAGGAGATTGAGACGAAGTCCCATACCTCGTATCCGACTTGACCCGACCGTTCTTTAATCTCCTGAATAATAAACTTGAGTTAATCTCTACTTGCATATGAATCTTTTTCAAGTTCATTATTCCTTTTATACCATGTTATGAACATCATGTAATCAGTTAAGTTAATAATGTTCATTTTGTCGGTATTTGGTTCTTAAGTAAAAAATAGACTTCTTACACTTACATGTTGTTAATTTGGTCATAGGTTCGTTATATCCAGAATGACATTAATGATTTGGATAACATATATATCATATATATTCATCATATACATGTATTTATAATATTACATCACATTTAGTGGTAAGAAATGAAATGCACCGTTCATGGAGATGGTAAGTCGTACGTACGCATGAACGCTACTTCCATTTCTATTTCATATTTTCTGGAATGGAATCCTAATGATATAAGAGTATATTATAATTCCAGTATAATAACATATATAATAACATTAACTTTATCCTTTACACATCCCACATATGGTATTAACGAATCAAATCACTTTCAGGGGGCGGTAGTCCACACTTCCTAAAATGAAGATATCGTGTTTACCCATAATGGAAACCATAAAGGTATGCCCAAAATGAAAAAAACATAAGCTTAAGGAAAACATAAAAATATTATATATCATATATAAAAATATTGACATCATAATGGCCACCTTTGAATGTGTTAAATGAGTATTGAACAATCCTCGTTTTGGGAGGCAGAATTTCGCCATCCATGGAAACCGTATGTTCTTTAACCATTTGATGTAGTTGTGAGAGAGTGTAGATCAAATAAATATTATAACAACATCCTTGTATATTGAAGATACTTTTGTTGTTACAAAATAAGTAAATAAAAAGAGTTTATGGGGTTGGAGAAGCAAAATAAAACAAATGAACATGAGAGAATGAATTACATTTAAAAGTGTAACTGCTTTTGATTTGAGCCTAAAGGCTTCCTTTGAAAGGATTATGCACAAAGGGAATCTTATAGGATGAGGAGGGGGATATGGAGAGATTAAATGGGCAGGATTTGGCCAAGCCAAAGGCTTGAGGAGTGTGTGAAATGAGGTAGAGTTCGGGGCCTTTTATAAGAGGAGAGGAGGGGCACTTTTGGAAAGTAAAGAAATATTACTTTATTTGAAAATGTGTTTCGGTTTTAAATGGTCCCACATTGATATCATTAGTGTATAAGGTGATAAGGGTTCGAAATCCACTCATACAATTGGTTTTGGACATGTTTAGTTCATAGATTTTACATTATCTTTCCATTTTATTTAAATCGTCAAATAATGATGTCATCGCTGCATCATTATTATGTCATAAATAATTTAATTTATTTAATGTCTAAAAATCATAAAACAATTACTATGATGTAGGAAATATTTTTATATTTCCAATGACTATTTATAATCAAATACCTGATCTTTATAACCCCAGGTAAAAATTGTTTTCGTATAACATTTTATGTTTGTGTCATTTTTACTTTTACATTAAATAAAAAGTTATTTTTGTCATTTCCCAACCAAAATGTCTCCATGGGGTCCCCAAGTTGACCCATGGCTTTTCTTGGTCTTCCATGACACAACCAATAAGGTTGGGACATGTGTCTAGGACATTTCATATTATTAAAGCATTATTTATACCTTAAACTACCCTAATTACCACTAATCGCGATTAATAACTTAATAAGTTACTATTCACCAAAAAAATTATTATAATATCATTGAACCACATTTTACTTCTTAATGACAACCATGTATGTAGGATTTTCAAAATTCAATACACATTAGTGGTAAACTTTCATTTAACTGAAAAATCAGTTTGCTTGATTACCACTTAGTGGTTTCACTATTCATCAAAAATTGATTTTTTCAGAAAATTACCAAAAATTCACCCTAAGCTATATTTGATATTCCGAATTCAAAAATGAAGCCTATTTTACAAAATTAAAATCATATAAGTCACATTAATTAATTTAATAATTAATTCCCGCTGCTAGAGCAAATAGCGTGTTTTTACAAAACAATAAGTATCAAAAGATTGACACCAGTTTAAGTCTAATTTCAAAGTGAAATTGATTCCAATGACCACCATTGGATAAAATGGTAAAAATATATTCTAATTTTACTTCAAAACCAATTCAAAACATAATCAAATCATATAAATAAATTAGATTAAAAAGCAGTTTTGATGTAAAATGCAGTATTTTTCACTATTCATTAAAAAATGAACATTGTCAGAAAAATACCAAAAATTCACACAAGGTAAATTTTGATGTCCCAATCATAAAGGATAAGTTTATTTTGACAAACATAGTTTATAAAATTGTCAAAATATAGATTCAAAAATGGTTTGCCATCAAAAGGCAGTAAAACAATCTTTAAAGAATATTAGTGTATTCCATGCATAAGATTGTATTTATTTTCATTTTAAGCCTCTATGACACTATATTAATCATTAATAGACATAGAAAAAAATATCTATTATTCATTACTTACATGGGATGTTACATCCTTCCCCCCTTTAGAAAATTGCATCCCCGCAATTTATTTACTTATCGAATAAATGGGGGTACTTATCCCTCATTGCATTTTCAGATTCCCATGTTGCCTCTTCAATCATGTGGTTTCGCCACAAAACCTTTACCTAGTGAATCACCTTATTCCGTAACACTTGCTCCCTGTGGTCAAGAATCTGGACCGGTTGTTCCTCATAAGATAGGTTCTCTTCCAGCTGAACTACCTCTGGACTCAAAACATGAGATGGATCTGGCATATACTTTCTCAACATCGAAATATGAAAAACATTGTGTACCTGAGATAAACTCGGAGGTAAAGCCACTCGGTATGCAACTGATCCAACTCTCTCTAGAATTTCGTATGGTCCATTGAACCTTGGACTCAACATTCCTTTCTTACCAAATCTCATCACACTTTTCCAAGGAGAAACCTTGAGAAAAACATGATCACCTACCTCGAAAGATAGATCCTTCCTCCGGTTATCCGCATAACTCTTCTGCCTGCTCTGAGCTGTTCTCATGTGTTTCTGAATCAGCTGAACTTTTTCTGCCATCTCTTCTACCAATTATGGTCCCATCAACTTCCTTTCACCCACTTCATCCCAGAAAGCTGGAGTTCGACACTGCTTCCCATATAATGCCTGAAATGGTGCCATCTGTATACTGGAATGAAAACTGTTATTATATGAAAACTCAACCAAAGAAAGATGTTGGTCCCAACTTCCCAGATAATCTATTGAACAAGCTCGTAGCATATCCTCCAATGTATGAATTGTTCGTTCTGACTGCCCATCTGATTGAGGATGAAAAGCTGTACTAAAATTTAATTCACTACCCAACGACTTCTGAATGCCTTTCCAAAAGTTAGAAGTAAACCTGGGATCACGATCTGATACAATGGAGAGAGGAACTCCATGTAACCTGACTATATCTTTGAGATACAAACGGGAAAGTTGATCAAGAGAGAAATTATCTCGTATAGCAAGGAAATGAGCAGATTTGGTCAAGCGATCAACAATAACCCAGATTGCATTATTACCTCGAGATGTCTTCGGTAATCCAACAACAAAGTCCATGGATATATTCTCCCATTTCAACTCTGGCACTGATAAATGCTGAAGCATCCCTTTCGGTAACTACCACTCTTCTTTAACCTCCTGACAAGTCAAACACTTCACAGTAAAATCAGTAATATCTCTTTTCATTCCATCCCACCAGTAATACTCCCGTAGATCTCTATACATCTTAGTACTGCCCGGATGAACTGAAAACGGAGAACTATGAGCTTCACATAACAACTCTCTCTTCAACTGTGAATCACAAGGCACACAAAATCACTTCCCAAATCTCAAAATACAATCATTATCAATGTTAAATTCAGGCAACATACCTTTCTGAACCAGCTCTACCTTTTTCTGCAACTCACTATCTTGCTTCTGTGCTTGCTTGATTCTATCTGATAGAGAAGATCTCACTGATACATGAAACAAAACAGAAGGACTTCCTGCACCAACAACTTCTATGCCAAAGTTCATCAAATCGTTAACCAAAGGATCACGTTCCAACCGCAACATTGTTAATGAAGCATTACTTTTTCGACTCAAAGAATCAGCCACTTTATTTTCTTTTCCCGGATGGTAATGAATTGTACAATCATAATCCTTGATTAATTCCAGACATCTCCTTTGTCTCATGTTTAACTCTTTCTGAGTGAATATGTACTTTAAACTTTTGTGATCGGTATATATTTCACACTTTACTCCATACAAATGATGCCTCCAAATTTTTAAAGAAAAAACAACAGCAGCTAATTCCAAATCATGTGTAGGGTAATTTACCTCATGAGTTTTCAACTGTCGTGAAGCAAAATCAATTACCTGATCATTCTGCATTAGGACGCAACCAAGTCCTTTCAATGAAGCATCACTGTATATAACAAACTCACCATTCCTGGAAGGTAGTGCCAAAACTGGAGCATTCACCAATCTTCTTTTCAATTCCGGAAAACAATCATCACATTATATTGTCCAGATAAACTTAACACCCTTCTGAGTTAGCTTAGTCATTGGACTAGATAACCATGATAAATTTCTAACAATCCTTCGGTAATAGCTCGCCAAACCAAGGAATCTACGAATCTCGGTTACATTTGTGGGTCTTGGCCATTCTTCCACAACTTTTGTTTTTGCAGGATCAACAGTTATTCCATCTTTAGAAACAATGTGACCAAGGAAAGAAATTTGTTGCAACCAAAACTCACACTTGCGGAATTTCCCATACAGTTTCTTTTCTTTTAAGGTTTGAAAGATAACCCTTAAATGTTTTTCATGCTCCTCTTTAATTTTAGAAAACAACAAAATATCATCAATGAAAACCACCACAAACTTATCCAGGAACTCGTGGAAAATTCTATTCATTAAGTCCATGAATACAGCAGGTGCATTGGTTAGCCCAAAAGGCATTACTACAAATTCATAATGGCCATATCTCGTACGGAACGCGGTCTTCGGAATATTTGCATCCTTTACCTTCAGCTGATGGTACCCCGATCTCAAGTCAATCTTTGAAAAAAACTGAGCTCCCTGGAGCTGATCAAACAAATCATCGATATGAGGCAAAGGATATTTATTCTTAAGAGTGATATTATTCAAGGCTCTATAATCAATGAAAAGTCTCATAGAACCATCTTTATTTTTAACAAATAAAATAGATGCACCCCATGGTGATGTGCTAGGTCTAATGAAACCTTTCTCTAATAAATCTTGCAATTTCTCCTTCAACTATAAAAGTTCAATTTGTGCCATTCGATAAGGGGGTTTTGAAATTGGCTTAGCATCCGGAACTAAGTCAACAGTAAACTCAACTTCCCGATCTGGTATTATTCCAGGCAACTCATCAAGAAAAAACATCAGGTTACTCATTTACCACTGGCACATCATTAATCTGAACAGTTCCTTTATTTTCAATGACATGTGCAAGGTAACATTCATTTCCATCTTTTACAAGTTTCTCGGCCTCTTGATATGTTATCAAAAGTAAGGGTTCATTCTTGTAAACAAACTGAAATTCTTTCTGAAAAGAAACTTCTTTAGCTCTACAGTCAATATTAGCATGGTAAATAGAGAGCCAATCCATACCCAGGATTACATCAAACTCTACTAGAGGTAGAACAATAAGGTTTGCAAGTAGGTTCTTTCCACAGATAAGGATAGGAAGATTCTTATAAATTCTTTTTTCCTCGACATTTCCCCCAGGTGTTTTTACCAAAAGTTCAGGAGTCATTTATTGAGATGGTATTCCCATTTTACTAGAAATGGTTTCAGATATGAAATAATGTGTTGACCCCGAATCAAACAACACACTGGCATAATCTGAAAAAACAAAAAAAGTACCTGATACAACTTCATTTGATGGCCCGACATCTGCTGAAGTAGTTGCAAAGGATTTCACCACCCCTTTCTGCTTGTAGTCTAACTGCTTCCCGTCACTCAAGCTCCTTGTCGGACACTCGTTTGCATAGTGACCCATCTCATTGCACTTATAACATTTCACTAACTGTAAATCAAATTTGTTCTTACCTTCACCTTGATCCTTTTCAGTGTAATCACGAGCCTTATGTCCCATCTTACCACATCGGTAGCACTTCCCAGAATTCAGAAGACATTCCCCAGCATGCCTTTTTCCACATTTATCACAAACTGGAAACTTATTTCTCTCACCATCAGACTTTTTTGAAGAATTCTTACCTTTCTCCTGCCTCCTCGGTCTCTTCTTCTACTGGTTGTTATAGAAAACTTGGTCATCGGCAAACTCCATTTCCACCTTCTCATCACATCGAACAAGCTTTTCATAACTTTTAAACTCACGAGAATCTAATGCCCTTCGATATTTTGGCTTTAATCCTGAGTAAAAACGATTGATTTTACTATCAAGGTCCCGGATAAAATTTGGAGCATACCTTGCCAATCGAGTGAACCTTTCTTCATAGGCAGCCACTGAGTCTTCCTCTTGCCTCAATTCCAAGAATTGCTTTTCCATCCTAAGTCGAACAGCCTTAGGAAAATACTTCTCAAGAAACATACCTTTGAATTCATCCCAGTCAAGAGCATCAATCTCATCGGCGTCCCTGATATTTTTAACCATAGACCACCATTGATCTGCTTCACCCTCCAAACGGTAAATAACAAGACTAACCTTTTGATTGTCTGAACACCCCATGACATCAAAAATCTTTTCCAGTGCTTTAATCCACCATTCAGCTAGAACAGGGTCAGATGATCCTCTGAATGATGGTGGATGTTGCCTCATGAAATGTTCCACCACTGACATGTTCCTCTGCGGTTGGTCTGGCTGATCTCGTGTATGGATACCACCACCATTTATCGCTTGAGTCAACTGCGCCATTACTGCAACAAACTGTTCAGTTCCAATTCCGACCATTTCTGGATGCTGATTCGGAAGGTTATTTCCTTCTGTATGCCTTCCTAGCACTGCTTCCCTGTTTCCTCTACGGAAAACCATTCTAAACAAACATGTCTTAGAAAAAGAAAAATGGTAATCTTTAAATGCTATATCATTTCGAAAAAAAATATATTTTTGGATAATCATTTAATAGAATTCTAACTCCTAAAGTTATCTAAACCGACCTTTGATACCAACTATAAGGCCCCAGCCTTAAACCTTACTTAATCTTGAGTTATTACAAGATTACACATTGAGGATCTTTTCGGGTTTAGAGTTTTATAGAATTAGATCATAAAACTTGCATTACATTCCACATATAAACAAAGGAGTTACATAAATATAGTATTCTTCATTCCCATCGAAGGAAACATATTTAAAATAAAACATGGATTCATTCTTGACACTTCCTTGACACTATCATCATATCATGTCCCTTTCCCTTGACCTGTGAAAACATTTCAAAAAAACATGGGATGAGCATAAAAATCTCAGTATGGGTTATAAAAATATGGAAAGGAAACATGGGTATATATGAACATAAGGATGAGATCATACTTTACCCATAAAACATAAGCACTTTAACATACCTCATGAAATCATGAATAATTCATAGAAATCATAAGACATAAAGGTAACTTGAGGCATTCATAACATTCTTACGTAGGGAGTAACCCTCTTGGTTACATTTGGAATACCCATCACAGTATATTCCGTAAAATCTCTTCGGAGAAACCTTAACGTTTCACTCCTTCACGTTACCCAATGCATTGGAGAGCTATAACGGGCTCACCCGCCCTTACTTTATCACGGAACCACCCGTCTTCATAATAATTCCCAAGAACCATAACATAATCGTATCACATAAAACATGCATAAAAGAAACATTACATTTCCACATTTCAATCACAGGATATCAATACAACACAAAAACCATTGTGAAAACCATTTTCAATACCAAAATAACAGAAAATTAAAACATGGTATTTATTTTTCTTTTAAAAAGAAGGTATGGCTTGTAGAGGAAGCCGAAACTCAAATAACGGTCACGACGGTGGAGAAGTCGTTGTCGCCAAATATGTATGACAAAAACATTCCCTTTTGTCATTTAGTAAATGCTTCATATAATGAAGATTCCTTTTTAATAAACTTAAAAGTCAAAGGGGTTTATACACCGTATAAAAGAAAGTTGTGTATAAAATAAAATATGCCTCAATGAAAGGAGATTGAGACGAAGTCCCATACCTCGTATCCGACATGACCCGACCGTTCTTTAATCTCCTGAATAATAAACTTGAGTTAATCTCTACTTGCTTATGAATCTTTTTCAAGTTCATTATTCCTTTTATACCATGTTATGAACATCATGTAATCAGTTAAGTTAATAATTTTCATTTTGTCGGTATTTGGTTCTTAAGTCAAAAATAGACTTCTTACACTTACATGTTGTTAATTTGGTCATAGGTTCGTTAAATCCAGAATGATATTAATGATTTGGATAACATATATATCATATATATTCATCATATACATGTATTTATAATATTACATCACATTTAGAGGTAAGAAATGAAATGCATCGTTCATGGAGACGGTAAGTCGTACGTACGCATGAACGCTACTTCCATTTCTATTTCATATTTTCTGGAATGGAATCATAATGATATAAGAGTATATTATAATTACAGTATAATAAAATATATAATATCATTAAATTTATCCTTTACACATCCCACATATGGTATTAACGAATCAAATCACTTTCAGGGGGCGGTAGTCCCCACTTCCTAAAATGAAGATATCGTGTTTACCCATAATGGAAACCATAAAGGTATGCCCAAAATGAAAAAAACATAAGCTTAAGGAAAACATAAAAATATTATATATCATATATAAAAATATTGACATCATAATGTACACCTTTGAAGGTGTTAAATGAGTATTGAACAATCATCGTTTCGGGAGGCAGAATTTCGCCATCCACGGAAACCGTATGTTCTTTAACCATTTTATGTAGTTCTGTGAGAGTGTAGCTCAAATAAATATTATAACAACATCCTTGTATATTGAAGAAACTGGTGTTGTTACAAAATATGTAAATAAAAAGAGTTTAGGGGGTTGGAGAAGCAAAATAAAACAAATGAACATGAGAGAATAAATTACCTTTAAAAGTGTAACTCATTTTGATTTGAGCCTAAAGGCTTCCTTTGAAAGGATTATACCCAAAGGGAATCCTCTAGGATGAGGAGGGGGATTTGGAGAGAGTAAATGGGTAGGGGTTGGCCGATACAAAGGCTTGAGGAGTGTGTGAAATGAGGTAGAGGTGGGGACCTTTTATAGGTGGAGAGGAGGGGCACTTTTGGAAAGTAAAGAAATATTACTTTATTTGAAAATGTGTATCGGTTTTAAAAGGTCCCACATTGATATAATTCGTGGATAAGGAGATAAGGGTTCGAAATACACTCATCCAATTGGTTTTGGACATGTGTAGTTCATAGATTTTACATTATCTTTCCATTTTATTTAAATCGTCAAATAATGATGTCATTGCTGCATCATTATTATGTCATAAATAATTTAATTTATTTAATGTCTAAAAATCATTAAACAAATACTATGATGTAGGAAATATTTTTAGCTTTCCAATTACTATTTATAATCAAATATCGGATCTTTATAACCCCATGTAAAAATTGTTTTCGTAAAACATATTATGTTTGTGTCATTTTTACTTTTACATTAAATAAAAAGTTATTTATGTCATTTCCCAACCAAAATGTCTCCATGGGGTCCCCAAGTTGACCCATGGCTTTTCTTGGTCGGCCATGACACAACCAATAAGATTGGGACATGTGTCTAGGTCATTTCATATTATTAAAGCATTATTTATACCTTAAACTACCCTAATTACCACTAATCGCGATTAAGAACTTTATAAGTTACTATTCACCAAAAAATTATTATAATCTCATTGAACCACATTTTACTTCTTAATGACAACCATGTATGTCAGATTTTCAAAATTCAATACACATTAGTGGTAAACATTCATTTAACTGAAAAATCAGTTTGCTTGATTACCACTTAGTGGTTTCACTATTTATCAAAAATTTAAGTTTTTCACAAAATTACCAAAAATTCACCCTAAGCTATATTTGATATTCCGAATTCAAAAATGAAGCCTATTTTACAAAATTCAAATCATATAAGTCACATTAATTAATTTAATAATTAATTCCCACTTCCAGAGAAAATAGCGTGTTTGTACAAAACAATAAGTATCAAAAGATTGACACCAGTTTAAGTCTAATTTCAAAGTGAGATTGATTCCAATGACCACCATTGGATAAAATGGTAAAAATATATTCTAATTTCACTTCAAACCAATTCAAAACATAATCTAATCATATAAATAAATTAGATTAAAAAGTAGTTTTGATGTAAAATGCAGTATTTTTCACTATTCATTAAAAAATGAACATTGTCAGAAAAATACCAAAAATTCACACAAGGTAAATTTTGATGTCCCAATAATAAAGGATAAGTTTATTTTGACAAACATAGTTTATAAAATTGTCAAAATATAGATTCAAAAATTGTTTGCCATCAAAAGGAAGTAAAACAATCTTTTAAGAATATTTGTGCATTCCATGCATAAGATTGTATTTATTTTCATTTTAAGCCTCTATAACACTATCTTAATCATTAATAGACATAGATAAAAATATTTAATATTCATTACTTACTTGGGATGTTACAATAACAATGTATCATGCCATATATTTTTTGATATCATGTCTAATCTAATCAATATTTTCCCCAAAATACTTGTTTATGTGATGAATATAAATATACTATAATAATACCCTAGGTACCAATGAACATCTATACAATATATTTTTCATTACAATATTCAAATAATTATTGATAAATTAAAACAATTTTTATGAACAATAACATTTCATTTATCAAAAATATTACAAAACTAAATATTCCCTTAAAAAACATGAGAAAAAATTTGAAAAAATTAATTTAATACAGTTTTTCATCAAATATAAAAACCCATGTTTTTTAAACATGATTTTTGTTAATACAATTTTTATATCTAATTCATAAAACATCCTATTTTCAAAATTCATTATTAAAACACCTACTTTTATATTTAAATTAAAATAAATTTTTAATAATTATGAATGAAATTATAATTTTCCCACATTATAATTTTCCTCACTAATACATGTAGACTATATTCTTTTTTAAAATATATTTTTTACAAATTATCTATCATTAGAGATATTTTTAATCATATAAAACCCCATTCATCTTGGTAAAACTAAAAATATTTTGATTATATCCTTTAATATTTGGTTATCCCACTAACTATTAAACATGAAATATAATCTATTACCCACCCATCCAAATGTATGAAATATTGATGACACAAAAAAACAGTCTTACTAAAATAATTTATACATGAACATACTTATTCATTAAATTTTTATAATACCATAATCCCATCACATGCCAATAATTATAAAACCTTATAAATCAATATATCACACACATTTAATTTGTTTTAATTTAATCTCTCATTAAATACACCCATAATATTTTCATGAGTAAGCCATAAAAACTTAATTTATTTAAAAAATGTATTCCTATGCTAGAAATCATTAAAAATACCAACTCCCTAGAAAAATATAATCCCAATAACAATCCTATTTCAATTCTAAAAAAATGTAATAAATAATTATGAATTATAATATTTTTAATTCAATTGTAAATTAATTCCATTATTTGTTTGAGATATATTTTCAGTTTTTGAGCACCATTTTTATTAGAATCCCTAGTTTGAGAAAATTTTATTCAAGAAAAAAAACCTTTTTTATATAAACCAAAAATTATAAAAATTTAATATATTTCTCTCAGTAGTTAATAATAAATGAAGAATGAAAAAAATGTAAATTATTCCATTCATAAGTGATATTGGATCCACCTATATAGTCCGCGAGTTCCTAGAATTTATTGAATTCAAAATCAAAATATCATACAATGAGGATTTATCCTAAAATCCTAATAAAAAAATTAATTCCCTTTAACATGTGAAATAATAATAAATTACATGGCATCACTATCTGAAACACTAATAGAGATAAATAGGGAGATGAATGATATGTAGAAAATAGATATAATTCGAACCTAATATTTATTATCTACTAAAAAAAGAATGTCTTTGATCAGTTTAAATGGGTTTGGGTTACCAAAAAAAGTACTCTAAAAAAGCATGAAATCCTCTAACAGATTTTGTGGGGATGTACATGACACTTATAAAAGTTCTAGAAATAAATATATGATCCAGAAAAATTAATCCCAAATACATGGTCAATAATCACGGCCATTAAGATTGTGTTTGTGTCTTGTTCATCATCTCGGTTCATAAATTACTTAATTTAATCATCAATATATATAGACTTTATGACCATGAATGGGAACATTTTGAATTAATTACATTACTAACCCAAAATATTCATAATACTTGGACATTCTCAAAAACAATGTTAGACTTCATAAAAATTGGTAAAACATCTGTTAATATCCATATGGTATTAAATATCAAATAGTACTTACAGATGAAAAAATTAAAACATTCCAGATCCAATGCTGCTACAGAAATACTCAATTGAGATCAGTTAGCTATCTATTTTTAATAATAAAAAGTATTAATTTATGAAATGTTATTTAAAATTAATGATTACATATCATTTCAAAAACAAAATATAAAACTTGTAATCATAAAAACCCATAATATAATAATTATCCACACCATATTAATTTTCATCTCTAATACTTTATGTAGATCTCTTGTCAAAATATAATTCCATTTATTAATTTTGTATGACATTCTTCTCATTCCCAAGCCTCTTCTCAGATCATCTTACGCTACATTGAAAATTAAAGTAAAGGAATACACATTCCTTTGTGGATCTTATATTTATAATCCAAAACATTAATTAGTCTCCCAATATACAGAACAACATTTTAAATATCAATTATAAATTATATTCAATGATGATATGAGTTTAGTTAATACCATTTCAAAAATTAAAAATTGAAAATGTAATTAATTACATCATAATTTAATCTAATGTATAATTTACAATAACCTATTCAATTGTAATTATTGATCTCAATTATCACAACATAAAATTACAAAAGTATCCAAATAATCTCAAGTTATTAGAACCCAATATTTTTGACATGTTCAATAACATAAAATATTTTACATAAAATCTCAAGGGTTTCGTTATTGATCAATATAGGACATATATAATATTTGAGATTAAATAATGTGGTTTTATATATTTATAGTGTGTTCCTTCAATTCTTATAAAAACTTTGTTCCAAAAAATTCATATCAATCATTTTAGACTTTTATATTAGTGATCGACTTCAGCAACTATATAATGAAAAAATTGTTCCATACAACTCAATGAATGATAATTGTTATTTTACGTGAACATTTACTATGAAAGATAATCCACCAAATAGATTACGATAAAAAAATAAATTCTCTGAACTATTTTATAATGAAAGAATAATATTCTACACCTAAAAAATTGAGATATATCATTCCCTATTCTGTAAACATCAAAGGGTATCTGATGCCATGATGAATTTAAAATATACTGGATTAAATTATTACTCATATTGTTGAAATATTCCAAAAATTCATAATAGAACCCCACCAATACAATCCTCTATCAAATAAAATAAATATGGTGCCCACTATGACTAACCACTACCTGGTTGTCGACTCTATATATTGTGAATGTCACGTTATATTACAACTCTCACTAAGAAAAATCTATTCCCCCACCTACTAAAGAATCAAATACATTACATTTATGAAAATTCTATCCTTTTCCTTGTTTGTATCCTACACTACTATGTTAAAATCCACTAATGACACCTTCAACTAAAATAGATAACATGTTTCAATATAATCTTATGTTATTTCATTATTTCTCATCTTATATAACAATATTTTTTTATTGGTGAATATATTATTTAAAAATCAACGGTTTGATGGTATTTCCCACATTTATTATATCCATATAATATAACACCCCATGAATGTGTAACTTAACTTTTAATGATATTTGTATATTAATAATCACTCATAAAAATTAAAATTAGTTCACCGAATATAGTTTATAATTCTAAGACATACATAGTGTGGTTATTCTCATGTGGTCTTAACTATCTATAAAAGTATTTAATAACTGAATTTTCATATTAACACATATCTGAATACTAATCCCAATTCAAATCTACACAAATCATACCTGACTCATCATTCTGGGATAATAATAATTTTTTGAAGTCATAATACTATTTAACACTTCATATAAATTATAAATTATTTCCTTCCCCTAACTAAATGCATATTTTTTGTTAAAATTAATCAAAATAGAGGATTATATTGAATCTCCATAATAAATATATTAGAAGAACCATATAACCATATAAAAATAAAATTCTATAATACATTATTCTACATATAAGAATATAAATTTTCAATACAATTATTAGAATAAATAGATATCCTATTATATAATAATACATATGTAAGTAACACCATATAATGTATTTATTAATATTACTTCAAAAACATATCATAAAACATGTATTAATGAGAATTATCAAAAAAAATTCTTATATATTCTTCTAATATTCATTAAATTTGAAATAAAAGATAACTTCATCCGTAGATACCAAAAAAAATTAATCTATGTTACAATGTAGAAAACAATTAATAATAGTTAAAAATATTATAGGTTAATGAGTTACTCAATATGGAATAACCAAGATGTCATATTATATTTATCATCAATTGAAATATATTTTGTAATAACCTCATGTTTTTCACATAACTGATGCTAAGAAGATGAAATGTAAATAATGGAATACCAATGATCTCAATTTATCTAGTCATACTCTTCCATATTTTTGAGTGATGAATATTATATATTTATAGTTAGTCAGTTAATATTTTTATAGTTAATATATGACCCTAATCATCAGTAATAATTATTAGAAAAAAATCATCATATTCCTTCAGTAAATAATCAAACATATGAATAACTTCTGATCAAACTGATCATGTTTTACTATTACTTTTTTCAATGGTAGATCTATTTTTTTATAAAGAATATAAATAGGATTATTTTAGTGAACCAGACCAATATAAAATATAATATCTATCCTAAATGGTTAACAAAAAAATATAATCTGAAAAAAGTAGAGATTGATCAACTACTCAATGGAGTAAATGGGGATTCTTCTAATCAATATAGCCCACGTATAAGCATTTAAACTAAAAAGGAAATGGAACCAAATTTTTGTATTCATTCACAACCAAATTCATTGAATAAGAACCTCTCTATGAAAATGTTATAAAGTCCGATATTGTGCTATAATGAAAAAATATCACTTGTAATACTCAATTTGTGAATTAAATTGATTTAGTTGGTTAATCTGGAAAATAAAAATATTTTTTCATCTCAAGGGATACATAATTCTTTAAAATTTCCATTCTTATAATTATGGTTTAATAACATAGTTACTTGAATCAATGTATAGTTTTTCTACCACGAATATTATTATTTCATATATAATATTATATTTAATCCACATTCAATTTGAAATGGTCTACTAAGATTATGGGGATTAATATATTAAATTCAAATATATTTAATAGTATAGAATTTTTTCCTATGATATCATGTTGTAACATTACACTAATAAATAGACCTAAAATAGTTTAGCCTCCTCCAATTCATATTTATTAATAAAGAGTTTCCTTAGATCGTCATGGATCTGACATATACTCAATTTAATGATTTCACACTCTCCCTCATTTCTATGGAATAACATACCAAGGGTAATAACATAAAATATTAATCCTATAATGTCACGACCCGCCCTCGGGGTCCGTGCCGTGACTACCCCAAGCCCGCCTTCCATAGGCCAGGGGCTGGCGACTAGCACCAAGGCGTAAATCCCGGTAAAAAGGGAAGGCATTGCCTTTGAAAAGTAAACACACACCACAGAGTAAACAAGCGGAAAGTAAACACTAAGCAAGCAGAGAACAACAGAAAGTGCGGAAAAGTAAATGGGCCAGAATACAAACCCAAACTGAAAGTAAAGTACAACTCAAAAAGGGAAAAACAGCAACTGTAAAGTAAAGGCCGCTACTCCGAGCTGTCCACCGGAAATCCCACCTGAAGGGTGGGTACAGATAGCTCCTCTGCTCCACGGGTCCCGTCGTCCGCTCCGTGCATGTCCCGCCCAGTGGTCCACCTCCGGGTACCGTCCCGCTCTACAAGCCTCAGCTAAGGTCAACGTTGTCCGTCGTCTGCAACCAACACAACGTAGTGCGGGCGAAGCCCGTGCAGGGGTGAGTATAAGCTACTCAGTAGGGACCCCGAGACCCCTGAAGGTCTCTCAAAATCCACAAAGGATAAACCACGAAGCAAAGTACAATCACAAAGTAACAACCAACACTGCTTAGGTATATGCCCATACATATACCTAAGTCATCAATTCAAATACGCTCCAACCTCCGAGCCCAAGTATAACTCAGTCCACGCAGGAAAGTATACGTATTCCACAAAGGAAAGTAACAGGATTCAGCTCACACAGGTATACTTCTTCAAGGACGATAAAGATGATCACTGATCCATCTAAGTCGTCGGACCCACGAAGGATCGATAGGTAACTAACCCCCGCAGAAGACCCACACAGGATCGGGCTCACACAGAACCTGTAGGCGCTGGCTCACACAGAACCGCTGAGCGCAAGGACCCACACAGGATCGGGCTCACACAGAACCTGTAGCACTGATCCACGTAGGATCGCTGAGTGCTGTAGTCGTCGTCGTCGAATCCACACAGGATCTCTGTACTGTCGTCGTCAAATCCACACAGGATCTCTGTACTGTCGTCGTCAAATCCACACAGGATCTCTGTACTGTCGTCGTCGCAGTCACAGTAGCAGTCGTAGCAGTAGAACAGTCGCAGCCAGCACTAGGGTTCCCGCACACAGCAAGCTCGTACGGAGGGTCCGCTCCACGAGCCGAGAGGCTGATACATCAACTGTCACGAAGACCGAAGTTGATGTATCCAAAAGTTCCGTACCGACAAAAGGAACTCAACGCAACAGACGGCGCGTCGATCGGACGCCCGGTCTGAGAGTTATTGGCATTTTCGTCTCCGGGGCCCGGTTGGTTTTTAAGGCAAAACCAACCCGACCGTACTCCACCTGCGTCCAAACCTCGGGCGGAGTATGCCAAAAGATCCGTCTCACTAAGAGGAACATTACGCGACTGACGGCACGTCAATCGGACGTCCGTAGCTCAAGATATGAGTGTTTCCGCTCCGAAGGTCCGGTTGGTTTCGTGAACGAACCAACCCGGCCGAACTCAAAGTAACCCGAAACATTGAGTGCGATATACCGAAACGACCGTCTCGATCCAAGGATCGCGTTGCCGCAGACGGTTCGTCATTCGGAGGTCCGAGGCTCATGTTATGAGCCAAGAACCGAATCTGGTCCGAAACGGGGGGTCCGGGTCCGGGCCGACCCGGCCCGACCCCCCCCCCCCCCCTCTGGACGGCGCGGCGGCGGGCCGCGTGGCGGCGGCGGCGGCGGCGGGCCGCGCTGGCGGCGGGGTGCCGCGGCGCATGCGGGAGGCACGCGGGGCTAAGCCCCGCGTTTCTGTCAAAACGGCACGGCTTTAAGCCGTGCCCTGTAATATAAACGGCCCCCGCAGGTGGGGGCCGGCTGGACAAAAACCGGGGGGGCTTTGCCCCCCCTCCTTAAATGAACCGCCCCCCTCATTAAGAGGGGGGTCTTGATGGACCGGCCGGGGGTTTAATCCCCCGGTTTTTATGACATCCGGCCGGCCCGCTGGCCGGCCGATTTTTACCAACGGGACCGGAATTTCCGGTCCCGCCCTCGACTCCTGACGCCGGCGGCCCGGCCGCCGGTCTTTCCTTCCGCCGCGGCCCGGAACCGGCCGCGGTCTCCTCGTCTCACCGCGGCCCGGAACCGGCCGCGGTCTCCTCGTCTCACCGCGGCCCGGAACCGGCCGCGGTGTTCGTCGTCCGGCACGGTGCGACGGCACCGCACCCCTTTCGCCGTGCCATGAATCCTCCCAACGCGGCGCGACGGCGTCGCGTTCTTGAAGTCTCTCCTCGGCGAAGCGCGACGGTGTTGCAGAAAAATATATAAGCATGTTCATCCGCGTGGTGCGACGGCACCACGCCTCTTGCTTCCACCCGCATGAATAAAACGAGAACTAAGGAGGGGCGTTCGGCCGTGTTCATGCGGTCCGACCCCCCTCACGTTAAATAATAACATAACTAAAGAATACCCAAAAGCCTCACATTTAGTCATGCTAAAATCCTTGATTCAAGAATGGAATAAAAAAATAATCAATAAATAACATCCCCTACCTCTGGTTTCAAGAACGAAGATCGTCAACGACCCGCGGAAGACGCGTCGCGGTGGTCGGCGTCACGGAAGAAGGACGTCGATGTCGTGAAGCGAGGATTCGAAGTTCTTTGACGACGATTTCGTCGCGGGAAATCGTCGCGGAAGAGATGACGCGGAAGAAGACGTCGTCGGTGTCGCGGGTATGGCGTCGCGAAAGACGATTCCCGAGAACGTGGCGTTCTTCGTCGATGTTCGAAGGTTCTTCGCGTTCTTCGTCAAAGCTTGAAGAAGAAGAAGATGAAGGCTCCAAATTCTCTCAAGGTGGCTAGAGAATTCTAACCCAAATAAAATAAGCTAAGTCTTATTTTATTCACACAATTATCAATTTGAATTTCAAAGGTTTGAAATTCAAACAATTCAAACAATTCAACTCCATTAATTAACAAAGTTGTCATGTTATTAAAAGAGGAGTTTAAGGGGGAAGTTGAGAGGTTACTAAAAGATTTAGGGGTTCGTGTGGGCCCCACCACACTTAATCCTCCCAAGGGAGGTTAAGTGGGTGTGGGTCCCACTTCCAACCCCCTTAGGTAGGTTTTTTTTTTAATAAGTTTAAATAAAATTTGTTTTACACAATTTTATTTAACTTAACTGAAAAACCCCAAAACGTAACTTTCAACCCGCAACAAACGCACCTCCCGAAAAGGTCTCATTAAGCGAATATCGGCGCTGCGAGTTCATCGGTGCCCTCGGATTTCAATTCCGAGCACCGGATCAAAAGTTAGGAATTCCCGCTCGTTCGTTCACTGAACGTACCCGAGCCAAACTTCGGAAATTAATTCCGGGCACTCCGGGCCTCGGAATCAGGTGCCGTCTGAAACCGCGCTCTTGTAAAAATCCAAAGAAAATTAAGAAAAAATTTCCCTTGAATTTTACGGTCTTTACATTACTCCCACCTCAGGGCTTTACGTCCCCGTAAAGATACAACAAAAACTAGGGAAACAAATGAGGGTACTGAGCACGCATCTGAGCCTCCCGCTCCCATGTGCTCTCCTGGAGATTCCCGTGCTGCCATCTGATGCGCACAAGAGGAATCGATCGCCCACGTAGGACCCGCTCCTGTCGATCCTCTACCTCCACCGGGACCTCCGTAAAAGTCGCCCCATCGACAACGTCAAGCTCCCCATGGTCAATGATGTGCGTCGGGTCGTGCACGTATCTCCTCAGCTGGGATACGTGAAAGACGTCGTGCACCCGGTGCAACTGAGGTGGTAGAGCCAGGCGATAAGCCACCTCGCCAATCCTGCTGAGAATCTGAAAAGGTCCGACGAAGCGCGGAGATAACTTGCCGCCTCGGCCAAATCTCCGAATACCACGTCGAGGTGAGACCCGCAAGAAGACGTGGTCGCCATCCTCGAACTCTAGTGGTCTCCGCCTCCTGTCAGCATATGACTTCTGCCGGCTCTGAGCTGTCCTCATCCGCTCCTGGATGACCTGGACCTTCTCTGTCGTGGCCTGGACCATTTCCGGTCCCACTAGTGCTGACTCCCCAGGGTCTGTCCAGCACAAAGGAGATCTACATGGTCGGCCGTACAACGCCTCGTACGGTGCCATCCCGATGGTGGAGTGGTAGCTGTTGTTGTACGCGAATTCCACCAAAGGTAGGTGGTCTTCCCAGCTACGACCAAAGTCAAGGACACATGCACGGAGCATGTCCTCGAGAGTCTGAATGGTCCTCTCCGTCTGACCATCCGTCTGAGGGTGAAAAGCTGTGCTAAGACGTAGCTGCGTCCCGAACGCCTCCTGCAACCCCTTCCAAAGCCGGGAAGTAAAGCGGGCATCACGATCGGAAACGATAGATGATGGCACGCCGTGGAGCCGCACAATCTCCTGAACGTAGAGACGTCCCAAGCTCTCCACCGAGCCCTGCTCTCTGATGGGTAAGAAGTGTGCCGACTTGGTGAGTCGGTCAACAATCACCCAGATGGAGTCGTGACCTCTGGAAGTGCGTGGAAGTCCAGTCACGAAGTCCATAGATATGCCGTCCCACTTCCACTCCGGAACCTCCAAGGGATGTACCAAGCCTGCTGGTACCTGATGCTCTGCCTTCACCTGCTGACAGGTAAGGCATCGAGAAACGAACTCTGCTACAGCCTTCTTCATGCCCGGCCACCAATGCTGTCGTCTGAGGTCCTGGTACATCTTCGCCACTCCAGGATGTACCGCTAAAGGAGAAGTGTGAAACTCCCTCAGCACTTCCTCTCGCAAAGCTACTGGTACCATAGTACGTCCTCTGAAAAGGATGTCGTGCTCTGCTCCAAGGGAGAAACCATCAGGTGCCTGTCCCGAGGATATCTGTGCACGCTGTGTCTCACAGTCAGCGTCCCCGCGCTGTGCCTCCCTGACTTGCTGCAGTAGTGGAGAAGTGACTGTGAGAGACTGAAGAAAGGCTGCTCCATCTCTATCCACGAAGGATATCTGCAAAGAGGCTAGCTGCTCCGTCGCCTCCTCGAGTAGTTGAATGCCCGTCCTCCTGCTGAGGGAATCGGCTACTACGTTCCCTTTCCCAGGTGTATAGACTATCTCAAAGTCATAGTCCTGGAGGAACTCGAGCCATCGACGCTGTCTCAGGTTCAGATCCTTCTGCGAGAAGATATACCTGAGACTCTGATGATCGGAAAAGACTGTAAAGCGCTCGCCCATCAGATAATGTCGCCATGTCTTCAGAGCGAAGACCACTGCTGCTAACTCCAGGTCATGGGTAGCGTAGTTCTGCTCATGTGGCCTCAACTGTCGTGATCCATAGGCGATCACTGCCCGCTCCTGCATTAGAACACATCCGAGTCCGGTTCCTGATGCATCGCAGTAGACTACGTACCCTACTCCCTCCTCAGGCAACCTCAAGATAGGTGCGCTAGTCAATCTCTGTCTCAACTCCTGGAAGCTCTGCTGACAACTGTCTGACCACACGAAGGGTTTCCCCTTCTTCGTCAACGCTGTGAGTGATGCCGCAACTCTGGAGAAGTTCGGCACAAATCTCCGATAGTATCCAGCTAGTCCCAAGAAACTCCGAACCTCAGTCACGCTCCTGGGTGGCTCCCATGCTATCACAGCCTCAATCTTCGCGGGATCCACTGCAACTCCCGCCTCAGAGATAACGTGTCCCAAAAAGTGGACCTCACGTATCCAGAACTGGCACTTCGAGAGCTTACCATAAAGCTGGTGCTCTCGAAGTGTGTCAAGAACAACTCGCAAGTGATAGGCGTGCTCCTCCTCTGTCGTAGAGTAAATCAGAATGTCGTCGATGAAGACCACGACAAACCGATCGAGGTATGGCTGAAAGATCCTGTTCATGAGTGCCATGAACACTGCTGGAGCATTGGTTACACCGAAAGGCATAACCAAGAACTCATAGTGGCCATACCGACATCTGAAGGCCGTTTTCTGCACATCCTCGTCTCTGACTCTGAGCTGATGATAGCCTGACCTGAGGTCTATCTTCGAGAACCACCGTGCTCCCTTGAGCTGATCAAAGAGGTCATCAATCCTCGGTAGCGGATACTTGTTCCTTACTGTCACCTGGTTCAGGCGACGATAGTCAACACAAAGTCGCAAGCTCCCGTCCGCCTTCTTGGCGAACAATATCGGGGAAGCCCAGGGTGAAACACTGGGTCGGATGAATCCCTTGCCCTGCAAGTCCTCCAACTGTACCCGTAGCTCTCGAAGCTCGGCGGGGGCCATCCGATATGCTGGAGTGGATATCGGGACTGTCCCGGGGTACAAGTCAATATAAAAGTCTACCTCTCTGCGAGGAGGTAGCCCTGGAACATCGTCGGGAAAAACGTCCGCATACTGATCCACCACTGCAGGAAAACCAGGACTCCGCACGTCAACTGCTCCAAGGATAAGGCTAGCCAACTGATGAGTGATGGGCTGTCCTCTCCTCCGCGGAAGTCCATCCTGTGCTGCTAAGGCTCCCTTCTCGCCGGTGAAGGTGAACCTGCTCCCGTCGGTGCGTACACATCGCACCTTGTGCCTAAAACAGTCAATCTGTGCATGGACCGTAGACAGCCAATCCATGCCCAAGATGACGTCGTAAGGCCTCGACGCTGCTACAAGAAGATCCCAGCCGAAGCTCTCACCTCCTAGAGTAAGCTCACACTGCCGGCACCAGTGCGTAATCGTCGAGTCTGCTCCCGTAGGAGTCTCTAGCCGTAAGGATCGAGCCAACGGCTCTGTCGGAATCTCCGAGCTCCGAACAAGGGCAGCGGCTATGAAAGAGTGACTCGCTCCTGTGTCTATAAGAACTGCAGCAAGGGTGGAATAGACACAGATAGTACCTCGAATCATCTCGGGTGCGCCGTGGTCGTAGGCCTCTGCTGCCTGAAGCTGTGCCTGTCGCTGCCCGCCAGCTCCCTGTGGTCGGGGTGGACCTCCTGGTGGTGGTGGTGGTAGAGCCTCAAAGCGTCGGCCACCACCAGCTGCTCGTCCAGCTCCTCTGCCTCGTCCGCCTCCTCCCTGCGGACCGCCACGGTCGACCCTCTGCCTCTGCCTCGGTGGTCCATCAACTGACTGCTGCTCCTCGGCACGGCGGGTCGGGCAGTCGCGAGCCATGTGGCCCGGCCCGCCGCACGAGTAGCACTGCCTGCCTCTCGGAAGACTGGCTCCGCGCTGTGTGCCCCGCACTGCTGAGCCAGTGCCCTGAGATCGTCGGCCTGAAGGTCTGGTCTGTCTGGACCCCTGAGTCATCCGTCGACTGCCTGCTGCAGATGACTCTGCCACGTGCCGCCCTGCGGTGGGTCGCTGTGCTGGTGTAGACTCAGCAAGGAAGCTCTCGATAAGAAGTGCCCGCTCCAGTACTCCTGTCTGAGTCGGTATGCTGAGGGAGATCAGCGATGCCCTGATCTCGTGTCTCAAACCCTGCTCGAAGGTCCGGGCCCGGAAGAATGGATCCCGTACCATGTCGTTCGAGTAGCGCGAGAGATCGGTAAACCTCGCCGAGTACTGGGCGACCGTCATGCTGCCCTGCCGCAGCTGTAGAAGCTCCTGGATGCGCACCGCTCGAAGGGTGGCCGGGACGAACTCAGAGCGGAAGAGTCTCTCGAAGTCCATCCAGAGTAGAGATGCCTCATCGTGCACCTGGAGCATCAAGCTCCACCATCGTCCAGCTGCTGCGTGTAATAGGCTCGCAGCGAGGATCACCATGAGGTCTGCTGGTGTCCTCACTAGCCTAAACACTCGTACTACTGCCTCTAGCCAGTCCTCTGCTGCCTGGGGATCCGTCTCCCCGCGAAACCTGGGCGGTCGCTGGTGCTGAAACTCATGCAGTGCGCTGAGGCGACGTGCATCGTCAGCGGCTGCTGCTGGAAGCATCGGGGGCTCGGCGGGTAAAGCTACCGCCGGTGCCACTACTGGAAAAGGGCCCTGCACCGAGGCCTCGTCGCTCGGTGGGCTGTCGTCTCGCTCGACTCTCGGAACCCTAGCTGGCTGCCGTCGTGGGGCCATCCTGAAAAGGAGAACAAGAGCACCATAGTCAGAACAGTATACCTGGTGAGCTGAATTAAGTAATCACAAAGAAAACTTGAGACTTTCGTTAAGCAGATCAGTATACCCGGTGAGCTGACACAAGTAATCACAAAGAAAACTTTGAAACACACACGCAATCAATGTTTTCATGCATTAAGTCGGAAATCAGAAGTCATGGTCCTGGTGTACGGATACGTCGGCCGCCGCACCAACACTGGACTCCCTGGACTGATAACCACACTCAATACGCTAAACATTATTGCTTCACATAGAAAAGATCAGAGTTCGCGGTAGAACCGAACTCCTTTGATACCAATTTGTCACGACCCGCCCTCGGGGTCCGTGCCGTGACTACCCCAAGCCCGCCTTCCATAGGCCAGGGGCTGGCGACTAGCACCAAGGCGTAAATCCCGGTAAAAAGGGAAGGCATTGCCTTTGAAAAGTAAACACACACCACAGAGTAAACAAGCGGAAAGTAAACACTAAGCAAGCAGAGAACAACAGAAAGTGCGGAAAAGTAAATGGGCCAGAATACAAACCCAAACTGAAAGTAAAGTACAACTCAAAAAGGGAAAAACAGAAACTGTAAAGTAAAGGCCGCTACTCCGAGCTGTCCACCGGAAATCCCACCTGAAGGGTGGGTACAGATAGCTCCTCTGCTCCACGGGTCCCGTCGTCCGCTCCGTGCATGTCCCGCCCAGTGGTCCACCTCCGGGTACCGTCCCGCTCTACAAGCCTCAGCTAAGGTCAACGCTGTCCGTCGTCTGCAACCAACACAACGTAGTGCGGACGAAGCCCGTGCAGGGGTGAGTATAAGCTACTCAGTAGGGACCCCGAGACCCCTGAAGGTCTCTCAAAATCCACAAAGGATAAACCACGAAGCAAAGTACAATCACGAAGTAACAACCAACACTGCTTAGGTATATGCCCATACATATACCTAAGTCATCAATTCAAATACGCTCCAACCTCCGAGCCCAAGTATAACTCATTCCACGCAGGAAAGTATACGTATTCCACAAAGGAAAGTAACAGGATTCAGCTCACACAGGTATACTTCTTCAAGGACGATAAAGATGATCACTGATCCATCTAAGTCGTCGGACCCACGAAGGATCGATAGGTAACTAACCCCCGCAGAAGACCCACACAGGATCGGGCTCACACAGAACCTGTAGGCGCTGGCTCACACAGAACCGCTGAGCGCAAGGACCCACACAGGATCGGGCTCACACAGAACCTGTAGCACTGATCCACGTAGGATCGCTGAGTGCTGTAGTCGTCGTCGTCGAATCCACACAGGATCTCTGTACTGTCGTCGTCAAATCCACACAGGATCTCTGTACTGTCGTCGTCAAATCCACACAGGATCTCTGTACTGTCGTCGTCGCAGTCACAGTAGCAGTCGTAGCAGTAGAACAGTCGCAGCCAGCACTAGGGTTCCCGCACACAGCAAGCTCGTACGGAGGGTCCGCTCCACGAGCCGAGAGGCTGATACATCAACTGTCACGAAGACCGAAGTTGATGTATCCAAAAGTTCCGTACCGACAAAAGGAACTCAACGCAACAGACGGCGCGTCGATCGGACGCCCGGTCTGAGAGTTATTGGCATTTTCGTCTCCGGGGCCGGGTTGGTTTTTAAGGCAAAACCAACCCGACCGTACTCCACCTGCGTCCAAACCTCGGGCGGAGTATGCCAAAAGATCCGTCTCACTAAGAGGAACATTACGCGACTGACGGCACGTCAATCGGACGTCCGTAGCTCAAGATATGAGTGTTTCCGCTCCGAAGGTCCGGTTGGTTTCGTGAACGAACCAACCCGGCCGAACTCAAAGTAACCCGAAACATTGAGTGCGATATACCGAAACGACCGTCTAGATCCAAGGATCGCGTTGCCGCAGACGGTTCGTCATTCGGAGGTCCGAGGCTCAAGTTATGAGCCAAGAACCGAATCTGGTCCGAAACGGGGGGTCCGGGTCCGGGCCGACCCGGCCCGACCCCCCCCCCCCCTCTGGACGGCGGCGGCGGACGGCGGCGCGGCGGCGGCGCGGCGGCGGCGCGGCGGCGGGCCGCGTGGCGGCGGCGGCGGGCCGCGCTGGCGGCGGGGTGCCGCGGCGCAGGCGGGAGGCACGCGGGGCTAAGCCCCGCGTTTCTGTCAAAACGGCACGGCTTTAAGCCGTGCCTTGTAATATAAACGGCCCCCGCAGGTGGGGGCCGGCTGGACAAAAACCGGGGGGGCTTTGCCCCCCCTCCTTAAATGAACCGCCCCCCTCATTAAGAGGGGGGTCTTGATGGACCGGCCGGGGGTTTAATCCCCCGGTTTTTATGACATCCGGCCGGCCCGCTGGCCGGCCGGTTTTTACCAACGGGACCGGAATTTCCGGTCCCGCCCTCGACTCCCGAAGCCGGCGGCCCGGCCGCCGGTCTTTCCTTCCGCCGCGGCCCGGAACCGGCCGCGGTCTCCTCGTCTCACCGCGGCCCGGAACCGGCCGCGGTGTTCGTCGTCCGGCACGGTGCGACGGCACCGCACCCCTTTCGCCGTGCCATGAATCCTCCCAACGCGGCGCGACGGCGTCGCGTTCTTGAAGTCTCTCCTCGGCGAAGCGCGACGGTGTTGCGGAAAAATATATAAGCATGTTCATCCGCGTGGTGCGACGGCACCACGCCTCTTGCTTCCACCCGCATGAATAAAACGAGAACTAAGGAGGGGCGTTCGGCCGTGTTCATGCGGTCCGACCCCCCTCACGTTAAATAATAACATAACTAAAGAATACCCAAAAGCCTCACATTTAGTCATGCTAAAATCCTTGATTCAAGAATGGAATAAAAAAATAATCAATAAATAACATCCCCTACCTCTGGTTTCAAGAACGAAGATCGTCAACGACCCGCGGAAGACGCATCGCGGTGGTCGGCGTCACGGAAGAAGGACGTCGATGTCGTGAAGCGAGGATTCGAAGTTCTTTGACGACGATTTCGTCGCGGGAAATCGTCGCGGAAGAGATGACGCGGAAGAAGACGTCGTCGGTGTCGCGGGTATGGCGTCGCGAAAGACGATTCCCGAGAACGTGGCGTTCTTCGTCGATGTTCGAAGGTTCTTCGCGTTCTTCGTCAAAGCTTGAAGAAGAAGAAGATGAAGGCTCCAAATTCTCTCAAGGTGGCTAGAGAATTCTAACCCAAATAAAATAAGCTAAGTCTTATTTTATTCACACAATTATCAATTTGAATTTCAAAGGTTTGAAATTCAAACAATTCAAACAATTCAACTCCATTAATTAACAAAGTTGTCATGTTATTAAAAGAGGAGTTTAAGGGGGAAGTTGAGAGGTTACTAAAAGATTTAGGGGTTCGTGTGGGCCCCACCACACTTAATCCTCCCAAGGGAGGTTAAGTGGGTGTGGGTCCCACTTCCAACCCCCTTAGGTAGGTTTTTTTTTAATAAGTTTAAATAAAATTTGTTTTACACAATTTTATTTAACTTAACTGAAAAACCCCAAAACGTAACTTTCAACCCGCAACAAACGCAACTCCCGAAAAGGTCTCATTAAGCGAATATCGGCGCTGCGAGTTCATCGGTGCCCTCGGATTTCAATTCCGAGCACCGGATCAAAAGTTAGGAATTCCCGCTCGTTCGTTCACTGAACGTACCCGAGCCAAACTTCGGAAATTAATTCCGGGCACTCCGGGCCTCGGAATCAGGTGCCGTCTGAAACCGCGCTCTTGTAAAAATCCAAAGAAAATTAAGAAAAAATTTCCCTTGAATTTTACGGTCTTTACATATAAACATTATTTATCATTCCACTCTATATCATCTATGTTATCCTCTTATAATAATTAATCAAATATACCACCTTAGAAAAATGGAAAATGTTATTGGTGTATTAAAAAATTTCTTATTTTGTTTTTCTAATTTCTTAAAGTTGAATAAAATTAGTATTTTCCCCTCCAAAACCAGGGAAATATCCAAAACTAACATGCCATTATATTTCTTCCACATTATCTTATAATTACTAAATTAATTAATTCATATACCTAAATGATAAATAATATAACTCACCATCAGTATGATTTATATAACTTCTAGTACTAATGATTTCTTTCTAACGACATCAATATAAGTAGGTAGCATTAGAAGAATGTTTATAGACTGAATTTTAGATCATATTCCTATCCTAAATCATTATTCCATTCTACATTATTTTTTCCTAGTGTCAATCAAATTAAATTATTTGAATATAAAATTATGATGTATATTCGATAACAGATAGGATCCCTTTCTGAATATCTATATACAATTGATCTCTAAATAATTTGAAAATCCTATATGTATTAATAATAAATAATAACCTACAAAAATCCCATACAAATAAGATCATTATTATTCAATTCCACACCATCCAATTCAAAATAAAAGTTATCCCCACATGCAAATATGATACAAATTCAACTATTGAGGTGTTCATTGTTTATAAATAATATATGATATGATTCTACATTCCCAATAACTCCTATAACACACTATATTAGTATATAATCATGTTGATGTATGGTTATCATTGAAAATCATTGTGGCCTTATCCACTACTGTAACGACAAAAACATTTATTAATGTAATTTTTCTTAATATTATTAAATGTATTATTTTGAAAAATATTTATATAAAATATTCAATTCCTTGATTTTAGGTTTTCGGATATCAAAATACTATTATTAATTGATTCCATTTCTAATATAATCTTTGAATAGGGATCACAAGATCCGTATAATTATAGGACATAAAAAAATAAAATTTACTCAAACTAAGGAAGAAATGACCTCATCCAATAGACATACCACGTACAAAGCCCATTTGTCAGAACTCAGAAAAGAGGAGGCATTATTGGGATTTTCTCTTGACCAATCCCAAGCCAATATTCATCACATTATGCTTGAATAGACCCACATACATGAGTAGTGGATGTTGATAGAGATTAACACCCGAGCGATGTTATCTGAGCCACCCCAAATGTTTGTCACCATCACACACATTTCCCTTTACTAGTATGTTGGTGTTATAAGGTTTTATGTAACAATACCATAGCACTATGATTATGTTCCTCATTTTTTATATAATAAAGAATATACATTCACAATATTATTGTTGTTATGTTGTAAATTGTTTTTAAAGAACATATAGTATTTGTAGTTAATATTGAACTAAGGATTCTATTTTGATAAAATAATGGATACATATTGAATAAAATATTATTTGAATAAAATATTATAAAATTACTTTTTATTATGAATAAATGATATTATAATTTTTAGGAATACAATTGTTATATTTATTATGTTTTGAAAGCCGCATTTGTCAAAACCCATGATTTTTTTCTAAGTGTCAGTTTTTATTTTAAAAGAAAAAATTCACATGTATAGAAAATTAATTATATAAAATGAATAATTTTTTGTAATCAGGACATTGGAATTATCCAATGGTGCATTTTTCAGAATTTTTTGTGAGGGAGTTGAATTATTTTGGGTATAAATTAAATATCATTTAAATATATAATGTGTTTTATGACATCCAAATGACATAATAGTGATGTAATAAAATAAAATAAAAATTATAATTGGATAATATGTGGTTGTTCATTAAATTTATATGCTTTTAGTTCTATTTAATTTATTTTACAAAGCATTTATGG
Organism: Viscum album; assembly: GCA_963277665.1. Lineage (NCBI taxonomy): Eukaryota > Viridiplantae > Streptophyta > Magnoliopsida > Santalales > Viscaceae > Viscum > Viscum album. The sequence goes on along the minus strand of OY728130.1, from coordinate 1,899,728,977 downwards.
AACCTCCAAGGCTTATAAAACATTTTTTTAAATGACTTCCTTGAGAGTGTGAGTCCCCTCAGCATAAGAAAACATATTATTTAAAGAAGTTAGGAGATTGGAATTATATACTATTGTTTTCCACTCCACATTCTCAAAATCTATTTTCCAAATGCATGGGTTGGTTTGTGGTTTTTATTAGATTAATGTTTGTTGTACCAAACATAAATAATAATGAATTCCCCCTCATTTCTGATATAATCCCAACAAATATCACATTCACTCACCACACAAAGACTTTGGAGTTCGTAAAACAACATCACTTCTCTCTCTATAATCCTCACAAGGCTCCCTAATCTCCCAATAATCCCCTCTCAAGCCCCTCCCATGCCATTGGGATAACACTTCCATGTAAGGGATTCCTTTATTTCTCATTTTATCACATTTTCATAATATAGTTATGAAATTTTATATTCAATTATATTTTTTGTGGAATGATTTAAAGCCTCCTCCAATCATTACTAATTATGTTTGAAGGATGAGAGACCCCTTTTCACTTCCACAATTGCCTCCCATGTACACCTATTACAATACCAAAATTTTTTAAGGGATTTCAATCTCCATATTTACATTCAAGAAATTCTTTTGTATTAAAAATCTTAATTCCATTTCATATTTTGGGAAATTTATTTATTTCAAACCCATAATGGCAATTTTATGTAAATATTATAAGACAACAATTTCTCTCTCATCAACACTTTTTATGAATTCTGAAGTCTCATCGTTATGCGGCCAAAATTGCACCACGATTTTCCAAGCCAATGTTATTGTGTAGGGAATACCATTCCAATTTCTCTATCAAGGGTATTCATCTATTTGAAAATTTAATTAATGATTATAAAGATTATTTTATGTATTCCACATACCATAATCTAGAATAAATAATGATGAATGATTCAATGTTGTATAATCCATGTGGAACACTTATGCATGAAATGAAATGTTTATGAAGGGTGCACCCAGATAGCACTCCAATGCATTGGGTACAGTATTGTATAATGATATGTCAGGTGTAGTAGTTGTTTATTCATAATAATCCAAGTGTGACAAGGGTGTACTAATGCTTCATATGCAATGAGGGTGTACTCATTCTCCATTTTCAGTGGCCCTTGGCTAATGTTACTTCCATTTTATTTGTTGTGGCCACATTTCCATGTTAAGATGATTATATTATATCTTGCCTTTATGTTCATGTTTCTTTATGCCCATTGATATGCCTATTGCCTATTGTGTATTTTATTTTTAATTTTATTCCACTTTTACACCTTATTGTGCATTATAGCTCACCCCTTTCTTATGTATGTCATCTGGTTATCCCACTCACTACTATGTATGAGGGAATGTAGTGGTCTTGTAAAATATGTATTCAATAAGATGTTGTATTTGATATGTTATTTTGTTATGTAATGTTCTTATGCCCCAAAGAAATTATCCATCTCAATCTTTTATGTTCTATGAATTATATGTTTTATGAAATAATTCATGTAATGTGTCTCATAAAAATGATGGTTGTTATAGTTGGTAAGAGAGGATAGGTTTATTATTTTTGGGAATAGGATTAGAAAATCCTTGTGAAGCCTAAGAGTAAGAATAGGTATAATAAAAACATCACAAAATTTTTGTTAGTATTTATTATGTTATTTATTAATTAAAAGCATCCATGTCTGGATATGAACATGTAGAGACGGGTCTTGAACTATTGTACAATGGAATGAAAAATATATTCAAGGAGTTTTGGGCATGACCTCAGGTATCTTAGTAAACGACAATGGGCCATGCTGCACTCTTTGTTATTACACTCCCAAGGGATATGATTTCGTAAATTCATAAGCATTTATGATTAATTACTAAGAGAAATAAAACAAATCTCCTAGGAATATTTGTTATTTACTATATCATGGATAACATAGATTGAATCCAATAGATTCATAATTCACGAAAATAAAATCCATATATAAGTCATCTGTTTTATGTATTTGGATTTCCTATTATGGGTTTTATATTTATCTTACATATGTTTCTTTAGATGAATTAAATAATTAGATCCACTGTAACACAACAAGGTTTCATAGTACATTATCTCTAGCTTGAACCTCACATAACACTGAGTTTAAGAGCACGATAACTTACCAAACTACCCATTCAAAAGCAGTTATTAATATTAATAAGTGAATTTTGAATTTAATATATTCCATATAATTTTAACATCTATTTTATGTGTTTATTAGACATAATTTAAGAACTAATTCATTTTTTCAGATAAAGGATGTATTTTTCATAAAATAAAATTTTACTACTATTTAATGGAGAACCCTTATTAAATAAAATATTTAACACTTTTATATATTCAATTTGAAAAACTAAAGTTCTAATTTAGAATCAGGGCATAAAAAGTTAGTTTCGATAGATTTTGGGGATTTTCTGATAACATTAATATTTGGGTGAATAGTGAAAAATACTAAATTTTATTTGAAAACAACATTTTTAATCAAAATAATTTATGGTGTTCAATTATAAATTTTAATTGTTTGGAGGTATAATTTGATTATATTCTTACCATTTATTCCAATTTTTTTCATTGTAATTAATTTCACATTGAAATAATACAAAAACAAGTGCCAATCTTTTGATAGTTATTGTTTCTTAAAAACACGCTAGTTATTTTGACAAGGGGAATTAATTTAAAATTAATTAATGTAACATCTATTCATTGAATTTTGTAAAATAGACAAAATTATTGAATTCTGAATATCAAAAATAGCTTAAGCTTAATTTGTGTAATTTGTTTGAGAAACAACAATTTTTTATGAATAGTAAAACCACTTAGTAGTTGTTAAAAACCCGAATTTTTCATTTAAATAAAATATTACCACTTCTATGAACTAAATTTAGAAAATCTGACATACATGGTTGTTATTAGTAAGTAAAATGTTTCTCATTAAGATTAAAATAATGTTTGGTGAAAAGTAACTTTTGACTTTTATTTACTGTGGATAAAGTAAAATAGAGTAAGTCAAGGTAAATAGATTATTATAATAATACCATATTACCTTAACACATGTCCTATTTTTATTGAATGAGTCATGGCCGACCATGGGCATCCTTGGGTCGATTTTTTGACACCATGGAGCCACTTAAGTGTGATAATGACACTTTATTTTAATTAACATAGAGTAAAGAGAAAAATGACATTAACAAATATCGTTTAGTATATCAATTTTTACATGGGGTTATGTAAGAAATATTTTTGACTATAAATATTCATTGGAAAGATAATAAAGCTTCCTACATTATGGTATTTTTTCAAAAAAATTAGCCATAAAACAAATTAAATTATTTATGACACAATAATGATCAAGTATTTAGCTAATTAATAAATAATTTACATAAATAATATTATTAATATTAAAAAAATATCCAAAACCTGTACAAATATTATTGAATGATTTTATTTTGAACATGAGTCATCTTAGATTCTACTTTAATTAGTTTTGGAACTTTTGAAATAGATAATTTCTTTATTATAAAATAATATTTTCAAACTTTCCTAAAGAGCCCCTCCTCTCCCTTATAAAAGGACACCATTTCTAACCCACTACTCACACCTTTCATGCCCCTTGGCTCATCAAACCCCTACCCAGATAATCTCTTTAGATCCATCTATTTTACCTAGCATCCTTACCTTAGTTAGAAGTCATTTCGTGAAGTCATTTTGGTTCAAACCAAAGGGTGTTACCCAAATTTAAGGTAATGGTTTCTCATAACTTCATTTCTTTTATTTTAATTCTCCATACCCTAAAATATTTTTATTACATTCGTTTATTACAAAAACAGTATCATAAATATACTAAGATGTTTTTATGAGAAGGATTCTAACTATACTTACACACACAATGATATAATTGGTAAAGAACACACTGTTTCCGGGGATGGAAAACTACGCCTCATGAAACAATGATTGATCAATTATCACATACCACATCTCAAGGTGGCCATTATGATTGAAAATTATTTATATATTATAATTTTTATTTTTATTTTTTCTTTATAATTATGTATTTTCCAATTATATCATACCGTTATGGTTTCCATTATGGGTAAATGCGATAATTTTATTTGAGGAAGTGCGGACAACCACCCCCTCAAAGTGATATGAATCATTAATGCCTTATGTGGGATATAAAGGTTTTATTTAACATAATTATATATGATACTATACTGTAATTATAATATACTTATGTATAATTATGTTTTAATTCCCATAAAATACAAAATATAAATGGAAGTAGCGTTCATTCCTATGTACGCCTTACCGTTTCCATGAACGGTGCATTTCATTTCTTATCTCCAAATGTTATGTACTATAATAAATAAATTTTTATTGGATATATAATATATATGTGATATATAAGTCATGTATATCATTATTGATATAATATACTTTTTACCACATAGACAAATTGTAATTATAACAAGTTCATTATTGACTCAAGTTCTGATCATCAATAAAATATCAAAAAATGAAGTCAAATAATTAACAAATTGTTATAAGAAAGTAATAATTGATATAACAAGAATAATAATCTTGAAAAATTTTCTTAATCAAGTATAAATTTAATTATGTTTATTATTTAGGAAAAATAAGGAACATATAAGACAAGTCGGACATGAGGTAAGGGGTATCTTATCTCTCTTTTAATTCCATGAGATTTCCCTTATTCACCAGATATTTATTGCATGTGGTGTTTTTTGTACGAATCATTAGATATATATTATCATAATTATTTTTATATTAATTGTATTATGTAATTAATTTTATGTTTATTTACTTTTTTTCATACAAATCAGTAAGGGAATTGCTAATTTTGATTTCCACTCATTGGGTTTTACGCAAACTTTATTGATTATTTTACTCAATGATTATGTTTCACATCACTATTTATTTATTTATGTAGTAATTTAAACTCCCCATTATGCGGATATTCATTTTATACTCACAATTACTCAATTCATAAATTCTCAAGTCATTGATATGAACTTAATAAGACTAATCATAACGCAATTTTCATTCATTGAGTTAAACATCAAAGTCATGGTGTTGTTGTAACAACAATATGTGTGAATGTCCTATGATTTTTTTACACTGAATATCAAATCATATTTAGTGTACATATATTTCTCACACATAATTATTTCCATAATTTTTCTTTGACTTAAGGATAAAATATTTATAATGGATTTCATCTCAACTTACATTCCATTGAGATTTCTTTGTTGTTAGGTGCCAATTAATTTTTAGTTTGTGTATATATAGTAATTTGACATAATATATCATGAATCCCTTTATTCACATGGTTTAATAATGTTTTTATTACCTCAATTAGTTTTATTCAAGTGTATCTCATTTTATTAGGAACTCTAACTAAATTATCATTTTAATGGTTTTAATAATTTATTCTACTATATATTTCTCATTAAGGTCCATGTTTTAAAAATGGTTATAAGAATTAATTAATATGGAAATTAATATCTTAAAATTAAAATTCCTTTTAAAAGATTAAAACTTTTATGGAACACTTTTATTGAAAAAACTATTTTGAATAGCTTCTTGATAAATATCGATACATTAAAATGTTTTCAAGAAAAATGGGATATTTCTCTCAAATAGTTTTGATAATTATTTTCATCTACGTAAAAATCCTTTAATGTATTTTATTCTTGATTTAGGTTTATTTATTATAGTACAATCATCCATATTGTATTTAATGAGTGATGTTTGATAGTGGATGTGCCATTTTTATGTCATTCATGGTTTTGGGGTTAAAATATTGACATTTCATATGCTAGTTATAATACGAATGTTTATATTATGTTTCAACCATTCATATGAGTAATGTATTGGACTTAGTAAGTGATAGGTGGAGCCCACTATAATTCCTAGATGCATCGGTATATCTCATTAGACAAACTAGTGTCATGGCACAATGACTTGACAAAATCTTATTTTTATTATTGGCACAAGGGATTGAAAATGTGGTTATGAAATCATGAATTATGAATTCAATAATTATGAAATTGACCATTGATATTACATGTTATTATACGAATTGTAGAAAATCCATGTAAATAATTAAATGGCATTATTTTATTTATCATCGCCATCTTATGTTAGAGTTTAATTTTACAAGGCATGTGTTCAAGTCTTGTACATTTACATAAATGTCTATTTTTATTTATGATGGTTTTTTCTATATTGTTATTCATCCTGAGAATCAAAGATCTCCCCTTTCTTAGGTTTTATTTTTTCTTGGAAGCAAAAATGTATATTAAGAGTAACATACTATAATCGGATAAGATATATAAGAGTGCAAAAAGGAGACACAATGTTATTTTTTTATTTCATGATGTAATGTAAAACTTTTTTATGTATCTTGTACATCAAATTCTACTAAACTGATCGGTATTTGGGCACATTATTTCTTGTATTATGCCAATGTTTTATAATAATTCACCGATTCGTGATAACTGGGGTCAGGGATTTATAGTTTGTATCAGAGGAATTTTAGTACAATTATTGAAAGCTAGTTTTAGTTAATCTATTATTAGAGAACATTAATCTAAGATATACTATGAGGATTTGTATAGAATAACTTCCAATAATTTTGGTAATATAGAGATATTGTGTATTTTTCTAGAAATACATTCTTGTCTGGATACAAGAAGGTAGAGGTGGCTATGGCACAGATGTTCCTAAGAGTGAAAACTGTAACAATGAGTTTCGGGCTTGGCCCGAGGTATCCTGGTACACGACAATGGGCCTTGAGGCACTATTGGTTATGACACTCCAGGGGGATATGCTTAGGATAATTTAAATTTTATTTCCAATCCAATTTGAATGATTTTAATTTTTGATGGGAATATATTTTCATTGTTAATCAAAAGGTGTTCTAAATTAAAAATAAGGATTCATGATATTTTATAAATGATTTTATGACTGTTGTTACTCAAACAATGATTTATGGATTTAATCAATGGCTGGATTCCAAATAAGTCATTGTAACATTAATAATTATGCACAAGGTGGGAACGGTGGTGGATATGGTCAACAAAATGGAATTTTAATTGACGTAAAATATATCGTGTTCATGTTGAAATATTATACCAAAAATTTGACCAACAAAATATATATTAACCAACTCCCAGACTCAATAAAGATTGGGAAAAGTGATGACTGATTAGAGCTCCAATTGTGGAGACCGTATAGAAAAGAAGTTACAATTTCCATGATGGTATAAATGTGGAAGGAGACACCCAAAAATGTGTCTCAATGGAATAATGAAATTATTTATGTGTTAGATATGAGGACGTACAGTAAAGAAAAATCATGTAAAAATGAAGACTACTATGGTTGAATAAAAAAATGGTTCCAAGAATCCATTTACAGTCATTTTCCGTAAATTTAGGGGACCTGGTAATTACCCCAGTGAATACCATATTCAATAGGATATCCTCTAGTTCAGAGAATAAGCTATATGGAAACAAATGGTTAGTGAAATGATTAAAAGTATTAGTACTCTTTGAAGATGTGATTACTTTGGAAGAATATTATCTTGTATGTGTAACCCTGTAGTTTATCATTTGAAAATTATATTTGAGGATGGATTATATTTTCTCTTATGTATAGAGTTATAAATAACGATTTGGTTTTATATGATCCTTGAATTTCAGGAAATTTCATGTTAATAAATTTTGGGATGAAAATACGATTAATGATATAACATTTGTGGTAATATTATGTTATAGTTATTTTGAGGAATTTATCTCATTTAGTTAATTTAATAAAAAATAGTTTATGAAAAAGTACGACATGTAGACCGTGTGACACCACATCGTGTCAGAAAAATCTCTGGGAATTGAACCCACAACCAGACCGTGATTGGGATTTATCACCTACCACTGGACTACGTGAAGTCCCTGGTTAGTGTGACTAATTTTTTTATATTAAATTATTTTATTAAGTTTATTTGGTACATTATGTATTATCAAATGGATATCCTTAGTTTATGAAAATTATTTTGGGATTAGGTGATAAATGTTATTTTGGAAGATGTTCGCTCTGTTGAAAACACTATATACTTAAGGAAAATATAATTCTATGGGATTTCACTTGAGGAGTAATGGTGGATATTTTTCAATGTTTTTATTGTTGATTTATAGCAATTTGGGTAATTTATTGAAATGATTAACCTATAATAGTGAATATTTGATTAGGTTAGTTACTTTTAGGCATGTAAATTTAAGAGTAGTCAATGTTATTTAGAGTTACAATAAAACGTGGAAGACTACGCAATAAATTTCTCTTGAGTTTTTGGTTTCAATCATATTTATGATTATATTTATGTATTTGAAGGTCAATTATTCATTGAAGGGTATTTTTTGAACTTTGGTTATTGTTTCTTTAATTTTTAGAGATTAATATTAGTGTTTCTTTTTATATGGGATATCTATTTTTGTGGATCATATGATCATGTACTAACAATTTTGGTATTGATAAATGTTTACTGAAAAGAGAAATATATAGTTCATTTTTTGTGTATTATGTGATTCTCTATAAGTTTATTGTAGCACATCAGGTGTAACCAGGTCATCCTGAATACTAATCTTTTTGAGAAAAGATGAGATTGTGGTAGAAATTTATTAATGGTTGAAACTCTACTTGTAATGTAAGTATATCTCTTTATACTCTTATTCAATATTATAAATTAATTCATCAGCATTATGTAATCAAACATAAAACAAAAATGTGGTTTGTTTACTTTTGCTACTAGGTAATCAAAGTCTTTTCAACCCATCACTTTTTTATGGCTTTCAGATCATTTACTTTCTTCTAATAACATTCTAGATCACTCTCCGTCAGAATGTGATGATTATTTTTCTCTTCCATATCCATGTTATCCTACATAGAACCCTAGTATTTGTTATTTCCAGTAAATTTCATACTTTCCTTTATTTATTTTAAATAAAAGCCTCATTAATCCTTTTTCGATGTGGGATTTCAACTATGATATTTTGAAAATTGAAAACCCAAATTTTCAATTCCAATCATAATTTTTTAGGATGCAATTAATTGAATGAGGGAAGAATGTAACTCCCCAATGTTTCATAGTACATTATCTCTAACTTGTACCTCACATAACACCATGTTTGAGCGCACGATGACTTACCAAACTAGCCATTCAAAAGTTGTTATGAATAGTATAAACTAAATTTTGAATTTTACATATTTCATATAATTTTAACATCCATATTATGTGTTTCTTAGAAATAATATAAATACAAATTCATTTTTTCTGATAAAAGAAGTGTTTTTAAAAAAAATCACTTTTACTTCCTTTTAATGGATATCCCTTTTTAAAACCAATATTTGACACTTTTATATATTCAATTTTACTAAATAAAATTCTTATTTAGAATAGGGTCCTAAAAATTTAGTTTCTATAAATTTTTGGTGTTTTCTGATAACATTCTTATTTGTGTGAATAGTGAAAAATACAAAAATTTATTTGAAAACAATTTTTTTAATCACATTATTTTATAGTGTTCAATTAATCATTTTAATGGTTTGGAATTATAATTATATTACATATTTACCATTTAATCCAATTTTGGTCATTGAATTAATTTCACTATGAAATTATACATAAACAAGTGTCAATCTTTTGATAGTTATTGTTTCTTCAAAACACGGTATTTTTTTGACAACAGGAATTAAATTTAAATTAATTATTCAATGTTATATTTTTTGAATATGTTAAATATACATCTTTTTTTATTTCAGTATATCAAAAATATATTAGGATTTTTTTGTGGGAAAACTACAATTCTTGATGTATAGTAAAAGCACATAGTGGTAGTTAAAAATTTGACTTTTTCATTTTAATAAAATTTTATTATTTATGTGAATTGAATTTAAAAAACCATAAATACATGTTTTTTATTAGTATGTAAAATTTTTTTAACAAGATAAAAAAATTTTTGGTGAAAAGTAATTTTTTACTTTTATTTACAGTAGTTAAAGGTAATTAATGTAATTCAAGGTAAAACATATATTATAATAATTCCAAATTAAAAAAACACTTGTCGTAACCTTATTATATGAGTCATGGAAGACTATTGGAATCCTAGAGTCGATTTTGGAACCTCGTGGAGCCACATAAGAGTGATAATGACACTTATTTTAATTAACATAATGTAAAGAAAAAATATGATTAACAAATATCTTTTATTATAACAATTTTTACATGAGGTTGTATAAGTCTTCTTTTTGCCTATAAATATTAATTGTAAATATAAAAATATTTCCTAAATTATGGTATTTTTAATTATAATTTATAGACATCAAAAAAATTCATTTTTTTATGACACAATGATGTTGTAGTATTCACCACATTAATAAATTATTTAAATAAATATGATTATTAATATAAAAACAATATAATAATCCTGACCAATTTTTATTGGATGATTTTATTTAGTACATAAGTCCTCATATATTTATATTTAATTAATTTTAAAATTTTTTAATCATAAGAAAAGTTTACAATAAAACTACATTTTCAAACATTCCTAAAGAACACCTTATCTCCCTTATAAAAGGACACAACTGATAATTGATTCCTCACCCCTCAGGCCCCGTGGCTCATCCATCCCCTACCCCAATGACCTCTCCAGATCCATATTTTTGACCTATAATTCTTACCTTATATAGAAGTCACTTCATGAAGTCCTTGTGGTTCACACCAATGGGATTTACCCAAATTAAAGTTAATAGTTTCTCTTATCTTATTTTCTTTTATTTTACATCTCCAACACCGAAACTCTTTTAATTACTTACTTTTATAACAAAAAAAGTATCCTCAATATACTAGTATGTTGTTATTAATATTATTCTATCTACACTCACACACACCTCTATCTAATGAGTAAAGAACATGTTGTTTATGTGGATGGAAAACTAACGCCTCACGAAATGACAATTGTTCAATTATATCCTACCGCCTATCATGGTTGAAATTAATATGGAACTAAATTTATATATGATATATATTGTGTTTATTTTTTCTTTATTCTTCTGTATTTTCCATTTTTATAATACCTTTATGGTTTCCATTATGGGTAAACGTGATAATTTCATTTGAGGAAGTGATGACTACCTCCCCCTCAAAAAGTGATATGACTTGTTAATGACTTATGTGGGGCATATAAAGGATAGAGTTAATTATATTATATATTATATTATACTGTAATTATAATATATATATATATAATTATTTTTTATTTCCCATAAAATACAAAATTGAAATGAAAGTAGTGTTCATGTGAACGTATGACTTACCATCTCCATGAACGATGCATTTCATTTCTTATCTCCAAATGTTATGTACTGTTATAAATAAATAAATATATTGGATATATAATATATATATATGATATCTAAATCATTTATATCATTCCGGAGATAATGGACATTTGACTACATGGACATATTGTAATTATAACAAGTTTATTTTTTACTCAAGTTCCAAACATCGATAAAATATCCAATATGAACTCAACTAATTAAATAATTGTTACAGAAATGTAATAACTGATATAAAAGGAATAATAAACTTGAAAAATTTCTTAATAAAGTTGAAATTAATATAATTATATTATTCAGGAAGAACAAGGAACATACAAGACAAGTCGGAATTGTGATAAGTGGTTTCTTATCTCACTTTTAATTACATGATATTTCCATAGTTCGCCACTAATTTATTGCACGTGGTTTATTGTGTAATTTAATTTCATATATATTATCATGATTATTTTTATATTTATGGTATTATATAATTAATTTGGTTGTTATTAACTTTTGGTCATATGACTCCACTGATTACCACATTATTTTCATCTCACTTATTATTTTCATTGACATTCATGCAATATTGCCACTATATACTTTTGTGTGGTGTATGTACATGCCATGATTTTATTCCGTATATAATATAAAATAATTTATGGGTACTTACATATTCTTTGTATGATCCTTCATTCATGTGATGTATGTTTCGTAAGTTACCAAATCGGTATAGTAATTTCAAATTTCGATTTCCACACTTTGGGTTTTACACAAACTTCATTAATTATTTTACTCCATGATTTTGTGTGAAATCACTATTTATTTATTTATGTTTTAATTTCCTCTCCACTTTGTTTCAATATTATTTTTATAAAAATAATCAATCCATTGATAAATTGTCAAGTCATCGATATGAACTTCGTTAGAGTAATCTTAACTCTATTTTCATTCATTGAGTTAAACATCAAATTCATTGGTGTTATTGCTACAAGAATATGTGTGAATGTCCTCTGATTTTATTGCACTAAATATCTAATAAAATTTAGTGTATTTATATTTTTCACACGTAATTATGTCATTTATTTATCATTAACCTAAGGATACGGTCTTTATAAGGTGTTTCATCTCAACTTATATTCCATTAAGTCTTCGTAGTTGTTATGTGCCAATTAATATTTATATTGTGTATATACTGTAATTTGACATAATATATCATGAATCTCATTATTATCATTATATTGTTATGTTTTTATTACCTCAATTATTTGTATTCAAGTGCCTCTCATTTGGTTAGGTACTCTATCTAAAATATCAATTTAAATGTTTTAAAAATTTATTCTTCTAAATCAATCTCATTAATTTCCAAGATAAAAAATTTCTTTTACGTATTTATTTCTATGGAAATTAATGTTTTAAAATTAAAATTCCTTTTAAATGATTCAAATTTTTTTAGGAATATTTGATACAAAAATATATTTTAAAGTGCTTCTTGATAAATATTGATGCTTTTAAATGTTTTCAAGAAAAAGTGGATATTTATCTCAAATAGTTTTGATGATTAATTTCATCTATGTCAATATTCATCAGTGTATTTTATTCTTGATTGAGTTCTATTTATTATAATATATTCATCCATATTTTATTTAGTGAGTTATGTTTTACTTTGGATGTTCTATTTTTATACCATTCATGTTTTGTGGTTAAAATATTGACATTTCTTATGCTATTTTTAATATGAATGTTTAGATAATGATTCACCATTTCATATGAGGAATGCATTGGACTTAGTAAGTAACGGGTGGAGCCTGCTATAGCTCCTCGATGCATCGGTAGGTATCACGAGACAAACTATTGTGTTGGCACAAGGCCTTGAAAAAATATTATTTGGAGTCTTGGTACAAGGCCTTGACTATGTGGTTGTGAAGTCTTGCATTTTGCTTTCTATCAATATGAAATTCTCTATTGGTATTACATGTGATTATTCGACTATTAGAATATCGATGTGAATAAGTAAATAGAATTATTTTATTTAACTTTTCCACATTATGTTGAGGTTTAAGTTTAAAAGTTATTTGTTCTAGTCTTATACATTGCCTTAAATGTTCAATATTCTTTATTATAGTTTCTGCCAAATTGTTATCCTTACTGAGCATCTGATCTCACCCCATTCTTATGTTTTATTTTTTCCAGGATGCAAAGAAGAACATTACAATTAACTTTCCGGAATATGCTATGGGATATAAGAGTGTTAAATTATGACACAATGTTGTTTTTTTATTTCATGATGTAATGTAAAACTAATGTATGTATATAGTGCATCCAAGGCTACTAAACTAATCGGTCTTTATGGACATGATTCCTTGTATCAAGAAAATTTTTTGTAATAATGCTCTGATTCTGGGTGATTGGGGTAGGGGTGTTATAACCAAAATCAAAACGTGAAATTTAGGGTTATCAGGCATAGTTCTACACATTCTTTTATATCCCTAAAGTGTAGTAGAACAATACCAACACCACCAAAAATTATGGAAGTAAAGATGTTTTGGAGTACATAAAATGGGGAAATCATTGAATCCCATGAATATAACTCCCCCGACCATAATTATTGGATTGATCTTCATGGAAAACCTCATAATACTCTCTCTTGTGGAATTTGATGCAATTATCAGCATGGATTGGTATTCTTTATATAGATAAAATATAAATTGTCGTGAGAGGGAAATTTCAATTCACATGGAGAATCGAACCATGATTCTATACAATTTAAAAAAGGAAGATGAATATTCTTTACCACCATCATCACATGTGTGAATATTACATCTCTTTGAGAACATGTATCTAGCTCTTATTGTTGAGTCTATGGAGGAAACCATCCTTGAAGACATGCCTATTGTGAAGGATTTCACTGAAATTTTTCCCGTTGAATTTCCCAGTCTTCCACTAATAAGAGATGTTGAATTAAAATTTGAAATTATACATGGGATATTTCCAATATCCAAGACTCCATATAGAATTTTTGTTGTGGACCTTGGGGAGATAATGAAACAAATATAATAGAATCTAGATAAAAGGACTATATTCCAAATTACATCACCATGGGGTGAAGCAGTCATCATCATCAACAAGAAGGATGGGTCAATGTGCCTTTTCATCGATTATTTTGAGCTCACAAAATCATGATATGGAAAATGTATCATCTGTCCTGAATTGATGACTTTTTCGATCAACTACGCGGAGAACAATACTTTTCCGAGGTGGATTTGCAATTGGGATATTAACAATTAAGGGTGAAAAAGGAGTATATCACTCAGACTTATTTTCGTACAATGTACGGGCACTATAACTTCATAGTAATGCATTTCAGACTCACTAATGCTATATAATTCTTCATGGAATTGATGAAACGATTCTTTAGTGATTACCTCGACAAATTTGTGGTAGTAATTATATATGATATTCTAATATACTCTAAACTGTGGAGGGTCATGAATAAAATATAAGAACTATACTAATGACTTTGAAGAAGGAGAAGATCTATGAAAAGTACAACCACTGTGAGTTCTAGTAGAAGGAGGTCACATTATTGGGTCATATAATCACAAAAAATAAGGTATAAGTGGATCACTCCATGACAACTGCAGTTGAGGGATGGAAGAGGCCATCATCAGTAACAGATATTCATAGCTTCTTGGGGTTACCTAGATATTATAGCTTATTTTTGAGAAATTTATCAAGATCATCCAGCCCACATTCCAAGAAACCTTAGAAGGGAGTAAGGTTTTCATTGATTGACGAATACACAGAGGGCTTCAAGGAGTTAAAATAGAGGCTTATCACTGCACCCATTCTCACTTTACCAACAAGTGGATAATTTTTTGTGTTATTTAGTGATGATAAAAAGAAGGGCATGGTTGTGTGTTGATGCAGAATGATAAATTGTTATCCTACACCTCAAGGAAGCTAAATTTTTTTGAGTTAAACTATCCGAAATATGATCTAGAGTAGGAAACAGAGATCATTGTATTGAAAATCAAGTGGCATTATCTCTATGCGGAGAAGTGTGATATACATACAATTCACAAGAGGCGAAAATATATATTCACAAAAAAAGATTTTAATATGTTCTAACGATGTTGGATAGAACTCATCAAGGACTATGACTACATAATCACCTACCATCACGGTCAAGAAAACAATGTGGCAGATTCCCTATATAGAAACGATCCTACATCTTTATCAATGATGAGAATTTAAAATGATCCAATATTCATTGATTTTTAGAAGTTGGGCATGGGAATAATTAAAGGAGGAACATCATAAATCCTTAATCAAATGATTTCTCAACCGTCCCTCATGGAAAAATTAATTGGTGCACAAAGAAAGGATGTGGAAATTATGAAAAGGGAGGAAGCTATCTGAAATTGGAAATTCTCAGAGTTTTTGGATGACAGGAATGGAATTTCTATAATTGGGACAGGATTTCATGTACCATCTGCTCCAGAGATAAAGAATGAGCCTCTGAATGATGTTCATAGCTCAACCTCCTCTATTCACCTATGCAAGAAAAAAATGTATTGAGATCTCCATGAAACATTCAGTGGGACAATATAAAAAGGGAGATTTCTGAATATATTTCAATGTTCCGGGTATGTCAGGCAGTAAAGTATGAGTAGAAAAATTCTAAGGGGATGATGACACAACTTCCCATACAACATGAAAATGGTACTACATTACCATGGACTTTTTCACTGGACATCCAATGAAATCTTTTGGAAACAATGATAAATGATCCATTGTTGATAATCATACGAAAACAATTCACTTTATTGTGATTGGAGAGAACTTCTCATTGGGTCAACTTACACAGATTTTTGTCAAAGAAGTTGGAAGGCTTCACAGAGTAACAAAATCCATTGAATCCTATTGTAATCCTAGATTCACCTCAATGTTCATGAATATTATCAAACATGCTCTATGAACTGAACTAAACATCATAACGGTCTATCACCCACAATCTGATGGCCAGTCCAAGAAAACATTTCAAACTCTAAAATATATGGTATGATCATGTTATATAGACATCTAAGGTTGATGATACCAACATCTTCCACTGTTTGAATTCAATAACAATAATACTTTCCACATGAGAATCCAAATGGAACCATATGAATTACTTTATGGGAAAAGGCACAGAACACTAGCGTGTTGGGATAAATTCAGTGAGCATAAGCTGCTAAGACATTCAATGGTCAAAGATATGGTAGAGAAGGTGAAAACCATTCAGCATCATATCAAGGAAACCCAAAGTCGACAGAAGAGTTATTTAGATAACTTTTGAATAGACCTTAAGATCAAAGTTGGATAGATAGTATTTCTATGCATATCTCTGTGGAAGAAGGTCATGAGGTTTGTAAAGAAAAGGAATTTATGTCTTAGGTACATCAGCCCCTTTGATATTATTGATCATGTCGGGTTTGTGCCCAATAGACTAGAACTTCCACCTACCATCACTAATGTAAATGAGGTCTTTATGTATCCCTCTTGGAAATTACAAACTAGACTGATCACATGTACTAAATCCATAGGTGGTACCATTGGAGAATGACCACTCCTATGAAGAAAATCCATTTTAAGATCATATATCTTAGAGAAAAAATTCTATGAAATATGTAATACCCCATATCATGGTGTAGCGGGAAAACCTAATGTTTAAAGAAGAGACTTGGGAATTAGAGTAAGTGATGAAGCTGAGTTACCCACATCTAGTTTAGTTTTGGAAAAGTAAATTTCGGGGGTGAAATTTAATAAGGGGGAGATTCTAATGACCTAAAAATTTATTAATGAAAATTCCTCTTGATCTAATTAAATGTCGTATTATGAAATATGGTTAGATAAAATATACAATTTCTTGGTTTTAGGATATTGTATTTCAAAATACCATAATATATTTTTACAATTTCAAATATATTCATTGAACAGTGATCATATGATTAGTCAAAATATAGGGCATTAAAAATCCAAATTACTCATGCAATGGAAATGAAGGCCTCATCTAATAGACTTTCCTCATACAGGAACCATTTTTCATAAATCAAAATGGAGGTGGAGTCATTGGGCTTCGCTCAGGACCAATCCCAAGCCGACCTTTAATGGGTTATGCTCAAATGGAACTTCTTATAGGAAAAGTAAAATTTGATAGATATTACAACCCGATCGATGTTATCCATGCCACCCCAAGAGTATATCACCATCGTGCACCATACCCTTTATTCATATGCAGGTTTTATAAGGGGTATTATAAAAAGTTATAGGAACAATGAATATGTGCATAATTTTTTTATATAATAAATAATATACATTCATTTTATTATTTTGGTACGTTGTATATAGTTTTCAAAGCACAAATTATAGTTTTAGTTATTATTCAACTAAGGAATATATTTTGAAAAATTAATGGATTTTCTCAATTGAATAATATTGTAATATAATATAATTAAATTATTATTTATTAAGTATAAGTGATCGTATTGTTTTTTGGAAAAAATTTTAATATCTATTAATTATTGAAAGCTGTTTTTGTCAAAACCCATGAAATTTAAATAAAAATATATTTTTATTTAAAAAGTATAAATTCAAATATTTATAAAATTATTCAGATAAAATCGATATTATTTTTGGAATCACGATGTCGAAATTATCAAATGGTTAATATTTCATTATTCTCTGATACAGATGAAAATTTTGGGTAAAAATTAAATACCGTTTAAATATATAATGTGTTTTATGACATCATAATGACCCAATAGTGATGTAATAATATAATATAAACATTATGTTTTGAAAATATGTGTTTTACCATTAAAATAAAGTAATTTTAGTTTTGTGTGATTTATTGTACAAATATTTAGTGGACCCTCTATGCCTTATAAAACATTTTATCTTTTTAAATTAATTTCCTTGAGAGTGCGACTCATCTCCACATAAGAAAATCTATTATATTACGAAGTTAGGACATTGGATTTATATAATATTGTTTTCCACTACCCTTTGGAGAAAAACCATGGGAAACAAATGTATTGTTTTTTTGTTTTGATTAGATTAATGTGTTGTTTCCCAAACCAAAATAATAAAGAATTCACCCTCTATTCCTAAATATACTCACCCAAGCTCCCACTTCCTCTTCACTAAAATCCTTTTTAGTTTGTCAAAAATCATCCCTAGTATCTCTGCAATCCTCCTAAGGTTCCCAAATCTCCAAAGAATCCTTTTTGAAACCCCAACCATGCCTTTGGTTTCACACATCCTTGTAAGGTATTCATTCCATTCTAATTTTATCCCAATTTCTTAATATAGTTATGCAATTTTATTTTCAATTATAAATGTTGGGGTATGATTTTGAACCTCCCCCATACTGCTCGATTTAGGTTTTAATAATGAGATACCCCTTTTCTTTCCCATTTATACCTCCCTTGTACACCAGTTACCATGCCAAAATTCCTTAAGGGATTTCTCTCTCTTGATTTAAATTAAGGCAATTATTTTGTATTACATATCTAAATTCAATTGCATATGTTGGGAAAATTATTTATATGAATATATTACTTTCCATTTAATTTAGATATGTTGAGGAACCCCATTATCTCTTATAACCTATTTTTATGAATTCTTATGTCTCGTTGTTACGCTATTGAAATTGCACCACGATTTTGCAAGCCAATGTCATTGTGTAGTGAATACCATACCCGATTCTCTATCCAGGATATTCACCTTTATGCACATTTAATTACTTATTATAATGATTCATGTATGTATTCTATATCACTATATCGTGGAATAAATGATTATGAATGATTCAATTTCATATGATCCATATGTCACACTTATGAAAGAAATGGAATGTTTTTAAAGGGTGCGCCTTAATAACGCTTCAATGCATTAGGTAATGTATAGTATCATGATATATCTTGTGAAATGGGAATTTAATCATTATAATTTATTTGAAATGTGGGTTTACTCGTGCTTCATGTGAAATGAGGATTTACTCATGCTCCAAGTGCAATGATCCTTGGCTCATGCTAATTCCATGTTATGTGTTGTCGCCCCATTTCAATGCTAAGATAATAATTCTATATCATGCCTTTATTTTCATGTTCTTTTATGCTCAATTGATATAACTATTACCTATCATGTATTGTATTATTCTTGAAATTCCTTTTTTACTCCCTTACTCGGCTTTATAGCTCACCCCATTCTTATGTATGTCCTCAGGTTATCCCATGCAATGCTAAGTACGGGGAATGTAGTGGTCATGTAATGTAATTTTACAATAATATGTTGTTTTTTGTGTTTTAAGTTGTTATGTAATGTCCCTAATCCCAAAATTCACTAAGCATATTGATCATATATGATTTATCAAGTGAGATTTGTATGTAATAATACATTTTAAGTATGTTATAAAAATATTGGTTGTTATAACTACCCTCATCCAAACCTAGTCACTAACCCTACTCATCTTCTACAGATTCAATTCAATTATACCCACCACTGAGGGTTAGTGGGAGCATACTATAACACTCATTTTTCAAATATACGGTAATATTTTACAATATTATTGGATTTATATTATATAACATATAATAAATATTATTAAAAGAAATAATATATGAAATGTTTCTCATAAAAATAATTATTTTGAATACTAGCTCTGTGGAGTATCTTTTCCATGGATAATATAATTTCAATATAATAAATCACAACAAATCAATAAAATATTATAAATATTTTTATTTAAAAAATCATGTAATCAAAATGAAAATAATAAACCACTGAGTTATTAGAAGTGAATTTCATATAAAAACCCCTTCTAAAAAATCATATCATGTGTTATAGGTCATTCAAAACAAAATATGATCCTTAAAGTATATTTTTTCACCTTTGTGGATTTATATAAAAAATAATCATATAATCCAATAACAAAGAATAAATATTTCTAATATTCTATGTAACTCATTGTTCACAATATGAATGATATATATGATTTTTTATGTGTATTTTATATGTATAGAACATATGATTCGCCATTAATTATATAAGTTCCATAATTAGACTAAAAACATGAATTGATAATATTTTGAAAAATTTTAATATTGGATCCAAAATCATGTGACTCTAGCCAAGATACCAAATATCCTTATGATTTCCCCCCAGATCTCAAAATTCATTCGGCTTGTAATATTTATAAAACATGATGTATAATTTCACCTTCTGTATAAAACTATTAAAAATAAATTCTCAGGTAAAATTTCATTTATTGATGAAAAACATAAATAATATTGGTCTTCATTATTTACAATATCTAAAAAATGAATATGTTGATTAACAAAAGGTGAAGCTTGTAACTACTACAAATAAAATTATCAAATAATAACATCTTAACTACATTGTAATATCTCTAACGAATAACTACAACTTCCCATTAATGATGAATAGAGTTGGAGAAAATGGATGTGGATAAGTCATGGGGATTAATGAGATAGAAAATAGTGGATATTTATTATTTAAAATTTATTATGAAGATAAAATATAAATAAATATAAAATTCAGGAATAAAAAGGTTAATTTTCTTCAAATGTAAATTTAATATGATTTATGGAGTCTACAAATTTGGAAAATGAAGTTCATTTATAAGTAAAATATATCTTTGTGAAAAGATTTATAATTTTTAAATGATTTATTTTTGGACATTCAAGATGATAGACTGATAAATTAAATCAATGGAATTAAAATATCTTTTTCTAATAAATTTTTGTCATAATTATTCAAATAGGAATGTGTTTCCAGAAATAATAGGGAGAGTATCTAGACTGTGATTATGGTTTCCACACCATAAGTCAAATTGATTATAAAAAACATTTCATAACATGTTATGTGGAATTAGGATGTTCTTTGTCATGATGTGAATGTCACACACTACTGAGTGAGCACTAGATTACCATATGAAATCATCATTTCACCTTTTTCTGTCATGGAGAGTTAGTGAACCAATGAGATGTTATTTTTTTTTATTTTTTAACCCAATTTTTTTTTATGCATTTGGAATTGATATTTTCTCAAATATATTTTTCACAAAAAATTATTTATTCAATATCTTGTGTTATATATTACAATGAGTATTTTTGAACTATCATATTCAATTAATATCATTATTTAATTATTATTATTATAATATAATCTTCAATCGCAAATGTATAAATAAGAATAATAATATTTTAAAACTTAATTTTAATCATCCTATATGAATGAAATATATCTATAAATATGTATTCAATTATTTAATAGTCATTAAATACTCTAAAGATTTATTTATTCTCAAAATTTTATTTTTATTTCCTTTACTGAATAAATAATAATATTTTTTATTTTATCTTTTCCAGAATTAATTTTTCATAGTAAACATAATTTTGGAAATAAATAGTTCAAAATTATTAAGGTTTAACATTTAATAAATATATAAAAATTTTATTTTTCATTGAATTTATAATATATATATTTAAATTAAAATTAAATTTTTATGTTATGTATTTAAAAAAGAATTTGTTTACAATATGGTTTCAATGATAAATTTATTCAGTTATTTTATTTTTAATCCAATTTAGTTCTTCTTCATCTTATATATGTTTAATTATGACATACAAATATTTTATTCATTTGAAATATTTTCTTTGAAAAACATTATTTTCCAATAATATGTGTGTTAATTTTAAATAAAATATTTTCACTTTTATGAAATAAATAAAATGAATTATTCAATATAGTGAATTATAATTATTAATAATATAAAATATTTTCATCTTAATTTTTGGTTTAAATTAGTTGTAAACAAATTAAAAATTAATTACTATGGATAAGGATAAAACTTGTTTATCATAGGTTAAACTGAACATATAATGGTAATAATGACCTAAAATCATATATAATTCTTATATTATAGAAATATATATCCTTTTAATTATATAATTTAGATGGATGATGTATTTTAGTGAATCTTATGGTGTATAATTTTTTTAAATTTTATAATTAAAAAAATTAAAATTATATCATCTCCAAAAATATTAAAAGGAATCTCACTCTCTTATCCTTTTTACTCTTCCTATGCCATTAACATCATCTATTGTTGACCCAAATACGTTCCTTACATATATTTTTTCATTATAGAGGTACTTTATTTTTAGAAAAACCTATATGGATGGCTTAGGATGTATACATAATGTGATGGTCTAAAAAGGTTTTATAGTCCAATACCAGGGGTTTTTTATTCATCCAAGATATTCATATATTCATAAACTATAATGATATCAATACAATGTTATATCACAAATTATTATTTGTTAATATGTTAATAGAATAACCAATATCCATATCCTCTTCTATTGGATGGGGAAAAAACCGTGAACCGTGTTTACGTCAGACTAACGCCTCACGAATCAGTGTAAGTTTTCTAGATTAGTGCCTCTCATAAATACATATAATGGTCGATATTAATTATTAATATGATATATATATCATAATAAAATATTTTAATTATATTATATCATTTACCTTTATACCTTAAATTATGTTTGGATACAATTATATCACTCATGTGTACGTGTGGACTACAACCTTCATGAAGCAATGTAATGCATTATTCATTTTTTAATAAATAGTAAAAAATTAATATTTTTGATGATATATATGTGTGTTATACATGTAAAGTTAATATTATTATATAAAATATATTTAATATCATCCTTCAATTCATTCCATTCATCATTAAAATTGAAACCACGTTCATGCATACGTACAATATGTCAACTCTATGAATAGTGTATTTCATTTTACTACCTCTAACATTAATTGATTACTATAAATAAGTATATAATAAATTTATATGATACTTATATCATTATTACAATTCAATATATTATGTAAAAATTAACGATTACATGAACCAGAATTACTGAATAACAACATTCATGAAAAATGAATCAGATATCACATGAAGTAGCACATTAATAGAGATTTTTGAAAATCATGTAATAAAATAAAAAATATATATTATATATGGTATGATATATATAATTATGTTTTGTTAATGTATTGAAAATAATCCTATATTTTTTAGATAGTATTTCAAACAGGTATGACAAATTTCTATAATTGAGGTAAAATATTTTTTCTCAAATTATATTCTTAAGGATATATGTTATATTATGGAACTATAACATTTTATGGGGTGTATATATAGCCCATATTATATTTTATAACATGATTTTAAGTATTCTCATTATAGTTAATGTTTAATTAAATTTATTTTGTTGTGGGTCATAAGATTAAAATGTAACTTATATTTTTAAGGCATTTTTATCTCACTTTTATTTCGGTGGGATACATGCCATATAAAAGACTTGTTTGATATATTTTTGGTATATAATATCTATAAATGAATTTCAGGATGATTAATATTAATATAATATGTATTTAAATATCTAACTATTGTTATTTATTTCATGGTATATAGGATTAAATATTCAAAAATGTTAGAAATGATTTATGTTACAATATCATTATTTATTGGGATTGTTTCTTATCAGGATTAAAATCATGAATTAGAATGACATATATCACAAAAAACACATGAATTATAATCATATATTATTATTTCTAGATAATATTTATTTCCATTCAGTTTTCATTTCTACAATTACTCAGGATAATGAAATCCTTTTTTAAATTAATATATTTATTTCCCACATCTATAGAAAATTCTATTTCATTCGTTATGATGATTTCTTAAAAAAGAATAATTCAAATATTTCACTAGAATTCATATTTTTTTATATAAAATTCTATTTATTTCTTTATTAAACAATTAAATAGGATCTTCTTATCATTTTTTAATGAAGGTGCTTTTGAAATTTATTTTAAATTCTAAATTAATAATTATTTTATGTTGTATGACATTAATAGTATTTCCCACCATTAAGAATTCTCAATTATTTAAATAATTCCCTACATGTTTCCAATATTTCTTTCAAAGAAATTTTATTAATTTTGTTGAAATTTTTAAATTTTAATGACGTGATATCAATATGGAAGCATTGTAATCCTTAAGAATGTTTTCATGCTATCATTATAGAATTTATATTCTTCAATGTTTGTTGATTATGTATTAATAAATATATGATACAATGGTATCATCATTATTATTTTTTGTGTATATTAATGATATTGATGATAATATTTGTATGATACACATTTTCATTACCAAGTGTTATATAATTATTTATTGATAAATTTTTATGAAACATTGTTAATTTAAAATATTATTGTATGATGATATGATGAATGTTAAATGAATTTAAGGCTCGCATATTTATGGTTTTCATGATGTTAAGGGTGGGACAAAACATATACATAACTCCAATTCATTGTTTAATATTTTATATCTCATTATATAGCTATTGGAAACATGTTGAAGTGTTTGATCCATTATGGTAAAAAATATGGCGTGCATGTCCAGTTAAGAAAAACAAGCCATTGAGCGTAATAAACTATTGAATACAAGTGGATGTTCTTGATCCCAATATATGAAATAATTGATAATTACATGCCATTGATGATATGGGAAATATATATTTATTCATCAATATAACATGATGGTCTTCATAGAAAACCATCACCTATAATGTGGTATCTATATTGATGATCCTAGAATATTTATATGTAATGAACTAATGGTTCATGATTTATTTATAATTATTTCTCATTGTTATGAATCGTGTATTTTAAAATATAATTTTTTATGTCATAGACCTTGTTTATGATCCTATATATATTGGGTATGAACATTTATTGTTATATTCTTGGACTCATACTATTATGATTTTATTATTATTTCATATGATCATTGATTGATATCTCTGATGTTTACTCTTACTGATAATTTTAGATCACCCTTTCTAATGATTCCATTCCAGTGGATATGATTAAATTTAATATATATGATATGTATAAGTAGGTTTCTAATTATGGATAAAATAATTAGAGATTATTTAGTTAACTTATGAACATGTTCATTATTTATTTATCTATCAAATGACGTATACCAGTGTGATTTTGTCATAGAACATTCTGTTCTGTAATGAATAATAATATATTAGGATGTGATATCTATGTAGGAAATGATTGCATGGTTATAGTTATTATCTATTCATGATTTAATTATCCTTTGAACACTAGGATGAGAAAAGGTTATTGTGAACCAAAGGGATAAATTAAAATATAAGAAAATAACATAGAATTTCGGCGACTGTTAGAGTGAATGTTTTCTAATAAATTTTACCAATGTATCAAGACTATAAGAGGATGTGGATCTATAATATATACACATATTTTTAATAGAAATTATGAATTAACAAAGGTCTTTGGCTCAATTGTCACATGGCTCATGAAAACGGGCCTTATTTCACACATGGTTAGCCACTACCATGTGATATGTTTTAGAAAATAAGAAACTCTGTAAGAACAATCTGTAATGATTTAAATAAACCATGATCGTGAACATGATAGGTTATACCTATGGTACCATATATTTAAAATAATGGTCAATAATTTAAGACAGACTATAAAATAATCATTAATACTATGAATTTTCCAAGAATGATTACTATTACTCACACTATGCTTTGAAATATTAGTTAATTTATGGAACACAAAGATATCATATTTATGATGAATGAAAATAAAATTATAGATATTTTCCTCCCATGATACCAATATTATTGGAGATGGAATTAAGAATATAATTGTTATAATAACACAACAATCTTATGATAAGAACCATGTTAAACTTCCAAAAATAAAACCGTGGGATCAAAATTATATTGAGTCATCCATCAGACAAATTCAACCTTTTTTATGTGGTTCTATTGATCAATATATAGATAAACAACAGAAAAGTAACATTGAACGGATAATATTATTTATATAGTCTATTTAGAATGAAGAATTCATTTTGGATGTTTATCATTTAGAAGGTTAATGAGATTAGTGGTGGAATCTCACCCTGAACATGGGGGAAACATAATAAATTGGCTCTATGAAGCATGATGAGTTTAATATTTATATTTAAATAATTAATCTATTCATATTATTTTTACTAAAATGGAGATGTAATTACATATACTGATATATAAAGATGATTTATTGGTGCATACCTATGAGGTAAATTCTATAGGATATGTGAGGTACAGTTGTTGTTTTATGATAAAACATGAATGTAAGGTCAATCAATTATTTGGTTGCATAAAATAATTCTCTAAAACCTGTTTTCTATAAGATACCTTAATTTATATGAAGAAATATTCTGTTTTTGAGTAATGGTATAAATGGAAATTGTATATTAACACATTTCCAATGGATATGATAGGAATATTAAGTTAGAGTAACACAAAAACTGAAATAAATCACATGGTGGAATGAAATTATATCCATATACATGCTAGAAATATAGGAAAAAATTATGAGATCTATTTTAATGAAACATCTAGTCTTTCTAAATGTTGAAGTGTGGGTTGTAAATACCATGAATATAAAAGGGAAATGAATTGGATGGTTAATGGTATAGAAGAGTATAAGACTCTCAATAATTAACAATCAATGACCAAATGATTAAAATGCAAGTAGTTTGAGAATTATACTAACTAGTTCTCAAATATAGAGGTTAACATTGATGATAGACATTAGAAACTTATTAATGCTATAAGAAAATATAAATCCCATGGAAAAAAATTCAAGAGGAATGTGATACTATGGTGGTGGATTTTAAATATTCCATCCACTCTATAAAAATAATTGTCTTATTTGACTACAGACCAAATAAATATTTTATATATGAATAGTTTTCTTGGGGAGACAAAATGAGTCCTCAAATATAGTAGTTGAGTTAATATTGAAAATCCTGACATTATAATTATCAAATATAAACTCTATGATTCTTCAATAGTTTGTGTTTATAGGGACATGCTTCCGGTAAATATTGTTATTCTCACTCATATTAAATTTGACATTAACATAGGCTTGGATGTTATTTCCCAATATAAATCGCACATCAATATTTGAGGAAGGGAAGTAATTATTTATATTTCAATTCAGAATATAATTTTCTCACATTTAGATGATAGATATGAAATTAAAATAGGGGAAACATCCATTATAAGGTTCATTGTTAATATTCATATTTTGTAGTTTTCTCATATAGATGGTGTATAACACAACATTGATGATATTCATATTGTGTGTAGTTCATCTATATATTTTTTTATTATTCCATTAGTCCAACACCGAATTATGATGTATTCTTCTGAATAATTCTCTATTTTAGTGATAAATCATCCTCAAAGGATCTCAACAGATTTAAACCATTTCTGTTGGATAAATTGAATATGATACTCCTTGTGATTCTTGAAAATGGACTCATATGGGAATGTGTGTCACCTTAGAGTTTACCACTAATTTTTTTAATAAGAAATATGGATTTATGAGACTTGATATTTATTATTGGAATTTGAACAATATCGAAATGAATGAAATGTATCATACACGCCAGGTGGATTAATATTTTGATCAATTACATAGAGATCAATAATTTTTCATTATTTACCACCATCTTTGTATCATCAATTGTGGGAGAAGAAAGAGGATATATTGATGTGATGATTTCATACATTGTATGAAAATTTTTAATACATAGTTAATCTATTTGGTCCCAGAAATTTCCCCACATTAATCTAGGCTTTAATTAATAGAGTATATAGATATTACATTGATCAGTTTTTATTCACATTTTAGACGATATTAATTTTTATTCAATGGTAATAGAAGAACATGAAGATTAAATGGGAATATAAATGAAGGCCCTATGAAATAAATGGTTGTATAAAAAATCATCAATTTGTGAATGTTTTATACAAAATGAATTATATTTTGGTCATGTTGTATCAATATGTTGTATATTGGAGGATCCATCAAAGACGGAGGTTAATGAACATCGTCTCAAAACAACTATAAGGATGGACCCCTATGGTTTTCATTTTTTACATGATATTAGCAAGACTAGGTCAAAATAATTTAATGTATGTTGAATCCACTAACCATGATCAATTAATAAGGAATAATCATCTATTGGCAAAATGAATGCTAATCAATTTTCATGGATTTAATGAGAATATCAATTAGGGCACTTATTCATACATTAATTGTTATAGAGAAGTTATTGAAATATATTTTTAATCATTAAATATAGTAATTTGATAATTTCTCATTCATAATAAAATTTTTATGGATCGTGAATCATAAAAATTAAAGTTTCTAGATATTAATTACCCAACTCATGAACTAGAGTTAGTTTTTGTAAATTTTTAATAAAAATATGGATGAATTGTTTTTGGTAAAATGTGTGATAAATATACTAGTCATAATAAAAAAAATGTATATCTTCACATATAAGGAGATTAATATTATTCATCTAATTTTTTAGAGATAATTAAAAAGTATGAAAACTCAATATATTACCACTCTATGAAAGAGAAAATGGTGGTGGACTGTTTATTCCAAAAATATCATATTAGCTTATTTATGACAAGGATAACAAAACATCAAACATTCCAATATTAAAATAATGATCTTAAAATCTAGAATAATGGGGAAATTATAATTATCGTCAAATTTGTATTAAACCATCAATCCAATTGATGATTAAAGAGGAATTGAATAAAAGTTTAGTGATAGAGAATATCTTAATAAATGTTTTATAGTCTAAATGAGGTTATGATGGAGTGATATTCCTCAATATCACTATATGTGTTCTAGATATAATAGATTTTATGATGCATATATTGGAGGAGGATCATATTATCTCTTTCTATATTCATCCAAGAAGTATGGATATACATATATATATTAGAAATATCATTTTGTGTCGGAAGGAATGAAGAAGAATATTTTGTAATTTTTATCTTGGTGATTGGATGTTATTCATCTTATGAAAAATAGAAAGAAATCTATGTTGATGGTATAACCAATACCCATACCAAAATAGAAATGGGGAAATGTCACTATAGATTCTTTCATCAAATTCCCCTAAACATTTAAAGGATATAATGATACTTGAGTAGTAGTTGATCACATTACAAGATAATGACACGTCATTACCATTAGTAAAAAATTCTCAATGACAAAACATGAAATGTCATACATTAGTGAAGTAGAATGGATACACAGGGTGACACATTCATTTGTATCAGATCAGGATCTAAGGGTATCCATGAGGATCAAGTGATTATTTAGTAATACATTTGTACATTTTTGAGTTTAATCATAGTGTGTCATCCTTATTGATATGAAAATCTTTATAGAACCATCCAATCCTAAGATGATATGTTGTGATCATGTCCAATGTATTCCAAAGGAAATTGGGATCAATACGTTGAACAAATTTTATTTTAATACAACAATAGATACCTTTAAATAATTATGATGCCTCAATATAAATTCCTCTTTGGAAATAAGTGTTCAAATACAATAGGTATGGATATATTTATAGAAATAAATATTTTTTGACCTAATATATCTACTAAAAGAGAATGTAAGGTTGGATCCACTCTACAACACATAATAGGAAGAAAATGTTGATATAAAAGAAATATTTGCAATCATAGGAATGAAATGAAATTCAATGTTGGTGAGAATGTGTGTCCAAGAGTTTCTATATTTGAGGAGGTTATGTGATTCATAAATAAAGTATCATTTATCCCTTCGAATATTTTAAATATTTTCATTCCTGATCGAACAGTGGTTGTAGATTATCTCTTTGCCTTTCCAATAAACCAAAATCAATTTAATATTTTATACCATGTATATCACCATAGGAAGTACATACATGAACAATCACATTCATACAACTCAACAGTCATAAAAATGGATTATGTAATTAATTATAAGGAACAACTAATTTTGGTTTTAGATCTAGATAGAATGTTATGTGAAATTGTAAAACTCATGTTCTGAATTCTTTTTGTGAAACCACTATCATTACAAATGGAAAGAAGAACATAAGGATAAAATGAAATGGTAGTATCATTGATTTTTTAATATAATCGATCTAATTTTCAATTGATAAATTCAATTAATGGGTGTATATTGGTACATTCTGCAATTTATTTTATTTTTTTCCAAATATATTTATTTTTTTGTACCCAGTGTCAAATGAAACATAGATTTTTAACGAACCACAAAACACTATTATTATTACTATTGAAACCCTCAGGTTAACCGAGATATTATAAAAATAAGTAGGAGCAAGAATATATATTTTTAAATTAATTATTATTTCTTCTATATATTTAATATATATTGATATATAAATAATTTATATTTTATAACTTATATTGTTACTTTAAAAATAGATTTCGTCTCAAAAAATGAACTTCATTTTTTTTGTGAAACATAATAAGTTTCATTTCATAAAAGTTTATAAAATTAATTATATAAAATTAAATTAAATTCATTAAATTAAAGTTTCTATATTATCTTACATTAAATTTTTTAGAATGTTTTGAAATCATTCTTTTTAGACTGATAGTGAGAAATATCGATTTTCAATAAAAATATCTATTTAGTGTAAACTATTTACAAAAAAATAATGTATTATAATGTTAAATATGTAGAAATAGTTCAATTAAATTATTATTAAATTAAACTAATCATAATAATGTATCACCCATGGTTCTCATAGTACGTTATCTCATTAAACTGTTTCAATAGCATGCAATATACGCAACACCAAGTTCGAGTGCACCCCAACTTACCAAACTGGCCATTAAAAAATATTTTATCAATATTATTAACTAGATTTCAACTTTTCTATACTACACATAATTTTAATATACATTATATGTGTTTCTTAGACATAATATATGAATGAATTCAATTTTTCACATAAAAGAATTATTTTTTAAAAAATGCAATTTTACCTTCATTTAATAATCATCACATTTTAAATAAAATATTTGAAAATTTTATATAATTAATTTTACAAAAAAAATCTTCTTTAGAAGCAAGACATCAAATTTTATTTGGGTAAAAAAAATTCTGACAACTTTCTTATTTTAATGAATATTAAAAAATACTAAATTTTAATTGAAAACAACTTTTTTAATCAAAATAATTTTTTTTATTTAATTCATCTGACTGGTTTTAATGTATAATTTTATTATTTTTTTATCATTTCATATAATTTAGGTCTTTTAAGTAATTTAACATTTAAATTGGACATAAAGACATGACTTTCATTTAATATTTTTACTTTTCATAAACCTACTTTCTGTTTTTGACAACAGGAATAAATTTAAAATTAATTAATGAAATTCATATGTATATAATTTCATAAAATAGAAATCATTTTTTATTCATTACATAAAAATTAGCTTAGAGAAAAGTTTTGGTATTTTTCTGAAAATAGTCATTTTTTGATGAATAGTGAAAAAAGCTGTGTAATTTTTTAAAACCGAGTATTATTTAAATAATGACTAATTTTTATAAATTTATTTTATATTAATATTTATTCATAATACCTATATTAGTTTAATGAAATTAATTATAGTAATATTATTATAATATTATATGTATAGAAGTTTATTTAATTTTTAACGTCTTTTACCCACCTTCTAGGCACTTTTGCAAATTTGCATAAAAAGTAATTTTATAGCTTCTGTAAATTGAATTATTAAAAACCAAGAAACATGGTTGACATAATTATGTAAAATTTTATTCAATATGATGAAAATAAATTTTTTTCTATAGTAACTTTTGAAATATATTACTAGAGTTAAAAGAAAACGGGGAAATTAATGGTAAAATGATATTATAATTAACCTAACACATGTATTAATTCTATTGGATAAGTGTACATTGAACAAAATCAACTTTAAAAGCTAAATTTTGTCTTTTTGGCCCACTTTTATTAGATTAGGGCATTTATTATTATTTTATTTAAAAAATAGTCTAATGTGTTATATTCTATGTTTAATAATCAAATATTTTTTAATATAGGGTAATACATAAGGTAAATTATACTATATATTTTCACTATAAAGATAAATATATTTCCTACATCATGGTATTTTATTTATAATTTTCAGGTATTAAATAATAAAATTAATTTATGACACAATGATGATGAGGTAATTACCTTGTTAATAAATGATTAAAATAATTGATATTATAAATACCAAAATAAATGTAAATTTAGACTTTTTATACATTCTGTAAATTATCTAGCATTATATAACATGATAGGGTTTATGTAATGTATTTTCGGAAAATAAATCAGGTTTCATTGACTTTTAGAAAAACCAAATACTATAGAGTGTCAAAATTGACAAAAATAAGTTTGTAAAACAAATACTCTATTATTAAATGATATAATATTATTAAAAATATAATGTTCGGACAAAGAAATTTTATAATGATATATATCTTATTAGTTTACCATTGGTAGTAATATTTTCTATTTATAGTGTGTTTATTAACCATTTAATATAAAAAATACAAGAAGACATTGTAAAAGTTAAACTATTTAACTAAGAGTAAAATCTAAAAGATATGGTTAAAGTGGTGACCTAAATTTTTTTTTAAACATACTGGATAAAAGTATTTCAACCCATACCACCATATCATAGAAATATATCCATTTAAATCTATTATGAACATAAAATTATTTTATAATAAATTAATATTTTAATATTTTCCTAAAGTGAACCTCACCTCACTTATAAAAGTGTACTTCTCTACTCTCAAAATCACACCACCAACGTCATTTGGGTAGGCTAAACCCTTATCAAATATCCTCCAAACTACCCTCACATAAAACTATTCACATTAATTTTATTAGAATCCATCCTAAGGAGTCCTTTTGATCAAATCAAAAGAAATATCACGAAGAATAAGTAATTACTTCATCACCACTTTCAATGATCTTTTTTTCTTCCACTTCCCCTTTCCATTATTTTTTCCAAACTAAAATAATAACACAATTACCATATATATGATGAATTTTTATTATGAATATTGTTCAACCATATTCATTATTCTATCCATCCTATGAATGAAAAGTTAGCATATGTGTGAACATATCGTTTACTCTCTCTACGTCGTGTGGTAGTTTTTATTCAACACTTCATTATTTGGATGGGTATAATAATGTTTATAATTGATATAATAAATAAATATAACATGTCAATGATTCTATATATATAATATACCCTCCAATTATATACTATTTCACCATCAATAGAATGATATTGTTGCTCCTGCGTACTTACGACTTACCATATCCACGACATGATGAGATTCATTTCCATGTTCCCCATTCAACGATGATTATAAAAATATATTTTATTAATAAGTATGTAATTTATTAAAAATTAATTCTACTAGAAATATATATATATATATATATATATATCACATTCACTTAATTTCTATGGATACTATATGAAAACAACAACAACATTTATTAGTACGTACGACATACTGTCACCATAAATGGTGTTTTCCATATCATATGTATATCTATTACAGATATTTATATTATAAATACATATGATACATAGATATTGTTTTATATTATGGAAGCAATTAAACAATTATATTAGTGATATGATGAATAATTAAAAGATAAAACATGTTTCATATAGAAAGCGATTATTACCCAAAATTTTATTTTATCATAAAACTTATTATTAAATTGGTAGTATAAAGCTATAAATGAATAAATTAGGATATCAAAAAAATGAATATTGATATTTTAAAATTTAATAAAATACAATGGTCATTATACATGGGGTTAAACATAGCTTCAAACAAAGGAAAGTAAAGGGAAGGTTTAATTTTAAAATCTCTTTATTATCCAAGGATGCCTGCATGTAACTATCTACTAGGACCTCTTTATCATCCACATATGTGTTTCTTAAAAATGTATTTCAGAACATTTTCACTATTTTCTATAATATGGGTAAATGTCATTTATACACTTATTTTACTTTTTAAAAATGGTTTTAAAAGAATCTTTTTTTCTTCCTTCCAAAAAATGTACTTTATGACATTTTCATAAAATTAATGAATTTTTTTTCTTATACGATGGGTGAAACTATTTTCCACTACTATAAAAACATTGAAGCATCCCATACAATATTATAAGGAATTATCCAAATAAATATTTTCTTTTATAATTTTGCGACTTTTAAATAATTTCAAAATATAAATATATATTTCTCTCAAATAGTTTTTGATTTAATCTATATCATCATCCTTTGTTGGATTTTACGCTTATTTGAAGTTGATTTGTTATTATAAAATCATTCTTATTTCATTGAAGGATTTTTAATATTTTTGACTATGGATGTTCTCTTTTTATATCATTCATTGTTTATGTTTAATGTATTGACATTTTGTATGCCTGTTTTAATACAAATGTTAATGTTATGTTTCAATATTTTGAAAAAAGGAATGCATTGGACTTAGTAAGTTATGCGTGGTGCCCCTTATAGCTCCTCGATGTATCAGTAAGTGTCATGATACAAACTAGTGTCTTTTTACACGGACAGGACAAAATATTATTCGTAGTCATAGCACAAGGACTTGATTATGCAATTATGATGACTTGTATTATGCATTCCATTATTATAAAATTAGCAATTTATATTACATGTAATTATTCGATTAGTCGAATATCCATGTGAATAAGTAAATCCCATTATTACATTTAATTATTCCATATTATTCTAAAGTGAATGTTTAAATGGTTTTTTTAGTCTTATACATGTCCTTAAATGTTTATACTCATTTATGATAGCTTCAGCTATATTGTTATCCTTACAGCGAATCTATGCTAACCCCGTTCTTATGTTTAATTTTTACTAGGATGCTAAGAAGTGTGTTATGATTGATATTTAGGTTTAATATAGGAGAATAATGGAATTTTCAATGGATTATTTATGTACTGTTTTATTTTAGAAATTTTAATGTAACGTTCATATATGTAATCTATTTTTCAAATCTATTAAACTGATCAGTCCTTTGGGACATGACTACTTGTAATCAAACAAATGTATCAAAATAAAGCATCAACTCTGGGAAACTATGGTCAAGGTGACATAGTTGGAATCAGAGGAAGTTTAGAAACATCATTGGAAAGAGATTTAGATATACTCTGATTTTGAAACATTACCCTAATATAGACATGGAGGATTAGTTTAGAAAAACATCCTAGAATATTGGTAATGTAGATATTATTTTAATTTTCCATGAAATACATCACTATCTGAATACGAGTAGGTAGAGGTGGTTCTAGCATTGATTAACCTAGGAGTAGAAAACCAGACATTGTGTTTTGGGCTTTACCCAGGGAATCCTTGTCTATAACAATGGGACGTGCTGCACTCTGGGATATGACACTCCTGGGGGATATTATAGGATAATTTATATTTTCTATATAAACCATTATGAAGTATTTATGAGTAAATAACTCTTCCATGAAAACATTTTATTAATTATGGATTATATGCATAAATTTTTCAATTTATGTTATGTATTTTTTAAGATTAGAATTATGCATTGTGATTCATAAACTAACCTAGAGTACACCACTATTTAGAAATGGTGCTCGGTTTAATGAATGAGAACCCCTACAATACGCGTGATCAAAATTGTAAGAAGGACATATATTTCATGATATAAAGCCAATATTTAGAATGAAAAAGTATCCCATTTATTCTCATCATAAGAATAAATAGTATCATTTTTTAATAAGATAAGTAAATAATTCTCTAAGTCCTATGTATTTGAATGGAAGATATAAACTAAATTAATGGTAGAGAGAAAGTTTGATAAAGGAATGAAGTAAAAGAATGATTTTTCCATATGTGATAACTGTGGAAAAAATCGCCTTGGTAAATTGTTAAAGTTTATAGGAGTTTGTTATAAGTGTGGAGAAAAAGGACACCAAGTACGTGATTGAATGGATAAGAAAATGATTTCAAATGTACAATGCTTAATCTGATGGGATTTGGGTCACTAAATGAATCAATGTCCCAATCATCAAAGTATACCAGAAAATGAATCTATTCGATAATAATCAAGTTATGATACACCCTTAGATGAAGTGAAATGATTAGTGATATTATGTCATTATTAATGAATTATTCTTTTTGGGTGTAGTATCTTTGATGTACTATTTATATTAATTATGTAAATAAATAGTGATTCTATTGTAGTACAATTTCATTGAGGATTTGAGATTATATTGAAATAAAAAAAGTTACTCAACAACAAGATAAACTTTTTCTGCAAAAACATGGTTGAAGGAATAATAACCCTTAAATGGTCTTCATAGTGATTAAGTGATATTGGATTAATAGATGGTTGATTTTTATAAGTTATATATTATATTCCTGACTATGTTAGAACTGATTAATTTTTTGTTTATTCCATCATTGTTGGTGTATTAAAAAATTTTGCATAAAAGGAATATATCTAGTATTTTATAAGTAATAATACAGCATGAATGTAATCAATAATATTTTATGGTAATTCCGGGTGTTACCATACAATATGATGGTACTCATATAATATTATGTAGAAAAAAAAGAGATATTTATTGCGTTATGATGATCATCCTTATATTAGTGTATATCAGTTGTAACCATCCACAAGCACTTGGTATATAGTCTCACATCACATAAGAATCCCCCATTTTGTCTATTCTAGTAAGAATGTACATTATATTCACCATGATCTATTTCTCAAAATTACCCATTATCTATCAACCCAACTACCCCGTGAATGATAATGAGATTAAAATATAATGAGAATGGGGGCAGAAATAAGTTTTTTAGTTTCTATTTATCCATATTATTAAAATTTTCTCAATTTTCTCTAAATAATCACCCTCTTATTTCATATAAATATTATTTAAAATTAAATCACTAACCAATCCTTAAATTTAAAGATATTTTGGAAACATGGTTCTAAATATATGAATTTATTAGTTAATGATAACTATTTCAGTACAAAGGGACTCTACATATTTCTCTAGTTTGATTCATTCAATGTATAACCCAACAAGTCTATATTTAATTAAAAATCATCATGTACAAAAACAATAAGTGTTGTTTCCTCTACAGTTGGAATCAAAAAATTTCCATACTTATAACCAATTTTATAACCCATTATATGAGGTGGGGTCTATCCTATATTGTAGAAGAGCATTAAATATTGAAGTATTTTTTAAGGCCTATGGAATGGTCAATTCAACACATGGACTAGTTGAATATGATATGGCCTACATTAATAGGAATCCGAAAAAATTAATTAATTTAGATCTATATAGAATAGTTATGCTTAAAATGAATAAATGATTGAATATCATTAAAATGTATGAATTGTGAAATTTTTAATTTTAAACTTAAGACACCAAAAAAAAATAAATGCTTTTTAGATCAAATTGATAAATTGTTGGCCTTTAAATAATTAAAATAAACATGAATAATATTTTAAATGTTATCAATATCAATACCCGCACACTTTGGGTTTGGGCTCCTATACATGTGTTCTTTATAATGAGAAGAAGGAAAATTTAAAAGACATACCAATGAGGTAAACATGTTATCACAAAAAATAAAATTCTATCATGAAGTATATAAATATATAATGTTCTAAATTTATCTCATTTAATCCATTTAAAATTTTTTATCCTCCCATTCACACAACACACTTACATCATATAAATTTTCTCTCAATACAAAAATATTGATTTTTAAAAAGGATTTTTCCATCAGAACTCATGATAGAATCACCATGGTCATGATAAACATCTACATAAACAACCTATTTGAGTAGAGAACTTTTTATTATCATTAGGTATTTTCAAGAATTTTTATGGATTAAGGACGATGTCTTTCAAATGATACAATTATGTGGTTGAATTAATTATTATCGGATAATTTTGAAGAAAAAATTCATGATTCTAATTTTCAAATAGGTATGGTCTTTAAATAAATCTAATAAGATGAAAATATGTTATTTTCTCATAGAGAATATCTTTTTCATCCTATTATATTAATATTTCAACAGTTAGAAATATAATATGTTGTATTTTTTAAAATATTCAAATTAGATGAACATTAATCCATTAACAGCACTATATGGATGAAAATCATTTCATTGAAGATATTCATATAGTCAGAGCACTTTTTTGTGAAATATATAGAAGGGAATATCATTCCTAAAATTATTTTCCAAAAGAAAAAATACTATTCAAAACATGAAACTCGACCCAAAGAAACACCAAATGTGATAGAAAATGAAAAGTACACTTCCCTACACCTATGTTAAACTAGATCAGGTATTTTCACTTATAGAGTAGTTCAGAAAGGTAAAATTAACTTTTAATGTGGATAACCTAAAGTTATATACATTTCTATCAAGAAATTGGAAAGATAAAATGTGTAAGTAAGGCTATAATTAAAAGGATTAATAAGAAATGGTTTCATAAAAATATAAATAAAAAGCTTAATCATTAAAATAATATGTTCCTCAACAATAATTTTTTCAAAGAATTATACAATGTTCAACCTAAAAAAATCATTGTTGTTTCCTCTCAAGAATTTCAGTGATTGGGGGGATGAATTCCAAACTAGTTTAAAATCCTCATAGTATGGGTATTTCCATAATGAAGACATGTAGATGTGGAATGTGATTAAAAAACCAAGGTAATTCCAATAAATTTATAAATTATTTGAACATGAAAAAGGCATTATTAGTATTAATTTATGTTTACTTTTTTGGGGCTAAATTGGCCACTCATTTAATAAGGATTAAAAATTTACATTTATAATCATTTAGTCTCACTGGTTTCAAAAAAAAAGAAAAAATGTAAAAATGTAAAAATCATAATCTATATAAAATTTTCATCCCCCATAGTTTTATTTCTCAATTTCCTCTTTCTAAAAAATATTAATCTATCAAAGGAATTCAATAAATTCAACACATAGTAAAAATAACTGAGAAAGAAGGAAACAACCTTTTTTAAATGAAATTAATTTCATGAATATTTTCATCCTCCCGTGGAGTCTCTAGAAAATTCTCACTAAATAGATTTAACATATAACCATTGACCATGAATTTTTTCCCTATATACGTGAATTTTGTCTAAATTTCACCCAAAGGAGAATCATGAGTAACAATGAAGAAGTAAAACCATTTAGATTTAAATTTACCAAGGAAAAACATCTATTTGCATGAAAATAGTAATACATTTACCCCTTACTTGTAGTTTTTATTCAGAATCATACCATCATTAAATGGTTATAAAATTTCATTTTACAATCTAGAACTTTACAATTCATTCTTATCTATCTCCACTAAATCTTGTAAAAAATTCATTTCCATCACTAAATATATTCATGATTCTTTTTTTAACAGAACAAAAATATTTTCCCTCAAACTCAACTTATAGGTGAAAATCAATTTAATAGTCGAATATAAATTTTGACTTGCAAATTTTGGTTAATAAAGTTGTCATATATGACCAAAGACAATGAAATAGTCTGAAACTCCATTATTTTCTATTTGGGTTTAGATTATTTTTTAAAATAATTTTTTCGATGTCAGTGTTGGATCGCACATTTATCCCATTAGTTTTAGGGTGATATCATATAGAGACCCTATGATGAACCCAATATTTTATCAAATTATATACAAATATGATATTATAATTTTAAGATCCTTTATTAGTAAAAAACATAGTAAATATAATTCAGTAAAACAAACATTATTTCCCATTCAAGGACATAGTTTTCGAATAGTTATCTCTCATTATAATAGCCTACACCCACATGGAGATATAATTAAAAACATGAACGATGTAAAGATATCCAACTGTATTGGTAAAAATACCCATGTATTATGTACCAAAAATATTTAATACATCAAAAAATAAAAATTGGATGTTTGGGAATCTCATCCATTATGGAAATGCTTCCTAAAAATTGACATATTTAAATTCTAAATATTGAATTCCTCAGCTAATCATTTGGTCACTACCAACATACTATAAGTAGGGATCAACCAAAATGAAATTATTCGTATCATTCAAAATTTCAGAAATATTTTTCATTGAATTCCAGGGGGAACATCAAAAGAATCAAAATAAATCACAATATCATTAAATAATTTTATTTCACCATGAAAATAATAAATCTCTTCATCTAGAATGGATTCTTTAATTGGTGGAAATATTTGATGTTTCACATTCAAAAAAATGGCACCGTGATCAATTAATCCACAAAAGGGTTCTAACATAAATTTTTATCCATTATCTGAACATCAAATTCATGTAACAACAATATTAATCTCAAAATTAATTGTTTTCATTGTGTTTAATCATCATAAATATTAATAATGAATGGTTAGTGAGAATAATCATGTTGGGACTTAGCAGGTTACAAATAAATATATCCATAGAAAACATAATAGATAGTGGTTCCTTATTAGATGATTGATAGTTTCATTATACATGATTTATTGTTCTATAGGAATTAAAAATCATTGGATATTTATTTTTCAAACATTTACATAACACCTATCGATGTGAATATTCAGAATCAACCTTTATGATTTCAAAGGGCATGCCAAATTTGAATAGTTGATTAATTATAGGGTATATCAATTTTTGTTTGAACACTAAATTTTCTTGTTTAAAAATCTCATAAAATATAAATATTGTTTATTTTTAGTAATATAGAAAATTGAAGTGTGAAATTACATAAAAAATTTATTAATATTTTATAAAAACCAGTATTTCTGATGATGGATGTCCCATATCTCACTGTTTCGGGGTGTTGAAATGAAAAAACAACGTCAAAAGTTTGTATTGGTCAACATGAATTTCATCTAGAGTCATATTATTATTAATAAAAATCCCCTTTCCCAATATAAAAATTAATTTTTTATAATTTATAATAACAAGCATATCAATGAATGTTTCAATAAAAAAAAAGTAATTTTTATAAAAAACATTAAAATGGAAATCCATTAACTGTGAATTACTCCATTAAAAAGTCCATGAAATTTTATAGAAATTATTAGAAAACTATCATCAAGAATATATGAAATGATTGAGAAAGATTACAAAAACATTATAGAATCATCCAATAAGAAATTATTCTAAAAGTGCACGTGAAATTGGTTTTCCTATAATCCTCCACTGCAATGTGAATTTGAAAGTCAAAATACAATCCATCAAGAAATTATTAATTTGATTTCCCATCCAATATATGAAAAAAAAATTCAATAAATGGTATTGGGATGTGGTCTTTTAAATTAAAAAAATTAAATTTCAAGTAATCAATTCATAATATCAATATATTTTGGAGACTAATAAGTACAATCACACCGTATTTATTACATGACATAGTAATACCACCATTTTTGGGAAAATATTAAATTGGGATTATCCGCTGACTATAATTTTTAGGGAATATTGTTTGAGTTTCAAATAGGGTTAAGATTTCATGATTTAAAACCTCTAAAAGTGTTGGGTCCAATATCCTTTGATATTGAATCAATAGTTTTAAAATTTCATCTTCAAAAATTATATGCATTCACAATAAGGGATTGATTATAATTAAATCATTTATAATAATTAGGAAGGCTTTATTTTAGGTTTTAGGACTACTATCAGTGGATTTTCTTGGTCCCTTCACATTTATTTTGAAACAATGACATGTAATCTTTCATTATCATCTAAGATATCATATTTGAGATTATTATGAATTGGTTTTAACTGTAGCTCATCTATGTTATCTTCATTGATTAATGAATACTTCTCATATATGGTATTATATATGATTCTCCAAATTTTAAATTATATTCATCATAATTATCAGATTCCATGTTCTCATGATATTTTTCATGTCAAAAAATAAAAATATATCTAAAGAGACTGGTAGTAGTTCCATGGGACTCCATAAAGTCATATTC
Organism: Viscum album; assembly: GCA_963277665.1. Lineage (NCBI taxonomy): Eukaryota > Viridiplantae > Streptophyta > Magnoliopsida > Santalales > Viscaceae > Viscum > Viscum album. Next base: position 1,899,686,397 of record OY728130.1, on the reverse strand, counting down.
ACATATTATGTGATAAAAACACTTTTTAATAATTTTATATAATCCAATACTCATTTAAAGCTTCTTCTTCAATATATTTTTACTCATATTAACCAAAAACGTAAATATTTTGAAATAGAAATTGGATTTTCATCACAAAAAAAATCTACAAACATATAAATGAAAAAACAATCAATAATTCTTACATTGGGTGATTAATTACCCCCAAAAGGTTGTTTCATGAACTAAACAGTTATTAAATGAAGAGCATATCTTTCAAAATGATGTAAAATAATTCTTATGAGAACATAGATGAATAATATTTCAGTTCTCATAAATTGTCACACTAGAATGAGGGGATCATGATTACTGAACTGATAGTCTTCCATATTTAGAAAATAGAAATCCATAGGAAAAAAAATTTCTCTCATATAAATTAAAACATCCATTAGAACTCTTGTATGCTTGGTAGTACTTCAGTTAGTATGTTAAATTATAATTCAAGAGGGGTTCAATTCTCCAACATGATGAGATAAGTAAACATAATGTGGAGTAAAATTGATGGATGTTCTTAAATAATTCATAAAAACCTGAAATTCCCATTTCCCAATGGTGAAAAAATGGTAAAAGTTATTATTTTATTACATTGGACATGAAAATAATGTCTAATCACGTATGAAATATTAGTCTTTATGTGGACGTTTTCACCTCCTTTGATTTATTCCTTTGGGTACACATATCTTTTAATAGAATACCATGAATTCTAATTTATTTAAAATCATAGATAAAAGATAAGTTGACATGAAATTTATAAAATGATTCCACAATCACATTATCCATAACATTTTTAGCACTTCTTTTCACCAGTGGTTCACTCTTCGGTTAAGGCATTGGTTGTCTGATTGTTATTAAGATATTATGAGCACTAATTTGAAAAAAAGGACCTTAAATACTCTGTCATCCCTTCATTGATCTTTTTTAAATGATATTCCCTTAACATTGTGCTTCCATTCAATGAAATAAATAATATTAAGCATTTCCACTTGTGGGGGGATTCTCATTAATAATATCATTACCATGTCTGAGTATCTCCATTTTAAGATTATTCTATGTTGTGAAACTCCTATTCTCAAAAACACTAACATTTTATTGCCCTTTACCTTTCATATTCACATGATGTAGTGAGGATAAACTGACACTAAATTTAAATTTCACGCAACTATGATCAGAGAGAAGTTGACACATTTTTTTCATCAAGGTGTTCAATAGAATATATTTTTGTTTTGTGGATTCTGGATGTTTCTTCATTCCTTCATCATGGTTTTTTTTCTGACTTTTGAGTTATAGGAGAGGGAAAAAAATTTCTTACAAAAAGAGATTTCTTTTTATTAGTGACATATCAAAATTTATAATGACATTGTTTTCCATATATGATTCTAATGGGTTGTTTGGGAAATAGAAATAATTCATCCGATTGATTTTTCACACCTAGATTAATATTTTTGATTGATTGTAATGATCATATTCATCTTGTTTGAATGGTTTTACAAGGACAAATAGCATTACAGATCTAAAAAGGCTCCGTCATTTTTTGGCATTGTTCACTAAAATGTACATTATAAGAACAAATTTGACTATTTAGATTCATTTTAAATGATTCATCATGATGAGGATGTGTTGGTGGGTTATTGAGAAACATAATCGACCAATCCATGTCAGTAATATCAATATGTTGACTTATTATACTATTTTTTTGAGAACATGTAGTGGGGAATTTTATGGAAATTTCCAAATGAAAATGTACTCTTGATCATAATTTTTGAGTATTTTGGCCCATATTAACAGCTAATATTATAGAATTAATTTTTTTTATCAAATAAATACCCTTCATATGTTCCATCAATTATGGTTATTTAAGTAAGAAACTATCCTTCAGAAATTTTTTGAATCAAGTGTTGGTCACTGATATGAAGGAGGGGAAACTAAAACACTTTATTTTGAGTCACTCCCAATACTCATGAAAGTTCCCTATGATTTATTTTATATATTAGTTTTAAATTTAATCCTATACTGTCAAACTAATTTTAAATTAATTTGGAAATATTGTATATAAGATATTAATTAATTATTAATGAAAAATTTTCATCATAGAGGAACTCATCCTCATCTAATAGTTTGGATAATTTAAAGACTAATTCAAAGATATCATATTTCTTAGAAAATCATCATGCTTGAATGACGTTGATTAATAATTCCTCTCCAGTTTTAAAGAACACATTTTAACTCCTATAAAAAATGTTATGGCCCATTGAATGAGGTGGTTTCCATCCTATTTTCCAAAAGGGTTATTCATAATTAATGATTTATTTTTCTTTCTACAAGGAGTAATAAATCAATCACCATGTTGACAAACATGTATCCCATTAAAATATTAAACCTCGAAAAACAATTCTCTATTTGGATCAACCTGAAAAAATCTATGCTCAAAATACATAAGTTACTGAAAATTGTTACAATCCAAGGATTTTGAAATATTTACATTTAATCTCAAAACATCCCTAAAATGAAAAAAACGTTATATTTAGCTAAAATTATTAAATTTTTATTCATTTATTCATTATAATAGACATTAATTTTTTTTGAAATATTATGTCTATAACGAACTCAATAATGAATATCTCTATATAAAAATTAATTTTAATTATAAAATATTCAATTTAAAGTTAGAAGTATATATATAACCTTAATATAAAATCGATGTGGTAGAATTACGAATGGAATAATTTATTTTCATATAAATTATATAAATTATATTGTTGGAATAGTGACATGAGTATTAGAATTGTAATAAGAGTTATGGGAATTATAATCAGGTAATTAGAATAGTAAAATAACTTATAGAAGTATACAATATAATAATCATACAAATTGAATAAAAATATGATATATTAATTTCATGGAATAAGTAAATAAATGTATATAAATAGATAAACACTATTTTCGTAAAACCATAATGTCTATTTACAATTTTATAATTAATATAATGATTTAAGGGAAACTTTATTTTCATAATATAGATTCATCAAACAATATTATGATTTATAATATTTATAAGATTATTTTATTTATATATATATATATATATAATTAATTTCTCCATGTGTAAAAAACTATTATAATTTAATGATCCGTAATTTTTGAATAAATGCTGATTTTATTCAAGACTTAAATCTCTCATAAATAGAAATTTTATTTACAAAATTGATTCATATTTATTAATATACTCATATAAAAGTATTTATGGTCATGTTATGGGATTTTCAAAAATATTTTTAGTTGTTGTGAATAGTAAAAGGTGGTAATTTAAATTATTTAACATCATAAAAAAATAAATGAATTTTTTAGTCATGGATGATGTAATAACCAATTTGTTTACACTCTCCTAACTAGTATAATATGCTGATTAATATAAATCAATACTAATGAATGTATAGTGCTAATATAATAATCTAAATATTATAATAATATAAAAATGCACCTCTCCCCATATAAAGACCTCCACTCACCACCACTTATGGTCACACCTTTGTTCCTTGTATCATGTCATTATTATAATACATTACCTTAAAAAGCCACTTCCCCACATCGATGATCTATTTTCCTTGATTAAATTCTGATTAGTAGCCCATTGTGGGGACCTCTAAAAAAGTGATATTCAAGAGGAAACATTCTCGAATAATCTATTTTAATATTATTTCATATTATACTTTATTCTCCCCTAGTTAAACCCTAAAATAATAATAACACTACTATAATTTATAAAATAAAACTTTATATTAATAATGAAATATCTCATTTCAACTTCTTTTCCCGTATCCTCTTATTCAATGCAATGTAATTAGTGTCTAAATTATCATTGTTAATCATTGCTGTAGAAAATGATTCATAATTTTTCAATACCACCTTTAAGGATAGTCAAAATACAACTATTATTATTAAATAATATTTTAATATGAATATTACAACTTCTTTTATTCTTTTGGAACTAATATATAAAGGTTATATTCAATAAAACTATATTAGTTCCTGATAGTAAGAAAAAATAATAAAAATAAACTAAACAGTTATCATTTACATTTTATCAAATGAATAATCCTAGTAAAAATATATATGAGACCATTTAAAAAAATTATATAATTGATGATATATAATTTATCCTCTCTATAATTATTCACATTTTTCAAGAAGTTCAATAATATCACCCAAGAGAACTGACCATGACACCCTATAACAAACACTCCCGGAACGGAAAAACTGAACATTAGAACTCATTTGAATGGTCATTAATGAACATAAAAATTAATATTAATTCATTTAAATATATAACATTTCATGAATTAATAAACTATAGAATCTAATATAACTATATAGGTCATTAAGTACATGTGAGAAATCTTATGTACATATGGGATGGGATCTCCCAAATGCTTCAATTCTTCTTATTTGGTTACAATTACTCTCAATTTACTCAAATTTATTTCTTAATTATTATTATATAACACTCCAAATTACTTTTTTATTATACAAAACTGTTTATATATTTCAATTAATCTTTTAATGGAATATTAATTTATAAAAAAAGATCAATTTTTTATTCTTCACAATAGGCAATCATACATAATGACAACTTCTCTATTTCATACCTATTTTCAAGTACACATCATAAAATATTTTAATCCTATATTTTTTCTAAGATAAATAATTTTATCATGAAAAAATATTTTAATTCAATTCTGGTTTTATAAAAAAATTATTCACTCGTACTCATTAAATAATCATTAATAGTTTCTCTAAACCCACACTTAGGGGAGAAATTTAAAATTTTTCTTAAACACTCTGTTTATTTTTTACAATTAAAATGTAATATTTATTGAATACATACTCTAATTTTTATTTTATAAAATTAAATTAATTATTTAATCTCTTTTTTGATGAACTTAATATTGATATGAATATTTTTTTATGATGTGAGTACCAAACCCATTTAATTCCACGGGTAACCCTCATGGTCATTCCTTATGTTTGATTCATTATGTAGAAAATATATTCACAAAAATATCATAATGGGTGAAGCTAGAAAACACTCAAATTAATTGAGAAATATTTTGTCTAATGACAAGACATTTAATATATTAGTGAGTAATGTTATACATTATTGGACTTTATCCACTGTGGGATATAGTCATGGAAGATATAATTGAATAATGTTTATTTCATGCTATATGTTTTTCCACATTCCAATATTTCCCTATTCATATGATTACGTGTTTTATATTTTATATTTCCGTATTTTTATTAATGGTTCATTCATTTTATTTTATCATGTTATTCATTCAAACCCTTGGGTTATGCTTTATTTCCATATTATTTCCATATTACACTAATAATCTCGTCCCTTTTGTCTATGTATTTCACCGGTTATCCAATATAGTTAGTTTATGTAAAATATGTTTAGGATCTCATAGTGAAGACTAATAAAAAAATATTTTTTTCTAGTTTTATGTTTTCTAATTATGTACCTACATCTCCAAGGACATTTGTCTGTGTTATCGATGGTTTGTATGTCATGTATAATAAGGCATAAAATCTTGTAATAATATGTGTAAATGGATTTGTTCACTATAATAATAATTGATTTATCAAATATATATATATATATATATATATTATTTTTAGATAATTATACATTTTTAGTTATGATATCACATTTAACTACTTACCTTCTGATCTATTAGATAATTAAAAAATTACTTGTGCATACGAGTGATCTACCGCTTCCATGATTAGATGTTATATTTTTCTTTTTTATTATGGAATGTAAGGTAAAAATGATATAATTATTGAATATTTAAGAAATCAATGACCTTGAAATTATCCATGAATGGTGAATAAATATTTTCCTTTCTATCATTCCATCCGTAAGGAAAATGGACAAAAAATTATTGTGTATATATGGATCATCATATTCCTTAATTGTGTAATTAATTTTCCTATCTCTAAATTTTATAGATAAAAATGTATAATTGTATAATGAATATATTTATTTTTTATATAAAAATTAAAATTTATTGATATTATGTAACAATAATCCATATAAAATGAATAAAACTACATAACTAGAACAAACAACAATACAAAAGATGTTATCTCCGGGATAGTGATTAATTAGAAAATTATTTTAAAGGGTAATAAAATGTTATAAGTAAATCATATATTGAATAACATATATGTGTATGGTTATGGAATAGTTATATAATAAACTATAATTATTATATAATGGGTTCTAACATGGGAAAAGATTGTTTGAACATGAAGAATGGTAAATTTGGATTAGATTCTCTTATTTGTGAAATATGTTATATTATGCACATATCTTCTTTTATAAGTTGTATATACAGAACCATTGAAATTTTATATCATTAATATATTTATTATAATGATATAAAATGTTTAATTCTATGGTAATATTTCATGGGGAATATGATTTAAATGTTTTCAAATCGTATATATGATTTTTTTTCCTCACATATAATTTTATTGGATATATACCATATTCCAAATTTGATTATTTTATTTATTATATATATTTCGCAAGAATGTATATTATAATTACTATTATGAAAATAATATCAATTTACATATCCATTAAAGTTTCTTTATTTATTGGGTACTACGATTTAAAAGTTACTAATGTGGTAATGGTTTTTTATTACAATCAATATATTTTATCAGTATTTGTTATGATTATGTTATTTTATGATAAAATATTGTGTTCCAAATAACATTTATCTAATGAATTTTATCCTCTGGTTTTTTTATTAATATTTTCCCCCTTTATATATTATCATTTATGTACTGAAGTGGCTAAAATAAATTTTTTATGAATCATTTGACATTATTTATCTATTTCTTCAATCATACATTATCTTCAGATTATACATTTTTTAACATGTTTTAATTATTTATATTATCTAATTATTTTTTATGAAAATTTTATCCACTGTTTATTTTTTGAGTTTTTTAATGAATCTTCTTATAATTTTTTGTATGTTGTGTATTTATCTTTTATATTAAATTTGAATGGAATAAATGTTCTAATAAGTATAGAATGAATGGTATTTACCACTGTCATGACCACTCAATGATTTAAAACATGTATTAGAAGAATCATATTATTTTACTTAATAATGTTTCTTATAATTAGGACTTTGTATTATAAATATTGTTTTTAAAAATGAAAATTATATTATTCTCAATAATTTTTAAATAATATTTTTCTGTTATAAATATCAATTAGTGAAATAAAACATTTTTTACTTATGTTTTATTATGGATCAATTAAAATAGTTCCAAGATTAATATTTCCATGGATGTTTTATGATTATGGTGGTGAGATTTTTGATAACCCCATTTACTGTTAAATAATTTATACAATATTTGATTGATGAAATTTTTATGATACAAAATTTCTTTTCATGAGTTATTTAATATTTATATGATATTTTTTTAATTATTTTATGGAGGAATATATATATTTTACATTATTTTATGTATGGTCCAAAATTACATATCCCACCAATTAATTGGGTAAAGTATTATATCATATATGATAACTATTGGAATCAAGTAAATGTGATTGATACACAATAGGAATCAAGAAGTTGAGAACATTCAGTTATTGGAAAATTTTCAATGTACTACATCAACAATGAGAAAAGGTAAATGTGATTGATACACTATGGGAAATATGTGATGATTCATGATCAATTAGGATATCAGAAACAACCATTGATATATTTTCCACTATTATTTGATTATATAGGTTATGATCCTTGAAATATCAAATGGATTATATATTTATGATGATGCCTCATGTATATGAAATGAACATATAATTCCTTATTTATCGTTGATGATTTTGGTATCTTATAATTCATTTTTTATGAAAATATAAAGGATTATGCCATGTGTCATTTTTATGATCAATGACTAATTTTGTATGAAATTTTTAAGTCATATTAATTCTAAAACTACCATACTATTATCATGTGATTTCATATAATCATTTATTATTATCTCCCATGTTTTATGTTAATGATTATTTTTTATCACCCATTCTTCTGTCCTCATTCCCCCGGTTATGAAGATATTTATTACGTATGATATTTTTAAGAATGGTATTATTTATAGAAAACATAGTGGGGGTTGGTGTAGCTCAATTAAGATCAGTTGTTTATGTATCTAGGTTTCTAAAGGTACAACAACCATAAATGTATTTCATGGAATATTAGTTTTTGTTGTGAATATACATCTACAAATATGTGTCATCATTGAGTGAAAATTATGGGATTCAACACCATGAAAGGAAGTATTAATTTTTTCTATCATATTCATATAAATAAATTACATGTTCAAAATATGTTATCATAAATTTTCATGATACATTTTATTATTAGGGGATAAATAAATTTACCATTTTCTTATAAATTTGATCAATTATAAATGTGAATAAATAGGTATATGTATATTACCAACAAAAATAAGGGAATATAAAACTAGAGTTGATCACAGATTTTTTTCTTTATTCTAATATGGATAAATATATTAATTTGAAATTATATATGAATTAATATATAATATAATAAGGTTAATTATATCTATAAATAATAATATATAATTCTATTAAAATAATGTTATTTATGTGTATAGAAAAATAGATAATCCAATGATTAGAATATGTTAATATCATTTTTATAGAAGATTCAAGAACAGAATAATCCTACAATATAAATATATCATATAATATAATACAGCGGGAAGAAGTGTATAGTACTATGTAGATGACATATTATGTATTTTCATTTTATATAATAATTGGAAAATATGGCAACGTGTCATTTCCTCTTATCATCATTCATTTTTCATTCTATATATAAGAGAAGATAACAAAAATGAAAGCATGTAGGACATTTATATTTTTATATCTCAATAATCCAATATATGTTTGATGAGGAAGAATATCTTATGTTGTTAATGAAACAACATTCTATATAAATAATGGGACCTTTTTAAGACATTCATTAGGAAAAACATCATAAATAAAAGCTACCCAATATCTATAATAGTCGATATACTATATAGACATAGATATATCACTCAATAAAATATGTTTCATTTTTCATGGATGATATCAGACATTAATTATGGAATAATAAAATATTAATAAAAATATAATACCTCATGACCCCATATTAGCAATGTATATTGTATGAAATAACACCCCATTATTTTATATTATATTATTATTTTAGCAATTTTATTTATATGATAGGTCACGATGCACATAATTATAAAAATAAGTGAATGATTTCATATTAATTATTAAATTTAATGAAATTAATAGAGATTAGTATGAATATTATAAAAAATTGGGTTTTTAAAAGGGGTAAAATTTACTTAAGTAAATACATTTGATCATTGCAAATCAATTTTCAAATAGTTTTTTTCAAATTACTTATTTTTTAATAATTTAATAATTTGAGGAGTCAACCCAAATTAAATTATTTATTATATCAATGTAATGAAATATTTTAATGTAATTCATGAAATTTTTTTGCAATGATAAGTTTTAATAGTTTAATAATTTTGGGCAAATTTTTTTTCAAAATTTTTTTTATCCTATATTTGTTTATAAAAGTTAATATATTTAATTTTTTACCCTCAAAAGTATAGAAAAGTATCATTTAAAGAATTATAAAATTTAATGATTATTCCTAAATGTGGGGGTCATTTTATACAAAGAAATAAAAATTAATTTGAGGTAAGATGATATAATTTTGTGAAAATATTTTTTGTCCACACAATGTATTTTCATCATAATAAATTAAATTTATCTCTTTTAAATAATTATTAATATAAAAGTTTTAAATCATATTTTCATTATAATATGATTAAAATATTTTAATGTATATTTCACAATTAAAATAAAAAAGAAAAAATTATTTTTATGATTTGGAAGTTAATATTCAAAAAAAATATCATTACGTTGTGCACGCTTAAATTAAAAATAAATTTCACCATAAAATGAAATTGAAATTTGTAATTGAGCTTCCATATTTGGAATTAGAATATTAAATTTTTTGTAATAAAAGTTTAATTTTTTAAAAAAATCCATTTATTAATCGAATAATTTTTACACTCTTTTAATGGTTAATAGGGTTAATGCGGGGTAAAACTAAGAGACAAAACTGAAAATATCACTAAAACATGTATAAAATATGATTTAATTAAATTATTTAGACATTATCATATAGTATATTTAGATTTTTTTTTGGGTTTCACATGTATTGGATAAAGGCTTCATATTACAATAAAACATTGATTTATTTTCAATGGTGTCACCCCCTAAGTTGTAAAAGGACATCTCTTCTTCCCATTTATTCGTACACCTTAATAACTTTATCTATGTTATGACCCACTAGAATATCTTCCTTAATTTACTTTCCACATAATAGAGACACTGGACTAAAAAATACCATCCAAAGAAGGATTCAGGTGTTTGATAAGGTAATATAATCATAGAACAAGTGGATCATTTTTTAGAAGTAAACAAATAAAAGGAAAAAAGAAAAATGATCAATGAATCATAGTAAGTCTCATTAAAAAACTTCATTACCTATTATTTCATCATACATGTAAATAAAATTTATTATATTTGTTATTATATAATTGAATTTTTATGATATATGTAATGGAATTTTATTATTCTTTTAACATTACCACTATATTAATTTCACTTATCCAATTGAAAATGAAATTGTCACTCATGAATCAGTATAAACTACCATCTCTATAAAGTGTTGCGGTTCATTTTTCAACACCTCCTCACATGGATATTAATATTGATATATTTAATGAATATATGTTATATTAGTGATATAAAAATCATTATTTAATTATACAACAATATTCAGTTCCTTTTTGTTCCTTTCACTGAAAAATGATGTCTCATGAGTTCATATATGCTGGCAAACACCTCCATGATGCGATGAAATTAATTATTCACAAAAATATTAAATTTTTATTGAATAATATTTTATTAATAAATAGGTTATTCATTAATGGGTTAATATTTTACACATAATGAAACCATTTCCAAGGTGTGGGAATTGAAAAAAAATATTGAAACATTCCTGAAAATTAAAACTACCAACACCTAGAATATTAATCTTAGTATAGAATTATTAATAAATGGCTGATTTGAATAAATGAATGAATCGTATATTGTAGTGTACATAATAATATTTTTTTAATTAAGATTTATAATATATGAAAATTTATTATATATAATTTTAGAGAAAGTAGGAATCATTAGAAGGCTTGTGGTAGAAGTTTATGGAGCAATCACTTTTTTAATCATGATTATTCAGGTTTAAATATCCATTAGTGAAATTATAAAATATATTGATTTTAAATTCCATATATTATCTTCCCATCAAAATGTTTTTATACTTTTCAATTATTCTATCTATTATCCTCTATTTGGTACTCATATTAATGAATGAGTATTTTTAGAAAAATTAATTCTTATCATCTTTTCAGTAAACTGTATTTTCATTCCATTTCTATATTATTGAAAATGTGTCCAAAAGTTCATTATTAATATATAAAATATTATTAAAGGTAATATTAAAATACTTTTTTCTCACATTTCATATTTTTAAATAATATAATTTTTTTCATTTTCAATACGTGTCCTTTTTGAATCATTTTACAGAAGTTAAAAATGCTTCTAAATGCTTACCATATTACTTCAATTTCCTTTAAACATGATATTTTTTCTATATATATATTCAATTAAAATTATATATGAGTTTACCAAGAAAATATTAGCATGATTTTAGGAATATGGGTTTTGAATCAGCTATGTATCCTCTAAATTTTGGTTAAATTCACTTCTATAGAATAAAAGTCAATGTTTATTGAGTTGATGAATGTTTCAAGGGTGTTTGGGGCTCGTTCGGAGATTGAATTTTTATTTGGAAAAATAGCCTTTTCATGATTAGACTAAACTATAAAGTGATGATTAATGGTTTTTTTGAACCATGGGAATGGCCTCTATTTTCTACCAGATCCATATCACACAATTGAAGCATGGTTTTCCAAACCGTGTGGCCTAACCCCTTGAGTTCCCCCTATAAGGAGCCGACCTTGAACATTGCATAAATTTGAATTAAATAAATAATTCACATTAAAGGTACTTTTTGTTTTATAGTTCTAGAGAATTAGGCCATAACAATTACATAACAACTTAAATATTACATGTAGACATAATTTTCAGTATCCATTTTTTCATAAAATCGAAACTATAAAAAAGGAACATGTCTAGTAACATGTTCTAGACATCATGAATTTTCCTCGATCCCATCCTTGACACTATTAATCTCTAAGTCCTGTGAAAAAATTTCAAAAACATGTGATGAGAATAAAAAACTCACTAAGGGTTATAAAATAAGGAAGGGAAACATTCTACCACCATTAAATACCAATCAATGAAACTATACTTTTCAATCATAACATACATTACTATATCATAAGATTTATGAAGAACATACAAAAATCATAAATCATAATGTTAAAATATGGAATTAATAACATACATAAATTTTTGTTATCACCACCAGATAGGGAGTCACATTTGTAATTCCCATCACATTATATTTCCTAAATCTCTTCGGAGAAACATTAATGTTTACCTCTATCACATTACCGAATGCATTGGAGAGCTATCTCAGGCTCACCTGCCATCAGTTTATCATGGAACAACCCATATACATAATCAATTCCCAATAACCATGAATATTCATAACACATAACAAAATCATAAATTAATGATAACATTCCCACATTCTAATCACAATATATCCAAATCAAGATATTGAAATAAACAATGCTTTTTCAAACCATTTTCAAAACCATTTAAAACTTTTTATAAATATATTTTTAAACAAAAGCACCCCATACCACTTTGAATCTAGTAAATAAATTACCATTTCAAAAAAGTTATTATTATATATAAAAAATCCTTTAAATGATTTTTAAATCCTAGAAATTAATGATAATTATATATAATAATTAATCATCAAAATATTTAAAATGATATTTTAGTTAGAGAGTTTTTAACAAATTGCGAGACTCTTGAATACAAATAATTGATGAATAACATTGATTAATAACCTTATATTATCATGATAATATAGGTATTAATGATTTAATATGCCAAAAGACAAAATATACACCATATAAGAGTGAACTGTGACTTAAAAACAATAAAGTCTCAATGGAATATAAATTGAGACGAAATCCCTTATAAAACCTGTATCATTAGATAAAAAATAAATTACATAATAATGTGTGAAATATATAATTGAACTCAATATGATTGGATATTCAGTGTAAATCAATCATATGACATTCAAACATGTTTTTTATGACAAAACCAATGACTTGGATGTTTAACTCAATTAATGGAAATTGAGTTAAAATTACACTTATCATGTCCATATTGTTGACTTGGGAATTTATCAGTGGAGTGATTATATGATTTATAATTATATCCACAGAAAGTGGAATGGAATTTACAACATAAATAAATAAACAATTATTCCCGACATAATCATAGCTTGACATAATCAAGAAGTAGAATTTTTTCCCAAGGAATTGAAATTGGGTGACGAATATCCCTTATAGAAATTAGACAGCATATCGACATCAATTTAAAAATCAGAAAATAATTTGATGAGATAGAAAATGTTATCTCATAAATTGTACATAAAATTTACATCAATAAATATATATAATAACACATCCCAATAGAAGAAGATGTAAATTAAGTGACATTACAAAAAAGATATCTTTTAAAAAGTATAGCTTGAATGGTTCCCTTTCCGATTTGGTATCATTCGAAACATACAACCCATGAAAAAGAATCATAAAATGAGAATGTAAATGCCCATAAATTAAATTATATTAAACAATGAATACAATATTTTGTAGTACAAACTCCACAAAAAATGAAATAGTGGAAAATATTACATGAATCACACAGGAATAAAATGTGAGATGAAAATCACTTACCACGTTGTAATCAATCGAGTCATACTACAAAAAGATAAAAAAAACCAAATAATTCATATAATGACATTAATATAAAGATAATTATGATAATATATATCAAATGTCAATATATAATACACCACATGAAATAAATATGTGGTGAACAATGGAAATCTCACGGAATTAAAAGTGAGATAAGAAACCTCTTACCTCGTGTCTGACATGACTCATTTGTTCAATGTTCATCCAGAATAAAACAATTAAGTAAATTTATACATGCATAAGAATATTTTTAATGTTTATTATTCATTTTATATCACATATTACAATGTTATAAGAATTATGTAATAATTTATGTTAATAATAGTCATTTTGTCGATATTTGCTATTTGAGTAAAAAATAAACTTCTTAAAATTAAAAGTTGAGTGGTCAAATATATATTGTCTCCAGAATGATATTAATTATTTAGATATCATATATATGTTATATATAAAGTAAATATATGTATTAATAATTGTGCAAAACATTTGGATGTAAGAAATGAAATGCATAGTTCATGGAGACGGTAAGCCATACGTACACATGAACTCTACTTTAATTTATATTTCATATTTAATGTAATAAAAACATAAAGATACATAGCTATATTATAATTGTAGTATAATAATATATATAATTTAAATTACTACATCTTTTATACTTCCCACGTATGGTATGAATGACTCATATCACTTTGAGGGGCCGGTAGTTCGCACTTCATCAAATTAAATTATTGTGTATACTCATAAGGGAATCAATAAAGGTATTCAATAAATTAAAAATACAGAAGAATAAAGAAAAAATAAAAACATATATATCATATATATATATAGTTCTATCAATATGGCGACAATAAGAGGCGGTAGGATATAATTGAACAATTATCATTTCATGAGGTGTTGGTTTTCAATCAACAAGAACAGTATGTTCTTTACCCACTAGATGGAGGTGTGTGTAAGTTTAGTTAGAATATATCTCATAATGAAGACCTAGTATACATTTTATACTTGATTTACTATAAAATAATGGAATGAAATGAATTTAGTGGTTGGATAATGAATGTAAAAGAAAATAATTTAAGAGAAATTGTAACCATTAATTCGGGTAACTCCCTTTGGTTTGAACCAAAAAGGACTTCTTGATGTGCCTTATTCCTATTGAAAAACTTCTATGATGAAAATATCTATCTTTAGATCTTGTTTTGGCAGGTTTTGGACGTGCCAAGTGGCTTGAGAGGTGTGAATAATGTGTTAGAAGTGAGGGCTTTTTATAAGGGGGAGGAGGGTCTCTTTAAGAAAGTGTGAAACTATTATTCTAATATATAATTTTATTGAGTTTCAAAAGGACCAAAACATATTAATGATGAATATACGATGACTCATGATAGAAATAAAATCATCGAATATAAATTTATAGGGTTTGGACATTATTTCAATATTTATAATCTTATTTATTTAAATCTTTTATTAATGTGGTAAACATTGCATCATTATTGTTTCATAAATAATTTAATTGATTTGATGTCTAAAAATTATAAAAAAATAACAATGATGTAGAAAATATTTTTAGATTCCCAAGGAATGATTATAGTTGAAATTATAACATATATAATCCTACGTAAAAATGAATTTACTAAATGATATTTGTTTATGTCATTTTTGTCGTTACAATAAGTTAATTAAAATAATGTGTCATTATCACTCCCATGTGGCTCCATGGGATCCCTAAATCGACCCATACTTGTCCATGGTCGGATATGTATCAACCAATCTGATTATTACACATTCTTGTGTAATTTTATATTATTATAATAATATGTTTTCCCCTTATTTACCATATTGACCTTTTAACAATGGTAAATAAAATTTTTACTGAAGTAAATATTAATAATTTCTAATAATAACAGTTACCTATTTACACAATTTGGACATCCTGATTCTATATATCAAATAAATTTTTCCAAATTCAAAACATTGATGTGACAGAAATTAATTTAAAATTAATTCCCTTTATCAAAACGTAGAACATGTTTTTTTAGAAATATTAACTATCAAAAGATTGAGACCTGTTGATGTCCAATTTCAATGTGAAATTAATTATAATGACCAATATTAGATAAAATGATAAAAATATAATCAAATTAAACATTAAACCCAATTATAAATATAATCTAACCATAAAAATAAATTATATTAAACGGATATTTTGAATTAAAATAAAGTATTTTTCAGTTTTTTTTAGAAATTGAATTTTTTCAAAAAAATTACCAAAAATATAACAAAAGTATATTTTGATGTCTAGATTCTAAATAATGATTTTATTCTTTCCAATATAATATATGAAAGTGAACAAAACTATATTTAATTAGGTTTTTCCATCCAAAGGTGGAAAATCATCCTTTTAATTTAAATTATGTTTTTTATCAGATTATTTCTTATTTTAGGCCTCTAAAATTTATTAGGTAAATGTAAAAACATGTAACAAACATGTATAATCATATTGTAGTTATTTCAGTTCATTCCCTCCAATACAATGGTTTGACGTTAACTACCATTTAAAATAATTATATTATATTACTATTATGCAACGTAATATTTCAATGAAACTTGTCATTGCGAATCTGGTACGCCATCAAACATATAAAACATTATAAAGTAAAATTAATATTTAATTAAAAAGTTATTAATTAAAATGAAGATTTATTATTTCATTATTTACCTGGGATGTTAAATATTTTCCCCCTTTTGGTAATTGCATCTTAGTAATTTTAAAATTATGCTTAGAAACATCATTGAATGTCACACATCAGAAAAAGATTGAATACATCAATCACATTAAAATAAAGGAAGAAAAGTACAATGCTCACCCAGGAAAAATGATACTATGATTACATGAAACATGTATATGTAGGAGAAAACAAACAATCATGTTTTGATGGAGAGTGATTGAATATATGATTAGGATATAGTTAACTAACGGAAAATCGCAAACTTTTTATGGATTAAATGGTCATTGATTCCCCACTAGGAAATGATAACAAAAAACATTTTTGACTTAAGATAATTTTAATAAACTTGAAGAATTTATTAATGATATTAAATAAAACTATAAGGAAACATACAAACTTTTTAAGAAGACTTTCATCCTTTACTAAATGCGTACCACAAACTCATTTATCTCTTTAAACAGAGATTATTCAGGATGACATGTTCACATTGAAAACATTATAATCAACATCTAGAGAATCAAATAATCCAAAAATGATGAACTATAAATTTCTCATGTCTTTTGACATTAACCAAAATCTGAATGGTTAGTATCAGACCATGGATTCCCCAAAAAGTAAAATGTTGTACATAAAATGAAAAAAAAATTAATCTCCAAAATGTTTCAAACAATACCAACATATCATCAAAGATCGTTTAATAAAAAATTGTCCATTGATTTCCTAAAATTAATCAAAAGTAATATTGAAAACCAAATCACTGAATAATTTAATCAGATTTTCTTTAAGATAAATCATATCATTTATGTAACGCCCCGACCCCAGCTACCCAGAGTCGGTGCATTACTTCGTAACATTGGCATGATCACAAAAGATCAAGTCTCGAAAGACCGATTAGTTTAGTAGCCTTGGAAACACTAGATACATTCATAAGTCTTTCATTACATCAAAATTAAACAAACTATAAAAAACATGGTCTTCATAGTCCACACTCATATCTTCACTGATTATTCTTGCAAGTCAGTCATAATACACTTCTTTACATCCTGGAAAATATTTAAACATTGAAAGGGGTGAGCTCAGATGCTCAGTAAGGATAACAATATTGCGGAAGCCTTTATAAGAAAACATAAGCATTTTAAGGCAATGTATAACTAGAACAAAAGCCTCTTAAACATGAACTTCAATATAATATGGCTAAATTAAAATAAAGTAATGCCATTACTTACTCACATGGATATTCTACTAGACGAATAATCACATGAAATATCAATAACCACTTTCATAATGTTGGAATGCATAATGCCAGACTATCATAACCACGTGGTCAAGGCCTCGTGCCAAGACCACAAATAAGATTTTGTCAAGGCCTTGTGCCAAGACACTATTTTGTCTCATGAGACCTACCGATGCATCGAGGAGCTATAGCGGGCTCCACCCGTCACATATTAAGTCCAATGCATTCCCATATGAAAAGGTTTAAACATAACATAAACATTCGTATTAAAACTAGCATACGAAATGTAAATAATTTCACCATAAACTATGAATGGTATAAAAATAGCACATCCACAGTCAAACATATCACAAAATCTTCAATACAATATAGAAGTTTTGTATCATAATAATTCAACTTCAAATAAGCGTAAAATCCATCAAAGGATGTTGACATAGATGAAATCAAAACACTTTTTTAGAGAAATATCTCTTTCTATTTTTGAAATCATTTAAGAGCCATATAAAATAAAACATTTTCTTTGAAAATATTCTTATAAGCTTGTAAGGAAAACTTTGAAGATTTTATAATGGCGGAAAATAACCGCACCCACCGTATAAGTTAAAAAAAACAATCTTACCTTAATTCTGTCGAAAAGGTTAAAAAGGACCTTGTTTTGAAAACGACGGAAAGATTCCTTTATAAACCTCTCATAAAAAGTCAAACAAGGGTATAAATGACTTTAACCCATATTCTTGTAAATATGTTTTGAAATACATTTTGACGAAACATGGATGTGGATGATAAAGAGATTCCAGTAGATTATTACGTATAAACAACCTTGGATAATGAAGAGGTTGTGAAGTAAACCCTTACCTTGTACTTTTCCTTGGTTGGGGTAGGTTAGCCTCCTGTATAATGGTGAAATATTTGTTATTAAATTATACAAGAATCATATACATTCATATGATATCATATATGATCTTTTAACATTGCTTTGTTAGCAATATCTTAGATTTATCGTTGTTTCGGGTGTTAACTTACTCGTTTTCTTTTATATGTTTTGTTACGTAAGTCATGTTTTTCATGGATAGGTTGTATCTTATTCATATACAGAATGATATCATGTCTTTAAACATTATCTTTAAATCATCAAATGATAATTATACTTGAATGGATACGACGGAGAATGAATCTCATCGCGTTCGTGGAGAAGGTAGTCCGTACGTACGCACGAGCGACAATATCATTATTTTGATATTAAAATAATATATAATTGGATAGTATATCATATATACAGAATCTTTATCATGTTATATTTATTATTTACATGAATTACATATCATTATTATACCCATCTAAATAATAATATATTGAATAACAATTACACCACGACGTGGAGACGGTAAGCCGTACGTATGCACGTATGGTGACATGTCATTCAAATGATGGGTAGAATACTGAATATGGTTGTTCCATATTTATAATAACATCACAGCATATAGAAGATACTGGAGTTATAATTTTAGAATTGAAATAATAAACAAAGAGGGAGTGGAAGAAGAAGGAAACTTGAAAGAGGGTGATGAAAATGTTACCTCTTCTTCGGGTTCTTCCTTTTGATTTGATCAAAAGGACTCCTTGGGATGGCTTTCTGAATAACGTAAAGCTTCTAGGATGAAGGGAGAGAATTTGGGAGAGTATTTGAGCAGGGTTTGGCCGAACCAAAAGGCTTGAAAGTGTGAATAAGGTGGTAGAGGTGGGGGCCTTTTATAAGAGGAGAGGAGGGGCTCTTTTGGAAAGATTGAAATGTTACATTATTTCACAATGCTTTTCGGATTATAAAGGTCCCACACTTATATAATTCGAGGCTAAGGTGATAAGGTTTCGAAATCTCTTCATCCAATAGGCTTTGGGCAAGTGTAAGCCTTGGATTTTGCATTATCTTCTCATTTTATTTAAATCGTTAAATAATGAGGTCATCGCCACATCATAATGATGTCATAAATAACATAATGTTTTTAATGTCTAAAAATTATAAAAAAAATACTATGATGTAGGAAATCGTTTTATCTTTCTAATGAATATTTATAGTCAAAATTTGGACTTGTGTAACCCTACTTTAAAATTGTTTTAGTAAAACAATTTATGTTAGTGTCATTTTCACTTTAATATTAAATAAAAAGTAATTTATGTTATTTCCCAACAAAAGTGGATCCATGGGGTCCCCAAGTTAGGCCATGGCTTGTCTTGGTCGGCCATGACACAAACAATGAGTTTGGGACATGTGTCTAGGTCATTTCATATTATTAAAGTATTATTTATACCTTAAACTACACTAATTACCACTAATCGCGATTAAAACTTAATAAGTTACTATTCACCAAAAAATTATTTTTATCCCATTGAACCACATTTTACATACTAATGACAACCATGTATGTCGGATTTTCAAAATTCAATACACATTAGTGGTAATCTTTCATTTAACTGAAAAATCAGTTTGCTTGATTACCACTTAGTGGTTTCACTATTCATCAAAAATTGAAGTTTTTCAGAAAATTACCAAAAATTCACCCTAAGCTGTATTTGATATTCCAAATTCAAAAATGAAGTCCATTTTACAAAATTCAAAACATATAAGTCAAATTAATTAATTTAATAATTAATTCCCGCTGTTACAACAAATAGCGTGTTTTTAAGAAACAATTTATATCAAAAGATTGACAATTGTTTATGTCCAATTTCAATGTTAAATTAATTCTAATGACCACCATTGGATAAAATGGTAAAAATATATTCTAATTATACCTTAAAACCACTAAATAGTATAACTTATCACTATAAATTATTTTGATTAAAAAAGTTGTTTTAAGTATTTTTCACTATTCATAAAAATTTGGAAGTTCTCGGAAAATTACAAAAATTTCAACATAGGCTAATTTCAATATTAGGAATACAAAAATGAAGTCCATTTTGAAATATAAAATTTATAAAATTTCAAAAAGTAGGTATTACTATTCACAATGGCTAGTTTAATTAGTTGTGGTGTGTGTTAGAGCTCGAGGTTGCGTACAACACACGCTATTGCATTTATTCGAAGGGAAACGTACAGTGGAAGCTTGGGGTGTTACATTCTCCCCTCCTTCAAATAATTGCGTCCTCGCAATTTCTAGGGTATTACTGCATAAAAAGACCCGGGTGCTTTTTCATCATAAATTCCTCAGGTTCCCACGTTGCCTCTTCCATTTTATGATTTCTCCACAAAACCTTCACCAGACGAGTCGTCCGGTTTCTCAGCACCTGCTCCCTCACATCAAGAATCCTTACGGGCTCTTCACAATAGGAAAGATCGGGTTCCAGTTCTAATTCCTCATAGGTGAGTACATGTGTTGGGTCAGGCATGTATTTCCTCAACAGAGATACGTGGAACACATCGTGAACTTTGGAGAGACTTGGCGGTATTGCCAAACGGTAAGCTACAACCCCAATTCGTTCTAGAATTTCGAAAGGTCCGATGTACCTGGGACCCAATTTACCTTTCTTACCAAAACGTATGACTCCCTTCCATGGAGATACCTTCAGGAAAACATGATCACCGACTTGAAATTCCAGATCCTTCCTTCGATTATCGGCATAGCTCTTCTGCCTACTTTGAGCTGCTTTGATGTGATTTTGGATCACTTTCACCTTTTCCACTGTTTCCTCCACCAGTTCTGGGCCTACAAGTTTTCTTTCACCAATGTCATCTCAACAGGTTGGTGTACGACATCTCTTTCCATATAACGCTTCATATGGTGCCATCTGAATACTTGAATGGAAGCTATTGTTATAGGAAAATTCTACCAGTGGTAAATATTGATCCCACATACCCTGAAAGTCAAGAGAGCATGATCTCAACATGACTTCTAAGGTTTGAATAGTCCGTTCTGATTGTCCATCTGTTTGAGGGTGATAGGCAGTGCTCAAACGAAGTTCAGTATCCAAGGCCTTTTGAAGACTTTTCCAGAATCTTGAAGTAAAACGAGGATCAGGATCAAAAACAATCGATAGGGGTACTCCATGAAGTCTTACAACTTCATTAATATATAGTCTTTCTAGACGTTCAAGTGGTAGATCCTCCCGTATAGCCAGAAAATGTGCTGACTTAGTAAGTCGATCGACAATGACCCATATTGCATCATTCCTTCTAGGAGTCTTTGGTAGTCCCATGACAAAATCCATCGTAATATTATCCCATTTCCACTCAGGTATGGGAAGAGGTTGCAATACTCCACCAGGATGTTGCCTTCCAGCTTTCACTTGTTGACAAACCATACACCTCGACACAAAATCAGCAATCTCCCTCTTCATATTGTCCCACCAAAAATGTTCCTTCAAATCTCTATACAATTTGGTGCTCCCAGGGTGTATAGAGAAGTTGGAACTATGAGCATCATCCAACAATTCCCTTTTTAAATCAGGTATATCGGGAACACAAAGTCTCTTCCCAAATTTCAAAATTCCATCCTTGTACACAAAGTCCCTCAATCTTCCATCATTCACACCTTTAATCTTCTTCTGAAATTCTTCATCATTGGTCTGAGAACTCTTAATCCTTTCTAGTAATGATGGTTTGGCAACCATTTGAAAAAGCATTGATGTTTCACCTTCCCTAGTTATTCCCATGTCCATCTTCCCTAGATCCAAGAAAATTGGATCCCTTTCAATTCTCATCACATTCAAAACTCCATGATCTTTTCTACTCAAAGCATCTGCCACCTTGTTTGCCTTCCCCGGGTGGTAATGTATCGTGCAATCATAATCCTTGAGTAGTTCAAGCCATCTCCTTTGCCTCATGTTGAGTTCTTTTTGTGTGAAAATATACTTTAAACTCTTGTGATCAGTATAAATCTCACATTTTTTACCATAGAGGTAATGTCTCCATATCTTTAAAGCAAAGATCACAGCTGCTAACTCAAGATCATGAGTAGGATAGTTTTGATCATGAATTTTTAGCTGTCATGATGCATAGGCAATGACCTTATCATTCTGCATAAGGACACAACCTAGTCCTTTCTTCGATGCATCACTATAAATAACAAACCCATCATTCCCCGATGGTAGAGTCAATACAGGGGCATTGACTAATCTTCTCTTCAGTTCTTCAAAACATTCTTCACACTCTTTTGTCCAGACAAATTTAATCCCTTTACGTGTGAGCTTTGTCAATGGGTTAGCCAATCTGGAAAAATTCTGGACGAAACGTCGATAATAACCTGCTAAACCAATAAAACTGCGTACCTCAGTTATACTTGTCGGTGCTGGCCATTCTTGGATTGCCTTGGTTTTAGAAGGATCAACGGAAATTCCATCCTTAGACACAATATGGCCAAGAAAAGAAATCTCATGAAGCCAGAATTCACACTTGCTAAATTTCCCATATAATTCATGTCTTCTAAGAGTCTTTAGGATAATGCGTAAGTGATTTTCATGATCTTCGTGGCTTTTGGAGTATACCATGATATCATCAATAAATACCACTACAAAGTCATCAAGATATTCCTTGAAAACTCTATTCATCAGATCCATGAAAACAGAGGGTGCGTTAGTCAATCCAAAAGGCATTACTGTAAACTCGTAATGCCCGTACCTTGTTCGAAATGCTGTCTTTGGAACGTCTTCCTTCTTCACACACAACTGATGGTACCCGGACCGAAGGTCAATCTTTGAAAAGTATTGAGCTCCATGCAGTTGGTCAAACAAATCATCAATGCGAGGTAGGGGATACTTGTTCTTTATTGTTATAGCATTGATCTCCCTATAGTCAATGCACAACCTCATAGATCCATCTTTCTTCTTAACAAAAAGAACAGGGGCTCCCCAAGGAGAAACACTAGGGCGAATAAATCCCTTATTACTCAATTCCTCTAGTTGTTTCTTTAGTTCAACTAATTCCACAGTGGCCATTCTATAAGGGGTCTTCGATATGGGCCTTGATCCAGGAATTAAGTCAATTGAAAACTCAACTTCTCGTTCTGGAGGATGTCCAGGTAAATCTTCCGGAAACACATCAACATATTCTCTCACAACGGGTACATCCTCTATTTGAATCTTCCTTTCCTTACCCTCAGTAATTTCCTTCTCTTCCTCCCCAAAAATTGAATTTAGTTGAGCTACTGGGGGTGGATCTAGATAAGAATTATGTGGCGACGACTCGGCTCTAAAGATAAGGTGTTCCTTATCATCATCACCAAGAATCGTAACCTCTTTCCTCTTACAATAAATTTTTGCATCATGGTCCGAAAGCCAATCCATACCGAGGATTATAACAAATTCAATCATGGGTATAACGATGAGATCAGCCGGTAAAGAACATTTAGGTGCTCTAATGGGAACTAAACGACAAAACTTTGTTGCAACAATACTTCCCTTAGGGGTTTTGACCGACAACTCCCTTGTTAAATCAAATTGGAAATATCTAATCTTCTTAGCAAACTGGGAAGATATGAAACAGTGCGATGATCCAGAATCAAATAATGCATTTGCTAAACTTGAGGAAACCATTAAATTACCTGCCACCACGTCCTTCGGAGCTTCTACCTCAGCAGTAGTGATAGCATAAGCCTGGCCTTGATCCCTTGGCCTTTTCTGAGATAAGTTCTCCTGACGCTTAGGACATTCATTTGCATAATGCCACATCTCCCTACAATTGTAGCACCGAACGTTGGTAGCTTCCTTCTTCCCCTTGCAATCATGAGCTTGGTGGCCTTTTTCACCACACTTGTAACAGACTCCCATTACCTTCATGAAAGTACCAGGATGTTTCTTCCCGCATTTACCACAAGATGGATATTCAACCTTTCCCTTCTTCCCTTTATTTCCATTCCCAGATTGATCAGCAGGTCTCTTCTTCTCTTTCTTTGTTTTAAAGTCATAAGACTTAGAGAATTCCTTTTCCGTCTTGATAGCGCATGAGACAATACCTTCGTATGAAGAGAAGGTTTGTGATACTAAAGCTCGACGGAGAAATGGTTTCAACCCATCAAAGAAACGATCAGTCATAATTCTGGGGTTACGTATGTAATCTGAAGCATACCTTGCTAACCTTGTAAAGTTAGCCTCATACTTTGCGACATTCTCGTCCTCCTTCTGCCTCAGACTCAGAAATTGCCTTTCCATATCCGCTCGATGGTCTCGAGGGAAGTATTTTTCTAAGAACAGCTCTTTGAACTCCTGCCATTCCATGTTTTCTAATTCATCATCTTCCTTTGTGTTTTGAATTAGTGACCACCATTGATCGGCATCTCCAGTGAGGCGATAAACTGCCATGATAACTTTTTCCCTTTCACTGCTCCCCAAAGCCTGAAATATTTTCTCTAGGGAATTTATCCATTGCTCGGCTACTAAGGGATTTGTACTCCCGTTGAACGTTGGTGGTTGTTGCCTCATGAATCGATCTAACATTGATCCTCCACGCTGTGGATCAGGGTGCTCCATACGGGTAAGGTTATTATTCATAACCTGAGTAAGTTGTCCCAGTATGGTGATTAGCTGATCAGCACCAGTTCCATCACCAGCCCCATTATAATTATCTTGAGCAGGAGGGCAATCCCTACATGGAGTACGTGCATTGATACGGTTTCCATTTCTTCCACTAGGCGCCATTTCTAAACAATGGCATAAACTAGATTAGTTTATGAATCAAAATACATAATCTCATACTTATAAAACATTGAACTATTTATGGATATAATCCATAATCATAAAAAGAAATGTTTTCTTTGAGGAAGTATATACTCATAAACCCTTCATAAGGATTTGTAAAGAAAATGAGAGTTATCCTAAGCATATCCCCCGGGAGTGTCGTAACCAAGAGTGGAGCAAGGCCAGTTGTCGTGCACCAGTTCCCGTTCGAGTCTAGCTCAAAGCAGTGTTTTCGGGTTTTACCCCTAGGTACATCTGTGCCAGAGCCGCCTCTACCTGCTCGTATCCAGACAGGGATGTATTGCTCGGAAAACTCACAAAATCTCTACAATACCAAAATTCTAGGAAGTTCTTCTATACTACTCCTCAAAGTTCATCATAGGTCTATGTGCTCTAATCAGAGTTTATCTAAATCTAGCTTCCAAGGTTTGTACTAAACTTCCTCTGATACCAACTGTAACGCCCCGACCCCAGCTACCCAGAGTCGGTGCATTACTTCGTAACATTGGCATGATCACAAAAGATCAAGTCTCGAAAGACCGATTAGTTTAGTAGCCTTGGAAACACTAGATACATTCATAAGTCTTTCATTACATCAAAATTAAACAAACTACAAAAAACATGGTCTTCATAGTCCACACTCATATCTTCACTGATTATTCTTGCAAGTCAGTCATAATACACTTCTTCACATCCTGGAAAATATTTAAACATTGAAAGTGGTGAGCTCAGATGCTCAGTAAGGATAACAATATTGCGGAAGCCTTTATAAGAAAACATAAGCATTTTAAGGCAATGTATAACTAGAACAAAAGCCTCTTAAACATGAACTTCAATATAATATGGATAAATTAAAATAAAGTAATGCCATTACATACTCACATGGATATTCTACTAGACGAATAATCACATGAAATATCAATAACCACTTTCATAATGTTGGAATGCATAATGCCAGACTATCATAACCACGTGGTCAAGGCCTCGTGCCAAGACCACAAATAAGATTTTGTCAAGGCCTCGTGCCAAGACACTATTTTGTCTCATGAGACCTACCGATGCATCGAGGAGCTATAGCGGGCTCCACCCGTCACATATTAAGTCCAATGCATTCCCATATGAAAAGGTTTAAACATAACATAAACATTCGTATTAAAACTAGCATACGAAATGTAAATAATTTCACCATAAACTATGAATGGTATAAAAATAGCACATCCACAGTCAAACATATCACAAAACCTTCAATACAATATAGAAGTTTTGTATCATAATAATTCAACTTCAAATAAGCGTAAAATCCATCAAAGGATGTTGACATAGATGAAATCAAAACACTTTTTTAGAGAAATATATCTTTCTATTTTTGAAATCATTTAAGAGCCATATAAAATAAAACATTTTCTTTGAAAATATTCTTATAAGCTTGTAAGGAAAACTTTGAAGATTTTATAATGGCGGAAAATAACCGCACCCACCGTATAAGTTAAAAAAAACATTCTTACCTTAATTCTGTCGAAAAGGTTAAAAAGGACCTTGTTTTGAAAATGACGGAAAGATTCCTTTATAAACCTCTCATAAAAAGTCAAACAAGGGTATAAATGACTTTAACCAATATTCTTGTAAATATGTTTTGAAATACATTTTGAAGAAACATGGATGTGGATGATAAATAGATTCCAGTAGATTATTACGTATAAACAACCTTGGATAATGAAGAGGTTGTGAAGTAAACCCTTACCTTGTACTTTTCCTTGGTTGGGGTAGGTTAGCCTCCTGTATAATGGTGAAATATTTGTTATTAAATTATACAAGAATCATATACATTCATATGATATCATATATGATCTTTTAACATTGCTTTGTTAGCAATATCTTAGATTTATCGTTGTTTCGGGTGTTAACTTACTCGTTTTCTTTTATATGTTTTGTTACGTAAGTCATGTTTTTCATGGATAGGTTGTATCTTATTCATATACAGAATGATATCATGTCCTTAAACATTATCTTTAAATCATCAAATGATAATTATACTTGAATGGATACGACGGAGAATGAATCTCATCGCGTTCGTGGAGACGGTAGTCCGTACGTACGCACGAGCGACAATATCATTATTTTGATATTAAAATAATATATAATTGGATAGTATATCATATATACAGAATCGTTATCATGTTATATTTATTATTTACATGAATTACATATCATTATTATACCCATCTAAATAATAATATATTGAATAACAATTACACCACGACGTGGAGACGGTAAGCCGTACGTACGCACGTATGGTGACATGTCATTCAAATGATGGGTAGAATACTGAATATGGTTGTTCCATATTTATAATAACATCACAGCATATAGAAGATACTGGAGTTATAATTTTAGAATTGAAATAATAAACAAATAGGGAGTGGAAGAAGAAGGAAACTTGAAAGAGGGTGATGAAAATGTTACCTCTTCTTCGGGTTCTTCCTTTTGATTTGATCAAAAGGACTCCTTAGGATGGCTTTCTGAATAAATTAAAGCTTCTAGGATGAAGGGAGAGAATTTGGGAGAGTATTTGAGCAGGGGTTCGCCGAACCAAAAGGCTTGAAAGTGTGAATAAGGTGGTATAGGTGGGGGCCTTTTATAAGAGGAGAGGAGGGGCTCTTTTGGAAAGATTGAAATGTTACATTATTTCACAATGATTTTCGGATTCTAAAGGTCCCACACTTATATAATTCGAGGCTAAGTTGATAAGGTTTCGAAATATCTTCATCCAATAGGCTTTGGGAAAGTGTAAGCCTTGGATTTTTCATTATCTTCTCATTTTATTTAAATCGTTAAATAATGAGGTCATCGCCACATCATAATGATGTCATAAATAACATAATGTTTTTAATGTCTAAAAATTATAAAAAAAATACTATGATGTAGGAAATCTTTTTAGCTTTCTAATGAATATTTATAGTCAAAATTTGGACTTGTGTAACCCTACTTAAAAATTGTTTTAGTAAAACAATTTATGTTAGTGTCATTTTCACTTTAATATTAAATAAAAAGTAATTTATGTTATTTCCCAACAAAAGTGGATCCATGGGGTCCCCAAGTTAGGCCATGGCTTGTCTTGGTCGGCCATGACACAACCAATGAGTTTGGGACATGTGTCTAGGTCATTTCATATTATTAAAGTATTATTTATACCTTAAACTACACTAATTACCACTAATCGCGATTAAAACTTAATAAGTTACTATTCACCAAAAAATTATTTTTATACCATTGAACCACATTTTACATACTAATGACAACCATGTATGACGGATTTTCAAAATTCAATACACATTAGTGGCAATCTTTCATTTAACTGAAAAATCAGTTTGCTTGATTACCACTTAGTGGTTTCACTATTCATCAAAAATTGAAGTTTTTCAGAAAATTACCAAAAATTCACCCTAAGCTGTATTTGATATTCCAAATTAAAAAATGAAGTCCATTTTACAAAATTCAAAACATATAAGTCAAATTAATTAATTTAATAATTAATTCCCACTGTTACAACAAATAGCGTGTTTTTAAGAAACAATTTATATCAAAAGATTGACAATTGTTTATGTCCAATTTCAATGTTAAATTAATTCTAATGACCACCATTGGATAAAATGGTAAAAATATATTCTAATTATTCCTTAAAACCACTAAATAGTATAACTTATCACTATAAATTATTTTGATTAAAATAGTTGTTTTAAGTATTTTTCACTATTCATAAAAATTTGGAAGTTCTCGGAAAATTACAAAAATTTCAACATAGGCTAATTTCAATATTAGGAATACAAAAATGAAGTCCATTTTAAAATATAAAATTTATAAAATTTCAAAAAGTAGGTATTACTATTCACAACGGCTAGTTTAATTAGTTGTGGTGTGTGTTAGAGCTCGAGGTTGCGTACAACACACGCTATTGCATTTATTCGAAGGGAAACGTACAGTGGAAGCTTGGGGTGTTACAATTTATCTCTATATAACATCAGTTACTCTTAAAGTCTCATATTCAAAGGTAATTAACCTAATAACATATTCTCCATGATAGGTTAATCATTTCCATAAATAACCCAAAATCAACTTATACATGATTCATAAAATCATCTAACAAAAAATAATTAGTCATACAAACCAGGTACTTCACGTAGTCCAGTGGTAGGCAATAAATACTAGTTGCACTTTGATAGTGGGATCGATCTTATCAGCTTTGTCTGACGCGCCGGGATGTCACACGGTCTGTGTGTTTTCCTTTTTCAAAAACTATATTATTTTATAACATTCCAAAAAACTGATATATTCATCAAAAATAACCATAACATATTTTATCCACAAAGGTTATCTAATAAAATTCACTTTGCATCCCAAAATGTATTAACATGAAATTACCTCAAATTCAATGATCATATAAACCCAAATGGTTCTTTATATATATATACACAAAATAAAATATAAGTATTCCTTAAAAAAACATATATCAAACATAATGCTTAGACATACAATAAAAAGTCTACTAATGTAATACCATCATCAAGAGAGCCCTAATAATTTTAAGCATTTCACCGTCCTAAAATCTACTATAACTATTGAATCCCTTATATTTTGACTTCTTACTCATTCAACACTCTTCATGATCAATTAACCATTTCCTTTTTACTTATTCTGAAATAATTCATTCATATATAAAAAATCATGAGTCATATCCTAAGATAAAGTAATGTCTAAACATCCATTAAGAAATAATCCACAACATTCATTGGACTTCATTAGTTTCCTCGACCTCAATTGGAATAGAATTAGGTATTGTTAAACTTATAGTTGGATGATCCTGGTAATCTCATTCCCGAACCTTCTTCAAAGGAAATCTGTTTGTATAATGACCATTAACACAACATCTAAAACATTCAATTGATCCCATAGAAATAACATATTTCCCATTCCTATAGTCAATGGGATTCTTCGTTTTTCCATGGCGGGTTGTTGCTTTATAACCATCACTTAAAAATATATAGCATCATCAGATCCACTTTAAAAATTTTCCTATGGGTTTTGATCCACATACATCACACATAGGTTTTTGAAAATACATTCCTTTACAATTATTACCTGGTACTTCCATGGGGATTTGTTTCTCACATATATGATGCCTTATATAAATCACCATAGTTCAGGTGGACAATCATGACTCTAGATAGTTGGTAGAGAATAACCAGAACAATTCTCATTACAACTCCAATTTCATTCAGTTGGTCATTCAAAAAACTATTACAGCTTTCTTCATATCAACTGTTACTTTTGTGCATTCTAGATTCAGCCATATAGAAAAACCAAAAAGGTAAGTGTGAGTATATCAGAAAAATCATCTTATAATATCATATGAGGAGGAAAAATACTAAGACATACTTATTCATATAATCTTTAACTAATTCACATTATCTAAAATAACTATGACGCTTTCTAAATTCATAACCATTTTGGTTATGTCCCTTATTCTTAATGAACTTCTTAACCTCTAAAGTTATGTAAACTAACCTCTGATACTAGCTATAAGGACTCGGCCTTAATCATTACATAATCCTGAGTTATATGAAGAATTCACATTTAGGATCATTTTAGTTTTAGAGTTCTATAAATTTTTCCATAAATATTACTTAATAACATCAATATTAAATGTAGACACTACTACTCAGTATCCATTTTTCCTTAAAATAAAAACTCTTAAAAAGAATCATGTCTAGATCCATGTTTTAGATATCATGACGTTTCCTTGATCCCATCTTTGACCCTATTCATCTTTATGTCCTTTGGAAAAAATTTAAAAAGCGTGGGATGGACCTAAAAAGATCAGTATGTGTCAAAAAATAAGGATGGAAAACATTAGCCCATCATTAAGTACCAATCAATTTAACCAAACGTTTCAATCATAACATTCCATCAGAAATCATAAGATTTATGAATAACAAACACAAATAATAAATCATAAAGGTTACTTTTCGAATTCATAACAAACTTAAATATTATCTGTCACCGCTACATAGGGAGTCACATTTGGAATACCCATCACTATATATTTCTTAAATCTCTTATGAGAAACATTAACTTTTACCTCTGTCACGTTACAAAATGCATTGGAGAGCTATCTCGGGAAAACCCACCTTAGGTTTATCACGGAACCACCTGCATACATAAACAATTACCAATAACCATAACATAATCATAACACCTAACACAATCATAAATGAAGTACAACATTTCAACAATCTACTCACTATATATCAAAATCATGATATAGAAATAAACAATTCATTTTTAATCCATTTCCAAAACCATTTAAAAACATTTAATAAAGTGATTTCTGAATCAAAGCACCTCATACATCTTTGATACTTTTAAATAAATTAGAATTTGAAAACATTAATGTCTATATAAATAAATCCTTAAAACCATTTTTAAAACGTGGAAATTAATGATAAATATTTAGAAGAATTAATATTTAAAACATTGAAAATGATATTTTAGTTAACGTTTTTTTTAACCAAATGAGAGACTCTTAAATACAAATAAGTGAAGAATAACATTTAATCGGAACTTTAAAATATCATGAGAATAAAGGGATTCGTGATTTAATATTTCAAAGGAAATTATATACACCAAATAAGAGTGATTTTGGGCATAACAATAATGAAGTCGCAATGGAATTTAATTTTAGAAGAAATCCCTTTTTAAAACTATATCCTTAAATTAAAAATAAATTACATAATAATTAGTGAAAAATATAAATACCCACTATATGATTGTATAATCAGTGTAAAAAAATCAGAGAACATTGACACGTGTTATTTTTATAAAAAAATTAATTACTTGGATGTTTAACTCAATGAATGGTAATTGAGTTTTAATTACTCTTATCATTTTCATATCATTGACTTGAGAATTTATCAATGGAGTGATTATCTGTATCAAATGTATATCCACACAAAGGGGAGTGAAATTTAAAAAATAAATAAACAATTGTTCCCTATATAATCATATCATGACATAATCATTAAGTATATGTTTATCCCAAGGTATTGAAATAGGGTGAAGAAGATCCCTTATAGAAATTCAACAGCCTAGCATCATCAAATTAATAATTAGAAAATGAGTTGATGAGATATAAAAGGTTATCTCATAACTTGGACATAAAATTTACATAAAAAAGGATATATAAGAAAATATCCAGACACAAGAAAATGTAAATTAAAATACATAACAAAAAATATGTCGTATAAAAATAATTGGATGAAATGTTCCCTTGGTGATTGGGTAATATAATAAACATTCAACCCATGAAAATGGATCATAAAATGAAGATTTAAATACACAAAAATTAAATTATATTACACAATGAATACAATCTTGGGTAGTACATACTCAACACAAAAGGAAATAGTGGCACATAAAGCATGATTCTCCTTGGAATATAAAGTGAGATGAAAATCTCTTACCACACCACTAAAAAAAGGGCATTAGCGACTGCCAATTGCAGTCGCCTCAGCCTCGTCGCTGTAGGCCAATAGCGACAGCCATTGGTGGTCGCTATAGGTGGCCAAAATGCCGGACATAAGCGACCGCCTGGCGGTCGCTATAGGGTGCCGGGTGGGGACCATTAGCGACCGCTTTTAGCGGCCGCTACTGCTACCCGGACAGTAGCCTATAGCGACCGCTACTGGCGGTCGCTAACGCTGCCCGGCAGCCAGTCTATAGCGACCGCCTCTGGCGGCCGCTAAACTGGGGAATAATTTTTTTAAAAAAAATTCATACTAAAATATATATATATATATATATGTTAAATAATATATATTTACATTTATATTTATATTATTGAAAATATTTATATATATAATATTAAATAAAATATTTTTCATTTTTTTAATGAAAGGGATTAATTGTGTTTTTTTTCTTCACGGTGCAAAATCAGAGATATAACAAGGTAACAGTCATAACAAATGGAAAACAATTTCAAACAGCATAATCATCAAAATTATCATAACCGATAAACGTGCTTCAACGATCTGAGCAGGTCTATCTATTTCAATCTTCTGCTTCAAAACCTACAATAAGACAAAAAAACAAAACAAACGTAAATTGAACATAATTATTCAGTTATTATATACATATAATAAAATTAAATCTAACATCAAATCATGGTGCTATAATAATTTAAAACCCTCAATTTAAGAAATGCTATCATTTCAGGACATTCGGAGCATGTTTGCTCCGAATTCGACCGTCTCACGATGTTTTTGGTGTTTTATGACACCAGAAACACGTTTCCGGTCACCGTAGTCATACGACACCTCCGATTGACATGTCTTCTACCCGACCATTTCACAAATCACAAAACGGCTGTTGTCATATGGTTTCATGGAATTCTGAGTTCGTTTGGGTGGTTTTGACCCCCCCCCCCCCACACGCCATTTTAGCGCGCACGGAGCTGCTCAAAACGACGCACTCGGCCGTACCATGCGCCCCGTACGTCCGATGGGCACGCCATCTCCTCCTACATGTTATGAATAATATTAATAATTTTTTGTGTGGTTTCAGGTCATTCGGAGCACGTTTGCTCCGAATTCGACCGTCTCACCCCGTTTTGGTGTTTTATGACACCGAAAATGTGCTTCTGGTCACCGCAGTCAAACGACACATCCGATTGATGTGCCGTCTACCCGAAGATTTCAAAAATAACACAACAGCTGTTGTCGTATGGTTTCATGGCATTCTGAGTTCGTTCGGGTGGTTTTGACACCCCCATGCGCCGTTTTAGCACGCGGGGAGCTACTGAAAACGACGCACTCGGCTGTACCATGCACACCGCATGTCCGATGGGTGTGTCGTCTCCTCCTACACATCACGAATAAAATTCCTAATGTTTTCGTGTGGTTTCAGGTCATTCGAAGCAGGTTTCCTCCGAATTCGACCGTCTCATGCCGTTTTTGGTGTTTTTTACACCGAAAACACGTTTCCAGTCACCGCGGTCAAACGACACCTCTGATTGACGTTCCGTCTGCCCAACCATTTTACAAATCACACAATGGCTGTTGTCGTACGGTTTCATGGCATTCCGAATTCATTCGGATGGTTTTGACCCCCCCCCCCCCCTCGACGTGCCGTTTTAGCGCGCGCGGAGCTGCTGAAAATGACGCACTTGGCCGTACCGCGCGCACCACACATCCGATGGGCGCTCCGTCTACTCTTACACGTCACGAATAATATTACTAATGTTTTCGTGTGGTTTCAGGTCATTCAGAGCACATTTGCTCCAAATTTGACCGTCTCACGCCGTTTTTGGTGTTTTATGACACCAGAAACACGTTTTCGGTCACCGCGGTCAAACGACACCTCCGATGGACATGTTGTCTTTTCGACCATTTTACAAATCACACAAAGGCTGTTTTTGTATGGTTTCATGACATTCTGAGTTCGTTCGGGTGGTTTTGACACCCCCCCCCCGGTGCCGTTTTAGCGTGCGTGGAGCTGCTGAAAACGATGCACTCGGCCGTACCGCACGCACCACACGTCTGATGGGCATGCCATCTCTTCCTACACATCACGAATAATATTCCTAATGTTTTTGTGTGGTTTTAGGTCATTCAGAGCATGTTTTCTCCGAATTCGACCGTCTCACGCCGTTTTTGAGGTTTAATGACACCAGAAATGCGTTTCTGGTCACTGCGGTCAAACGACACCTCCGATTGATGTTCTGTCTACCCGACCATTTTAAAACCACACAACGGTTGTTGTCAAACGGTTTCATGGCATTCCAAGTTCGTTCGGGTGGTTTTGACCCCCCACGCGCCGTTTTAGCTCACGCGGAGCTGCTGAAAACGGCGCACTCGGCCGTACCGCGCGCACTGCATGTCTGATGGGCACGATGTCTCTTCCTACACATCACGAATGATATTACTAATGTTTTCGTGTGGTTTAAGGTCATTCAGAGCACGTTTTCTCCGAATTCGACCGTCTCACGCCGTTTTTGGTGTTTTGTGACACCAGAAACGCATTTTAGGTCACCACTGTCAAACGACACCTCTGATTGAGGTGTCGTCTGCCCGACCATTTCAAAAATCACAAAACAGATGTTTTCGTACGGTTTCATGGCATTCTGAGTTCGTTCGGGTGGTTTTGACCCCCCCCCCCCCACGCTCCGTTTTAGCGTGCGCGGAGCTGCTAAAGACAACGCACTCGGCCGTACCGCGCGCACAACACATCCGATGGGTGCAGCGTCTCCTCCTACATGTCACGAATAATATTCCTACTATTTTCATGTGGTTTCAGGTCATTCAGAGCACGTTCGCTCCGAATTCGACCGTCTCACACCGTTTTTGGTGTTTTGTGACACCAGAAACGCGTTTCCGGTCACCGCAGTCAAACGACACCTCCGATTGACGTTCCGTCTACCCGAACATTTCAAATATCACACAATAGCTGTTGTCGTACGGTTTCATGGAATTCCGAGTTTGTTCGGGTGGTTTTGACCCCCCCCCCCCACGCGCCGTTTTAGCGCGCGCAGAGCTGTTGAAAACGAAGCACTCTGCCGTACCATGTGCACCGCACATCTGATGGGCGCGTAGTCTCCTCCTACACGTCACGAAAAATATTCCAAATGTTTTCGTGTGGTTTCAGGTCATTCGGAGCACGTTTTCTCCGAATTCGACCGTCTCACGCCGTTTTTGGTGTTTTATGACACCGGAAATGTTTTTCTGGTCACTGCGGTCAAACGACACCTCCGATTGACGTGCCTTCTGCCCGACCATTTCACAAATCACACAATGGCTGTTGCCTTATGGTTTCAAGGCATTCTGAGTTCGTTCGGGTGGTTTTGACCCCCACCCCCCACCCCCACGCGTCGTTTTAGCGCGCGCGGAGCTGTTGAAATCGATGTACTCGGACGTACCGTCCACACTGCTCGTCCGATGGGCGCACCGTATCCTCCTAAACATCACGAATAATATTCCTAATGTTTTCATGTGGTGTCAGGTCATTCGGAGCATGTTTGGTCTGAATTCGACCGTCTCACACCGTTTTTGGTGTTTTATGACATCGGAAACGCATTTCCGGTCACTGTGGACAAAAGACACCTCCGTCTGACATGCCGTCTGCCCAACCATTTCACAAATCACACAACGGCTATTGTCGTACGGTTTCATGGCATTCTGAGTTTGTTTGTGTGGTTTTGACCCCCGCACGCGGTGTTTTAGCACGCACGGAGCTGTTGAAAACGACACACTCGGCCGTACCGTGCGCACCGCACGTCCGATGGGTGTGTAGTCCCCTCCTACACGTCACCAATACTATTCCTAATGTTTTCGTCCGGTTTTAGTTCATTCGGAGCACGTTTGCTCCGAATTCGACAGTCTCACACCGTTTTTGGTGTTTTATGACAGTGGAAACACGTTTCCAGTCACCGTGATCAAACGACACCTCCGATTGACATGCCGTCAACCCGACCATTTCATAAATCACACTACGGCTGTTGTCGTACGGTTTCATGGCATTCCGAGGTCGTTCGGGTGGTTTTGACCCCCCCCACGTGCCGTTTTAGCACGCGCGGAGCTGCTGAAAATGACACACTCGGCCGTACCACGCGCACCGCACGTCCGATGGGTGCGCAGTCTCCTCCTACACGTCACGAATAATATTCCTAATGATTTTGTGTGGTTTCAGGTCATTCGGAGCACGTTTTCTCCGAATTCGACCGTCTCACGCCGTTTTTGGTGTTTTATGACACCTGAAATGCGTTTCCGGTCACCGCGGTCAAACGAAACCTCCGATTGATGTGCCATCTGCCCGACCATTTCACAAATCACACAACTGTTGTTGTTGTTGTACGGTTTCATGGCATTCCGAGTTCGTTCGGGTGGTTTTGACCCCCCCACGCGACGTTTTAGCGCGCGCGGAGCTGCTGAAAACGACGCACTCGGCTGTACCATGCGCACCGCATGTCCGATGGGCGCGTTGTCTCCTCCCACATGTCACGAATAATATTCCTAATGTTTTCATGTGGTTTAAGGTCATTCGGAGAACGTTTTCTCAGAATTCAACCGTCTCACGCCGTTTTTGGTGTTTTATGACACCGGAAACACGTTTCCGGTCACCGCGGTCAAACGACACCTCCGATTGACGTGCTGTCTGCCCAACCATTTCCCAAATCACACAAAGGCTATTTTCGTACGGTTTCATGGTATTCCGAGGTCATTCAGGAGGTTTTAACCCCCCCACATGCCATTTTAGCGTGCGCGGAGCTACTGAAAACGACGTACTCGGCCATACCGCACGCACCGCACGTCCTATGGGCGCGCCGTCTCCTTCTCCACATCACCAATAATATTTCTAATTTTTTTGTGTGGTTTCAGGTCATTCGGAGCACGTTTGCTCCGAATTCGACCGTCTCACGCCGTTTTTGGTGTTTTATGACACCCGAAATGCATTTCCGGTCACCGCGGTCAAATGACACCTCCGATTGATGTGTCGTCTGCCCGACCATTTCACACATCACACAACGGATTTTTTCATACGGTTTCATGGCATTCCATGTTCGTTCGGGTGGTTTGGACCCCCCAACGCGCCGTTTTAGCGCGCGCGGTGCTTCTGAAAAAGACGCACTCGGTCATACCACACGTACCATATGTCCGATGGGTGCGCCGTCACTTCCTACACGTCACGAATAATATTCCTAATGTTTTTTTGTGGTTTTCAGGTCATTTAGAGCACGTTTTCTCTGAATTCGACCGTCTCACACCCTTTTTTGGTGTTTTATGACACAAGAAACGCGTTTCCGGTCACCGCGGTCAAACAACACCTCCGATTGATGTTCCGTCTACCCGACCATTTCACAAATCCCACAATGGATGTTTCGTACGGTTTCATGGCATTCCGAGTTCGTTCGGGTGGTTTTGACCCCCCCACGCGCCGTTTTAGCGCGTACGGAGCTGCTGGAAACGACGCACTAGGCCGTACCGCACGCACCGCACGTCCGATGGGCGCTTTGTCTCCTCCTAAACGTCACAAATAATATTACTAATGTTTTTGTGTGGTGTCAGGTCATTCGGAGCACGTTTTCTCCGAATTCGACCGTCTCACGCCGTTTTTGGTGTTTTATAACACCAGAAACGCGTTTCCGGTCACCATGGTCAAACAAAACCTCCGATTGACATGCTATCTGCCCGACCATTTCAAAAATCATAAAATGGCTGTTGACGTACGGTTTAATGGCATTCCAAGTTTGTTCGGGTGGTTTTGACCCCCCCACGCGCCGTTTTAGCGCGCGCGGAGCTGTTGAAAACGACGCACAAGGCCGTACCGCACGAACCACATGTTTGATGGGTGTATCGTCTCCTCCTACACGTCACCAATAATATTCCTAATGTTTTCGTGTGGTTTGAGTTCATTCGCATCCCGTTTTCTCCAAATTCGACCGTCTGACGCTGTTTTTGGTGTTTTGTGACACCGGAAATGCGTTTCCGGTCACCGCGGTCAAAGGACACCTCTGATTGACGTGCCGTCTACCCGACCATTTCACAAATCACACAACGACTGTTGTCATACGGTTTCATGGCATTCTGAGGTCGTTCGGGTGGTTTTGACCCCCCCCCCCCACCACGCGCTGTTTTAGCGCGTGTGGAGCTGCTGAAAATGACGCACTCGGACGTACCGAGCGCACCACACATCTGATGGGTGCTCTATCTCCTCCTACACGTCACAAATATTATTCCTAATGTTTTTGTGTGGTTTCAGGTCATTCAGAGCACGTTTTCTCCAAATTTGACCGTCTCACGCCGTTTTTGGTGTTTTGTGACACCGGAAAAGCGTTTCTGATCACCGCGGTCAAACAACACCTCTGATTGACGTTCCATCTACCCGACCATTTCACAAATCACACATCGGCTGTTGTCGTACGGTTTCATGGAATTCCGACTTCGTTCGGGTGGTTTTGACCCCCCCCTGCGCCGTTTTAGCGCGCGCGGAGCTGCTGAAAACGACGCACTCGGCTGTACCGCGCGCACCTCATGTTTGATGGGCATTTAGTCTCCTCCTACTTATCATGAATAATATTCCTAATGTTTTCGTGTGGTTTCAGGTCATTCGGAGCACGTTTTCTCCGAATTCAACCGTCTAACTCCGTTTTTGATGTTTTTTGACACTGGAAACGCGTTTCTGGTCACTGCGGTCAAACGACACCTCCGATTGGCATGCCCTCTACCCGACCATTTCAAAAACCATACAACGGCTTTTTTTGTACGGTTTCATGGCATTCTGAGTTTGTTCGGGTGGTTTTGACCCCCCACGCGCCGTTTTAGCGCGCGCAGAGCTGCTGAAAACGACGTACTCGGCCGTACCGCATGCACCGCATTTCAGATGGGCACGCTGTCTCTTCCTATATATCACGAATAATATTCCTAATATTTTCGTGTGGTTTTAGGTCATTCGGAGCACGTTTGCTCTGAATTCGACCGTCTCACACCGTTTTTGGTGTTTTATGACACCGGAAACGCGTTTTCAGTCACCGCGGTCAAACGACACCCCCGATTGATGTGTCGTCTACCCGAACATTTCAGAAATCACAAAACGTCTATTTTCCTATGGGTTCATGGCATTCTGAGTTCGTTCGGGTGGTTTTGACCCCCCCACGCTCCGTTTTAGCGCGCGCGGAGCTGCTTAAAACGACGCACTCGGCCGTACCATGCGCACCGCACATCCAATGGGTGCACCGTCTCCTCCTACATGTCAAAAATAATATTCCTACAGTTTTCATGTGGTTTCAGGTCATTCGGAGCACGTTTTCTCCGAATTCGACCGTCTCACACCGTTTTGGTGTTTTATGACACCAGAAACGCGTTTCCCGGTCACCGCGGTCAAACGACACCTCCGATTGACGTTCTTTCTACCCGAAAATTTCAAATATCATACAACAGCTGTTGTCGTATAGTTTCATGGAATTCCGAGTTTGTTCGGGTGGTTTTGACCCCCCCCCCCCCACACGCCGTTTTAGCGCACGCGGAGCTGCTGAAAACGAATCACTCGGTCGTACCATGCACACCGCATGTCCGATGGGGACGTCGTCCTCTCTTATACATCACTAATAATATTCCTAATGTTTTCGTGTGGTTTCAAGTCATTCGGAGCACGTTTGCTCCGAATTCGACCGTCTCACGCCGTTTTTGGTGTTTTATGACACCAAAAACGTTTTTCCGGTCACCGCGGTCAAACGACACCTCCGATTGAGGTGCCGTCTACCCACCTTTTCAAAAATCACACAATGGCTGTTGTAGTACGCTTTCAAGGCATTCGAGTTCGTTCAGGTGGTTTTGACCCCCCCCCCCCCCCCACGCGTCGTTTTAGCGCGCGCAGGAGCTGTTGAAAACGATGCACTTGGCCGTACCGCGCGCACTGCACGTCCGATGGGAACACCGTCTCCTCCTAAACATCACGAATAATATTCCTAATGTTTTCGTGTGGTGTCAGGTCATTCAGAGCATGTTTGCTCCGAATTCGACCGTCTCACGCCGTTTTTGGTGTTTTATGACACCGGAAACGCGTTTCTAGTCACCGTTGTCAAAAAAACACCTACGTATGACGTGCCGTCTACCCAACCATATCACAAGTCACACAACGCCTGTTTTCGTACGGTTTCATGCATTCGGAGTTCGTTCGGGTGGTTTTGACCCCCCCCCCCCACGCGCCGTTTTAGCGCGCACCGGAAGCTGTTGAAAACGACGCACTTAGACGTACCGCGTGCACCGCATGTCTGATGGGTGTGTCGTCACCTCCTACACGTCACCAATAATATCCCTAATGTTTTCGTGTGGTTTCAGTTCATTCGGAGCACGTTTGCTCCGAATCCGACTGTCTCATGCCGTTTTTGGTGTCTTATGACAGTGGAAACACTTTTTCCAGTCACCGCGATCAAACGACACCTCCGATAGACGTGTCGTCTACCCGACCATTTCTCAAATCACACAACATCTATTGTCGTACGGTTTCATGGAATTTCCGAGGTCGTTTGGGTGGTTTTGACAACCCCCCCCCCCCCCCCCCCCCCACGTGCCGTTTTAGCGCGCACAGAGCTGCTGAAAATGACGCACTCGGCCGTACCGCGTGCACCGCAGGTCCGATGGGTGCGTCGTCTCCTCCTACACATCACGAATAATATTCCGAATGTTTTTGTGTCGTTTCAGGTCATTCGGAGCAAGTTTGATCCGATTTCGACCGTCTCACGCCGTTTTTGGTGTTTTTTGACACCGGAAAACACGTTTCCGGTCACCGCGGTCAAACGACACCTCCTATTGACGTTCCGTCTACCCGAAAATTTCACAAATCACACAACTGTTGTTTTTGTACGGTTACATGGCATTCCGAGTTCGTTGGTGTGGTTTTGACCCCCCCCCCCCACGCGCCGTGTTAGCGCGCGCAGAGCTGTTGAAAACGACGCACTCAGTTGTACCGTGCGCACCGCATCTCTGATGGGTGAGATGTCTCCTCCTACATGTCACAAATAATATTC
Organism: Viscum album; assembly: GCA_963277665.1. Lineage (NCBI taxonomy): Eukaryota > Viridiplantae > Streptophyta > Magnoliopsida > Santalales > Viscaceae > Viscum > Viscum album. The sequence goes on along the minus strand of OY728130.1, from coordinate 1,899,644,003 downwards.
CTAATGTTTTCATGTGGTTTCAGGTCATTCGGAGCATGTTTTCTCAGAATTCGACCGTCTGACGCCGTTTTTGGTGTTTTTATGACACAGGAAACGCGTTTCCAGTCACCGTGGTCAAACGACACCTCCGATTGACGTGCCGTCTACCCTCCCATTTCACAAATCACACAACGGCTGTTGTCCTACGGTTTCATAGCATTCCGAGGTCATTCGGGTGGTTTTGACCCCCCCAAGCGCCATTTTAGCTTGCACGAAGCTGCTGAAAACGACGTACTCGACCGTACCGCGGGCACCGCACGTCCTATGGGCGCGTCGTCTCCTCCTCCACATCACCAATAATATTCCTAATGTTTTCGTGTGGTTTCAGGTCATTCAGAGCACATTTGCTCCGAATTCGACCGTCTCACGCCGTTTTTGGTGTTTTATGAAACCAGAAACGTGTTTCTGGTCACCGCGGTCAAATGACACCTCTGATTGACGTGTCATCTACCTGACCATTTCACACATAACAGAATGGATTTTGTCGTACGGTTTCATGGCATTCCAAGTTTGTTCGGGTGGTTTTGACCTCCCCACGCGCCGTTTTAGCGCGCGCGGTGCTTCTGAAAACGACGCACTCGGCCGTACCGCACGCACCAGATGTCTGATGGGTGCGTCGTCACCTCCTACATGTCACAAATAATATTACTAATGTTTTTTTGTGGATTTCAGGTCATTCGGACGACATTTGCTCTGAATTCGACCGTCTCACACCCTTTTTTGGTGTTTCATGACACCCGGAAAACGCGTTTCCGGTCACCACGGTCAAACGAAACCTCCGATTGATGTTCCATCTACCTGACCATTTCACAAATCCCACAATGGCCTATTTTCGTACGGTTTAATGACATTCCGAGTTCGTTCAGGTGGTTTTGACCCCCCCACGTGCCGTTTTAGCACGCGCGGAGCTGCTGAAAACGACGCACTAGGCCGTACCGCGCGCACCGCATGCCCGATGGGTGCACTGTCTCCTCCTAAACATCACAAATAAAATTCCTAATGTTTTCGTGTGGTTTCAGGTCATTAGGAGCACGTTTGCTCCGAATTCGACCGTCTCACGCCGTTTTTGGTGTTTTGTGACACCGGAAACGCGTTTCTGGTCACCACGGTCAAACGACACCTTCGATTGACATGTCTTCTGCCCGACCATTTCACAACTCACACAATGGCCATTTTCGTATGGTTTCATGGCATTCCGAGTTCGTTCGGGTGGTTTTGACCCCCCCCACGCGTCGTTTTAGCGCGCGCGAAGCTGTTCAAAATGACACACTAGGCCGTTCCGCGCACACCACATGTATGATGGGTGTGTCGTCTCCTCCTACACGTCACCAATAATATTCCTAATATTTTCGTGTGGTTTGAGTTCATTCGGAGCACGTTTTCTCCGAATTCAACAGTCTCACACCGTTTTTGGTGTTTCATGACACCGGAAACGAGTTTCCGGTCACCACGGTCAAACGACACATCTGATTGATGTTCCTTCTACCCGAACATTTCTAAAATCACACAACGGATGTTGTCGTATGGTTTCATGGAATTCTGAGGTCGTTCAGGTGGTTTTGACCCCCCCCCCCCCCCACGCGTCGTTTTAGCGCGCGCGGAGCAGCTGAAAAATGACGCACTCGACCGTACCCCGCGCACCACATGTCCGATGGGTGCGATGTCTCCTCCTACACGTCACAAATAATATTCCTAATGTTTTTGTGTGTTTTAAGGTCATTTAGAGCACGTTTTCTCCGAATTCGACCATCTCACGCCGTTTTTGGTGTTTTATGACACCGGAAACGCGTTTCCGGTCACCGTGGTCAAACGACACCTCCGATTGACGTTCCGTCTTCCCGACCATTTCAAAAATCACACAAAGTTTGTTGTTGTACGGTTTCATGGCATTCCAAGTTCGTTCGGGTGGTTTTGACCCCCCCCCCCCGACATGACGTTTCAGCGCGCGCGGAGCTGCTGAAAACGACGCACTCAGTTGTACCGCACGCACCGAACGCTCGATGGGCGCTCTGTCTCCTCCTACACGTCACGAATAATATTTCTAATGTTTTCATGTGGTTTCAGGTCATTCGGTGCACGTTTGCTCAGAATTCGTCCGTCTCACGCCGTTTTTGGTGTTTTATGACACCGGAAACGCTTTTCCGGTCACCGCGGTCAAACGAGACCTCCAATTGATGTTCCGTCAGCCCGACCATTTCAAAAATCACAAAACAGCTGTTTTAGTACTGTTTCATGGCATTCCGAGGTCATTCGGGTGGTTTTGACCCCTCCACGCGCCATTTTAGCGCGTGTGGAGATGCTAAAAACGACACACTCGGCCGTACAGCGCACACCGCACATCCAATGGGCGCACCCTCTCCTCCTCCACGTCCCCAATAGTATTCCTAATGTTTTCATGTGGTTTCAAGTCATTCGGAGCACGTTTTCTCCAAATTCGACTGTCTCACGCCATTTTTGGTGTATTATGACACCAGAAATGCGTTTCCGGTCACCACGGTCAAACGAAACCTCCGATTGACGTTTCATCTACCCAACCATTTCAAAAATCACACAACGGCTGTTGTCGTACGGTTTCAAGGTATTCCAAGTTCGTTCGGTGTGGTTTTGACCCCCCACGCGCCGTTTTAGCGCGCGCGGAGCTTCTGAAAACGACGCACTCGGCCGTACCGCGCGCACCGCATTTCCGATGGGTGTGCCGTCTCCTCCTACACAATCACGAATAATATTCCTAATGTTTTTGTGTGGTTTAAAGGTCATTCGGAGCACGTTTCTCCGAATTCGACCATCTCATGCCGTTTTTGGTGTTTTATGACACCAGAAACGTGTTTCCGGTCACCGCGGTCAAACGACACCTCTGATTGATGTTCCGTCTGCCCGACCATTTCAAAAATCCCATAATGGCTGTTGTCATACGGTTTCATGCCATTCCGAGTTTGTTCGGGTGGTTTTGACCCCCCCCCCCCCCCGTGTCGTTTTAGCGCGCGCGGAGCTGCAGAAAAGGACGCACTCGGTCGTACCGTGTGCACCACACGTCCGATGGGCACGCTGTCTCCTCCTACACGTCACAAATAATATTCTTAATGTTTTTGGGTGGTTTCAGGTCATTCAGAGCACGTTATTCCGGAATTCGACCATCTCATGCCGTTTTTGGTGTTTTATGACACCAGAAACTCTTTACCGGTCACCACGGTCAAACGACACCTCCGATTGACGTGCCGTCTGCCCAACCATTTCACAAATCACACGACGGATGTTGTCGTACGGTTTCATGTAATTCCGAGTTTCGTTCGTGTGGTTTTGACCCCCCCCACACGCCGTTTTAGCGCGCGCGGAGCTGCTGAAAACTACGCACTCAGCCGTACCGTGCGCACCGCACGTCCGATGGGCACGCCGTCTCCCTCATACACATCACAAATAATATTCCTAATGTTTTCGTGTGGTTTCAAGTCATTCAGAGCATGTTTTCTCCAAATTTGACCGTCTCACGCCGTTTTTGGTGTTTTATGACACCAGAAACGTGTTTCCAGTCACCGCGGTCAAATGACACCTCTGATTGACGTGTCGTCTACCCGACTATTTCAAAAATCACACTACGGCTATTTTCGTATAGTTTCATGGCATTTCGAGTTCATTCGAGTGGTTTTGACCCCCCCCCCCCCACGCGCTGTTTTAGCCCACGCGAAGCAGCTAAAAACAACGCACACCGCCGTACCACGCGCACCGCATGGCCGATGGGCACGTCGTCTCCTCCTACACGTCACTAATAATATTCCTAATGTTTTCGTGTGGTTTCAGGTCATTCGGAGAACGTTTGCTCTGAATTTGACCGTCTCACGCCATTTTTGGTGTTTTATGACACCAGAAACGCGTTTCCGGTCACCGCGGTCAAACGAAACCTCCGATGGACGTGCCATCTACCCTACCATTTCACAAATCACACAACTGCTATTTTCGTACGGTTTCATGGCATTCCGAGTTCGTTCGAGTGGTTTTGACCCCCCCCCCCCCCACGAGCCGTTTTAGTGCACGCGGAGCTGCCTGAAAACGATGCAGTCGGCCGTAACCGCGCACACCGCACGTTTTGATTGGCACTTCGTCTCCTCCTACACGTCAATAATACTATTCCTAATGTTTTCGTGTTGTTTTAGGTTATTCGGAGCACGTTTTCTCCGAATTCGACTGTCTCACGCCGTTTTGGTGTTTTGTGACACCGAAAATGCGTTTCCGGTCACCGCGGTCAAACGACACCTCCGATTGACATGCCGTCTACCCGACCATTTAAAAACTCACACAACGGATGTTGTCGTACGGTTTCATGGCATTCCGAGTTCGTTTGGGTGGTTTTGACCCCCCCCACGCGCCGTTTTAGCCCGCGCAGAGCAGACGAAAACGACATAGTCGGTCGTACCGCGCGCGGCCGCACATCCAATGGGCGCAACATCTCCTTCTACACATCACGAATAATATTACTAATGTTTTCGTGTGGGTTTTTGGTCATTCGGAGCACATTTTCACCGAATTCGACAATCTCACGCCGTTTTTGGTGTTTTATGACACCTGGAAATGCGTTTCCGGTCACCGCGGTCAAACAACACCTCCGATTGACGTTTCGTCTACCCAACCATTTCACAAATCACACAACGGCTATTGTCGTTCGGTTTCATGGCATTCCAAGATCGTTCGGGTGGTTATGACCCCCCCCCCACGCGTCGTTTTAGCGTGCGCGGAGCTGCTGAAAACGACGTACTCGGCCGTTATCGCGCACACCGCACGTCTAATGGGCATGCCGTCTCCTCCTACACATCACGAATAATATTCCTAATTTTTTCGTGTGGTTTTAGGTCATTCGGAGCACGTTTTCTCTGAATTCGACCGTCTCACGCCGTTTTTGGTGTTTTATGACACCAGAAACGCATTTCCGGTCACCGCGGTCAAACAACACCTCCGATTGACATTCCGTCTGCCCGAACATTTCAAAAATCACACAACAGCTGTTGTCATACGTTTTCATGGCATTCTGAGTTTGTTCGGGTGGTTTTGACCCCCCCCCCCCCACGCGCCATTTTAGCGCGCGCGGAGCTGCTGAAAACGACGCACTCGGACGTACCGCGCGCACCGCACGTCCGATGGGCACTCCATCTCCTTTTACACGTCACGAATAATATTCCTTATGTTTTCGTCTGGTTTCAGGTCATTCGGAGCACATTTGCTTTGAATTCGACCGTCTCACGCCGTTTTTGGTGTTTTATGACACTGGAAACGCGTTTTCGGTCACCGCGGTCAAAAGAAACCTCCGATTGACGTGCCGTCTGCCCAACCATTTCAAAAATCACACAACGGATGTTTTTGTACGGTTTCATGGCATTCCATGTTCATTCGGGTGGTTTTGACACCCCCACGGCGCCGTTTTAGCGTACGCGGAGCTGCTAAAAACGACGCACTCGGTCGTACCGCGCGCACCACACATCTGATGGGCGCGCCGTATCCTCCTAAACATCACGAATAATATTAATAATTTTTTCGTGTGGTTTCAGGTCATTCAGAGCATGTTTTCTCCGAATTCGACCGTCTCACGCCGTTTTTGGTGTTTTATGACACCGGAATCGCATTTTCGGTCACCGCGGTCAAACGACATCTCCGATTGACGTCACGTCTGCTCAACCATTTCACAAATCACACAAACGGCTGGTTGTCGTATGGTTTCATAGCATTCCAAGTTCGTTCTGGTGGTTTTGACCAACCCACGCGCCATTTTAGCGCGCGCGAAGCTGTTGAAAATGACGCACTCGGACATACCGCGCACAACCGCACGTTCGATGGGCGCGCCGTCTCCTCCTACACGTCACCAATAATATTCCTAATGTTTTCGTGTGGTTTCAGGTCATTCGGAGAACTTTTTCTCCGAATTCGACCGTCTCACGCCGTTTTTTGGTGTTTTATGACACCGGAAACACATTTCCAGTCACCGCGGTCAAACGACACCTCCAATTGGACATGTTGTCTGCCCGACCATTTCACAAATCACACAATGGCTATTGTCGTACGGTTTCATGGAATTTTGAGGTCGTTCGGGTGGTTTTGACCCCCTACGCACCGTTTTAGCGCGCGTGGAGCCTGCTGAAAACGACGCAGTTGGCCGTACA